>OY796680.1:39169142-40369142 GCA_963680715.1 Tetragnatha montana | reverse complement strand
GCATGAAACTGATGTTAACGATAAATAAACAGTTTATTAATAAAATCGGCTGCCTCTGTATTTCTTAATTAAAATTATCTTAGAAATAAAATTTTCGAAGTAAAAACAAAACTCTGTAATGTGTAGTTTCAACTATCATTAGACATTCTTAAATATTTGTATATTTTTAAATGACTTCCAAAAACATTTATAACGCTAAATTAATTACTTTAAAAAAGAGTCATGCAACACATATTATACTATGTATGCGATACTTATCAAAGGATACAATGTCAGTTGAACGAAACTAAATAATACTTATAAGAGATGGAATTCAAAGAAAAGGTAAAATTTTCAATCATGTGACACTAAGTAATGGCGCTAAAATTCTACAAATTATATTCAAAACATAATAAACATGTCCACTTATATAGAAGTGTTAAAGACATTGCAAATGTCAATAAGAAACGAAGATTGTTCACCTTTTGCAAATAAAAAACATATAACTACAAATGGTAATAAGAAAAATAAATTTAACATCCTCACACAATTCCAAGATAACTAAGAGAACATTAAAAAGGAACAGTATCTCCTTTTCTTTAGCAAAGAAAACCATCCAAATTTAGAAATGATGTTCTCAGGTTATCCGAAGCTTAAATATTCGTGACTTAAACCTTAATGCCTTAAAAGCTTATCATCACCTGGAAGACATCCAAAAGTTCTCCCCGCTATTCCTTGAAGCTCTCTCAGGAAAAGAGAAAACGTTAGGAATAATCCAAAGAATTTTCAGGGGTAGTGGAAGGATACTGAGGTCAATACATTTTATGGCCCGATTTTTGTAGAAAATAAGGCGAGCGATAATAACGATTTAAACAGCACTATAAAGTGAAATAAGACCTTCAGGCAATTATATATCAGTTTATAGTAACTTTTAAAGATAAGTTTAAATATTTTTTTTATTTAGATCATTTAAAAAATTATAAAATATATTTCCAAATGTTTTTCTCATTCAAGGAAGTTAAGAAACTATTCAAGAAACTCTTAACAAAATGTTCTTCTCCTATTAATCGGGTCACATTACGCTAATGAAAAGGAAATGGTCACTTTAAACCCTTGGCTACAGTCCCACTTTTTAACAACATTTTAGGTGTCTCTTCCACTTAAACTGTCTGACTAGGTTTGCTGCTCGGTTGAGTCAATACTGATAAAGAGGCTGGATCAAATATGAGTTTATTAACCCAACTGATATTTTTAAAAAATCAGAAGCTTGAATTTAAACGAATCTTAATACTACCATTATAAAAAGCGAAATCAAATCCACGCGTACGATATCAAGGAAAATTCTAAGCATACAAATTAGTATGAAACTTGGGACTCTTTTGAAATCTAAAAGTGTGTGGTTGTGGTTATATAACAATATTAAAAAAATCGATTGGACTGAAGCATAGCATATGTCATTAGTGCAGCAGTTTAGGGGATTCATTTGGGAGTTATCCAAATAGAGCATCAACATGTTAAACTATTGTTTCTAGAAGCTTAGCAAAAAAATTAAAACCGCATATAGCAGCAATTTGCATCAAGGTCCGTTGGTAATAAGGTTTTATTATGGCGCACTGAAGGACTACATCAGAATATTTTGCGCCAGACAAGAACTATACAAGGAAACTGTGGTACGCCTAATGGCGGATTTACACTCCAACGTCAAGTGCGACTATATAGCGGCTGAAGCTTACAGACCAGAGACCCTATAGTCCTAGTAGCACAGCTTATACCAAATATGTCACTTTTACGTAACTGCAACTAGAAGTAAACTAAATTTGACCATAAATAACAAAAATTGGAGAAATTGTAAACGTTTGTGCTGCTTGGGGAGCGGTACCAGCGATTCGTCAAAAGAGGCTGCAGCGCTTTACCGCCTTGTTCTTCGTTTCTCGCTTTCGTCCCATTCTGGGCGACTCCATACCAAATAAAATATTAAATATTGCATTTGATTACTGAGAATCACGCTTGTATATTCACAAATAGCCTAAATAATTAACTGATCCTTATATAAAAAAATATTTTGCAATTGAATAATTTCCTTTTAACTAGAGGGCCACACAATGCTTAGACTTGATTGGTTATTTTAGTTAATTAATCGGAACACGATTATGCAACAGCCTTTGAATATCAAGGAAGCACGAAATTGGTACATCGGAAGATCTTTACATTTCTATTGGAGAAATCCAGACACCTAAACTTCCGGCAATGGACTGACCAGCTCCCTGATCAGCGGTAGTTTTCGAGGCTTCCTATTGGTTCTTTCGAAAACTTCCTCGCCGCACTTGACGTAGTGGTGTGTAAATCCGCCATTAATGGCACCATATTAAAGTCTCACCTGGGCACCCAGACGGGCTGGTTGGGACCGTCGCAGTTGTTTCCAGAGTGAGTGTTTTTGAGCTGCACGTTTTTGCTCATCTGGATGGCCTGCTTGATCTCCTTGATGGCATCGGACACCGTGCCCCCGTGCTTGCCGTTCGGGCAGTCCTCGCCCAGTCCATTGTCACCACCGCCTTGCCCGGCCTCGCCCTTCTGACCTGCAAAAAACGAGAGAAACTTCAGAAAACATGATATAAACGCACATTATTATAAGAGAAAATGCATCCGGACATGCCAACCACTGCTGGACTACATAATATTCTTTTGGATTGTTAATAATGCTAGTTTACATCACCTGCAGTCTGTTAAGAAAAAATTTGAGTCCGTTAAGGACCGGACAAAATATATTAGTGGAAAAAATGAGCCTTCACACTATTTTTAACTTTAAAATGGATCAAATGTGTGTCTTTTTATCATAATTTTACCGTGTTATTCTTAAATTTTCAGCATCATCAAAATTACCTCACTTATTATTATATAAAGCAAGTCCTTCAACCTATAGAGGTGTGGCTTTTTGGGATAAATTAAATATTTTTTTTTCTTGTTTTAGTTAGGTTATTTTTTTTTTGTGTTTTGTAAAATTGAACGTTTTTCTTTTCTTTCTCTGAAGTAAATTTGATCTGAAGATTTGATTTTATAATTTAAGAAAAATTCTGCATGGCCCCCCTATGAAGCGGAAATATCTACAGTGTTAGTTAAGGATGCTTAGTTGAATTATAAAATAAAGACAGAAATAAGCAGTAATAAAAAAGGAGTAAAATACAAGTACTATAGAAATACGCTTAAAACAAATATATTACACATCGACACTGGAAATGGTATAAGCCTCATAGACATCATTAGGCTTCAGATATCATTTTTTCTATCTGATAAACACACAAGAGAAAGGAAAGCTGCTTTTTGTAGGAAATAAAGAGAATTGTCTCTCACTTTCTTCTGCCGAACCCAATTACGATATTTTAGGACTGTGACGTAGTTTCTTGCTTTTTAAACAATGAAGTGAAAACACAAGTATTTTTATAAAAACTGAATGGAACAAAAACTTTAAGTCAAGATACTTGGATTTGTGAAATAAAATTAGACATCCTTTGAGACAAAAGATAAATATAAAAGAGCTATTGCTACAGAATTTCTTACTCAAGACATACGTAAAACAAACATGAATTTATAAATCATTATTATGTTAAAATTAATTCGTTGCGGACATTGGAATTAGTTGGAATAATGGAATTATTAGACTAAAAGAGCTCACTTTGAATTCAATAAAAGATATTTTCCCATTAATCTACATGAATCCAAAAAATTGGGGCATAAAGGGAATCTATACAGTGTGACAAGAGATAGCAAATATTGTTTAACGGAACCCATAATGCAGTTATTTGATTTAATGCGGACTAAATCGATAAGGAGGGTTAGTAAAAGCAGTAATAGAACTATAATTACCAAACTAAACGAAAAATGATAACAGTTTATACGACATACTAAACCCTAACTCGTAAACATTCTATTCAATGTGATTATTAAGAAGCTCTTTACCAGGCTGGTAAAGGTTGTAAAACAGTCTAGCTAACTATAAACATCCCGCACACAAAACAAACAACAACGAGAGGAAAACAATGAAATTCCCTCCTCCATAACCGTTATATCTCTCACTCGGGATAAATATGATCGCAAAACTGACACCCCACCAGCGAAAGTAATAAAAGCCCTCAATAGAACGTCCGTCAACTCGCAGATACGGGGCACACAGATACCATCTCTGTTGCACTGTTACATCATGACATGAATAAACGAGCAGATCTGTCTCTCCAGCGCCCTGGAGGGCTTCCAAATTGGGGCGCACCCTTCAGTTGAGGGTGCGTGAGAGCCTCAAAGGGAAACGAGTGATGGTGTGCGAAGAGAAAGGGCGCTCTCTGTTAATGCGTGCCGTCGTATATTATAGGTCACACAAAGTGAGTGGCATCATCACTAAAATCCCCTAGAGAGGACGCAGGGGAAGAGATACTACGCGGTCGGAAAACAAAGCTGTATGTTTCGATGAGTGTGAAGTGATAAATGATGAAGAAGTCAGAGAGAAGTGCTCTTGAAGTTAAGTTCAGCAGGTTTTACGGAAACTAGTATCATTGAACAAAAATATAGAAATACAAATATTGATGACGACCAACTACAACCATAAAACTCAGCAGTTTGGTTCATTTAAACACGCACTATCGGATGATTGCATTGCAATGTATCTGCAAATTCTTATCTTAAACTGGTATAACCCCAGTTGAATTAACTATCCTCTCCGGCAACACATTCCCTCTATTATTCACACTCTAAGAGAAAATAACATATTTTCTATGTTATCCTGAGGCCCATGAAAACTTTTTTTAGTGGGCTTCAAGTTAAAATTAAAAAATCTTTTGGTATTACAGAATAGCCAACACAATACGGCCCTACATTGAATATTCGAATTCAAAGTAGAAATTTATAAATAACTAAGAAACTAAGTACATCGACAACGAAGTTTAGTCGCTTGACCTTTCTTAACCCGGGGAGAGCTCGCCGCTTCGGGGTAGCTAAAAAAAGAAGAGATTCTGGTTTTCGGGGGGTTGCCCAAGCGACTCAATTTCGTGGTCGATCTGTATTCAGAAAAGAATCCTACTGGTTTTCTGAAAAAGTTTTGGCTATAAAAAGTGCCAGTCTTTTTAAGAAAGTTTAATAAGCTAATAAAAATTGTAGGACGAATGGTAAAAAAAAGATTACTAATCATTTGGGTATTTAACCAGGAAAGGATTACCTAATATAAAAGACCACGGTCTTTTTATGGACCGTTTACTATGGTTAATATATTTGAAAGAGACTTAAAAAAACATCTAACACATATAAAATGAAAAAACCTCTTTTCAAAAATACACTTCTCTTTTAAGAATCCTCAAAAATGTATCCAGCTCATAACTTTGAGTACTCTTTTCCTAGAGTAGGAAAACAAGTAAAAAATCGGAACTTTTTTTTAAACCCAAGCTGTTCGGAGAAACAAGAAAAACTCTTTTCTCGTTGACTTGGTCCCCGTTCTTAATCTCTCATGCAAACATAAAATGCAGACAAGTGCATCACATCTAAGAATAGCACGTAGGCTCCGAAAAACAAAGTATTCAATATATTAAAGTGTTTAGAGGAAGAGAGAAACACGAAAGACTCCACGCTCGCACGCAAGTCCCAGGACATCGTAAGAAAAGTGCAAGCAATAAAGTTATTGCAAAAGGTGGACACACGGTCAAAGAGAGGATCGGATCTGCAGAAAGAAACTACCGAATATATAAAGAGATGAGATGCTTGTTGGATCAAACAATAACCCCATTCCTTCCGTTGCATTTTCACGTCGTGTATTTATTTTCCAGAAATTTCCGTGAGTTATATTTTCGAACCCCGACAGACATATTTTAAAAAGGAGGAAAATTTATGGGGGAACGTTTTAGCCGTATCACAAAAGTGGAGTCGTAAATAAAGGCCAGAATATCGATTTTTTAAAATCTGGCGAATAAAAGTAAGTATGAAAGGAGAAATATTCATAGATAACACAGGGGCTGTCACTTAAAACAATGATATAGAACATTATTAAATAAAAGAAATCAAAATGAAGCTGAAAGAAGCTTCCTAAAATAAATCTTGAAACACCAAGCTTTTTTTTTAAGTGCGAAATCATACAACTGAAGAAGCCTCGACATCGTATATTCCAGAGAGGTTCTTGACAGAAGGATGGAGGAGTGTTCTCTTTAGGATGCAATTCCATTTGGAGTGAACAAGGATGACGCTAGAATTCACCATCGGTTATTTCCGGAAGTGAAGTGGTGAACAAAAATTGATGCGTCGGTGTATTTTCTTTGTGCTCAAATTTATTCCATAAAAAAACTCCCGAGCTTCCTTTCTATTCTTGACAATGCTTCCATTATTCCCCCTTTAGCTCATGGAAGTACAATTTTAGAATTTTTCTACGTGTGTGATGTGTGGGTGAAGATTCTGCCTACATTTTTTTTTCAAACTACGTCTGCTGAAAAATAACTAAAATCTGCTTTCCCTCAAAGATTGAATGCAACAAATGTTTCCCATTAAGGTTTTAAAGACTTAGCAGTTTTACCCCCACACTTCATTCAATCAAACGTTCCCTCAAATCCTATACAGAGATATATAAATACTGCATAAAAAAACTTGAAGTGTTTTAATCCTTAAAACGATTAAGGGTGGGTAGAAATTCTTATTTAGCTTCCGAACAGGTTTACTTCTTAAAAAATTATAGTATCACCATCTCTGCAACTGGACATAGAAATGAAAGATTAACTTTAAGTCAGCAAAAACTACCCCAAAAAATAACTAATGCATTGGATGTGTTTTATTTGAAAACTGTAAAATGCAAGGTTCAACACTGAGCTACCCATCTCATGTCTTCGGTTGACCTGCCATCCTGACTTTACTACATGGTATTGGAGTGGTAGATCTATACCCAGATACCATTATTAGGATAGAAGAAATCCCTGCCATTTGTGCCCCTGGAACCATTTACAATCACGGGAGATCCATCATAATGATACTCATTGATAGCAGCTGATAATTCCAGTTCCATCTTTAAGGAACTGGAATCCTCCTATTTTTAAGGATGGTATCTCTTCAAAAAATCTGCTGTTTCTGGTTTTTGGACAATCGGAAAACCGCAAACAACCCCCTTCAATGGTCCCTCCAACAAAAGACAGGCCTCAGGGAATGGGGGAGGGGGAGAAGTCACTCGGGGGTCTGCTAATTAGGTGACTTCGGTCTCTTTCGCTATTGTTGGAGGGGGTCATGAATGGGGAGAAAAGGCAGATTTTCTCTACTGATACCATACTGAAAAACAGGGTGACAGTACCCTAACAACTAACAACGTGGGAAATTCTTGTTACTAGACGAATAATTTCATGCATCATCTTACAGGATAGGGATCTATTTAAAGCAGAAAATGAGAACATGCGAATGATAAATTAAGGGAAAAGAGAAACCTCATTCAGATACTCACTAAGAACGTCAAAATAGCTGAGGTCCACATCCTGCAGGTTGAGGTGCTGCGAGTTGCAGGAGTACCTCCACAGGTACTCCGCCACGTCTTGGTGCGCGACGTCCCCCACTTGGCCGTCGTCGTCACCGCCGCTGTCCGCCCGCTTCCTCCCCAGCTCCTGCTCGATCTTCTGCATCTGCTTGTCGACGGCCAGCAGCCTCGCCGCCTCCGCCGCCGCCGACGTCCACCCCCCGCCACTGTCGTCCTCCTCGTCCCCGCTGCTGCGTCCGCTGCTCAAGCCGTCCTCCAGCACCGGCATGCAGGGGCGCGAGTGTAGCGATCCTTCCAGCGACGCCACGTCGCTCTCCACGTCGTTGCTATCACAGTCGGTCGTCTCCGGGGAGAGCGTGAAGTTGCGAGTGTGGTCCACCTGCTCCCCCACCTCGGTCTCCCCCAGGTCCTCGGTGCCGGGCAGAGAGTCCAGGTCCGAGTGCTGGCGCGAGGGGGTCGTCTGCAGCAGCCGCGTCGTGTGCTGGTGGACGCTCTCGTGCAAGAGGAGGAGCTCCTGCTCGTTGGGCAGGAACGCGTCCCCGTCGGCGTCCCCGTTCACCATCTCGGAGGGGGTGGGCGGCGGCGGCGGCAGGGAGCTCTCCCGCTGCGGGCTGTCCTGCCCTTCGGCGGCAGAAGCCAGCCGCCGCCCCACGTACGAGCTGCCCGTGTTGACGCGGTATAGCCGGTAGTCTAGCTCGCTGAAGTCAGAGTCCGGGGGCGGCGGGGGAGGAGAGTCCGACGAGGCCTCGTCGCAGCAGCTGTCCGGCTGCAGCTTGTTCCCCGCGATCACCTGCAGCAGCTCCTCGCACGTCGAGGGCAGCTTCTCCCCGCCCCCGCCGTTCTGCTGGTGGTGCTCTGGGGGAGGGGGCGGGGCCACGCGGAGCGGGTACCCGGGGCGGGGGCCGTACCGCCGCGGCGACCCTTCGTACTCCGCGATAGGAACATTGCCGATGAGGCGCGCGATGCCCTGCTTGACGGGCGACACCGGCTCCGAGTCCGTCTCCATCTCCTCCTCCTCCATCATCATCATCTCCTCGTCGCCGCCGTCCAGGCTGCCCCAAAGCCCCCCGGACCCGTAGTGCGAGCTCACGGGCGAGCTGACGTCGATGTGGGGCGCCTTGCCGCCGCTGTGGTGCGAGGACGAGCCCAGCATGCGGAACGACGGCTGCTCCGCCGTGTCGCTGCCGGGCGACTCCAGCACCTCGATGGGGTACGACGACGTCGCGGAGGAATAATCCTTCACGTGCAGTCCGTTCCTACCACCACCCACCGATTTCCTCTGGTCCATGAGCTCGCCAATATCGTCGTACACCACCTCCGCGTTACTCACGGGCGCTTCGTACACCAGATGCTTCGCATCCAGCGCCCTGGCGGAGGTGCTCTTCCTCAGGCGCCCATTGGTCCTCATCATGCCCTTCTCCTCCCCCCCTTCCTCCTCCGCGATGTAGGAGGAGTCGGCAGCAGTCCTGTTGTACTTGGAGGAGGAGCACGTGTGGAGCTTCTCCACCGAGCCCGAAGGCGAGCACATGTTGTACATGTACCGCCGCAGTTTGTCGTCGTACATCACGTCCGCACTGAACCGCTTGGGGTCCTTGGCACGCTGGGGCACCACCTGGGCCGCGTCCTCGTGCCTCTTTTTGGCCGCCTTGCTGCGGCTCTTGGAGAAGATTTCGCGGCCCCCGGCGATCTCGATGCGGCAGAAGCCGGGGTAGCCGACGGAGCCGCCGTCCGCAGAGTCCTCGCCGTCCTTCCCGTCGTAATCACAGTAGTCGTAGCCGCTGGTGACCGAGTGGTCCTCGACGGCTGGGGGCGGCGGGGGGTCGCCGGCCTCGCTCAGCCCCGCCGACCCCGGCCGGGGGTAGTTGTTGTCGTTCGCCTTGATGTCCATGCTCACAGTGCTGATGCTGCCGTCGCTGCTGGCAGACAGCTTGCGCAGGAGGAGGCTGTTCTGGTTGAAGTCGTTGCTGCAGCCGTTGTTGTTGTTGGTGGTGACGATGTTGTTGTTGTTGTTATTGCAGGGAGGGAGGAGGATGCCCCCGCCCACGCGGGGACGGCACCGAGGGAACAGCTTGTTGATCTCCTCGTTGTCACTGTTGCCACCGCCGCCAGCTTCTTCCGACAGAGGTTGGTCCATAACTTTGGCCATGGCGGCGAAGACATCACAGACAGGGGCTCACAGCATCGGTGGTCTGAAAGAATAAATGCAGCGATCAGCATCTCAAATGAAATCAATCACCACTGCATATGAAGAGCCTAGAAGTCAAGGGGTACAAGTGCAGTTTTTTTAGTATTGGAGTTAAGTGCACTAAGTAGTTGCTGTGGAGTCCACAGCAACTACTTAATTAACTCTAATACTAAATAACTGCACTTGTACCCCTTGGCTTCTAGGCTCATCATATAGTCTATAAGAACATCCCTTAAATACGTTCATCCCCAGCAAAATGGACTACCATTTCTCGAACATTTTACGGCACATTTAAGTATCATTCCAAGTTTTACACGATTTAACATATTCATGGCAGTACATGTTACACTGCATCTTATTTAGTTATTATGGTAATAGCGGAGGGAAACATTTGAAGATCTAGGTGCCAGCAAGAGCTAACTTCTAATAGAAACAACTAGCCATCACCACTGGTTGCAACGAGATCAATTTTAAGTAAAGTTCTTCTTATTTGGAGTTAACTTAAAGTTCGGTTTAAGTATAGTAACATTTATTTGAATAATAATTTAACTTTTAAAGTATCGTATTTCAGAATTAACTAATTTATATACACACGTTGAACCGTTCTTGATCAGCGATCCATTGGTCAGACTCCAAAAGAACCTGTTGATTTAACAAACACACAAATCCTGTCAGCTAAGCTAACAGAAAATCCATGTGTTTTCTGCAGGGAAATCCTGTTATATTTATACTGAATTTATAGTCAGACAACAGATAAATTGTAACCAATACTGGTTGTCTTTGTACGTGATAGCTGGCAGGATTTCTTTGTTTAATCAACGTGTTATTTTAGAGGACATACACAAGTTCCCATTAGGTCAATTACAACATAATCATTGCTTTTAAAACATTTTAAAATATTTTTTTCAATTAAAAAAGCAAACTTTAAACAATGACAAAGAAAGAATTTTGAAACCTTAACATAGACAAAACAACATTAGTTGTTTCAGAAGCCAAAAGTGTCCAAACACAAAGAATGAAACAAACAATCTGAAATCCCTTTCAAATTTATCGGCAAAATGTAGTGAGAATCCCCGCTACGATAAAGAAGCGTCATTTAAAAAGGCATAATCCTACTGCGAAAAGGTTGACTGAAGACGAAACTAAGCAAAAACATCAGCTGTTACCTCGATTTCTTTTCCCTATCTCTGCAAAAATAAAAATAATTCCATAGAAAAGAAGGATCTCGTCAGCAGCCAACGGAATAATAAATAAGGCAAGCGAATAAGTAATTTACATCTGGAGCCATTCTTACTTCAAAATTGAGTGAAATGCATTTTAAATAATCAATAGCTGAATTCTTAAACTTTTTTAAAAAACGAGATTTTAGTTTTCTCTCCGCTCAAGCCAAAGTAGCGTCGTAGAATATTTATGAAGCAAAACTCGTGTTGCACACTCTTATCTCTATAAAAGCGAGTCCTGGAATTTGCTAAAAGTTCAAAAGTTTCGCTCGCTAGAAAGAAAATGCCCCGAATAAAATTAGGGTTAGGGGAAAGGGAGGTCTAGTAAAATCCCCCAAGCCCTATTCAGCTAGATTAAACCTGGGGAGGTTGTAAATTTTTCAGCCTTAAACCTGCCCTTAACTAGAAAATGTGCTTTTAACTGCAATTTATGGCATGAAACTTGAGAACTAGATTATGCACCATAAAAAGGAGAATAAAAATAAATTTTATGTTGATCCTGACAATGCATGAGTTCAAATAATATGGAATAAAAACTAAAACCTTTAAAATAATGAAGTGTAATTCGAGTCCGGTAAATTGATATGAAATAAATTTACATCATTGGGTTTTGCTAGGGCAAGGGTAAATTCGCAAAGGCTCCTTAAGATCTGGTTACCTTAAATATGTAGTACAAGTTTAAAAATAGTAGGTTGACACTTCTTTCCCACAATTTTATTTTTACAACTGTTTAGATTCTTTGTGAATATTAACGGCCTTATTCACTGCCACTTGACCAACGGTTACACAGCTGCTAAAGATAGAAAATGAGCTTATCTCTGACTCTGATTGGTGGAATCCTTCTTTAACCGATGGTCAGGTAGCAGTGAATCAGGCCATCAGTAGGGCAAAACATAATTGGATAAAATTGTATAATAATGAAATACAAAATAAAAATTTTTGAATTTCTCCCTCTTTTCTCAAATTATCTTTAATGTTTTCCAATCTAAAGGTATTCAAAAAGTAAAAATGCATAACTTTTTTGCATCTATCCCCATAAAATGAAACAAACGAAGAAAAAAATGGTAGGATAGTTTTTAATACTTATTAAAAACATTTAAAAATTTATAAAAGTACAATAAAAATGCAATCGAAGTAACAGCAAACTAAGTACTAATACAAAAATTTAATATACAGAAGTTTAACACATAAAGACACATGGAAGTGGCGAAACATGGCGAACCAACATTTTAAAAAATTCAACATTTGGTAGTTACAACACTGCTGGTCTTTCTCCTTATCTAGCTAATTATGAACAAACCCACAAATTTATCCTAACTACACATATTTAAAACTTCTCTAACACCACAATCGGGTTGGTTGTTTTGGGTTTTATGGCGCAAGGTCCCTATATCGGACATTGCGCGCCAAACACAAGATTGATAGTTAAAAATATATTTAAAATTAAAAGTCATGTCTGTTTTCAATATATACCACAATCTGACAATTTTCAAAGGAAACCCCAAACACGTTATCTTCTTGATTTATTCATGACAGTAATACAGCGTGTCCATCTCCGTTGTGAGCTAAGTAATCGAAATGCATTGGATGGGGTTCTCGGGGGACACTTGAGGAAGTCCCTTGCGTAGGAGGATCGCTAAGAAAGGGATCCTCTTAAGTTCCGTGAGGATTACCAGTCTAGCCAGTGATCTACGGACAAAATCCTCTTGACATTAAGGAAGCTCTTCGACGTTAGACAGATACTATTACGAAGCAATGTTTCTTATCCTGAAGATCAGATTTTTATCATCACAAGTATGATTATAGACACAAAGGAAACTTAAAAAATATAAATTGTTAAAATAATAGTTATTATTAAATTGCTTATAGGTACTGACCTAGTCAGACCAGATCAAATAAACCGTAGACTTTTAGCATATCTATTACTAACAGAGAAGACAAGTGAATATTTCTTTATTCAATGAATTAAGAAGTTATTTAAATAAAAAGTTAATTAAGTTAAAAATAAATTACCGGGTATCTAGGTTTTATATGAAGATTTCTAATCAGATTATTACCAGTAGTCTGCAGGAAAAGCAACTACCGGTTCCGAGGAGAAATCAAAGGATTGAAAAACGCGAACTACCTTATCATTACGAAGGATTGAAACTGGGTAAGAGTGCGGGTACTCAATGTAGTAAAAGTCAGAGAAAGCAATCTTTTTATTATTCATAAAATGACCAAATATTAATCATGTGTGTGATTGTACTCCCCTACTTTTACCACCTAGCACTTCTTGATCAGAAATTTATTTATACTCTTTATGAACTACCGCTCTGAATAAATTTTTAAAGCAACTCTAAAACTTGATTAACACGCAGATATAAGTATCAATTGATTTTCCATACATCTAAAATCCACATGTTTTTACATTTAATAAGGCTAGTAAAATTTTAAGTAAGAGCCAGGGATCGGAGAGGATGGAGCTGCCTTGTGAGGGAGGCCAAGGTCCTACATGGACTGTAGAGCCGAGGAGGGAGGAAGTAAAATTTTAAGAACATTTCAAAAAAGGCCAGATATCCCCTACTAAAAATAAAGCATGCCTCCGTTAAATAAACGCCGCAATTTCTTCTCCGAATTTATAAATCAAACAGTATCCTCCAGACACCATTCAACACCCAAACGCGAAAGGGAGAAAAAAAAAGAAACACCTCTAATTCCCCAGAACCCATCGATCGAAGCCACCCATCCCAAAACAGCCATCAATAGAAACAAACCAAAACCAAAAGGGAAACAAAACCAAAGAAGGAGAGAGGAGAAGCTCCTACCTCGTGAGCTCGCCGGACCGGAGTATCGGGCAATCCCCCGGTCGCAATAACCTCTCCTCGGGGTTATTACTCATTCGGATCACTCAAGGTGCTCTCCTCTCTCTCTCTCTCTTTCGTGACTCACTTTATTGAGGGAAGGGGGGGGAGGCAGCTTCATTTCCGTGACTCACGGGGTCGATTTTTGCGAAGGCTGCTGGAGGGTATCAAAACAAGCCGCCGGCGAGGATTGTGGGAGAACGGCCACATCGTGGCGAGATTGGCTTCATCATAACCGAAGATGGAAATGGAATTTCAATTTTCTGAGACATTAACGGGGGTTCGAGGGTATTGTAATGGACGATGAGGGCGTTTCTGCCGCTAATCGTTAGAGACGCGAGAATGTTAAGAGGGATTTATTGGCCTTGTGAGAGGAAAGTCCATGGGGAGAAAGAATTTATTGAAAGGCTTTTTAATGTTTGATTCATTATTAAGGACCTTTGTCAAGGTTTTCTGTCAATTCAAAATCACATTTTTTTTCTTGGTACGATTCCGGTAAAAATCGCCAAGTATTGTTAAGCTGTATTTCTATTACCCATTTGCTGCCCCCAAAAAAATAGCGATTTCTACCGAGACAAATAACGGAATAGTATATTTTTCTACACAAAGGTATCTACTACCAGGTGTACAGCGACACACCTTCCATTGGTTTGCTTGACTTCATGGTCAAATTCTCCTCTTTATATTCTATAATAAATTGCGTGTCATTAACTTATTCTTTCATTCGGCGTCAATGAGAAATGCCCTTGAGTCATGACTTTAACAACCGATTAAAACTCCTCCCCTACACCGTGTAAAGTTGCTACTTGTGCCTGAAGGGTTTCTTTTAAGGACGTGTTAGCGTAAAAATGGATTCCTTAAGTAGCAGCTGGTGAGCTCTTAACAACCGAGCAAAAGTAATTACACAGTAGAATTTCGATGGGAAGATCAGCCTTGAATAATTAATTATAAAGTGTCTAGAGAGCAGGTGGTATAAGCAGGTTTTCTGCACAGAAAATGATCTACACTTGTAAATCTTTCTTGAAACATGGGTGACCAATATTTACTTTAATAATAGAATTAACTTTTAATAGAATTCCACAGAATTATTAACAATATACAATACATCAATAACCAATATACTATACAACAATGACACGGTAATTATTTTTCCATAAACCTTTTGTATCACCTTTATAGTTAAAAGAGATAGAGAGTTTTACTCTAATTAATTATTCAATTATTAATGAATATGAATTCATTTTTCAAGGTAACACCGATCAGCTACCCTACGAGTGGGGTTTTCTAATGAACATTTTATAACATATAAAATTGAGCAATTAGCAACATATAGTATCAAAAAATCAAAGATGAGATTACCTTTACCAGAAGCATTTTACTTCACTAATACGTGGATAAGCTCCGATTAGATAAAAAGTTTGACATCCTTAAATCATAATATAGCTAGATCTGAGCCAAATCTCTTAGCGGCATTTGCATTATAAAGATCAGACAAAAAGTCTGATATATGTCAAAGCCGCCAAACGCCCTTGTCAACCAATTCACAACCGCATTTTCCTTGACATCCCATTAAAAATTACCTAGTCTACATCCATAACTGAACACGAATAGGTAAATAGGGGATGATATGGGATTGTCATCACGCAATGAGTTGATTAAAAAGTAAATAAATGAGAAGTTTTAGAAAAGCCATAACAAATAGCAGAATATATATTTATTTCATATAAATTATTACTTTTCAGCTTATAACAAACAACAACCCCAGCGTATAAACAGTATAGTAGAAGTAATTTTTTACATAAAAATGTCTTTTTCTGCCTAAATTGCAGTTGAAATCCGTAATAATGAATCGTCATGGGACAAAATAATAAATAGTTCATTACAATAAATAGTTCGATACATCATAAGTTGTTTAATCGGAAGAGTAAAAATCGTTTCTAAAATATTTTGGGATGTATCGCATCACTTTGCAACTTAAAATTAATTTTTATTGTAATTGAAGATATTAAATTTTATCCAAAAATTCTTAGTACCCTAAATCCTAAAATGTTTTAAAACAGTTTCTTGAAAACAATGCCAAACATTTCTAGGTCCCCTAAAATAATACTTAATAAACGCAACGAAAGGAGTAATAGCAATAGAATGCATTGAGCAGAATTCAATTAAGTAACCTATTATATTATGAAACCATCTTACTTAAAAATGGCAGTTATTTTTAAAGCACCAGATGTTGATAATAAATTATTTAAAAAGAGTAGTACATAGCACTAAAAAGAACTAAACTACTAATATACACATATTTTTATTCGTAACTTACTTCATTATAATCTACTCTGTAATATTAAGAATGTAAGACAAAAAATGTCAAACAGAATTTTTTTAAAAGATGAAACAAAGAAAACCCCACATACAAGAGAACAATTCAATCATTTGTTCACACAACCGACACCTTAAATCAGAAAGAGTTGGTGAGAGATTCGCAGAAGCAAGCTCGCCGGATAAATTTAGAAATCAAAATTCAATATTTCTCGCGGAGAATAAAAGGTCCGACGATGAAAAATGACGGCGGGATCGGGCGGGGCAAAAAGGGGTCATCGACTGACAGATAGTAGACACAAGGAACGAAATGGAATGATTAAGCGCGAAACTTTTAAAGGATTTAAAACCCATAGCGATGCCGAGCCATTTGATAATGCGGTGTGAAATATTGCTCGAAGAGGGGGAACTTCTCTGGTTGTAATGCGAGAAGTTCTGAGACAAAATCTACGTTCTTTGAAGAGATGAGACAGTTGAGTGAGATGGAAGAATTTTATGCACTACGGCGGAACGGAAGGGGCGAGATAAAGAATTGATGAGTTGAAATGGACGGATTGGATTAAAATTTTTATGTAGAAAGGGGACAAAAGGTCTAGTTTTCTGTACGCAATTTATTATTCACCAGTTTCAAGAGTTTAGAAGGAAAGGATTTTATTTTGTTCTGCATAAGGCAGTCAAAACATCGAATTAACAAAATCGAGTTAGAGAAATTTTTGTTGGTTTACAAATGTGTTATGAAATGTGTCAGAGTTACTTAAAAATCAGTTTATCTTTAAATAACGAAAGTAAATTTAAAGATTTCAGAACAACGGACAGATTTTGTACAATTGTTACGACTACAATCATACAAAATTAAAAATTAGGTACACAAAATTTCGTCATATCATTTTCGTTTGGAAATATTCACATTTCAATCAATTCATACACAGAAGAAAGCAGAACAACATCCCAAAAGTTTTTTTTTTTAGAGACCTCGAATTTAACTATTTAATTAAAAAAAATACGGGAATCTTGCAAATTGCTTAAATGTGCAGTGAAGAACACTAATTAGGTTTAACTACTCCAGCTACCCTGCAAGTTACGAACGATATAATTCCTTCCTTGAGTTTCACTTCACTGGACTTAAATTAACTAATTAAGGTACAAGGAAGAGAATGACTGTTCTCACAAAATCAGCTCTGGACTAGTTGCCTGGTTGCCATAGAAATAATACTAAACGAATGGATGTAAGAAATGTAAACGAGAGCTCATCTTGTGATAGAGATAGATCATCATAGATAGACATACAGTACAAACGACCGAAGGAAGTGACAACCCGCTTTTCCTCACAGCAAATCTGCAACTGACACACACAAAAAAAAATTCCTACGACCAACCAAACAACGTTGAACAAACCCAGCTGGTTTGCCTCTACAACACCACATATCCCTATACACTCGCTTTCTCCTCTTCAATATTCCGTCCACGCTCGCCTTCTAAACGCAGTTTTAATTTCGCAGTCTGTCCTCGGGTGCAATTACTGCTGCTGCGCCCCTCCTCCCCATGTAACGGCAGGAAAGACAAACGCAGCAGCACATTAAGCCACTGACCCCGCACGCAAACTATTTCGCATAAGGCTGCTGTGTGAAGCGAATAGTATATGAAGAGCAGAGAGGGATATCAGAGCTGCTGAAGTCAAAGTTTAATCTTGAAGCTGGTGGGAAATGGGACTGTGGAAGGGAATGGGGAATGTTAAGGCTTTACATATAAATAATACAAGTGGTTGTGAATGTACGTACAAATATCGTCGGATTAAATTAATGTACCTCTTCTGTCATCTTCAAACTTGCTAGCTAACATGTATACAACTTGAGCTCGTAATGTTTGAGGTGCGTATTAATTAATTTTAAACTACAGTCAATAAAGTTTTAGTAGAGGTCTAGTGTAGACGTAGAGGGTCTAGTAAAGTAGAGAAAAATAAATATCTACAGATTGAAGGATGTAAATCATGCATACAAAGAGGGAAAAGTTCGGCTAGAAGTATAGTACAGTGCAAGAAAAATAACTACGAATTTACTTTCATGTAAACATTAATACCTTTGGTAGTTTGTTAGCTATCAGTTACTTTAATACAAAAGAAAAAAAATACAGTAGTAAGGAGTTTCTCAAATTAGGAATTAAAAAATTTTTTTTTGAATAATAAGTAGTACCTAATACCCAAATCGATGCACAAGCGGCAAAAGTTAAAGGGTGCTGCTAAATTTTGAATTATTACTCTATGTTAGAATTTCGGGATAGAAATTAGGTACAATTTAGTCAGCATTTTCTCCTACAACATAGGGCAATTTGTAATGTTAAAACATATGTTTGAAAACACAACCCTAACCACACTCTAAATTTATATAAAAAATTGTACAGATATCAGAGTAGAACCCAGTGGGTCATATAAAATGTTGTACACTAAGCCACCAGTCTATAAAATTATGTATTGTCTGTGACATTCGTTTTAGCTTATTTTATATACATGAATCTTAATAACTTTATAAATATACATTTAAATAACGAAGACCTAAGAAAAATATTATAGGGTAGAAGAGAAACTTCGTTAAATTTTAACCACCACATTATTTTTAAAAGTATCAAGAAAAGTAGCTGTTTTTAAAAAAAAAGTGTTTTAGTAGTAAAATCCCCAAAAATTATAGTTAATCTAAAGTTGAAGCAACAAGTGTCAATTGGGTTAAAGAATGCAGCAACCGGCGAGAGTAAAGAAATGTCGTGACAATATTTTACTAATTACATTGAGGGCGTTTTCTACAGTCTTTATTCAATAAAACTGTCGAGGAAACGTGTAAAACCAAAACATGTAACATAAGGTTGAAACATCCAGGAAGAATAAACACTAAAATGACAAAAGAGGAATGTTTTAGCAAGAAAAATACTAACCCAAGCTTATAGTTAAGTCAAATGTATTTTCCTATCAAACTACCAGAAAAAAAACTATCGGAAAAAGACAGCTTCAAGTGGAACCCCTCCGAAAGATCAGCAGACGGTACTCATCGGAGCGCCAGACATTTTTCCATTACGTACACCATTAGTCATCCTTTGAACTTTTTATCTATCCGGCTGCTAGAAACGGCACAATAGGCTATAACGTAAGTAATATCAGAGGTAAAAACGGTTATCGTTCAACGAGGTCCATGCTACAGCGTGTCAAATTGATCAAGGAACACCTGTACGTATATGTCTGTCCAGTCCACCTACTAATTCAAGAACGAATATATATCGAGATCAGCTAACGTAAAAAATGAGGCTAGTATACGACGAAGTTTACAAGTTACAAACGAAGTTTGGCTAAAGGTATTGAAGAACTAAGTGTAAAAAGGTTCAGTCGTATTAATGAAAAAAAAACCTTAATTGTAAAACATGTCCAGAGCATTTACTGTTTTTGTTCGATCCGTACAATGATGCAAAACAAATCAATAGGAGTCTATGAGGACTCGAAATTTTTAATTTAACCAACCCACAGGCAAAAAAATATAAAGAAAACTATATTTTTCAGACAAAACTTAGAACTCCTTAAAATGCGTTTGAAAACTATTTGGGGAAAAAGACATTCGTGTGAAATTTACAAATCGATAAAAGAACTTGACACACTTTAAACAGCGAAGTTAAAAATGAACCAATAAAAACTAAATTATTCACTATATTACCAACTCAGATTTCAAAAAAAGAAACAAATCTTTTGAAGCATTAAAATCAGTAAATTTTAAACATATCTCAACTTTGGAGTAAGTAAAAAACTTAGAAATACATAAAAGTGTCATTCAAGGATGATTAATTAAATTGAGGAACTTTTATGTTGAAAAGAGATGTCGCGAGAAACGAACAAAATCCCCTTTTAAACTCCCCCCAATCTATTTCTAAAAGTTAATCACAAAAACACTTCAGCAACACGAAAACCAACAAATGCGACCGAGAAAGTTAACGAAACGGAAACTCTCGAAAATCGACCCCTCCCACTCAAGAACCCAACCAAAACACCAGTGTGTACCAATTAAAAGCGTACGGAGGAAAAAACAACTCAACCCCACTTCTACAACAATCGCATTCCTCCTCTCGCAAAACATTAAAACAACAAAAATAATTACAACGCCGGATAGAGAGAGAGAAAACTCCTCAACCCGAGCGTGAACTCCCCCTCCAATCCGATACCTAATCAGCGCCAAAAGCGGGTAATGAATATCGGCAGCGCATTAAAAGAAAGAGAATGGCAACAAGGCTAAAAATGATGACGAAATCGAGCATGACGTCGCAGCTGCGTTCGCTGCCGGCGGTCGGTACTCGTACAAGGGAAACGCATTATAGAAAAGGCCAGTTCATTGGATGGGTAAATAACTACAAGGACCACTTGCGGAGAAAAGGGTAGCGGTGGAAACGCCAATACTAAATGGAGCAGTGGTCCTTTTTATTTTTTTTAATGTTTAAAAAAAGAAAGGAATGCACTCGGGTAGACGCTAAACGATGGAGAAGAAATAATTAAGATGACGTGGTGTGGGTCGATATTAGATAAATCAATGGGGGAGGAGAAAGCTAGGAATAGCATTGTGCGGTAATGTAGTATTCGAATGCTAACATCGATCTAGGCAGGTGAAGGAGAGAAACACAACGAAATTTTGAATTAGAAGTTTTTCTTTGAAGGATCATCAGTACTATAATAGCTGAAATATTTTGGATGAAACTTGGAATAAGTTTAGGAGTTTTGTATGTTTAAAAATTTTGATCATGTTGACGCGGGAAACTTTAGTTAAGATTAAGGAAAATTGTAAATTCGCATACCTTATAGATACATGTAGTGTAGAGGGTAAGTATATATATATATATATATGATTCATTTTGCTACTATGAAGCTAAATGCTTTTACTTGTATCCAAAATTTATTAAAAATGGATTAAAATAAGGTAATATAGAACACGTCACTAAGTTATGTGAAATTAAGTATACAAGATATTTTCAACTCAAAACATGAATATTTTTCAGCTTTATTCCAGGAATTTAAGATAACTTAGGTATTAATTATAACATACTCAAAAAATAAATATTAATAAGAGTAAGCTACAGTTCTTATAAGCATTATAAGTAGGTCAATTAACAAGTAATTAATTAATATTTTTAAATTTAACTTAATTTTTATAAATTAACTTTTCTTTGATTATTAATTAATGTAAAGTAAAATAGAAATTAGCTATACCTTAGGATGTAGGAGTATAACTACCGTATAGTAAAATAAAAATGTCACAATTTTATTGAAAAAACAAATCGCTAGAAGAAAGTGAATAGGTTTAAAGCATTAAAAACCATTCAAAAGATCTATAGTATATTACCTACAATTTTATTTACACTAGAAATTATTTTATTAAGTCAAGGGGATTTAAGTTTATAGTACTAATTATAAAGTACTACTGTGTATAGTTAGAATATAACACAAGACATTTAAAAAGTTTCAAATGATAACAAAACCTTGTTTATATCAATATGTTAAATTGAAAAAAATATGTGTGAAGCAAATAAAGAAGCAATTCACTTTTACTTTTCTGTCATAATATTTAACATTGGAGGAAATAGAGTGTTAGGTCTCAAGGACATCGGCCCCGAGCCGAAATATTAACAGCTAATAGAAATTTATTATTCACAATAGGAAAAAAACTACCCCAAGTTCTTGGAAAAGAACATCAGAATAGTTACCTTATTAAAAAAAAATCGTAAATCCCTCACACTTCTTTAATAGATAAAACCGCAAAAAAAATGTACAGTAAACAAATCCCATATTTGCCCATTAAAACACATAAAAAACAAAGGAAAACATTCAAAATCCTCAAGAGAACACCAACGAAAAACCAACAGATCCTCTCACTGCTCACAACTCTGGGGGAAAAAAGCGCCCTCGACGGAACCAAACTCGAAACAGCAGCAGCAGCGCCCCAAATTCATTAATCCGGCACATAAGTGGGGCAGCCCCGTCAACACGAACTGCGTGACACTCTCTCTCTCTCCGCCCGCCCCGTCTAGACTCGGCGACTTCACAGCCCCAGAGCGCGCGCGGCGGTCGCCCCAAATCGAATTTCCTCAGAGAGGAAAGTGTCCCCGTCATTAAGGGAGAAGAAGGGGTAACCCGAGTTTGTTCACCCGAACCACTCGCTAATGGTGGCAGCTGGTGGATTGTTATTATTATCATCATCATCCGTGGCCGGACCTTCGTGCGGAATGAGGGGTTGGACATCGTTTGTCACCTTTCGAGGAGGATGCCGAGAGGAGAGGGATGTTTCGAGAGTCAGGTAGAGAAGGACGCAAGACACAATTGAAAATAGAAATAAAAGCTTCTGTATTATTGTTGAAACTTATTGATGATGGAAGTGAAACACTGGAAAGACAGAATGTTCAAGTAATTGTTTTAAGAACTCACGGCTATATAAAATACTTTTTATTACATTTTTAACAGGATCAAAAGTAATTTTGCATTGAAGTGACATGTAGCATTTGCTAATAAATTTTCACACCTTCACGAGGTAAGAAACCCCTACCTTGCTCAAAGGTAAAACTAAAAAATTCACACAAATGGCAAAAATATTATAGAGAGAGAAGAAATAACTAGTTCATTCCTCAGCGAATCACCAAGACTTTTTGTAAACCTAAGTAAATTTCATTAAAACTCTTTTTTCGGTGCGAAAAAACAATTAAAAGGAATGTTATTTTTTTGCAAATTTAATATGAAAGGACATGTTCATAACATCTGCATTTTTACACCATATAAATTATACGATGTCAAACTTTCAAAGGAAGCAAAGTAATGTTAAAATATATTCAAAGTATTTCATTCATATACCGTGGGGAACCTAAAGGTTCAAGATCGAAGGGCCCTGGGTTCGATTCCCGACATCACTAAACACCCTCCGTATATGCGGAGTACATGCTCGTTAATTCTGTGGGTCCGAAAGTCCTGTGGTCGGTCATGGCGCAGTTTACCACGGGTCCAGGTCTTCTGCAGACTATTTTCCTCCCCTTCAGAGCAATGGCTAAATTGGGGGTGACGATTAGATGGTAGCAGCATATATCATTCAAGGCTCATGTCAGACTCCTGCCATTTATGAACTTCACTTTCTCAGGAGCCGCTCCCCTTTGGCTTTGCCTTAATTCCTGTACGCCCTTGCGGATGGAGCTTGGATATTCCAAGAGGCATTAGAAACAAAATCAAAAACAGGGCGGAGAACCATCGCAACCACAAAAATCACAATGAACTTGAAAAACGTTAACTCCGTTACATACTGAAAGAGCAGAATGTCCTAAAATTAATTAGGGTAGTACAAGCTCTGAAATACTTTATGCACATATTCTTAACACGTACACTTTATAGAATGAGCCTTCTATAACTCCTCTCACTTAAATTAACTATCTTACACGCAAGGGAGTTGGGAGTAAATATTTTACGCTTTATTCATCAGGTGATACATTACCACTATAACAAATATTGACTAGAGACTCCGTGGGGAAAACTTTTAAATTATTAGAGTAAGAATAAACAAGCGAAGCCATTCAGTTCTAATGAGAGTAGTACTTTTATAATTACATCGCTGCTGATCAACAACTAATCACGAAAAATAATCGGAAAGACAAGCAAGGATAAAAAAAATAGTTAGTTGAAAATGTTTCAGTATTAAGCTTAAAAAACCCCTCCAAATTAACAATATATTTTTTTATAACTTAAGAAAAGTGAAACCTAAATACTCACCATTTACAAAGCAGCTACAGAAGAATATACAAAGTATTATCCAGAGGTATTTCTTGTTGGTCCTTTAGTGAATTGACAGCAATAAAGCAGAGAAAATCCACAACACATCTGATTCAAAACTACTCAACGAAAGATTCTCGAGCGAAAAAAAAGGTAGGAGATGTTCTATTTTTCTCAATAGACTAATCTTCTCCTTGCCTTCCAATTGAATTTAACATCTAAGGCACGAGATGTGAAATTGCCTTATTGATCCACAAATTTGTATGCATCGCACCCACGCGGTTTTTCTCGACTTCACAAACGGGAGGAGCCGCGGACTGAAAATAGAATCTCCCTCCAAAGAAGCTACGTCCCCCGAAAAACCTCAATTCTAAAAAAAAAAATCGTGCTCCGCTACGACTGGAGACCTAAGTAGAGGTTAGTTACAAGAAACAGCCAATTCTAAGGCACTTCTCAACGGATAAGCTAACAATTGGCTAGAGAGGATCAATATAATAAGATCGATATCAATATCGCGAGGTCTTTTATTCTCAATATATAGTAGTAGTAGTTGTAGGAATAATACTCTCCGATTTCTCTACGTCAACAGCGTTAGATCCAAAATTTAGCAAAATATGATTTTCCTATTCCAACTTCTCGACTAATTTCGGATCGATTCTTCGGAATCGATCATTGGCACCGGGATAAATAAAAACAAATCCCTATACAGGGAAGAAAAATCACGCTAAACTTCTGTTAGTCGTTTCGCCACAAGGGGAAAAATAAAAGAAAAACCCTTATAATAAGCAAGCTCGTGTCACACAAACGCAAAAACGATGGATATGCATTCATTCATGCTCCTGGGACGACACCAGTGGGGGTAAAGAAGCAGTCCCGCGCCCCTCGCTGATGCCCTGCGAAGACGCATAAGCTCAAGGGCGTCGACAGTCCATCGGAAATTCAATGGAAGACTGATTAGCGAGCGGTGGTAGTTGTATCTGGGGCGCACGGGGCGCCCGCCTGCTGCAGCTGCCGCCTGATCGCAACTGAGCGCCGCCCGCACGCCCCGGAGAGGGGCGCGAGGGCTCCCCAGCGCCATCTGGTGCCGAGGAGGGAGGGCCGTTTTGTTTTGCATCTGAGGGATTTTTGCATACGCGCTTTTATCGCTGTGGCAGTTCTCAAAAATTATGCTGCGACGGGCAGGGAATGATGGATGGGGGAATGCAGTGCTTATGTGAAAACTTAGCTGGAATGCTCTTAATGTTCTATAAAGAGATTCTAATACTTAAGAGTGAGGTTTTATACTCCTTGTACTCCTTTTTTTTGTATGAAAGTTTTTGCAATTTCTATTTTTTTTACATACTACTTAAGAACTTAAGTAAAGTAAACAGCACTAAAACTTAGAAAAGCAATCGTAATTACATATGTACTTAAAACGAGTTTTAACTTAAGCTTAGATAGGTTTCGAACTTTTATAGAATGAGAATGACTAGCATAAACACAGGTCTAGAAAATTTTCGAAGATTTGATTTTTCATGAGATACAAATGGGAATTTTTTTAATGATAAAATTACATACGACTTGTAATTTGACTACTGTAAATGGCTAGTATTTATAACAGGATTTTTTAAAAATGTAAATTTACTTTTAATTAATAACTGTATCCTACATTACTTATGATAAGAGCTAAATTTTTAAAACTAATCACAAAGTAAAATTAATGATTAAAATGTGTTGAAAATTAGCCAGAAAGTAAAGAATCAGAGATGCGAAATTGGAGCAATTTATTTCAAATGAGAAAGCTAAAGAAGTACTTAGTATTACAAAAAGAGTTTCTGGATGAAATAATCTATGGTGCCTTTAATATTTAAAAAAGAGATCAACGCAATAGAAATAGAATGCATTTAGAATGATCACCGTGATACTTGCACATACCTCAAGCTAACACCCCATTACTAACACTCTCACGTTAAATTAAAAAGTAAAGTGAAAGGCAACATTAAAAACACGAAATAACGAACAACCACAAGCAGCACTCCTCAGCAAAAACTATTACAAATTCCAACTCCCCCTTAAACACATAGCTCATATCCGCTTTCCCCACCTACACGCCTAATCCCAGGTCCTTTAAAGCTGTACACCAGCTAATCATAAACGATGTCCCCCACAAACCGCTTAAACACAAGGAACCCCGCTACTCCCACCCTCATCTTTCTTCATTAACAAACAGACGGTCGCAGACGACAACAACAATCAGCATAAAAAAATCCGCACAAGAAACCGTCGCGTTAATTTAAACGAGCAAAGAGAGAGAGAAAAAAATCTCGTCAAAAAACTGACGACGCGCGCATTCCGCAATCCGGCCGTTACCGGGGCTAATTTCAGAAAAGGGAGGCCCGAGATTAATCGGGCCGGGCCCGCGGTGCGGAAAGGCCGGTATTAAAATAAATGGCCCCCGCAACACCGGCCATTAAAAAGAAGGCGCCGCGCGTTTAATTTATTCCCCGTTTTACGAGGCGGGTCGCACCGCTCCTAACCAAACTTAATTTCTGTGCGGCTCTTCATTTGGCTAATGACACCCACAGACGGGGTTTCGATTAGTGCAACACTTTTCGGCCCGCGCTGATTAGCGACAGGTGCGGGAATATCTTGGGAAACGCCGCTTAAACCCCGGTTATTTGCGGGGACAGGGAACTTTAATGCCTTAATATTGTTTGACAAGTGGAAGGGACGCGGTACATAAAGAAAGTGTATATGGGGGGGGGGGTCGTTTAGACGAACGGTACGGCCATTAACGGGCTGTCCTGGTGCTAGTCAACAAATTAACCACAATTAACCCTTCAGGGCTGGCAATATACTATTTCTTGACAGTTTGTCGGCCGTTCTGAACTTAATTTATGGCTGTTAGTTATTTTTAATTCATTCACGCAGAGGCTATTGCTGGTGCGTATATTGAGAATCAAATATGAACAAAATACATTTAAAACAAAAATAGACAGCTAAAAATGTTTAACTCCACTATGGATTGCTTAGAAAAAATATTTAAAAATTTATCAAACTGCTAATATTTTTGATAGGCAATATTTGATTTTTAGTCAGTTAATCATTTTAAGTACTAGTCAGGTAATGATTAAGAAGTAGTAGTAAGTAATAATTTTCATTTTAGAAAAATACCATTATTAACAGAAGTTACTGATGTTTCAAACCGAAAGGAAAAAGTAATAAAGTATGACGTAGTGGGAGGTACGAAGGAAAATTCATGTTAAGTATAACCTAAATCACCAAATATCATGAAAATAAGCGAAAGTACACAACTTGTAAAATTTACTACACAACCATGTCTTAAAGTCGAATATACTTTAGCCCGATTCTGCATTTAAAACTAAAAAAAAGACAGTAGTAATCATCAATTTTACAACAATAAATGAAGGTCTGAAATAATGTTCAACGAAATTATATTAAGTAATCGAGAAATGAATTGCAAAAGTTAAAAGAGTAATCTCCCATTTACTAAAAGATGTGACAAATCAGCGAATTCACGAGAAATAAAAACCAAATAAAAGTAACATCCAACTCAATTTCCCCCAACCCTTCTTCATCATCACGAAATAAAGTATTTCCTATCGTTCATTACCCAAAACCCTCCTATTCGGTTTAATGCTACCTCAATAATATCCTTCGACCCAGGTTAACTGTGATTCAATCCTACCACAGCGAAGCGTGGGAACAACGGCCACCTGCGAAGGGAGAGATTCCGGGAACATCCCCCTCTCCGGAGAGAAATCCGGGAAAGAGGAGCCATTCGCAGAAAAATCTTTCCTCTCTTAGGCGAAATATCCATGGAATTCTAGCGAGTCTTTTAAATTCAAGGTAAGATATTTCGAAAGAAATTTGGTGTTAAAAGGCTAATTTTGACTAATTATTAGTAATAACATAACGATAAGATACAGGTGAAAAAATGAAACTGATATGGTAAAGAATGCAATTGGGAAACACGAGTTTGGGAATTGGGTAATCGAGTGCAAATAATTTCACTTGTCGAAGAAAAGCGCGGGTGGTTATTTTTCCCGCAACAAGGCTACCCTCGCGGAAAAACTAGTTTTACAGTTAATCTTCCGAAGTGGAGCATTGTCAGAAAAACAACTTTCAGTAGACTCGTGCGGAGGGGATTGTTTCATAATGGGGCATTGGTTACAATTTTGATCCAGATATGTTTAAGTTATTAATCTAGGCTTTTAAACAGATAGTTAATAACTACAACTAAATTGGTAAATAAGCTTTAGGACCGACATTCATTTTTTTTTTAATAAATGGGATTACTTCCATAAATGACACTTTGTTTACAAGAAAAAAAAATACATATACATAAATTTCTTATATTCACGGAAAAGATCCATAAAACGCATTTTTCTTAAAAATAGACAAGCCCAATATATTTAAGCTCCAAGCAAAACGGAAATGGATTATGATAATCTTACAGCAAATTTCGCCCAATCACTTGAAAATATCGTCCAACTTTTATTATTAAATGATAAAATACGCAAAATTACTCACCATATTTTTAAGAAATTAAATTTGTAACTAAATATTACTTTCCAAAACCGTTAAATAATATTTCTATTTATTCATATACAGGATTATGTATCTCTACTTCTACAAACAAAACTTCAAAATTATCCTAAATGAATAAAAAAATTGCCCCCGCACTTACGCATACGTATATAAAACGAGCAATAACCTCGACTCACCGCTTCACCATAAATAAATCTCACGGTTAATATAACAACACCCCAAAATCCCTAGTTACCTCCCCAACTCCACCAAAAAGATCTCCTCGTAAAAATAATAACTCCGACCGCCCTTTCTAATAGCTCTTAAGTGCCTCCAAAGTTTGCATAAAAGGAAAAGCACCCCCTCAAATCAACGCCCCACCACTACTAAACGAGAATCTTCCCTCCCCCCTCGACAAAATTTTATGGACCAACACGCTCAACAATCGCCCTTCGCGCGACAGGTTGGGTTTAATTACTCATTCGAGGGGGGTGGGGGAGGCAGGGAAACAAAGAGAGCAAATATTGAAACGCGAACCAAATTAATTATATCCTTATCACCGCTGCCTCTCTCTCTCTCGCAAAAGGAGGCAGAACAGACTCCAGGTGCGGAGGATTAAAAGTTGGCAGATAAGGAGGAAGAGAAGAAGCTGCTGCTTACAATAAATCTCCGCCAGGGAGAGAGATGAGATTGGTTGGTTGGTTTCTGGTAGGGGTGCCACGGAGATTGGAAATTTTTGTTGTTGGTTGATACCTTTTCGATGGAGCGAGATAACTTCTAGGTAAAGGTCGTGAGGTAAAAGTGGTAGGCAATCATCTTTTTAGAGGGAAGGCAATACCTCGGATTGAATTAACGTTAACTTTCGCCGTATACGAAACATTCGTAAGATTAATATAACCTCACGAATGTCCATTATTCAACACAGAATAATAAATTACGTTTAACATTTTAACTTGGAATAAAATAAAATGAAAATGAATATTAACATTACTCTTAGAATTACTCTATAAATGCTACCTACGCATACTCTAAATATAAGCGCAAATAAACTTACGTTATTATCATATATATCTGTACAATTCTCGCTAGTCGTACACCAGATTTGAGCTATCTAAAAAAAAAAAAAGACAATTTGTTAATATCAAAACATAAGAAGTAAAATTCACGTTATTGAAGTTTATAAGCTAAATGATCAATATATGAAGCAGCAGCGTTTCCGCTTATTCAATCTGTCGCGTTACTGCAATCCGAAGAAACCAATGGACGAATCATTGGACGAATGACGAATGGGACAAATCATTTAAGCTGTCCCACACAACTAGTCTTTCTCGGTGTAACCGTAACGCATCGGAAGTGAGCGGAATTCTCGGGGGGTTTTTTTACATTGCAGAACAACTGTATATATCACCTCTTTTTAATGAAACATTCTGCCACAGTTAAAACTTAATTCTATAAAGCGATTGGAGATGTAAAAAATACAATAAAAAGGGGTTTCAAATAAGTTTTCTATAATTATTACTAGAACTGGGTGTGAGAAAAATATATAGTATGATGTCACTATTTTTAAAAAGTGTTCACAGTTGAACACACACAAAGTTGTATTAGAAAACCAGAGTGTTAATACAGTATACCCATTATCTTAAAAATAGAATAATGCATGTTTTTTAGGTTAAAAAATGTCCTACCGTTAAAATCATTAACAGAACTCTTATCAAATTTTTCCATGCAACACACACCTTTGATGTATTCAAAGTAAATGGGTATGTGGTTAACTAATCCTTCTCTAGCACTTGATACAAAACAAAACAATAGTTCTAGTAATAGGTATTTATAAAAAAAAACTTTTTTGAAACACCACTAATCGCTTTATAGAATTAAGTTTTAACTGTGACACCATATGTTTTATTAATAAAAAGAGGTAACATTTACAGTTGTTTTGCAATGAAAAAAAAAACGAGAATTTAAATGGAAACATGAACGAGTCTTACCATTAAGGATAATGTTTTAAAAAATAACGTCATGAGACGGTAAAAGAACGTTGAATCTAAATTTAATCAAACAACAGCAGTTACAAGAGTGGTATAGTAAAATAAGGCTAAAATGTCTCATATCAAAATGGGCCATTTGAGAGTGCATCACTATCAAAATACTTATAAGCCATGTCACTTCAGAAAATTAAATTAAAATGAAGCTTTAAATCACGACACATAAAAAGTCCCTCCACTTCAAAAAATTCCCCATAAAAACCACAAGCCTCCTTTAACTTAAAACTCATTTCACTTGAATTCATCAAGCGCTTCGCCGTCAAAACACTTAAAATTGCCAAACCGAAAAGAACCGATAAAAAAAAAATACCGCAAGATTTTTCTTACGAAAATTCAACCCATCTCGCACAATTTCTTAACGCGGGCAAAGTTTTTTTTTATTTTTTGAAGAAAAGACTTTCATCAAAGAGCACTTTCTAAAGCACTAAAGCGACACCTGATACGAGCAGAGCCGTCAACACAGAAGGAGGGAGAAAAAAGCCCTTTTCTCCCGTTATTATCACGATCATTATTGATCCAGTAGGGAGAGAGAGTGCAAAGGCATGTCCCCTGACACATATACGAGGAAATAGGTTGCTCAAATTTTATTATCCTTCCATCCCGTCAATTTACTGACTAAGTGTCATAATGGAAGGTGTGGGAGCGACAGAGAAAGGGGTTTGCGTCAAAATCGAAAGGGTTCCCCTCCCCCTCTCTATGCATAAAATAACAGGATGTTATACTGTCTATTGCTTCTTTTATTCGTGCCATTACTGGTGTTGGAAAATTAATATTACACTACACATATTGTAGCATATTTTAGTACAGATAGGGTATAATTTGGAGTTAATATACCAATAAAGCAGTTCAAAATTTTAAATACAAATTTTAATAAGCAATCCAAGAGACCAAGCGAAATTTTCAAATTGTAAACGACTTTAAATTAAAGAAGTTCGATTTATCCAAGTTGTACTTTGAATTAATGAACAAGAAACCATTCACCATTCAGTAAAAAACAAGGAGTAAATCCCTGCAAAAAATTATTATGGACGAACTTTATGGTATAAAATATAAGTTCATACTCTTCAAGTTAAATACTTTAGATCATTGATGTATTCAAAATAATTAAAATTATCAGTTTGTACAGTAGTTAAAATCAATCATCAATTTTAATTTGAATTGGATGCAACTTGATTTGGCCCGAACTTGAATAGAAAAAACACCCAGAATCAAGAAAAGTTTACCAAGATGCATATGTGCCTAGAGCAAGTGTATTATTGAATATGACCGAGTTAAAGCCTTTAGTCCTCCATTATGTCACCTTAAATAACTTTTCATTTAGTCATCCCGTAAGAAAACAAATAAAAACACTTAACTATGCCCGTCATTTGAATCATACCCATTAATAAAAAAAAATCTATCGGATAATTTTAAGAGATTTTAACCTTAATCTCAACTTTAAAAAAACATACCGTTAGATTAGAGACTTAAATACCCTTTCAGTAAAAGATGGTCACGTTAAATAAAAAAAACATCTCTCCATCTTTATTTATTACCTACATTTGCGTGTTTTATTTATTCATGTCTTTCTGTCTGCGTAACGCGTCTTTTGTCACTCTTCTCACCCCCACTTAATCACATTCCGCTCATTGGATAAAAAAAGAAAGGGAATTCCCACCGTTCTTTTACCTCATTAGGTGACAAGAATTCTTTTTTCTTTTTGCCACCGTGGGGATGCGGTAGCCTTAGTTGACAGTGCATTAGATTTGGGATTAATGGGTTCGGGTACCTCGTTCTACTAGATAGCCCTGTTGGTCAATGCTGAAGCATAATAAAGCTATGGAATTCAGTAAAACATGCTTGTGTGTGTGCGTGTTATTCATTTATTCAACTTAAAACTTAATTGGAATTTTACAGTCTTTTACTTTTTTTTTTCGCAATAAAAAAGACGCGGTCCATTTTTTGCGGCGTGGTTTCTAACATAAGATGAAAAAAGTACTGGTTTTATGTTTCAAAATTTTACACACTACTTTTAATGAATGATTACTTTCAGGTTCATGGAGAGATAATCATCCTAGCCGTGTTAAGATCATTGAAACTATAAGTTGCTCGAGAATTTCCAATAAAAACGCGTTGAATCTAATATGAACTTTACCATAACAATACATAAAAACCAAGATAACTAGAACTTGATAGAAGACAGGAGAAGTCACAAAATACTTGACAGCTCATCAACGTCCTAAAAGGTAAAGCTCATCATAATCCCTAAAATAGATCAACTCGGATCATGCTTTCACATCCTATTAAAGCAAGTCAACGATACCTGTTGCACTTAAATTAAAGGTAAAGTGACGTACGCAGTAAAACGCAGTTACGCACTTGAAAGGGGTCGATTCTTGTATCAACTCAGGTAATAGTCAGAAATCGATCCCTAAACCAAAAACAATCATAATGGTTCCTGGTAATGGTTGACAGAGACCATTCCGAATGAATACCTTTTGTCCCTCTACACCCACAACCTTTCTTCGGAACCCAACACCGAAATTAGAACAATACAGCCGCCACCACCCCCGTTACGTAATAGATCGAATGTACTGGGAAAGAAGCGGTTACGGCCGATTTTTTCCCCATTTAATTGTCACAATTCGTTCCATTAGTCACGCAGGTGGGGGGGAGGGTATAGAAATATTCAATATCGCCATTGATTCTTGCCGAAAAGGGAAGAAAAATGCAGCCAATTGTTTCTATTCCCGATTTAACTTCATTAATGGGAAATTACGACGCGATGAACTTCTAATTTATGGGCATAATTGCTCTAATAAGGGGAGACATCGCTTTCTTTTTTTTTTTAATTATTATTTTAGCCTTTTTGCTGGGGAGACCTCCCGGGGTTTAAGCCGTCTTCGCAGACACTTTAGGGAGGAAATCGATTATTTAATGGGTATGGAGTGGGATCAGTTTATTACCGGGGCTTTGGAGTAATGAGAGCGGGAGACACGTCATTCATTACAAAAAAAACCGCTTTTGGTTAACTTTCAAAGTGCAGCATCAGCAGTTACCAGGTTTATTGTGGATGGATTCGAGGGTGAAATTACGGGAGACAATCCCTTGGGTACCCAATTTACGTTTCCTATCAATACTTCATCATATAATAGTAAGAAAAATCATTGCCTATCAATTAGACTCTTTCATGATAGACTTTCTCTGGCAATCTTCCAAAAATAAATAGATTGGACAGTTCAAGAGATGAAAGACAAACTTAACCAGTTTTTTAATATTTCCACAGTATCATCATTCTGGAGAAAAATATTTATAACTTAAAAACAAGAAGAGAAACTAAAATTTGATCTCAATTCACCCGTGTATTCAAGCTGAGATAGATATTTAAAAACCAATTATTTAGTTTTCCCACTTAAATAGAGAGGTTTATAAAAGGACCATAACTTTCTGTTTTCATGTCCAACATATTACGAACGCTCTTTGGTGACTTTGAAAAAAAAAACACCTCCATCCCTCAACGATCAAATAATATCACCACAACTCCCTATATCGGAATTAATGCCTAAAAAACTAAATAATGAAAGCTAAAATGTAATGGGATATTAAATACACACAGCACATAATTTTTTTTCCGTCAATTTTGGCAGTATTTTCCTAATTGCCATTAAACACAATACCTGTTTGTTCTCTCTTCAGGGCTATAAATCATTCCAACAAAGACACCTGAAGACAAATAATACAGAAGGATTTTTCGGAAGTCAGTCTCGCAAAAAAAACTCATTCGTAACCGGTCAGATCCTGTTGTTCCCCGTGGTTCATTACCTGATTACCGCCCATAAACCACATCCCCAGACCGACAATTACCGACACTAACCGAATCAAAGCCGCACAAGAAGAAAGCGCCATCACCATACAAGCAGGGGGAAAAAAATCCGCATTATAAAAGCCCTTCAACAGTCACGTACACCCAATATAAAAGCACCCCACGCGAATTAAGACCCCGTCTAAAAAGGAGCTCATTTGATCCCAAACAACAAAGTGGAAAAGAGTTCCATGACAATTACCACAGGGTTGCTACGCGGGTCGAAAACCTAATGCGCAGGTAATCAGCAAGTTAGACGGACTCGCTCTTTTGTTTCACCCCTTTGGTTTTTCCTCCTCCGTCCCCAGCAGCAGCAGCAAGGAGGATCCACCTTTTACAACCGTTCGGCTATTGTTTGCTCTTTAATCTCCTTCTCATCCCTTTGTTGAATTAGCTGAGTAGACTCTGGTGAAAAGAAAGAGCTAAAACTTTCACTCCTTTCATTTTCTCCCCTTTTACTTTTTGTTTTTTAAACAAAAGGAGTTAGTAAGCTCTGGCTCCTCCAGGAGTGTGTGTGTGTGTGTGGAGTAAAGTGATTCCCCGAGAAAGGGAAAATTCGACGAGGAGAGAGGGGATGGAGATGGAGGGAGAGGGAAAACGCATCTGACTGATCTGGAAATTGGAGACGGGGTAATATTAGCCAGCCACTTTTCTTGGCTTCCGAATGACCATCACTCCTGATGCCGGTGACGGCAGATTTAGAGAGGATCCTGAAATAAAACGGGGCAGGGTATGTACGCTGCTTTCCAAAGTTAAACAAGAATAGAGCAGCAATGTATGATGGGATGTTGAAATCCAAATCCAACCCATAATAAAATTCAATTGAAAATTCTCATGCCTCAAAAGTCGGAATTGCATTCCTTTTAGTGATGCTGAAAAATATTCCTGATGAGATGAAAATTTTAGATTTTTTGTTATAGAATTAGGATGAAAGTATGCCCAAAAGTTTTGTAAAACGAAATAGGGAACGGAGAATATGTGACCAAAAAAAAAAACACATATCAAAAACTTTTATAAAACTGTGATTTTGTGTTTATTTTAACAGCATTACCTTTGCAATGAAAATTGAATTCAAATAATAAATAGGCATTTCTACAATACATTAATTGTAGAGTAACTCTTAAACTACATAAATATTAAATCCACAAATATTAAGTACTGCCTAAATCAAGAGACAGGAATTAGTTTCCGATTAACAGGAAACCCTTGTAATTCAGAAATTATCTCCCTAAATATCTCCCTTTCTTGCGAGTAAATTTTTTTTAGTTATATTTACTTAAGTTTCGAAAGAATTTCCAGCACATTTTGTAAGAAAAGTTTTTGTTAAAACAAATTTGCATGAAACACATCCTTAGGCAAATATTTCCTAAACAGCATGCCAAGAATATTAAAATAAAATCCTTTTAGTGTGGTGACCATCAACTTACTCTAGAGATCTCACAAGATTCGGCATAAAGCGAGATCCGCCTCTCAGTAAATCAGTTACCTTTACCCTAATGCATAGTACATTAGTAAGACTGTAAGACAGGGCAGAAAATTGGATTACCCAAAAAGAATCTCTATGATAGTATTGCATTTGGAACAAAGAATAAAGGAATGCGCACAAAGCTAAGGTTTCTTGTCCCTTATAAAATAGGGTCTTTAATAGAGATTCTTAGATAATGTGAGGGGAAAGAAATACTTTCACTTAAACATTATTTCTCCCCTTCAATGTCTTGGGGCAGCAGTTTTAAAATTCCGTAAAAGCACGATCCGAGAAGTCAGTCTGCTAGAAAATCCTGTATAACATTTACGGGCAATTGGATAGTCTAGTAAGGAATAGGGGAAGTTGAGAGAGGAAAAAGTATCTCTTCACTACAAAATACAGCACTCGAGAACAGTATTCGTATATACATTGTAAGCTACAAAATATATACTTAGTTTCATGACTTTATAAAGGAATACTTGAAAGCAGAATTACATTTCATTGCTTAGCACGAAATCTAGTCATTTAATCTAGAGAGAGAGTCAGATCAGAGTTTCCTCTTCGTATAAATATTTAAAATGAGCGACGAGGAATTTCTATGGTGTTAAAATATTTTGGAACAGGAGAGTTGTAATATAAATTTGGTGTTCGAACGTTAACCCAAAAGTCACAAACGCATCTCCTAGTTTATATTTTTTATCGCAGATATGAACACAAATAAACACCGGTTATCGGAAAAAAATTTCGTTTGTATACATTTCTTACATAAATATTTAGAAGCACGAAACAATAGCATTGCGTCGTTGAAACTAACCAATGAATTTGCACTACTACTAAATCAAAATAATATTCTCAAAGCCACAGTGATGAGTATGAAGGTGTTTGCTATAATTATGATATGTGTTGTGTAGGTATTTTTGTCGACACCAAAACTAAAATGAGAGGGAAAATTGATTTTTATTACTTGATTCGAGACGATACCTCAAAAATAAATTTGTAAGAGCTTCTTTTTTCAGTACTTTTACTATATATATAACGATATTTTTCCTTAAATGTTTGCCAGCACCTAAATAAGCTGCAAAATAGTAAATTTCAAACAGCCCAGAACATAACCCAACATCTTACAAAAGAACATCTTCGGTTAAGTTAAGAAGTGAACTGTTGTATAGCGGTCGATTATTACTTATCACATAATAGTACTAATTACTTAAAATCAGTCAACTTAATGGAAACCTAACAGGGAAATGCAGGGTGAACCATAAGTCTTGCTCTATTATATATAAAAAAACAGATAAAAGATAAAAATACGGTGTTTGTTGTATCCTTCTGGATGACTCAAACATTTAGTACAAATTTTTGTGAATCAATAATTCACGAAATTTTAGATAAATGACGCTACGACTAAAAATCAATAACAAAAACACAAAAGAGATAGATAAAAACACGCCGTTCGTTGAATCCTACTTGGATGACTCGTAAATTTTCGTACACGAATTTTTGAAAATCAGTAATTCATGAAATTAGATAGATGGCGGCAATATATTTTGGAAAAAAAAACTAAAATAAAGCTGCGTCATCAATCGATAATTTCATGAGCTACTGATTTAAAAAAAAAATATGTACGAAAATTTTTTGAGTCACTCAGAAGGATGCAACAAACGGCGTATTTTTACATGTTTTTTGTTATTTATTTTTAAAATGGGGGCAAGGCAGGGAGCAAGGCTTCTGGTTCACCCTGTATATTGTTGCCATCTAATAAGAAGAAATTGCACCTGAAAACTCATACTGCCTATACGTATCTAAGACTACACGCACGGGAGAGAGACAAACAATGTAACCGTTCGGTGGCTAACTGTTGAATGAGCGAGCCACACCCTGGCGGTTATTTAGCGCTGTATGAGGATCAATATCGCGGGCGACGGACGCTACCGGCCAGCCAATTTTAGACCCGTCTCGCCAAGCAGTCGGGCCGAAGACCTCGCGAAAAGAGAGGGAAACCATTTGCATTGAGCTCTCTCTCTCGTCGATATTACCTGGAGGAGAATGGAGGAAATTGAAGGTGGGTAAATAGAGCATCTGTGGTGGTTGCTTGGAATCAGGTTGGTTTTTTACGTGGAGGGAACGAAAGAGAAAATGTGCAAAGGAGTAGTGTCTCATTCCTATAGGTCGAGAAGTTGGAAATAAGAAAAAGTACCTCCAAACGAAATTGGAAAATCGTTTTTAATCAAATATTATAATAAAAACTTGAATCAAATTATGGTAAAAGTAGTTTTGTTGCAGTGTGTGAGGAGGAACATGGATTTTAAAACTTTTTAGGCCTTTTAGGTAAACCTAAAAAAAATGGAGAGTGCTTGAGTGTCTAATGCAATTATTAATACAATTAAGTTTTCTAATTCTGGAAATGTGTGAAATTTCTTAATAATTTTACATCAGAAGGTTAATTTTAGTTGTCAATGGTTTAACTCCAAAAATATAAATTATTGATTAATACTAACTCATCTGAGTTTTATGTTTAGTAGAACATAAAAAAATAGTTTTAATTCGTGGCAAACTAGGGATATTAGTGAAGAAAAAAGTAATAGTAATAGTAAATATAAATAGTAAAATCAAAACATATAATGACCAGAAAAGTAAAGGAAAAAATTAAAGTGAGAAGTATAAGTTGGGGAAGATCATTAATTAACCAAGCATAATACTAACTCTGAAACCAAAATTTCGTGTACTAAGATTTTCTTTTCAACGTAAACTTAAACAAACTTTCAATAAAGGAAAGCAAACAAACTCCTTCTTTAAATAATTTAGCACACAACAAATGCCTTATCCTTAATTAAAGGGTACAAAACCCGCTCCAGAGAAAGTCTCACCCACGCACTTTGAGTGATAAAACACACACAACTCAAACCCACCATCTACCCAAAACAAACAATAAAACTCTTGTTAAAAGGTAACTCAAATCTGCGATATACTTAATGCATTAATTTCAAAAATCCTTGGCACTTACATTTTAAATCCTGTTTTACGGTGGCTTATTATTACATATCCATGTCCCCCCCTCTCCTTTCTTTCAAAACTGAACAAATAAACATTTTACGAATGTCTCGGGTGGAAGTGCTGCATAAAAAAGAACATGTTGGGGCGAAATGAATATTACGGCAATTACAAATTCAGTTCCGGGTTTAAAAATTAGCGCTTTCGTAATTTTTGAAAATTTATTTCATTATTTTCTAGGGAAATTTACCCATTACTTCAATGATAGCTGCAGGTATCACAAACGCAACCCAATTAAATGTTACGTACACCTTGGAGCAATGGTAATTATTTTTAATGTTTCGTGATTATTTTCAGCAACTGGAATGATGTTGAGCAGAAACATTAATCAGAACAAAATAATGACTGTAACTGGCATTCCATTGTAAGCATGAAAAATAATAGAATTTATACTTCGAAATTTAATTGCGTTTACATGTACACGAAACTTTTAATATGTTACTTGATTCTGAAGCAAAATTTTTTTTTTGTTTTGTTACTGTCCACTTAATGCGAGAAAATTATTTTTAAAAAGTCCAAGATTTTTATTTAATGACGAGAATCATACCTTATTAAATAATAATTATTTAAATAATTGACCGAAAAAAACTTTTACGATAGAAACAAAAACTCTTATTACTTTACACACTCAGTAAACACTTTTTGTACGAATTAATGAAAACCTAATTTAATTAATATGGATGCATTCACAGAAACTGAACAATATTTTAAAGATTTTGAATAATCACCCCCATCATTTTAAAACAGGTATGAAAATGCATTGAAATTGCGTCAAGCCTACATTATAGGAAACATGTGAGAAGCCAAGTACTAATGCATAAAATTACGCTATCATAGAAATCAGAAACGTTCTTTAACTGATTTTGTTCACATCCATGTTTGGTTTGAAGATCTCATTAATTCGAAAATAAAAATATTTTAAAGCTTCTTTAGTTAAAATTTTCCTTTTAAAACTAACTTTCAGACACTGAAGCAAAATAAAAGGGTATGAGTGAAACAAACAACCTTGAGTCACTCAGAAGACGCACTTCAGCCGTCATTCGTATAAAAAAGGGCGTACAACATTTCAATAATTACTTAACACTTAGCCAAGTCAAAAAAGGCGTGAAATCACATTTTCAGACACATTCCAACATGAAAAAAAAATCCAACTAATACCATATTAGTTAGCGAAACTTCTTTCTCCACCAAATTTATTCCAAATGGCATAATCTCCCAAATTCGGGGTTTTAATTTCATTCCGGTATTTAAACCACTAAGCAAGAAGAAAAAAAAAACGTTAGAGAAGGGAATACCATTTTTGAAACAAATATGCTACGAACAAATCATTAAAAACCTATTTTTTTTTTCTGGGTCTAAAGTAAGAGGGTGCTTAACCGAACTCAATGCTAACGAGCTCGGAACACTTTCTAATGAGACTTCGTTAAGACAATTTTTACCTGGTGCCGAGTCCCAACGATGCTTCTTTTAATCCACGCACGCGCGATGTAATCAGTCCTTAATTGAGCCAATTCAGACTATAAAAAAAGAAAGGATGAAGGAAAGATACGGAGAGAGGGTATTATGAATGTGAAATTTGGAAAGAATCGATATGGTTTTTATGCTTGTGAAATAATCGATTTTTACGTTATTTCGTGAAAAAAAAACCCTGGAAACGATACCGCTTAAAAATAGGAATGCAAGGAATCGGTCGGAAAAAATACGCAAATTTGAAGCGAGTAAAAATATTTCCCATAACATGTAAAACAATGACAAGAGAAAAGTTATGACATTCTCAGGCTATACTATGAGTAAGGAAATATTGCACAACAAATAAGGTGTATCTTAAATGAGGCTTTATCGTATGATTTTTTATTTATGGAAAATTAAAATACAGCATGCATCATGACAAGAGCCATACAACATGCATGTAACAATAAAAAACAAACTATACAAAACTCGCATAAATAAACACTATAGTGGTCTGATTTCTTTATGTAATAAGTTATACGACTGACCTAATTTCTTTACAATACAAGACAGAGCTTTCGGATTTTTTTTATCACTTTATGAAATAGCTTTTAAATTTAAGTCAATGTAAAATTATTTTTTTAAAACAAAATTTAAAGTTTAACCAAATATTTTCGTTTTAAAAAAAGTTTAAATTACTTGAAGTAAATCGCTTATAACACTAAAAAATATATTGTTTTAATTTTGGTGACAAACCATTTACGATAGGAATCGAAATGCAAGGTTGTGACTTTTTACACATTTCTGAAATAGTTATCATAACAATGTTCATAAAATTGAAGACAGAGGAATACTCTTTTAATTTTAATAAGCAAACAGTTTTTAAAATTTTATAATTTCTTGAATCTGTCCAACATTTAGAAAAAGGGAAGTAAGTTAACAGTAAAATTAACTAGTTGTCTCATTTACATACAACATTAAAATAATTACAACTCTAATTTCACAACCTAAAACGAGTAAATTATTTAGTTATGGAACGGAAAACTTCAAAAACTCCTCCCAAACACGAGTAAGGGATCGCGAGTAAACACTACAGAAACTCAACTCAATCTCAAACGGAAGTCTATTTGAGTTTCCAATTCTTCACATCACTCCTCCTCCCCCTCAAACTAAACACCAACTAACTCACAAACACATCTTCGATCCAGACTTGTACCACCACCAAAGTTAATCCAGAGTTAAAAAGAAAAAAAAATCGCACACGAGACATCCAATCAGGCTTTCTACTACCCTCCAAAACTAATCGATATTAAGACCTCTTCGTATCGCCCATCTGTTACAAAATTACGCATACACGAGGTCCGCCGTCCGTCTGTCAGAAACAAGAAAAGCGGTATTTTTCCTCGTGATCTGTTTTTTGGATGACAAAGGACAACGACGTAAGAACATACTGCGGACATTAATCTGGAGACGCTGCTATTGCTCGTGACGTTTTTTTTCCCCCTCTACGCTGTTTTGTTCCTCGGGATAAATAAATTGTAAATTATGTGACGCGTTTTTTTCTGTGTTTCGTTGTAAATGATTACGCAGGAAAGCAATCGATATGGATTTTGAAGTAGTAGTAGGTACATTAAATTTTTTCCTTCTTAAGGGATTTTGTTTGGATACAGTCGAATCCCGTAATACGTTGTAATCCGTCATAGGAACAAATATAAATAGTTTATTATTACCAGGGGTACGCTATAATAGGTATTAAAACATGGGTATTTAATTGGGGATCAGTGGGAAAAAGTCCATTTTAACCCGTTAGAGTGCACTAAACAGGGTGTTTCGGCAAGTCCGCCGGAACTCTGAACAGAAAGATTCCTTATTACGTGGAGTAAAGAAAAAATTATACCCAATGCTGCGATGCATGTTTCTTTTCAAAAAATGTTACGTCATATCCGATAACAACTTATTTATTCCATTTCACGGCTCACGCATGCATGCGCAGAGCACATTTTTAACATATTAGCAAACACATCCAAATATCTATGTTCTGTTTTTCACAAACCTTTTTTAGCCTGAAACGTGGATATGACGTCATTCGATTGTTTTACCCTTATCCTTTTTCTCAAAAACTACGGGTCGTATAGAGGTATAATTCTTCGGACAATTTTTGTGTACTCCACGCAAGGGGTCTCGGTGTGTGTAGAGTTCGTGCGGACTTGTTGGAATACCTTATATAACGGAGTTAGACTGAATTTACTACAAGTCGAACTTTATTTGAACTGTACAGATAAAAAAAAAAACACTCAACAAATATTTTAACTTAGCTTTAAAGCGGAAAAAAAACTTATTAATAAAACATAATAAACAAGGCATATTCTACAAAAATAATTGAAAATAAGGGTTAAGATAGTTTTTAACAACCAGAGAAAAGAGAAAGAGTTATTTTGACACACATTTTTATGTATCCACTTCCACTTCGTTATCTAGAGAAATATCAATAAGTACTCAATGTTGACAACGTAACTTTCCTCAATTCAAGCACTCTCAAAAAACTGTCTCGATACAGGCGAAGGAAAAAAATATCCAGTTTTAACCAAAGATCAAAACGAAGGCGGGAAAAAGCATCAAGAATCAAGAAACTTTTCCCCGAGAAACATCGATACCATTAGAACACGTCTCCGCCGCGCCCCGAATGTCTTTCTTCAAATTACACAACCCAATCGATTGGGGGGGGGGTGAGAAAGACAATAGAACGATGCAAGAGGGGGAGGGAAAGAACAAAAAAAAAAGCGGGAAGAAATTGAAATTGGGAAGGTCGGGAGACACTCCAAGAATGGCAAAACAGTCGTAAAAGAGGGCGAACGGGGCGCAAAAAAGGTTAATTAGCGAAATGAGCAAAAGAATATCGTTAAGTGCGATGATAATTATGAACGACGTGGCTCCTTTGTCCTCAGAGAGGGGAAAAAAACTTGGGTTTTTGTGCCGGAAGCGAGGATCTGAGAAACTCACTTGCACTTCTGACGTTAATAAACAAATCCTCTCCGACTGATACAAAAGCCGTGCACGGTCATAACAGCATTATTTCATAATTAAAGGAAATTGAAGTGCCTGAAAGGCAGGATGGTGGAACGTTAGCCGACCAAGTTCGTGTTGTGTTAAGGCTAAGCGGCGTTCATTAGGATAGATGTGGGAAAAAAAATTGAAAGCTAGAACAAAATAGAATAGTCTTTCCAAAAGGGACTGATTTATTCAGAATTATCCTCAACACCGCTAGAGAAAATCTTTAAAAATAATAGATGAACTAATTAAGGTATATGACTGTACAGAAGCATAAAACTTTAAAATTTTAGCACTTTGCAATTTAAGCCCCAAAGAGAATTAATTATTTTAGAATACTGTAGTAAGTCAACTAACACTTTATTTTATTTATTTATTTTTTTCAAATTTTCGGAAAACAAAATTTAGAAGATTAGGAAGTATAATTAAATTTTACGTTCACATTACATACGGAAAACGTATGCAAATTATACGAATGAATAAAAACCGCATTCTGAGCTGGTTGGTTTATTGTAGTACTTTTATTGAACAAGGTCCATATCAGCATATATAGAGTGGCCAACAAGAACACTTTGAGAGAAAAAATTGAGAACTATATTTTTATGATTTCACGATTATCTTCAAAATCTTAAGTCTAATCAGGATCTAGAAAGAAACATTTTTCTACTGAAGACTAATTCTTGAACATACTGAAGTAACAAAAATTTAACGCCCGAAACAGGTTGTTTTAGAAACAAGTTCGTTGGTTGTTCCGAGACCGACAAAGGCTGCATATGAATAGTGCTGTGACAGGTAACAGCTATAGATTGTGTATCAAGCAATGCAAAAAAAAATCCCTAGATGTTCTATACATTTCCAATTTCCTTATGCAAACGCATTGAATTTAGGAACAGAAATCAGTTCCGAAAGGATTGATAGGGAAAACACACTAAACCCCTCCTTAATCCCTACACAGTGCCCATTTAGAAGACAAGACATCCACTAATCAGAGAGGGACTGGATGGATGGATACGCCAGACAAATTCCCTTCGATACCTGCGAAAGGACAAGCAGGGATAAAACCTCGAGGGCAAATACAATAATTATGGAAATGAAAGGAGGCGATACTGTGACTCCCAGGAAAAGAGTAGCGATGAAACGAGGGGAACATCTTGAGGGAGTAATTATTCCCGTATACAACCTGAGCCGTTCGACCACAAACTGCAAACTATTTACTTGCAAATTCCCACTCCCACCCATGAATATTTATAGTTGGGGGATTTATGCAGAAGGTGATTCGTGATTTAATGCGATTAGGTTGTAAATCGAGGAAGGATTCCGGTTTTCTCTGCGAATGCCTCCGAGCCCGGATTATTTAGTAATGGAATGAATAACATGACACTGGGATCCAAGACGGGATAAATTGAATATACCCGTAATAAATAATTGCGATACTTTTGAGGGAACGTTACTTTATTTGTAGACGAGAAAATGTGAGTGGGCGAGGAAAGTTCTGTTTACTTGACGTTAAGAATGTCACAAAAATAGGACTTTAGACTGAGCTGCTGCTTGCCTCACTTTTATAACCACATTGTATGAAAAAGAAGGGTCGAATAAAGTTATTAAAAAACTAGTATTAAGGAAGGTGTTGACGTTATTCAATAATTTTATTGAAAATATTTTGCAATTCCTTCATTTACTCGTATAACCCATCATTCCGAATAGCGAACAGAGGATACGATGCTGCAGACCCTCCCCAGAGATAAACCCTTCAACAGATTTTTTTCTGAAGTAAGTTATAACCAAATCCAAATAATATGCACGACACTGCGAACGGTGTTCGCAGAAAATTTTGCTCTTCTGCAGTAAATTTTTTTTTTCTATAAGAAACAAGTTTTGACGATTTTTGTTTACATTTTTCCACGATTTTTGAAAGAAAATTCAAAATTGCTCAAACAGTGACGGCGATAAAAAAAAATTGAGATTGTGAAAACAACTAGTAGTACATTTAATAAGTAGGGATTAGTATCTAAAATTACATAACATGCCTACAGAAAAATTTTGCGAAAAAAATTAAGTTTGCAGAAAAGTTTTTATTTTATTTGGCTCTGTTATTACCGACAATATTCAATAACGTTATAGTTGATCAATAAACTTTCATTGATGAATAATAAATTTATATGATTGGTCTCATTTGTTTATGAACCAGTCTTTTTAAATAAGATTATTTTTTTCTATTTTCTGGCATAGAAATCTCAAGGGAAGTAATGTATTTGAATATTTAAATGAGTGGTTGGTCAAAAGTAGGACGTTAGTTTTGATTTTTAAGAATTCAGAATTTAACGATTATTACCTTATAGTAGGTAAATTAATTCTCTCACAAATGCTGTTAAAAAATGTGAGATAAACATTTCTTTAAAAACAAAACATTACATTGTATAGCAGTTAAAAACATGGAAATTAAGTTCAATGTTAATTCATTGCAAACTCTATCATTTACACTAAATAATTTAAATTTTAAATATAAATAAAAGTATAATTTGTTTATAAGTTTAATGAAAATATTCCTTTACAATATTTTAAAAGAAATAATTGTTAACACCCACATATAAAATACAATTCAATTACTAATTAAATAGTGTTATCATTTTTTCTTAGTTTGAATAAAAAGTAAGTATAATAGGAGATCCTTTGTTCAATGAAATCTAGCCTTACTTGAGAATACATTTTTAACAGAGTTTTGATTTCGGGTTGTTTTATTCAAACTTGTATGATAAAAATAATTAGAACATTTTCAGAAAAATTGAAAATCAAAAAATTTAAAAAGTTGTAAAATTACAAAAGAAAATATAGTAATCCAACAAAAATTAAACAAAAAATTAAGACTTTCTTTTAAAATTTATTTTTAAGTGGAATTAGTTTTCAAATTTAATTTTTGAAACCGATAAATAAAAATTATAAAAGATACGAAATTTCTCTAAATAATTTGCCAGTAAGTTTTTTTTTATTTTAATGAAAAAGAAATCTATTTTATATTAAAATAACTATAACTACCGTCTGGCCATAAAATGTGGGGCCTCGGAGACAGTAGATTTATCTTTTGCAAAATCTGTTGCCGAAGGGGATGGGATAGGATTTTTTGTTGAACACTTTACATTTCTTTTTGCTTTCTCAAGGGGTATTGAAGCAGTTAGTTGGAAAATATTGTTGCTATAAATGCAACTTTTTTTTTTTTAATTTTACAAAAAAAAAAAAAAAAAAAAAAGTTTTTTTAGATATATTGAACACACTAAATTTACTAAACACACACTTTAGAACTTTATTTATTTGTTCATACTAGTCCCATGCAGGGTTTTCAACCAACCCACAAACCCAAAAGAACCCAGTTGTGTTTTTTTTTTAACAAAACCCACTTAAAAAACGAAGGATTTTTTAAAATTGGGTGAACTTTCAATAAAAAAACAGCATTATTTAGTCTTTTAATAATGCAAATATTTCTCAGTATAATATTTGAGGAGAAATGTAATAAAAAAACTCAAATTATCAAAAAATAATATTGAGCAAGGTAAATGAAGGGCAGAAATTCAACAATAAAATAAACCAAATTTAAATTTCTGGTTATTTTCCTAAAAAAAAAGGAACTAGAATTTTGAAGCAATGTTGCTAACTTGTAATTAGTTATATTTTTGACAATCAATTTGTATCATATCAGGGAAAAATAATCTATTGGAATGTTTTGATTCGATTATAAATCTATTTAAAATCTTTAGATTTTTCCCAAGCAACACAACCTATGCATATGGTATAAAATACTGAATCCTTATCATATAGATGTGTTCTTGACAATGGTACTGTAATTATAAGGGTTTTCTTTTAATAAGTTTTTTTTTAAATTGTTTTACTAGGTTTTGATTATATATTAAATTTTTTAATGATACATAGAAAAACCTATAAAAAAATACAACATAATATTTGCATTTATAACATGCAACCCTTGGTTGTTAATTATTTGTTATTAATTATACCAAGTTACAGCATTAAATACTTTTTTATTTTAATTAATTAAAATATTTTATTGCAATTACAGTTTCCTTTAAGTTTCTTTTAGCTGCAAAACTCTGATGTACTGTAATAAGTATTAAACCCCAAAAAAAATCACCTGGGGAGTTGCGTGAAAAAAAAAACATGTTTTTTAAAACTCTGGTCCCATGACAAGGATATGAAATTTATAACTACTATTATGAAATTAAAATTTATTTGTGTGATTATGATGAATAAAATTATCAAGTTGAGTCAAGAGTTTAAAATCATTTAAATGGTTGATTAAATTTTTATTCACATTATCATTTTGTTCTTATCTGCATTGGCATTGTCTTAACATATTTTATTTAAAATGAAATTTATTTTCATCCACGAATTTAAAATTGAATTTCCTTACTTTATTACTTATAATTTTAAAATACTGACATTAAAATGGCAAACCACTCCCCTTAATTTTCTTTTATTCAAAAACCAATTTTATTTAAAAGCTAACGGCAAATCTTAAGTCTAAAATATTAAAAGAATAGGATAGCATTTTTTTTGGTATAAAAATTAAATATATAAAGCCTTATGCATGATTAAAATTAAATCTCGTTTAAATCTCGACTAAAATTGTCCTTGAATGAAATGAAGACACAATGATGCTTAGAAAGACCTCCATTCAAAACATTATTTATTTATTAACCAATATATTTTTAAATAAAATATCTTTAAAACAGGGGATTTTACTCAGAAAAGTAAACTTCCTTAAAACACAAAGAAAACCTGAAAGAAATTAAAATTACTCATTTCTTAATGATCAAACATTTTTTGAATAAGTACCTTAAGTGAGTAATCTTTTAGTAAATTACATTTAACGAAAGACAAGAATTTTATAAAACAATTTAAAATGCATCATACTATTTTTCTAATTATTTAGCATAAAATATTTGTATTGTAGATTCCCTTTTAACTGTCTCAAAAAGTATCTATCGTAGTAAATAAATAGGTTGGTTTAAGAATATGAGCGAAAGCAAGTAGGAGGCGATAGCCCCCTAGTAGAAAATAAAATAGCAACAAGCAAAAACTAAAATATTAAGAGTTTAACAATTAAAATACACTTTCACACATTTCATTTACACAAAATTAAAGTTATTATTATAGTAAGTAGTACAATAATAAATAACTTCTAAATTGTTTTGAATAGAACATATAAAGCTTAGCTTTAGAAGTTATTAATGTTTTAATAATTTTACATTTTAGCGAAAAATGATTAAAGAAAATAAAAATAAGCTTCATTGCATATAATAGAAATTAAAATAGTAACATGCAAAATCTACAAATTAAGAATTAAACAATAAAAATACCAACACATTTAATTTACAATTATAAGAACACGAATAAATAACCTTTTCAAAACAAAAAAGAGAAAATCTAAAAGTCTAAAGCAAGGACTAGTTCACATAGTTAACTTGATTTTTCACTTCAATTCATTCAAATTCTAATTACTTCGTAAGTAATAAAGTAATTCCTACAGAGGTAATAGTATGTTTACAAGTATAACAACTTATATATGGGCTGTGGTTTCTGCCCATGCCATGGCACTATTTAGTTGATAGTCAAGACTCGTCGTGGCGACAGCATTATCATCAGCATCATCATACTTATATTTTATATATGTTTTTTTTAACTTAATAGAATATAGTACCAACCAATTCTCAATATTTTGTTAAAGCAACTCATCCTTAAGTAAGATGTTTTGATAAGCCAAGCCAACAAGGAATATCAATGCATTAACAGAAGTAAAACCCACAAAAACATTCTCTCAAATGTTCTCATTTTGAATAATTAAAAGTATAAGAACAAATACATTAAATAAACTTAAGAAAACTACAATTTTCTGGCCCCTCCCATTATTTTTCATGTGTTCAACTTATTGATTATTTCTCTGAAAACCTTTATTTTATAGTTTACAGGATATTTTACTTTGATAAGTGTCCCTAAAATATAATAAAAAAACACATGTAGAATCGAAGTGTGTTAAGTGTAATAGCCAGACTTCTATATAAAATATACAAAAGCACTTTTTCACCAATGATGTTTTTAACTAATATTTAGTATATTACTGCTTTATAGGTAAATACTCCACAGTTAGTATGATTTTTATCATCACTACTACTAATTAAATTATTGATAAAATTTTTGTATTCAACTATTTAATAAAGTGAAAATCATTCATCAGTAGGTAGTGATGTAAGTATCCCAAAGATCACAACAATGAAAATAAAATTTAAAAATATCCGATTTTACACAGAACCTTTGTAAATAAAACAGATCTCATTTTAGAGTAGAGCAGTAGCTTAAAAAATATCAACAAAAAAAATCGAAATTTTTATGAGTCAGTTTATTTGTTACCTTACCTTCATTACTTAGTTGCATAGTTTATTTCAAATTTACTCGTTTTAATAAAATAATACTTTGAGAAAATGTGTACCAACTCAGATGAAATCGTATGAAAATATTAGTATGTTAACTAATCACATTTTTAAGAAGTGATTACAATATCTACATCATTTTAAGAAAATAAGTTCAATCCCTTCAGTGATCTGAATTTTTTAAGGTCAAGCACACCTTAATGATGCTAGATTATAGCATAAGAGGAACAAAGAAAGAATCTTCAAAATTAATTTTAATTAACCAAATAGACTGATTGCTTTATATACCTAAGGAAAGATCTTTGAAGTAATAAATAACACGACGAAATATTATACAACTACGTTCACATATTGCTTTACTCAAATTATGAATAAATATAAGTAGATTAGTTATACCTGAATTCCAAGAAAGCCAAGGAACCTTTCTACTGAAATATTTTGCTTTCCGATGATATTCTTATGATGATCTATTTAAAATCCAACTATTTGTTTTGACATATCACTTCTCACCAACTATCATAGCACACAGAAAATGTCTGTCGCCCATATAATCGTACTCTCGGTAGCAAGTCGATACCAAAACCAGTTTTGCATGCGGTGGAACGTAGACTCTATTCAGTTTAAAAGACCTTCCTTGAGCCAATCAGCAAGAAATCCACATTAAAGATGGCAGCACATTACGGTTCAATTCACAGTAAAAATTTACAGCCTTATATTTTGGGGTATTATTTGGGACATATATCTTGAGAAACTTAAAATCAAATTTACAGAATACATCTTGTTTATCAGACTCTTTCTTAACCTATTACAAGACTCATTATTATGTGAATTATAAATTACTGTGAAGAGCAAGAAAATGTCATCCTGAGATAGAGCACTAAACCACTATTCAAGTTTGTAAACAATAAATCTGTAAACATGGCTCCGATCATTGCGAAAAAGCCGGTTGTTCCGGTTCCTGTTATTCCTGAGGCCACATTTGAAGTAAATTCTATCTAATCTGTACATTTTTGTACCTTTTTTATTGTATTAGAGGAGGCGGCATTAGCAGCAGTTCAGTTAACACTTAGCTTTTTCTTTGTTACATAAATGTTCGTATTGAACTAGATCTGAGGTTGCTCTAAGAAATTAAATATTCTTAATTTGCTTAAGTATTTAATTTCCTAGTTTATTCCTTTCTTTTCTGAAAATACTAAAATCTAAATGCTCTCACAAATTAATATTGTATCTAGTCTATAATGCTTTTTATTTATTTTTAGCCTGTTAATCCTACGTCAGTTCTGGTTATTCATCCCGGTTCTATGTACTTACGCTTTGGTAGAGCATCTGAAGCCTTCCCTCGAACTATCCCCCATGTGATTGCAAGGCGGAATAAACTTGGTCCTTTACCGATTCATAAGGATCCTCTTTTAGTGCCTATTATAAACCTGGTAACTTTTTATATTATCTACATGCTGTAAATCTATATTTTGTATGTTTTGTATAACTAAAATTGGCACAGCTGGAATAAGAGTCCTCCATTTGGTGACTCGCATTGTGGTCGCCAAGTTGGCAGTTTATCACGGTTAGTTATAGTGTATAGTTGGCAATCGTGACGCGATTGCCAAATAGAGGACTCTCATTCCAGCTGATCCCTAAAATTCACTAAATACAGCTAATGATTCAAATAGTGCAGATTTGAAGGATAGTACTTGGTCACAGGGCTTGAGTTGAGGCTAACAGCACAAGAACACGGGCCGTGGGGAGCCTAGTGGTTAAGGCATCGGCTTCAGGATCAGAGGATCCCGGGTTCGATTCCCGACACCGCTGAAGACCCACCGAGTATAAGCGGAGTACATGCTCGTTAAATCTGTGGGTCCGAAAGTCCTGTGGTCCGTCATGGCGCAGTTTACCACGGGTCCAGGTGTCTGGAGACTATTTCCCTCCCCTTCAGAGCATGGCAAAATTGTGGAGGTGGTGATAGATGGTGGCGACAGCTATCATACGAGGCTTAAGTCGGACTCCTGCCATTTCATGGGCCTCACTTTCTCAGGAGCCGCACCCCCTTTGCCTTAAATCCTGTACGCTTTGCGGATGGAGCTTGGATATTCCAAGTGGCATAAGAAACAACAGCACAAGAACGGCATTGCGGCCCTCTATCTCCTTTATAGTTTTTTATTTAAGTTGTTGAACTTTTTTTTTTGCCGGTAGGAGCACTGTAAGTCATCTCAATGGATTCTGTTCTCTATGGTCACTTACCTAGAGGTAGACCTTACCACAGAGTATAGAGCTTACAGTTGTCGCATCCCCCGTACAGTAATGGCAACTTTTAAAGCATTGACTTTCCCATAGACACTGGCACACCAAACAGAACAGGGGCCGCCTCCAAGTACATAGTCTTGGTCTTTTTTCTCTCGCCTGTCACTCATGTTGGATTCACTTTCCCAGCTGCAAAGGGGCGATGTTACGTCCCAAAGAGGTAGTGGAACTAAAGAGGAAAACTGCCACTTGGAATCTCTGCAAAATCTTTACTCTGTGTCCTGTGAACCTTACTTCCTTGACCCTAGGAGTCGTTTCCAAATAAAAACTGTGGAAGGAACTTTTGAAACACCCTATATTTTATTAATTAAAACATATTTTTGAAGAAAGAAATATCCAATTAATATACTACCATAAATAGCTAGTTATTCAACCAAAAAAAAAATTAACCTGGGAAAGTCAGATAATTTTATTTCTAAAATTGAGTGGGAATTCTTTTACACATATTGGTGAGGAACTTGATTAAGGAGCATTCTTTACCATTTAGTGTGTGCAGCATTGCACATATGCAAAGGGGCTTATAAAAAAATCTGCGTCAAAAAAATATGCTGAATCAAAATGTGCTAAATCTAATTTGGGCAAAAAAAAGTTATTATAATTAACAATTGGTGAATACTTTTACTAATCAAACCTGGTTAAAAGTGTGAAACCTGTAGGAACTGGTTTTGTAGGAACACAACTGAAAAAAATAATTCAAAAGATATCTAGAAGAAGCACCTTCTTAGTTGGCTAATATACTACAGCAGTTCTCATTGCTGACTATTTGACTGGTCAGTGTGGATCACCGCTAAAGTATTAATAATATAAGTTGGCACTCATGTATGACTGAATTCCCTTCTTCTGAAGAATGACTTTTCTTTAAGACTGAAGGTATAACCTACTTTTTGTGTTTTATTGAATGTATGGGAAGGGGTGGAGATTTATCTAGTTATTTCTGTTGGATTTAACTTATATATTCTGATGGAATGCTCAACCAGAAATAATCTATGTTTGAGTAAAATATTGAAATAAGAATTGAAAAAAAAATTTAGTAAATTATAAGAATAAGTTTAGGAATTATATTTTCACCAAAGAAAACCTTTTTTTTTTAAACTGTTTGAATTTCCGGTTCATTCCCTGTAATAATAATTGCATCTATTTTTTTTTTCAGAATCCTGAGATAGTAGCTTCTTTAAATGAAATTCAGAGTGCTATCACTACAGTTTTATCATCCTGCTTAACCAGAGAAGGACGATTAAGGTATTCTGTATCCCCAAACATTGTAAGTATTTTTTATCCCAATACTTTCTATTGATTTAAAAAAATAGTCCTATTTGAAATGTACCTTGTTCAGTTTGATTCTTTGCACTTTCTTTATATTATTTATACTAAAACCTTCTGTGTCCTTTTGTGTAATCAATATTAAACGTTGAAGGAGTTCCCCCTTTTTCTTTTGAGGTTTTACAATATACAAACATGTTAACCTTCTTTTATCGCTTTTTATTGTTTAAACTGGAAGTACCTTTGACCATTCTGTGAGCCCTTTAAATAAAACTAGTATCTTTTAAAGTATATTTTATAATGTTATAAATTTGAATTTATTGATTCATTTGTAATTTGAATTTAAATTATCAGTGTACTCAATTCATTGTTATTTTTGCTTGTTAACCATACTAAAATATTTGCATTTTTCAAGTTGACTGCATTGCTTGACACCTTGTTTACTTTTACACAGTAAAAGTCTTTATCCTTGTGTTACTTTAGATAATTTGTATTCCACTATTTTGAGTTATAAATACATGTTACATAGGTAAATTCATAAAGCAGGCATTATTATTAATAATGCATAAAGTGAAGCAGGCAATTTGATAAATACAATAAAATTAATCATTAGCCCTCTTTTTTCGGCCTTATTTAAAATGCTTGTAAAAGAAAAATTGTTGCATGTTCAATATTCCCTTTTGTACATGCAAAGTAAGAACAGTCCTCTGGCAGTATTTGGCTTCACATAGAAGAAGAGAAAAACCAGAAATATCAAAGTTAGATGAGTTTACTTATTCAAAGCTACTAAAGGCTAAAACTAAGGCTAAGGAAACTAAGGCTAAAGGCTTGTTACTAAAAGGCTATTTTGTAAATGAAATCAAATTTTTAGAAACTTGAAAGGCCAAGAAGTTTTTACACAAAATTTAAAAAGTTTACCTCATCTCAAATTCAGGGATGGCATCATGGAAACAAAATGTTAAATCAAAGAAATATTTTTATACTTATAAAAGTTTGAGATCACCAGGGTATACTGTAAAAAGTAATTTGAACCTTATGTTAGCAAAGCTACTATATTAGCTAAGAAAGGGAAAGAAAATGCTCTAAATTCACATCACTCATATTCTCAATGCATCATACATAATTCTCACTATTTTTCTCAAACAAAACATCAAAAATATAAAATATTTTTTGCATATGAAGGTCAAAATTTTCTCTTCCAAATAACTTCTCATTTACAGACATAAGGCAACATCTAATGAAAACAAAAAATACTACTATAAAGTTTCAAATTGGGTATCATCCTACTATTAGACACACATCCCCTGATCCTTTTTACCACGTTTTTATTAGGTCGCTTTGTTGTCTGTCCCCCTGTCTGTCTGTTCGGGTGGAATTTAGAAATCGATTTTGAACTAACTTTCCGAAGAGGTAGAGACTTGAAATTTAGAACACAGTTCAGATCTGGATGACAATGCGATATTATCTCGTTGTTTTGGTTACCTTTGCTTCCCCTGAACCCCCAGGGGGGCTTTAGGGGGGAATTTTGAAATCGATTTTTAACTAACTTCCCGATGAGGTGGAGACTTGAAATTTTGAACACAGTTCAGATCTGGATGACAATCCGATATTATCTCGTTGTTTCGGTTAAATTTCCTTCCCCTGAACCCGCAGGGGGGCTTATTTAGAAATCGATTTTGAACTAACTTCCTAATGAGGTGGAGACTTGAAATTTTGTACACAGAACTAAAAAGCAGAAAATAATTTATTAAATAAAAAAAAAACTTTTTAAAAACCAAGTTTTTGAAATGCACTAAAAAGTATAAAATAATTTGCTTCTAACTCCTTGTAAAACTAAAAACGTGGGGCTCATGCAATAATATTTACAGCTACTACTCTATTAGCCACTCTACTTACTAATAATATATCTACAATAAATAAAAAAATAAGAAGCATAACGAGTACCAAGAGAAGCTGTTGAATTAAATACCTAATGCATGAGCCTCACGTTTTTCGCTTTACAAGGAGTTAGAAGCAAATAATTTTACACTTTTTAGTGCATTTTAAAAACGTGGTTTTTAAAAAGTTTTTTTTTATTTAATAAATTTTAAGTAGGATCTTAACCATGAGAAAGTAGGGTGGTGAAAATGATTCATTGGTGATATGCCCATCTTGAAAGATTAAAGGGTTAGTTTCAAATGGATTTGATTGATTTAACTTTTGAGCAGAACATGCAATAATCTAGGTCTCATTTACTCCTTTTGCCATCTTTTCATACATTTGTACTAAAATGTTTGAAATTTTGTGTAAAAATTTTTAGGGGGTTCCCTAACTTTATTTTATTACTACATTTCCCAGTCTTCATCACACATCATTGATAAGGCTCCGTAAAAGTGATGAATAAACATAATGCAAACTTTCTTTAATTTTAGGTCATAGAGCACAATAAAAACGTGAAACCCCAAATCATTCCTGGAAAAAGTGATGTTTCTTGGACAGACGTGAAAGATGAACAAGAAATTTTAATTGGAGATGAAGTTAGTGAGCCAACTTATAAATTCCTAGTTTTCATCAGAATAATACTAAATTCATATAAATTACAGAATTCTAATGGAAGGATACTTCTAAACAAGTAGAAAGTAGTTCAAGTTTGACTATGAATTTGACATAAAAATATAACCATTGAACTAAATGGTACTAAACTTGGTTATATTTTAGTGAAGGTCATTTCAAATTAGTTTAAAAACTTACCACCAGGAAAGAAGGAGGCTTTTTGATATTCATTTGATCCTGTGATTTCCGTATTTAATGCTGTTTCAAAGTGGTACTTTAATCATAAACAAACATGCTGTGTGTTTAGTGTACTGTTTTATAAAGAAACAAAAATCCTAAGAGAAATGGAATGTTTTTGTGTATTTATTCATTTACTTCAATTTCAGGTTTTATCCTTGAACCCTAAGACAAATTTTAATATTCATTGGCCTATCAGAAGAGGACAATTGAATTTACATCCTGGTGTTGGGGGATCTTTGACATCAGTTTTATCTGATTTGGAAGATATATGGAGTAATGCATTTAAAAAATATTTAGACATCAGTCCTAGTGAATTGAAGGTATATTTTCTAAATACAAATATTTTTATTCGTGTTGATTAATTGTATTAAGCTAATTTTACTAAAATATTATATAGTATAAAACAACTGGCTAAGGAGTAAAAAATAACAACCAATATTTTATAGAAATTTCACTTTTCTACTATAAAAATGTATGTCGAGCGAAAGCCGCTTCCATCCAACTTAAGTGAAAGGAGAGTATTATGTGTAATAAATGTTTAGCAAGATGTTTTTCCAGTTGAATATGTTGTACTAGTCAATAGAATTTATGATATCATTCTGTTAATCTCTAAATAATGTGGGTTATAATTTTTTTTCTAAGATCTTCAGTTACAAAGAGACCTTTCTTACGTTTGATTCTTTAAATTTTTATTATTTTTTAAGTCTTATAGAGCTGTTTTGGTGATCCCTGATGTTTACAAACGTGAACACGTCAAAGAAATGGTCAATTTATTACTCAATCGCCTTGGTTTCCAGAGCTGTTTTGTTCATCTTGTGAGTACAATTTTTCTCTTTGTATAAAGCAAGGGTCTGCAACTGGTAGACCATGGCCCACATCTGGACAGTGTAAGGTTCTTTTCTGGACCTCCAAAAATTTTCAATTTGAATGCATATTTTATTAATATTTATATATACTTACTAGTAATTTTTTTATATGTTGTTTGACCACATTAATGAAAAACATTAGACAAATTTAACTTTTTCTTGTAACTTGTAGATTTTTAAGTTCTGGGGAATCTAAAATCCAAAAAATGTAGATGAAGTTTCCTTTTTATTGATTGATCAAATTTTGAGTATAAAGTTGAATCCAATATTTCTTTTATTAGTGAAGAAAAAATAGCATTACTAGTCTCATACATAAAATCAGGGAAAATGTAAAAGCTTAACCCACTAATTCAGTAACTCTTTCTTTTTATCCTCAAATTTTTTATATTAGATAGTTAATGCTGCTTACAACTTTATATTTATTTATTTATTAAATATTTAAAAATACACACTGAATTTTCTAGCATTTCTAACACTTTTTAATTTATTCTGATCCTTTTCAGTTTTTTTATTGTTGATTAAGTGTACACAATAAATTTTACAAATTCTTTCTACACTAGTTTTCAAGTATTCAGTAGTAGAGGAAAATTCTGCAAAAAAAACTACAATAATTTATTTTCATCTCTAATTGTATACTAAAATCTCAACCATCTTGGCATTTGTCCCAAACTCCATCACATTGTAGAATCTGATTAGATGTATATATTTTTTTATAATCTAATTGCATCACGTTAAAAACTCAAGACATTGTCATTTTTTCAAGATATTAGAATTTCAATAAATATTTAATGAAGTCTATGAAATGTGTCCTAGAAGTTGCATAACCAACATTATATATTTTTTTTGGATAAAACGTAAAGTAAAAAGGCTGTTTATTTTCAACTACACCAAATATCCCATCTAAAACCACTTGTAACTTCCAGGAATCTGTGTGTGCAACTTTTGGTGCTGGTGTGAGTTATGCTTGTGTCGTTGATGTTGGAGACCAGAAAACCACTGTCTCCTGTGTCGAAGATGGAATCTCACACCGTAAGACAAGGTAAATATTGAAAATTTTCCTAAACCATAAATTTTCCATTTGTGTTGTAATTTGTCATTGATTATTTACACATTTTACAAATATAAGAGAGCTTAATATGGAAGGTAAACTGTAGAATTCCAGTGAATATCATCCTATGTACAATTTATTAAAGGAAATTTGAAATAAATGGTAATGAAAGAGCAGATCTATTGCCAAAGATAGGCACAGATTTATTTATTTAACAGGCCCCCTATTCCATTGGATTTCTTTACTCGTTGTATATAATAGAATATTAAGCTAACCTATATCACAGAATTATCCATTAAATTTAGTTACATAATTAAATTACATAAGAAAAATAAGTTTATATTTCATGAATATTTTGCTTTGTTTTAAATTTTGGGTGTTTACTTGCTAATAGTGGGAAAAGATCAAATATTATTTTCTAATCTTAGCTTATATGCATTAGTACCCATGGACCTTGCACCATTTGAACCTAACTATTTGTTGATTGGTTGAATATTTTTCTTTTTTTTTCTTTTATTTTTTCTATTTGTGTGTTGAGTATAAAATATTTCATAATTACGCAAATTAATTGAACTTTTTAGACTGACCATTAACTATGGAGGTAATGACATCACTCGTCTTTTCCACTGGCTGCAAGGAAAGCTATATTTCCCCTATCCCTGTTCTCCTGAGCTTCCTCTAGATGCCCTCATGATGCAAGAACTCAAGGAAAAGTTCTGCCATATTAATTTAGTATGAAAACATTTTCCAATATTTTACCTCAATAATTCAGCTATCTAGAAATTTCTTTAGACTGCTATCAGCTATGTGTTCTTAGATTATTATATCACAACTTTAACTTATCATTGTAACTTTGCTGATCTAAAATATTTATGTGAATTTCCAAAGCTTCCAGTTACACTAAATGTTTTCTTTATTTTTTTACTATCAATGGATTAACATGTGAATTTTAAATTGAACATTCTTTCTGTGTTGAGTATTTAAAAAAATTTTAAGTTAATATACTTGTTACTTAAGTTCAAATACCTCATGCTTTAAATTACTAAATGTTTTATTGATAAATAGAAGTGCCTTTTCTTGTGCATTATAATTGTTTCTTATTTCTTGATGTTTAATTTTACAGGATGTTTGTGGTGTTCAAGATAGAAGTTTTGTGGTTAAAAGGCCCAATACACCTATTATCAGATTTCTCATAAAGGTAATATGTTTTTGAGAAAAGGATTATTTAATCCTTCTGGAATCCTTTTTTAACTTATATACTAATTTATCTAGTGTTTTAACCCAAGAAACTAAACTCACTAAGCTCACACCAAATCAGTAAAACTCAAAACGTTCTACAACTTTTTCTTTTTAAATTCAGTTTGATTTAATAAGTTGCATTGTGAATCTTATTTCTTACCTTTTCAACAAATCTGTAATATTTTTAAACTTAAACTTCTTAACTTCTTACTAAGTTTGTTTTTGGTTCAAAAAATTAGCTGTTATAAAATGTGTGTTTTTTGTATTACCTGTAGTAAACTTTTCTTAAATACGTTTTGATGGATTAGGTTGGAGATGAATGCTTGGTGGCTCCTTTGGCCTTTTTCCACCCTGAATTACTTGGAATAACTGGCCCTAAACAGAACTGTACTCAGTCCAGAAATGAAGGAATGCCAGATGATCCTCATGATGAGTTATATCTCATTCAAACTCAGGTGACTTGCCATTTTCTTACTCTTTATTGTTATTCTTTTATTCCTTATAAATTTCAATACCTAATTCAACTATCCTTTCACTAAAAGGTTTTTTATATCCTAAAATTGCTTTACACACACTTAACATTTTACTTAGTGACACTTTTAAAAGGTTTTAATATGTTTTGAAAATTTTCTAACTACTACACTTATAAACCTAAATGAATTTAAATTTTTATATGTGTAAGATTTGTGAATGAAATCAAAATGCAAATGAATTCTTAGCTGGTCAAAATCTAATGCAAGATTTACAGTGTTTGAAGATAAAAAAAAACATCTTTACAAAAAGCACTGACCTTAGATTTTATTGCATTTTACAAAGGAGAATACAAGATAGTCAATTAAAATAGCAAGCAGTATTTTGTGTATTTATATTTCTTATACTTAAACCAAATTATCAAACATAAAAAATAATACATGTGACTGTATATTTACTAATGTTGCTAAAAGTTCATGTTAAATCAAGTTTCTATTTTAAATTTTTTCCTAATTTTGAATGATAAATTCCCTGATTATATTTTTATGGCATCTATATAAATCATTTTGAAGTATTAAAAAAATCTTCTGTGTAGTTTTTAAATCATAATATCACTTTTGATAATTGTCATAAATTGTTAATTATACCTTGATTACATCATACTTACTTTAGTGATCATCATAGACAAACATGGATTTTGAATCTGGGGGCAATGGATATCTGAAATTCCTTAGGGATATATTTCATAGAAATAATGCACATTTTTACAGATCATTTTTAAAACTTTTCAAAGGAATACACTTTTCAGCTGTTCCTATAGGTTTATAAATCACATATAAGATTATTCTCTTTTTAACTAAAGCATCTTATATTTTTTGTGATGATTTTCACACTTGTATCCTCAACTGCTATTCACTTTTCTTTAAACTCCTTAGTTTGGGATCCAATTAATGTCAACTTATTTTTCAACCTTCAGAGGCGAGGTGTGAAAGACACGTCAGAAGGCCCTTCAGAACAGTGGCTTGGGGCTGAAGACTCTCACTTGAACTGCAGTGTTTTGGAAGAAGACCTGGATTCTACTGACAATCCAACTAACATCAGTATGAGAGAAGTTGAGCAGGAATTAAACAGTGATCAACTTTTTGGAATTGATCAAGCCATTTTACAAAGTATTGAGCACTGTGGTAAGTGTTATTAATCATTTTTCTATTTTCCGGTTTTATTAAAACACATTTCTTATTATTTAAGAAATTATATCTTTTCTGATTCCTTAACTTTTTTTTATCTTTAGAGAGCTTAAAATTTTAGATGTACATTAAATATTACACACTTAAGTATCTGGAACTTCAGTCCTAACATTTGTATTAATATATTACGTAAAAGAGTATAAGTTTAAGAAATTTTCTTTAGTAATAAAAAGAAACAAATGCACACTACAATCCTATAAAACATACAATCCTGTTTCAGGATGTTAGCAATTAAAAATCTATAAAAAAAAATCAGTTTTTAGTAGTTTAATATTTTTTCCTAATTTCAGTAATAAAGCAGTTTTGGCTTTTATACTAGACAAATTATGATACATGTGTTTAGGAAGACTTCATTTCACTAAATCTCACCAGAAAAATATTAAACTTAAGTACACATAACAGGGAATTATAAAAATCCCTGGATTTAATGTTGTTATGATACAACTAGGAGGGAATTTTTTAATACATTTGCTACCAGAAACAACTTTGTAGGTAGTAATATAATGTAGTCCCTCCCAGCTAAGCATCATGATTGCTATGACCAAATATAGTGGTTAATAAACAAAAGTCACCGTTTCATATAATGACCATAAATGATAGGAGAGAAATAACTGATTACACAGTTGTATCATAACTCTACTCAGTTTCAGCTCCTAAAGTGTTTAATACTTTCGTTCTTTGATTTATGTAAAAGCTCTGTGACACAAGTTTATTTTTACCATAAGCCATTGAGGAAAAAATTTAAATATATGACATTCTTTGACAATCACAGTTTATAAATGATTAAAACTAGAAACAATAACATTAAAAACAAATATAAATCCCAACAAAATTGATAAACTCTTCATAACATGTATTTACTACTCATCCTCATCCACATTAGCCATAATGTCTTCCCAATCATCTGCAGATAAGCTATGTTCTGGTAGGCTTCTTATAGGAGTTTCATTTGAATTAAAACTCAGCACAAAAGATGAGTGCAAAAATATTCTGTCTCCTTTTAAGCCCCAAAGATCATCATCTGGATTTAGTAGTTAGTAGTTCAAAAATAATTTGATGTAAAAACCTTTTTTATTTAATAGTTGTAATGTATCAGATCAGGTTTTTTTTCTGCTGTGTATAGCAATAAAGGCTGCAGATTCATTTTAAATTACATCACACAATAGTTTTTATGTGCCTAAATTGAGTGCATTTAAATGGATAAATAATTATCTCAATAAATGTCAAAGGCTAAAAGTATGAATCAAAGTTTAAACTTTCACAATCATAGTATTATTTAATATTAATCTATATTGATTTTCGTTTAGATTGTGATGAATTGAAAATGAAAATGTATAGCTGTATATTAGTTGTTGGTGGAGGTATGATGTTCAATGGAATTGGAACTTGGCTTCGTAACAGACTTCAAGTTCAAATACCCATCATGTTTAGGAGTGAACAATTTGAAGTCATTACAAAGCCCAAGGTAAATGTATTATTTTTATCCAGTAACACTAAATCTTCTCAAATTTCATGTGTTTTTTTTTACATCATAGAATATTTCTTAGCTACAAAATATGTTCTACATAATAGAAAAGGTGTTATCTTCATTACTAATTTATGTTACTTGAATCTTGTTCAAATGAAATAAAATTTTTAGGAATTTAGTCATTGGAGATGTATTGTTGTTGGTTGGCTAAATGCACTTTATTCAAATAGTTAAAAGGTAAATAACTCAACTTCAAATACAGAAGTTTTATGTGCGAAAATATGCAATGAACTCTGTAATAAAGGTTAAGGTCCCAAAATACTAAATTTAGCAAAGTTATAAAAATTAGCAAAATAATATTGGAAGTTTATTTGATTTCCATTGGTTAAAATTTGTAATTTTCTATTACTTGACATTTTTCTCTGATAACTTTCAGTGACAATAACTTTCTGAATTTTCAGTGTTAGAGATGTTTGCTTCCAAAAAATTTATTCCATCTTGGTCTAAGATCTCAGTATCAGTTACAATCAGACATGCTATGCTGCATTATTACTTTTTTTCTAGTTAAGATCCTTTTCTAAATATTTTAAGTACGTCTCCTTCAATTGACTTGTGATAATGACATTAAACATATTTTTTATATTTATCAATAAAAACTAAATAATCCTTTTTCATGGTATAAAAATTAGAAATAATAATATTCTGGTATAAAACAATGCTACATTTCAATCTAAACACATTTTAAAAATTACGATAAATATTTTTGCTTGTCTCCTAATTGATACCCTGGATACAACTGTATTTCCTTCATATTTTTTAAAAACATTTATGATTTGAATAGACTTTCTCTTAACAATCTCAACTTTTTGTAAAAATATATTTCTTCACATTATTCTCATGATTGAACTATTCCCAATAGTTGTAAAGTAATGTGGTTTTCCTTTTACTTCATTTGAATAATATGTGATTTTTTGAGCCATACCTAATCTAACATAAATGTATTGACAGGAGATGGACCCTAGAGTTACTGTGTGGAAAGGTGCTGCCCTCATGAGCTGTTTGGATACTGCTCAGGAGTTATGGATAAAACAAAAGGAATGGTCCAGATATAGTGTCAAGATACTGAGGGAAAAAGCTCCCTTTACTTGGTAAAAAATATCATTTAGAGCCAGTATATTTTAGTTAGTTAATCTAAAAGCTTTTTGAAACTGGTTACTTAAAAAGTGCATACTTACACCTATCTAAATATCAATGCTAAAGATCTGAAAGTATTTTTTTTTTTGTTTATCCCACTGAAGCTATTTTTATGAAGACTCCTTGTAGCTTTTTATTGCGTTGATCATATACAATATGCAAATGCATGGGTGCCACTCTTCAATCCTCAGGATAAAATTCCGTCTTTTTAAAAGTTTTGTGAACGGAATTCCGTCTTGGCTTTTATATGAAAAGTAAAATCGGCAGCAATTTGTACTAAATTTTGGTATTTGCATAACTCCTTTTGCCAAGAAATAATCCTGTTTTACACAGATACAGCTTTAACTTATAACATTTAAGGACTTGTTCATGTGATATTTTATGGGGTTTTCTGCAATTCCAAAAAAAAAAAAACACTAAACTTGAGAAAAATTATTAAAAAGATAGATTCAAGTTCAGTCTTACAATTTTTGAATAGTGGCACCCATGCAAATGGTAAGATTGTAAATACAGGTGTAAGACATTCACATACTCTTGTATCATTGTGTAAATAAATTGTATATATTTTTACTTGTTGCTTTCTTTAATTTTGTTGCTTCTGTCATCTCTGATGAAGTGAAAATTTGTGTTCATATTAAAACTTTTTACAATCATATTTTACTGCTTAGAATTGTGACACATCATTAAAACTTTGTCCAACTAAACCTGCCATGTAGATTTCTAAACAGAGACAAAGTAAATTATGATTTCTTTCTGAAGGCCAATGACTGCAAAACTTGCTGAGGTTTTCATAGTTTTCTCTTTAGTTCTTCAATTTTGAAACAATGTGCATTGCTATTTGGCATCCCTAAGAAGTATTTTTATAACTTCCAATTTTTCCTTGTAAATGTGATAGAGAATATGATTTAGAATAGGCAAGTGAATCATTTGTTTTATATTACCTGTTAAAATTATTTTTGATGTCCTTACCTTTATTTTTTGTTTGCCTTTATGTAATAATAATTTATTACAATGGCATAATGTTATGTAATAATATAAATAAAATATTATTTGATTTTTAAGTAACAATGTAAGAATCTGGAGAAGTAAGTAATAATTAAAAATAGTAATAGTTATAAAGATGTTCAAACTGTAAGCAAAGAAATCTCAAAAAACTATGCTGTTGATGATATTGTTACTGTAAAGTACAATGGGGTGGTTCAAGTTCAAAGAAGGATCATTTCATTGATCTAGAACTGGATTCTTCTTCATTATTTAAAAAAGCATCAATTCATCAAAACTTATACCAAGACTAAAATCACTTTTCACTGCTCCTTTAATTTGTAAACTCCACTTGGCCATGAAATTAGTTTTGCATAAATAAAAGGTTGATTTATTGATTATTTATTCATTCCAAATTAAGCTTGAAATTTAACTCCGAATAGATAATATGTGTTTGATTGGCAATTTGGAAACACTTTTGAGCATGGTCTAACTGGTTGATGTTTTGTGATAAATGTTGGCTCAACAGTTAAAAATGTTTTGTTTTTGATATCTGTGCCAAAGTTACCCCAATATTCCAATCTATGATGCATTAATCCAAATATTTGAAAATTGTTTTAAATTTGTATGCAAATTTGGTTTATATTGCAATTTTAAACCACTTGCTATGTCACATTTACATTGAATTAAACTGTTTTTTTTTTTTTTTTTTTTTTTTTTTGTATTTTGGTGAAATAAAGAGGGGAAAATAGACTGGTGTTACTTAAAGCCCTGGATACTCTACCTTCCTTTATTGGTAAAGTATCCAGGGCTTTAGTGTTACCACAGTTGATGGTTTGTCAAATACTTAATATTTTACAATTACACAATTGTATGGTCAAAATAGACGAAAGTTCGAAAAATTTTAAAAATGGATATAGACCTAGAAGCCATCAATCATTATAATGGATTTCCCGAAACTCCCTATCGATCTCACTTTTAGCTAATAATTTTATAGAGGTTTTAATTACGCCCCATTTTCACTTTGTATTCTTACGGAGAATCCGGACGGTGGCGCCACTTGTAACGTAGAAGGATGAAGCACCGAAGACAGGGAGGTAAAAAATCATGGTAAAACAAGGACATACTCGTAGATAAGGCCTACAAGAAATAATCACGCACAAAATGTTAATCCAGTACAAGTGGTGTGGAAAAGAATTCATTTTTTATGTTATATATTAATTTTCCCAGCTTTCGAAATCGTGATGTCTTAAATTCATTAATATTTTCAGTTTTGCTTTAAGAGGTTTTCAAAAACAATAAAAAATTAAATTAAGGCGAAGTTGAATTATACTGTATTAGAAACCAAAGTTTTCGACTATCACTAACCCGTTCTTAATCACTAAAATAAATTAGTATCATAAAAAGAACATGAACGAATACGAAATAACGACATGATATGGATATTTCTAGGTATTTAGTTTGTTGCCTTGAAAAAAATTGTGTGATACCATTTGGTATATAAAATGCATTTAAACCGAATCGGTTATGAACATTAATATCGAATTTCTAAAGAATATTCTTAAATATTCAAATGAATTAGTTAAAATAATAAATTTATACGACGGCAAATACTTAAACTTTGCCTGTTTCATGACTCCTACGTTACTAAACTCTTAAGAATGCTCTCACATAGAAGTTTTGAAACTATGTACCTAACCCATACCAAACAAATGCAGGGATGCAAGTGCTGCGCCAATTGCGCCGAACTGCGCCAGTTATTGAATCCTGCGCCATCCTGCTCGAAAATGTAGTTTTGAACCGAAATTGCGCCGAACTGCGCCAAAGCGAGTATTTTCACGCGAATTTTTCAAAATTGTTTACTCCGCGACCGCCGCGACCCGTCCAATAATCGCCAACAATTGAAATTGGCACTTCAGAGCCTTTTTCAGAGTGCCATGATAAGCGCGCTTTTGGCGTAAAGCGTGGAAATTTACGGCTCCAAAGCTGTCCGCGCGCGACTTTCCAAATCGAAACGAAACCCACGCCCGCCGGGTCATTTTGTGCGGCCCGCGGTGCGCCCTGAACCCCCCCCCCAAAAAAAAGTAGCTTCAAAACACTTTTTAGCATACTAAACTTTAAAAATATTTCGGGGAAGGACCCCCTAACCCCCCAATTTCTTTCGCGGAATCGCGATTTTCCCGCTTATTTCTGCTTTTCCACTTTTTCATCAATTTTACGCCCCTCGAACGAATTTTAACTTTTTCAGATAATCCCTACTTTTTTACTTCCCAGATTTTTTCCAAGTAAGATCACTAGTTATCGCCAAAAAAAGTCGGAAAGTCGCGACTTCTCGTGAAAGTTTCGTTTTGCTCACGGAGTGAACCGTTCCTTCCGCGATGCTTTCTTGGACGCCGCGGCCGTAAAGTTGAAATCGGCTTCTCTTCTCGCGTTCTTATTGCGATGTAGATCGAACAACTTCACTGTGGTTAGAAACTAGTACTTGCAAATCTGGTGTTCCGGAAATCGAAAAATAGCGATTTTTCACGAAAGTTCCGTTTTTTCCGCGACTGCTTTTTACGGGCGCCTGTTGAAGTGGACTGTAAGAGCAGCCTAATAAGGCTACTCTAGTGATAGATATCTCTCAGAACAGCGTTCAGGGGCTTATGTAAGAGGGGGCCTACCCCCCCCCCCAGAAATTCGGTCAAGGTTACCAAAACCCTGTTTTTTAAGTGTAAAATTTTCTGGGGGGAGGGCCTCTAAACCCCCTTTTGCACTTGGAACTTGAATTCACAACTTTTTATAGTAAATTCATCATAATCAAAATTCTACTTAAAAATATTTTACATTCCTAAAAAAGTATGTCCAAAATTTGGACTACATGTACCAAAAACAAGTTAAATTCCTGTTTTTAAGGTCAAATTTCCAAAATTTTTCTGGGGGGGACCCCCAGACCGCCCTTTGGTGCTTTGAACTTTATTACTCACAACTTTTCTTATAGAAAGTTCTCTAAGATTAAACCTATTCTAAAAATTAAACCTATTAAATATGCGGGGCTGAGGTTTTTCTAAGTTGTAAATTTTTAGTGAAAGGTTGCTTTGAAGCAACTTAGTCTTGTTACAGTGGTTTATTTAAATCAGGTTAGATTATAACCTGTTTTAGATATCTATGAGATTTAAGATTCTAAAATAAAACTTTCAAAAATACATTCTAATTTTTTTTTTTACTTAGCATAAGTGATATTGCTAAAAAATTTCAGTAATTTAATTATTTAAGTGTGATAAATTAAAATTGCTTCTCTCATTGCTAAAAATTATTAGTTTCATGCTAAAAATTGCATAAAACTAAGCTTGCGCTTTTCACTCTTTTTTTCATCTTTAGACAAACTCATCCTTAATAATTGCAAATAAACCAATAAAATATGTAATTTAAAGGATTAAATATGTTAACATGTTTGGGTAATAAAATATTTTTATAGTGAAAAAAGTTAAGTAATTCTGTTCCTCAGAATCAGATTTGATAAGATCAAATCATCCCTGTCCTAAAGCAAAATCCCTTGCTCTAAAATGGCATTTTCCCTGCTCCAAAACGAGGTTCTGCTGCTCCAAAATGGTGTTTTACCTGCTCCTAAACATAGTTTTGCTGCTCCGAAATGGTATTTTCCCCTGCTCCAAAGGTGCTCTAAAACCCCTTTTTGCCACTTGCATCCCTGCAAATGTCTTTAAAAAAAGGTCTTTTTTTACCGTCTCCCGGTCTTCTACGATCCATCATCCCACGTTAGAATTGGCGCCACTGTCGCAGCCGGTGTCCCCATACGAAGTGAAAACGGGGAGTAATTATAGAACCTCTATAAAATCATAAGCTTAAATGGGATCGTATATTAATTTTGGAATATCCCTTATATAACGATGTATTCTAGGTCTATACCAATTTTCAGCCTTTTCCGATGCGTAATGTCTATTTTGACTAGACAATTGATAGTACAGGCAAAATATTATGGAATTAATTATTAATAATATGAGCTGAAAAATCGGTTTCAGTTTTGAATGAACCACTTATTTTGTTCTGTGGTGAAAGTATCTTTGATTATATAAGTTAAGTTACTTTAACCTTTATTTTTCCTAATTCTTACGTATTTTTTTTTATTCAAATAAAAATTATGACAACCAATTACAGGCTCAAAGCCAAGTAAGCTAGGTCCTTTCATTTGGTTCATTTTAGTATAAGAAAAAGTGATAATGGATGAATGGAACATGAGGTTGATGAATAAGACGCTATTACTTATTAAAGAGTTAAAAACCATATTTGTTTTTGGTACCAATAAATAGTCATACATCCTAGTAAATTCGAAGTATTTTTGTAGCTATTATGAAGATAATTTTTTTAATAGCGCATAAATTCAAGAAATCTCTATGAAAAATAAGCTTTAATTTTTTCTTTATTAGTTTTTCTCTAGTACCTTATTTTATCATTATTATTCAATCTGCATTAATACTCATAATCAAAAGAAGAAGAACCTTTACTATGTGTACGTTCATTAAAATAACTGGGAACAAACGGGAGATAAATATGAAAAAATGGACACATATGAGTTGCTCAGGAGTCAGACCATTCTATCTATGGGATATTATAATATTTTACGAAAAAAAAATTTAAAAACGAAGGTAAGTTTCTGATTATTTTTATTGCTTTAATAAAATCATCTCTATCACAACTACCACTGTCAAACAACCGCTTGAATGGGGCATTATTAGGGGTGACACATATTCCAATTTTACTTTTTGAATACCCGAGGGAAATTTCCTACAGTTTTGAACAAAATCTGAGTAGTAGAAAAAGTTTAAAATTTCAAAGGAGAATTCTATGAAGAGTATAGTGTTTACTTGCTTTTTTTTCTTAAAAAACCTTAATCTTATTTTCATAAATTTTAAATCTCTATAGGGTTTATTCACTTCGACTAAAGGAAATAGTTTTGATGTGTGCTGTGCACAACACATTTTTGAATGCAATGTCCGAGCACACATATAAGATACGAGATGCATTTTATTTTACTAACTAAATTCCATTTATTTAACTAAATGTGAAATTTCGTATTAGATTGGTTTTATTAGTTTTCTAAACGAATGATTAGGGATTTCCCTGATTAAAAATCTCATTCTAAAAAAACTACGTCAGAAGTTAAGTAATCATGAGTACTTTTTTTTTACAAAATGCGTTCAACTTTGTTCTTTTTTTAAGTACTTAAAACCAGAATTTACCAAGGTCAGGGTCGGCCAAACCATTCTCAAAAAGGTCACGAAACCTTAGGGATGCCCCCTTTTTCGATCCTTTCTGCATATCTAACTCCATTTCTTTAAAAAAAAAAGCCATAAAAGGCTTCGATTATTTCTAGAGGCTTCTGCCTCGTTTTATCGAGCCCCACCATTTTGTCGAGCATAAAAAGTGGCACTTGAGGCGTTTTCCAAATCTGGCTCCTATTTGGTAACCTGTTACTCAAGAGTTGCTTTTGATAAGCTTGATTTTTTAGAGTTCGTCAACTTAATGATGCAGGTTTGAAAACCCTTAAAATCATTTAAAATCAACATTGACGTAGATATACGAACATCGACTTCGTACTATAGAGAAGATAAATAGACCGATACCAAATTAGAATGCACCAATTCTGGCTATAAGTTCAAGTGATTATGCCTAATCGTGGAAGTTTCTGTAAAAAAAAAAAGAGATCTATTAGTGTTTGCTATTATGGAACGAATGGTGGGGCTCTTTTGACTTTATCTTCAACAAGCCTCGATATTTTAAAATCGGTAGTCACACTCGAAATTCCGAGTTTGTTGCACTTTTCGGAGATGCATTTTTATCAAGTATAGAGGTGATATACAAGTTGATTAAAATGCGTGGCCAGTTTTTTCAATATAAAATTTCAAATAAATAAAATTTTATTTTTATTTTCTTTGTTTTTTAAGCTTAATTGAAATACACTTTTGGAAAATTACTTATACGCTTTTTAATAATATTCTGTGGAATTTGGATGCATTGAAAAGGAGCGCATCACTCAATGGGGGATTTGGAGATCACTATCAACGAACATCAGAAATTTTCTTTCTTGTCCATTGAAAACAAATTAAACTACTCCATATCCCCCTGCAAGTACTATTATCCCTATGCGAACTTTAAGAGGGACCAAAAAGGGCACTGAAATAATCAAATGAACTAAAAATATAAAAAAATATCTCAACATTTTAAATAGAAATAAAATAAAAGCAAATAAAGCGAAAAATAAAAACAGGCTGTGCAAAATCGTAAGAAAGTACAGAAGGATAACGTGGTTATTTGCACGAGTTTATATTTTAAAACCTTGAAGTTGTGATTACTATTACTTTTTAAATTTAAAGTTTTGTTTAAGCGTGTGGTTTTTTCGCTGTAACTGTGTTTCATGGTTTTCTTATATTAACTCATTAACACTGATGCCACGCTTGTTATTTCCATCTTTCACAGACAAAGGGGATCCATGAATCCCTGAAACAAAATTTGTATGTTCCTTTTAAGGTTTTAAAATATAAACTTGTGCAAATAACCGCGTTGTTCTGTACTTTCTTAAAAACTACGAAAGTTTAAAAAACACGCATAAAGGGTAACTTTCTAGGTTGTTGTGTTTTTTTTTGGGGGGGTAGAGGGGGGTAGGGTTTTTGTGGTTTGATAAATGCAGAAAACTTTAGATGTAGAAATTATTTGACTGATTAAATAAAATAAAATATTGTTTTAGCTTTAATGTCATACTTTTAATTTATAAAAGAAGGTATAGGGTCACTTGGGGTAAGTGGGTCCCTGGGGTAAGTGGGTCACCCCCCTCAAACTAAATTATGTAAAGGACATTTCACACTTATTCACATTGATCATGTTACATTTTGTCACACTGATGGGTTTTGCATATATTAGAGTTTTGTGTCATTTCTTTTTAAGATCATAGAACTATTGTAAAAAAATTTCCATAATTTTTTTTTTGGAGAGTTCAAGATGCATTTTTCCAAGAAGTGTTTCCAGGAAAGTTTTCACTATATTTTAATGTTTTTTCAACTGTTGTGCCAGGTTTGACTTAAAATACATACTGCAATTTGAATTTTCACAAAATCTCTTATTTAAAAATTTTTAAGAGGGGGGTCCCACTTACCCCGTAATTTAAGCAAAGTAGGGGTAAGTGGGTCCCCTCATTATGGGGTAAGTGGGACACCCTAGACTCACCATTTTAATGTTTATTGAAACATTTATAAGTAATTTATTGAAATTTTATATTAATTTTGCGTTTTAATATAAGCTGTGGTAAGTAAAAAAACTATTAAGTTGGTTTTTTTTTTATTCACGTTGCCGAGAAATTAATTAAAACACACAGTGGGGTGGGGGAATAGTTTTGAGGGTTTCTTTATAAGTCTCCCGAACCATTCGAACCTGAAGAAAACATTCTGTAATTGTAGTGTTCCAAAAAGGGGTCCCACTTACCCCAACCAACCCTATTAATTTAAATGTGAGTAGATATCTCGTACATGGATTAAGTTAGAATAAACTATTTTGTACCTAAAACTTCTATACTTTATCAAGTAAGACCCACTTACTCCCTCTTAAGTTTTGCTTGCTTTCAATCAAAATAAAAAGGGGGTGACCCACTTACCCCTTCCTATGGGGTAAGTGGGACCCCCGTCTCATTTTTTACAAAAAGACCAGTTAAGAAAAACGTAGAACATTATTTTAGAACCTAATTATAAATTTTTGTTTATTAATAGTGTCTTAAATAGAATATGTCATCAAGTTCAAATTGAACCTCTTCAAAAAAATTTTATGAACCTTCAAAAATGTACTGTTCCAAAAAGGGGTCCCACTTACCCCAAGTGACCCTATAACTTCTCTTACGAAGAAAGGTAAAAAAAAAGTATAATTTATGTTTTGTTTATTATTACTTTAAATTATAACTTTTTAAAACCTTTATTACATTAAATCAGCATAACCGAACAAAAAAATGTTAAACCCTTAATAAACGAAAACCGTTAAAAGAATCTGCAGGGTTTAGTCTACAGGGTTCAGTGTTTTATTGTAATTGGGCCGCTTGTTCCGCTTGCAAAAAATTTAAAGGTTTTATTGCATTTTTAAGGCTATACTCTCTTTGGTTGAAAAGATGTTTAAATATTGTTTACTTTAATGTTGAATTTTTGCCATTCATTTTACATACATTGCCCAATATTATTTTGTGATTATTTTTAATCCGATAGTTTTATTATGGATATCTCCTCAATTAACTGCTCTTTAAGATAATTGCTCCATTAAAAGTAACTGTTGAGGCCAGGTTTTATTTTTTTTAAACGAAATGTATTGGTATAAAATAGATATTATTCCTTCTAATTTTCCAAGCATAAATATGGCTAAATAAGAAAAAACATCAATGGGATTGGTAGAAGTTATTTTAATTCGATTTTATTTAAAAAAAAATCCTGGTCAACTGTTTAAATAATCTAGTTTAATAAAAGGTGAAATGGCTAATTTTATTCTTCAAATCATATTTTTAATAAATAATTTATACCCATTTCCTTTAATATATTTTCAAATGTATGATTGTCAAAAAAAAATAACTGGTTTGACAAAAAAAAAATCATTTGACAAATTAAGATTTAAGATTATATTCTCTCCACCAGTGTTTTACGCAATCAGGATGGAATGTCGTCACGAAAAGTATTTGGACTTCTATCTTTTTTTTATTCCTCGTCTATTTTACAACAGTTGAATCCTGCTTGGTTTGGTAGAATTACTTAGCAGTCTGGTGAGTTGTTAAACACAAGTTGATTTATCATTTTCCACAGTCTCTAGCAGTATTGAACAAGGCAACCTTTTTCTCCTTATGAACTCTTTCTTAACTTTGTAGGAAATTGGTGGATCTGTAGTGTGTTGTTTACTTACTTTCTCTTACTTTTTTTGCATTGGCTGTGAACTGTTATCCCCCGATTCATTAAAACATAACTGTGAATTCCGTAAAGAAAACGTTTTGTATATACTGGGAAAACCCAGTCAGAGCTAACCACAATTTAATTGCTGGTGGTCCATACTTTGTAAACCCTTGTGTTGTTCTTGTATCCCTTGAAGATAATACTATAATAAACTTTATATAAAGTCTAAGTATCAAGGTGCTTCTGAATTATTTTGTCTCTGGGTAGTCTAGACATTGCATAGCCACTGCAACAGCTGAGCAGCTAAAGACATGAGATACAAGGGTGTAAAGACAATAGTGCAGAAGCCTCACTTTCAGTACTTTTTAGTGCCATCAGCATAAAATTTCATGTAGTACTTGTTGAGCATCATCCTTAAACTTCGCCGTCAAATTACTGGACTTTCAATGTTGACAGAAAAACAGATACTATTTTAACAAGTTTAAGGATGATGCTCAACAAGTACTATAGAAAATTTTATGCTGATGGCGCTAAAAAGTACTGAAAGTGCGGCTTCTGCACTATTGTCTTTACACTCTTGTATGATGGTATCTCATGTCTTTAGCTGCTTAGCTGTTGCAGTGGCTATGTAATGTGTGGACTACCCAGAAACAAAATAATTCATAAGCACCGTAATACTTAGACTTTATATAAAGTTTATTATAGTATTCTTCAGGGGTATCTGTTTTTCTGTCAACATTGAAAGTCCAATAATTTGAAGGCGAACTATGTAAACCGTTAGATTAAGGTATAAAAAAAAGCGAAATGTGAAAACTCAAAGCGAAAGGGTTTCGCATCATTCGAATAAGAATCGGCAATCATCGAATAAAAACAGAAAAGATTATTATCAATTATAAGATTTCTTTGTTTTCAAAGTACCTTCTGGTACGATCTTCCAAGAAAAGGAGGTCGTTCTCTGAAAACGAGAACGAAAGAGAAAGGAATAATCCTTTCCTCCCCACCAGAAGATGACAACCAGAAGGGAAAAGGGACAGCTCAACATTGACCCCGATCGGACACCGGGATCTGGATCCCATTCGGAAAAAGGCACGTGTGGAATCAGCTCACTGGATTAGTAAGGGGAAAAAATTCGGTGATGTAACACTCCTTCCGTGTTCTGGGGCAGGAGGGAGACACCACCCTGTCCCGGAGCAGACGACTTTTTTGTTACTGTTTTGCCCTGCATTGTTCCATGTGGGGCGGTGGAGCATGGACATGAGGAGAGAGAGAGATGTTCTGACCTTGTGAAAGTCGAGGTCGCCGGTGACACTGCTTTGACCGTGAACTTTGAGCGAAAGAGAGAGAGAGAAAAAAAATTTGGAGTGGATGCTTGTTGTGTTTTGTCATGGTAAACTTTGATCCTTGTGTGCTTTCGGTTGCCATCTTTTGTGACCGAAGTATGTAATTAGAGCCTGATTTGTTACCGAAACAAGGACGGTTCTTAAGGAGGATGAGAAATGACGGGAGGGGTGGTTTTATTGATGGAAGGCTGTTTAAAATTATAGGCCGAAAGAACTTAATGGTATATTTTTTGATGTGGGAGCATTTCTCTAACTTAAGTAATTAGTTATCAACATTTTTCACGATGCGTCAATTCTGTACAAGACCCTTACATAAGCATTGAAGAACTAGTAAAAATTGGGTACATTAAGAAGAACCTTTTGGAAGACCATGGAAGTAGCTTCAATCAATTCTGTACCAGATCCTTACTAAGCATTGAAGAGTACAAATTTTATACCTTAAGAAGAACTTTTCGGAATACCATTGAAGAACCTTTATTTGCCATTGTTATTTTTCTCTAAAATTGTTCCTTTTGTAATTGAGCTCAATAAATATTTATGGAACTAAGAAGGTTGTAGCAGAGTATGAGTTTTGGCCGCCATCTTAAGAGACATCATTATGTTACTATCCTGAATTTATATTCCCATTAATTTAAATGAATTACCCTTTCATTTGTCGCTCATATAATAATTAATGATAAATTGTATTACTTTAAGTACGAGTTTCAAACAGTTTTTACCAACGATTCTATACAGACACACAGATAACTATAGAGCATTCGCACATGACGCCACACTTGACGACGTGGAGGACAATATCAACGTTGCTAAGGCTGTTGTTAGGTACGGGAAATAGAAGCATCCAATAGAAGCATTCGCACATGACGTCACTGGAGGACAAAAACAACGTTGCTAAGGCCATTGTTAAGTCCGAGTCATGTGATTGAAAATGCTCTATTGTAATCTGTTTAGTATCACCAGGAGGAGCTTAGTGTTGAGCCCTGGCCTTGCTCTTCTATGTAAGAGCGCAGGTTTTGCATCATCGATAACTTTTTAAAATTATCTAAATCGCTTCGGTTTCCTCCTTCGAACAGCCATCTTTCTAGACCTCGTTCAACGATTATTATCGTTTGCTCCAAGGGTGGGCAACACGAGGAAGGACCTAAGAGAAAAGAAGTTGGTATTCGTAGAAGTGGGTTAGGTTGAAGCCACCGATATATTCTTTTGCAAAGCTCTGAGCGATAAAATTGCATAATGTGTGACCTTTTTTAATTTAAATGTGTCAATTAAATTTTCCGTGTTGGTATTCGTCAAGAATACCAAAGATAACGAGTTATTGGAAATCGATGTTTGTTTCTATTGACCGGAAAACACCGTTGTTCTCTACGCCCAAAAAACACCATGTTGAAAACACAAAGAAGCGACTTGTCATAACCGTCTCTCTCGGACAGACGGCGAAAATTAAAATTTGCTCCACTTGAAACTTTATCCTAATCTATCGATAAAATAAGTGATGTGGTAACGGTACCAAATTGAAGACATTTTACTTTGTTGCATGAAATTTGTTGTTTAAGGTAGTGGATTTGATTCCCGAACTTCCTTATTATTATTATTATTATTATTATTATTATTGTTGTTGTTGTTGTTGTTGTTTTTGTTGTTGTTGTTATTATTATTATCTTTTTTATCCAGTATCTGGGAAGATCTGTTTCCCGAGAAGGAGAGAACCGATATATAAGTCAATTAAAGTGGTTTTTAAGATTTTTTCAGCCTTCAACATATTTTTTTTCAATTGTACAATAATTTTGAATGCCTATACCTATATTTTTTTGTGATGAATTTTTTGTATTCTGAATAGAGTCCTGAATTTCCAATAAACATTTGGTGGTTATACAATGAAAATTTCCTTACATATGCATTTTTTTTTTCGATTATTTCAAAAACGATTCAATTACTATCTATTCTCAATCAATTTTTTCCGCAATGTCTTAGACTACAAGCCCTCCATGAGAAGTAGGCTCTACCAGCATTTTTACTGAAACGAATTTCCTCCTTATAAAATAAATATCAGACCCAAGAGTTAGAAAAAGAGAAATCTGCATACACAATATCTTACTTATCCTTATCCGAAAAGAAGATGTCCGAGTTAAACTAATGGTCTTCGCATTAGAAATCAGTGTTAAGTAGGGCGATTTGCTGAACTCAATTTAAGTATTTAAATTTCTAAGAAACGTCGCTACAGCTCTTTTTCCTCTCCCCGTGTCACCACATCTCCTGTCCACGTGAATACGTTCGCTTTCTGGAAGGTAAAATTAGATTGATCTACAAACCCGACCAAATCCAGGTGAAAAAATGGGAAAAAAACTGAGAGAGAAAAGGGATCGTTGTCTGTCGTTAACTCTTCCCGAGAATCAAAAATCAGGAAAGGAGCCACAAAATAGTGTTGCTATGCTAGTCACACAGCCTAAGATAGTAAGTCTTGCGTTAATTAGGGTTCTGGTATAGAGCATTTTCAATCACATGGCTCGGACTTAACAACGGCCTTAGCAACAGAAATGTTACAGTTTTTTGCCCTACAGAGGTTAACAGTTACAGAAAATGACTGGCCGTGGAATTCTTCTATTGGAGTATTTGCAATCACGTGACCCTATACTTAAAAACCGCCTTAGCAACATATACCTCGTTACCTAGCAACCGCCTTAGCAACAGTTAAAAGCCCTACAAAGGTTAACAGTTAAAAGAAATTAGCTGGTCGTGACGTCACCTGAAAACACTCTATAGGAAATCTAGGAAAAGTGTCCCTCATATAAAAGTATGCTAGTTAGGAGATTTTGTTTAATCCCTGTAGAAAATATTATGCAGGGTGTTTTAATAAGTCCGCACAAAGCTCTGCACTGTATCTCTCTTTTTAAGAAAAAGTGGACATTATTAAGAAGTACCCATAAAAACTTAATTACTTCATTTCACAGCGCATATATGCATTCGCAATGGATCTTTTCAACTACCTTTTTTTTTTCTTCTTAGCACGAATTAGGTATGACTTCATATACATTTTTCTATCTCGATTTTCTTGAAAACTATGGTCCGTATAGCGTTACATTATGGGACATTTTCATGTACTCAAGTGTAAGGAATCTGGGTCGGACTTGGGGGTTTATTTGAACATTTTGATCCCCCCGTCGAATCATTCATATTCAAACATTGGTTCAAATGTTGATCAAATCAAGTATAATCGTTCCAGGTCTTAAAATTTATTATTTATTATTGAGTACGAATTAAGATATTTTTTTTTCCTGCTTGGCTACTTAGATTAATTTTCCAAAAGTAAGTCCTTTAAACAAGTCCCTCATATAATCTTGCCTAAAATCTCTCAAAACTGCATCTATTTTAAAAACTAACCTTCCCAGCAAAAAAAATCTTCCATTTTAAATAACAAACAACATTCTTCAACACTGCTTTCCCCTTCTTTTTTTCCAGTCCAAAATCCCCCAAGACCTTCGAAAGGGGGAAAGCACGAAAGAGGGAAGATGAAAACGACCCTCACAAAATGATAAACTTAATGACTTTGTCACGAGACACAAGATCATTACCATACCGAGGGGACCTTAACTCCACCAAATTTGAAATTAAGATTAAAAACTTCTTTAAAACTCCAATGCAAAAAAAGATCATCAGGAGCACATGTCCAGATAAAATGCAAAAGGCTCACGAGGAGCGTGACAGAGGGTTGAGGACCCCCGAAAGTTTCTAAAAAAGAACATAAATATCCCCATAAAGGTCAGGCAGTTATCCGCTTTGAAACTGTATTCCCAAATTACAGCCTACCGTAATGAAGGTAACCCTCCCTATCTATAATGATGGACGGATACCTCCATGGTAAGTGGGCAATTATATATAGAAAGCCGTTGGGGACCGTCACCCATATTTCATTAGTCTCACGTGAAAGATTAGGCTCACGTGGCCTGGTCCGTTTTTATTTCCGTATATTTGGCGTCTCGTGACCAAGCACGTGAACCAAAGAACTATTGACTTGGGGTTTTGTTGGATCAGACGATAAATATGGAGTACCTCACGTGTTCCAAGACCGTGTCATAGAAGGTTTGAACTTTTCTCGATGGGTTCAGATATAGTTCGACTCCTGATTTATAGTACAGTGCATGTTCGTTATTTTATTTCCAATATCTCCCCTTTGCTTCGTTGTGTTATATAATGACCCTGATAGAGGCGATGGGGTTTTAATTCTAAAAAATGGATGAAAAGTTTAATGGCCAATTTTAAGCCAATGAGGATCCTCCTTTCTAATGTGTTGAGATAAGAAATTTAGACCTTCAGGGGATAGATGCCCTTTCTGATACTATAGAATTTTAAACTAAAAAAAAATCGCATTCAAGTGAGTAATTTGAAGTCCTCCCGTAAAGTGGAGTTGAGAATAAGGACTAATCTTTGACCCTTATAATAAAATGCTAATTTTTTTTTAGTTTTTGAAAAATAAAAATGTCCCCTTATAGAAGGTGGCACTACTTTTTTTGTGAATAATTATACACATATTTTGATATTTTTACTTAGTAAGAATATCTTTTCCTCCAAGGATTTTGAGCTTTATTTAGTTGAGTTGCATACCAAAAAGCTGTAGGTCTTTCAATAATTATTTGTTCCTTTCATACTACCTATTAAACCTCCGAAATGACCAGAAGTAATTAAGGACGATACCTGTGTGTGATACCTCCATCGTGTTGCAAATAAATATATATATTATTTGGAGTTTCTTATGTACCTCTTTGATGGATTCTCCCGAAACTCAGTTTAACTTCTTACTTCTAAAATCCTAAAGAAAAGCAATATATTAAAACCCTAAAGAAGGAAATCTGTAGGGAAAGAAGGACACAATTTTTAAAAAATAATATCCCTTCTGCTCTTATTTTACTGGAAGGAGTTTTTTTACGAAGGAGTTGCAAATATATTCATCCCCATTTTCTAAAATATTTTAATTGAATTACTTCGCCCATTCTAATTTTACAAAACAAAATGTAGCCCACCTGTCTCAAATCAAATAAGTCTGTTAACGGCCCTAAACAAACTAAGCATTCTTGAACAAGAAAGCCGTCCATCCCGGTCTTCTTCAAGCTAAAGCTTTGTTAAACCTATGGACTCTATATGTCTTTTGAGAAAAAGAACATAAAAAACGATTCAAATATTGCATAATCTGTCTATAAATAGCCGCAGAAGAAAGATGGGAATAAGTAGTCGATTTCTAGCCTGATGGATGCAAGAGTGAGAGAGCATATCTCACAATCCACTACAGCCAGCACCAAAACAACAGACAACGGTTGCGGGAATGAATAATTAACATTGCATCAGGCGATGTGGTGACGCAAGAGCAGGGGCACCTTGGGGGACGAGAGCGAGGGGTCGGTTTCTGGGACAGGAGGTCGGTGGAAAGTGAGCTGGGGAAGTGGGACGATCTTCTTCCGCCTCACTCGAGGAAAGACAGTGGAAATGGAGCACTCTATGGGCCGAAATAGAATGCCGTTGCGAGTGTCCATCAAGGTGGGTGAATGCATTTGAATGGTAATGAGAGGGAGGCCTCTGGGTGCCGCGCACGTGCTGGATTACTTACTGTACTTACATTGGACCTCCATCTTTTCCCCCTTATTCTCTTTCTCTCTCTATCTCTCTACCTATAATCAAGCCAGGCTTTCAGACAGGCAATCAGCTTTATACCTATATTTTATCACTTTTCTTCTGATTCTTTCTTTCTTATATACTGTTTCTGTCTCTCTTTAATTTCGATTCTTTCAAGCTCTCTCCTATCCTGATTCTCTCACTATCTCTCTCACTATATCTATCTATCAATCACTCTAACTATCTCTCTCTTTTTATCTCCTTTTATTCTTTCTTTCTTTTACTTTTATCCTGTTTCTGTCTCTCCTTAATTCTGATTATTTCTCTCTCTTACTCTGATTCTTTCTATATCTCTCTTATCCTGATTCTCTTACTATTTTGATCAATGTTATTTTAAAAAATCTCTCTCACTATATCTATCTATCAACCACTCTAACTCTCTCTATCTCCATCCTTTTTTATTTCCTTTTATTCTGGTTCTTTCTTTCTCTTATCCTATTTCTGTCTCTCCTTAATTCTGATTCTTTCTCTCTCTTACTCAGATTCTTTCAATCTCTCTTACTCTTATTCTTTCAATCTCTCTTTGTTCCCGCACCTGCAGCGCCATCTGTTAACGCTCTAAGTATTTGTAGACTGCAGCGCCATCTGAGCGCTCACCAATTGTAAAGTTGAAAAATAAAACACAGTCCATTGCTCTACCGAAGTAAGAGGTCGTTCTTCCAAGCGATCCATTCACAACAGCTATTTACCCAACATTTGTGGTCAAGCCGAGCCTGAGAACCTAGTGAACATGGCTCTGAATAGAAAAAGAACTCTACTCAATAACAAGATCAAGAATCTTCAAACCTTTTTCGATGAGTTCGGAGAAAAAGAAAATAAAAGCGAACTGGACTTTCTAAAGCTACAGAAGAAGCATTATGTGGCACAACAAATACAGGAAGAAATTAAAGATGTCATCAACGAGTACATCAATCTTCCCAAGCAACAAGACGTCAATGAACCCATCAGGGAGCTAGAAAACTTGGAAGAAGCCGCCATGTTATTAGAAGTCAAATTCCAGATGCTTCTTCCCGCAACACAAGACAACAAAAAAGTCGAGAACTTCACTCCTCACCTTAAGCTTCCAGATATCCCTCTCCCAACATTTTCAGGCAGGTATGAGGAATATTCAATATTTAAAAAACAATTTAATTCAATGATTGATTCTCAATTATTATCAGATGAACAAAAATTGTGTTATCTCAGATCAGCATTAACTAATGAAGCGAAACTAATAGAAAGTTCGGAAGACACCTTTGAATCTTTGTTTCTAGCTTTAGATGAACGTTTTGAAAACAAAAGAGCAGTAATAGATAGCATAATAGTTAACACACTTAATTGTGATAAAATTTCAGATTCTCCTTGTGAGTTAAGGAAATTAGTGGATAATATGAAAAGAAATCTTAGGTCATTAGAAAACCTCGAATTTAAAAGAAATGACTTGTCAGATATTTTAGTGCTAAATATCTTGGAAACAAAAATCGAAAAAGAAACTAGAAAGGCGTTTCAAATGTCCATTAAATCAAACGAGGTTCCATCCTTAGATATGTTTTTTTCCTTTTTGGAAGAAAGAGCCCGTATTCTAGAAGGAATTAGCAAAACCACTAATTCTTCAGTTAATGATAAAAACTCAAATCAGTGGAAGCATAACAAAAATAATCCAAACAGATTCGTGAGGGATAACCAAAACTACCCCTTTGCAACAAAAAAGTCATTAATTGTAAACTCTAAGCAAAACTTAAAACCGTGTTCATTATGCAATGATGAACATTCTTTGTTCAAATGCCCTCAGTTTAATGATATGTCTGTCAAACAAAGAATCGAAACTGTTAAAGGCCTCAACCTATGCAGAAATTGTTTAAAAAACCATAGAGGCATCTGCAAATCTAACATTTCTTGTTTCTGTAAAGGACGACATAACACATTGCTTCATTACGAAAAACAAAACTCCAGGTGCAATGAATCATCCCCTTCCCTTGATAACCAAAAACAGAATTCAAATGGTGAGCAGCTAAATTATTCGGCTCCACCTTTCTTCCCCAAAAGCTCTATGCCCTTGACAGACGAAAAAGTTCTTTCTGTGAGTCATAAATCGGGGATTCTATGCACTGCTCTTGTTTTTATTGAAAACGCGCGTGGTGCAAAAATAAAAGTCAAAGCAATACTAGATTCGGGAAGTAGCATAAATGCTTTATCGAAAGAGGCTTTTGATTTCTTGGGACTAAAAAAAGAACGGTGTGATATTTCGTTATCTGGGATAAATTCCAAAGAAATGAGTGTTAAAAGTTCTGTTTCAGCAACTATTTCAAATGAAAAGGGTAGTTATTGTAGAAGCAGTACATTTTTTATTTTGCCCAAAATTACTGATTTAACGCCGGTAACTAGAATTGATGTTACAAATATTAATTTGCCCAAGGGTATAAAACTAGCTGATCCAGAGTATCACATCCCCAGTAAAATCCATTTGTTAATTGGGTCTGAATTGTTTTTTGATTTGTTGCAGGCAGACAAATTTAAGTCAAATGATGGTTCTTTAATCCTACAGAACACTGTATTCGGTTACATAGTGTCAGGATCAATTAATAGTAATGAAATAAAATTCTTTTCAGGATTAATTTCTAAACATGACAATTTAAATAATTCACTTCAGAGATTTTTTGAGTTGGAATCCTTTCCCGATGATAGTGAGGATATTAATAAAAATAAATCAGTTGAGGAGCTATACTGCGAAAAACACTTCGTAGAAACTGTTTCGCGAAATGATATAGGTAGATATATAGTCAAACTCCCATTAAAAGAAAAAGGTAGGGAATTGTTAGGGAGAGGTGATTCCAGAAATACTGCTGAGAGAAGACTTAATCATCTGTGGAGAAAATTAGACGTTGATCCAGAAAAGGCAGCTCAATACAAAGGCTTTATAGATGAATATCTCCTTCTCAATCATATGGAGAAGGTTGAAATCCCAAAAGAGGACTGCTATTACATTCCCCATCATGCCGTACTGCGTCCAGAAAGTTCATCCACACCCTTACGAGTGGTCTTTGATGCAAGCCAGAAGAATAGCCAAGGAGTTTCGCTCAACTCCATTCTCTTGAACGGTGGTACTGTGCAACAGGACTTATTCTCCATCGCGACAAGGTTTCGCCAACATCAGTTTGCATTTAGCGCTGACATCAGCAAAATGTATCGTCAGATTTTGATTGCACCAGAAGACAGGGATCTACAATGCATCCTTTGGAAACCAAGCCTGCTCGCACCGGTCGAAGCATATCGACTACGAACTGTCACCTACGGTACATCTTCGGCTCCATTCCTCGCGACAAGAACCCTCTTAGCCCTTGCTGATGATGAGCAGAAAAATCATCCTATTGCTTCTGAGGTAACCCGCAACGACTTCTACGTGGATGACGTACTTTCAGGAGCAGATTCCCTCGAAAAGGCAAAGGCTCTACAATCTGATCTCATCCAACTTCTGAAAAAGGGAGGCATGCACCTTCACAAGTGGATTTCTAATCATCCGGAACTGTTACAAGGAAACACGACTTCTGAATACGCCTTCGCGTCTCCAGATGCAGCAGTCAAAACATTAGGCATGCTTTGGTGCTCAAGTTCAGATTACTTCACATTCCAAGTGACTGTAAACCTTCAAGAAAGCTACACCAAACGCGAAGTCTTGTCTACTATAGCTAGACTCTATGATCCTTTAGGACTAATTCAACCAGTTATTTTAAGAGCAAAGATCTTTCTTCAAAGGCTCTGGAAACTTTCACTGGACTGGTCAGATCCTCTTCCATCCAAAGAACTAAAAGAGTGGATAAACTTTCTTAGCCAATTACCTGCAATAAATCAAGTGCGAATTCCTCGATGCGTTGTTTTGCCTAAACCTACAGTAATTGAGCTCCATGGCTACGCAGACGCATCACAGCTGGCCTTCGGCGCAGCCATCTACTTGCATTCTAAGAATTATCAAGGACTTGCCCAAACCAGACTTTTGTGCAGTAAATCCAAGGTAGCTCCAATCAAAGCTCAGCAAGTGTCGAGTCAACTGACTATTCCTCGCTTGGAGTTGTCAGCCGCCTTGCTCTTGACACGACTCACTTCTAGAGTTGTGCCCATTCTCCAACTGCCTTTGGATCGAATCTGTCTTTGGACGGATTCCTCTATCACCCTCGCCTGGATCAAAACTCCTCCCGAGAAATTACGTCCATATGTGTCCAACAGAGTAAAGATTATTCAATCCTTGGACTCGAACTTTGAGTGGAATCATGTATCTACCAAGGACAATCCAGCAGATATCATCTCTCGTGGTCTAGATGCACGAGCTCTCATCAACAACGAGTTGTGGTGGGAGGGTCCAGATTCCTTCAAACGTGAACATCTTAATGAACCTTTTATTGAACTAAGTGATTTTAATAATATCTACTTCAGGGAACTGAAAGGAACCCCTGAAACTGCCTTAGTTCTAGCAAAAATTGACTTCTTGTCTAGTTTTCTAAATTCAAGCAATGATTACCGAAAGCTAGTTAATGCTTTCGCTTATGTTCTTAGATTCATTGATATTTGTAAGAAAAAAGGGGGCAATTCAGGGTCCCTTTCAGTAGAAGAAGTAAATGCTAGCGAGTTACGACTCTTAGCGATGGCTCAACAAGAAAGCCTTATTGAGGACTATCAGCTTTTGAGGTCTCAAAAACCAGTAACATCTTCAAGTAAGTTAAAATTTTTGTCACCATTCTTTGATAAAGATTCAAATGTAATTCGAGTTGGAGGTCGCCTTTCAAACTCTGATCTCCCCTTTGATGTCAAACATCCTATTGTCCTTTCTAAAAATCATAGGTTAGCAAAGCTCATTTTATTAGATTTGCATGAAATTAATTGCCACATCGGTGCACAATCACTATTGCATGAATCCAGACAAAGATTTTGGATTATACGTGGCAGAGATCTTGCTAGAAGTATTGTTCATGAGTGTGTAAAATGTAATAAATGTAACCCACGATTTCTTGTTCAAAAGATGGGTGAATTGCCAAAAGAACGTTGTTCTCAAACTTTTCCCTTTCTAAATACAGGAACGGATTTTGCAGGTCCATTTCTAATTAAAAATAAAAACCAACGAAAGGGTTCTTTGCAAAAGGTATATCTTGCTATTTTTGTGTGCATGACCACACGAGCAATTCATTTAGAAATAGTGTCAGATCTAACCTCCGATGCATTTGTCGCATCATTGAAAAGATTCACGTCCCGTAGAGGAAAATGCTCTACCCTCTTTAGCGACAACGCCAAAACTTATGTAGGAGCCAACAATGAATTAAAGCGGTTGTACAATTTGGTAAATCAACCCGATGAAAAATTATCTCACTTCTTTTGCTCTGAAAGAATTAATTGGAAATTTATTGTTCCTCGCGCTCCTCATCATGGAGGAATATGGGAAAGTGGAGTTAAGAGTTTTAAGTTTCATTTAAAACGTCAAATTGGCAATTTAGTTCTTACATATGAAGAGTTTTTGACAATCACTAACCAAATTGAAAGTATCTTAAATTCACGGCCATTAATGCCACTTCCCAGTGAGGCAGGTGACTTGGAGGTCTTAACTCCAGCTCACTTCCTCATTGGAAGATCCATGCTAAGTATACCTGAACCAGAATTGGTTGAGATTGTTGACAATAGACTGAAAAGATGGCAAAGAACCACTAAAATCACGCAATCAATATGGAAGAGGTGGTCCAGAGATTATCTTTGTCATTTAAATCAAAGATCAAAGTGGTATTTTGTTAAGGATAACGTCCAAATTGGGACAATTGTTTTAATTAAGGAAGACAATTTGCCATTGAACTCATGGTGTATTGGAAAAGTTTTAAATGTTTTCAAAGGTAAGGACGGTTTAGTAAGAAGTTGTTTGGTAAAAACTAAAATGGGCGAATTTAAACGTCCTATAACAAAGCTAGCTATTTTGCCCGTCCATAATAATGATTAAATTTCTTTATATTGTTTCCTTTTGTGTATTATTGTATAATTAATGTTTGATATATTTTGTATTGTAATTTTGAAATTTCATTTCAACGCCGGGAGTATGTTCCCGCACCTGCAGCGCCATCTGTTAACGCTCTAAGTATTTGTAGACTGCAGCGCCATCTGAGCGCTCACCAATTGTAAAGTTGAAAAATAAAACACAGTCCATTGCTCTACCGAAGTAAGAGGTCGTTCTTCCAAGCGATCCATTCACAACAGCTATTTACCCAACACTCTTACTCTGATTCTTTCAATCTCTCTCCTATCCTGATTCCCTCTCTATCTCTCTTACAATATCTATCTATCTATTAATCACTCTAACTGTCTCTATCTATCTCTATCCTATTTTATCACATTTTATTCTCGTTCTTTCTTTATGTTATACTGGTTATGTCTCTCTTTAATTCTGATTCTTTCTCTCTCTGTATTATTCTAATGATTATTTTTCTCTATCATCTCTATCTTTCTATGTTTCCATCTATCTATCACTCTAACTATCTATCTATCTCTATCCAATCTTATCTCCTTTTATTTTGATACTTTCTTTCTCTTATACTGATTCTGTCTCTCTTTAATTTTGATTACTTCTCTCTCTCTCTTATTCTGATTCTCTATCTCTTTCTTGAATTCTGAGTCTTGTACTCTTTTTCCTTCCATTTATCTTTTTCTCTTACTCATTTTCTCACTCTTTTTTAAATTTGCGTCACACTTTTCTCACTCAAAGTAAGATGCAAGAAATGTTAGGGAATATAGAAATTAATATTAATAAAACCGCGTTACCCCTGGTCGTGATATTAAGAGTATGAGAGATGCAATTCTTTCTAAAGAACTTAACTTTTTAACAAAGTCATTGAATACTCTGAAATTATCATCATTATAAAAAAAAGAAGTTTTCACAGCCTTTACGAAAATATATTCTGCATCTTAAATATATAAACGATTACATAGCTTCAGTGATACATGTGTGATGTAAAAATGGCTATTATTTCAATTCTGTTTAAAAAAAATATGCATCTAAAAATGACAAAAGGATCATAAATTAATTAATAAACAACCATGAAGGCAAGCATTTAAAATTCGACCCTAGAGATTTTATTGATTTTTAAAGCAAAAGAGGGTTTTTACATCTCAAAGTGTAATAACTTGAAATTTCAAAAATTAATAATTTAATTAACTTGACAGGTTATACACAGAAAGTAACTCATAAAGTTTTTTATTAATATAGGAATTGAAAATGTCCGCATAATGTCTTAAATATTTTGTTCAATGAAAATAAAATAAAAAGTTTGCAATGTTTTCAACTTCCCAATTAAAATGAAATGGTTTCAAACCTTTTAACATAACATTTTTAATCTTTAATTTTTTAAATTAAATTATTTCGTAGTTATTTTGTTTACATCCGTTAAATTAAAGAACAATTAAAAAGGACGGTTAAGCGGCTCTTAAGAGCAAGCAAATACCTCTAACAACTTTCAATTTCAATTTCATTAAAAAGGACGTTGGAGTATAAAATAATCCATCTAGATTAGAGCAATATTTCATACCCCATTTGAAAGCTTTCTTAAGCAGTCAGTTTTATGTGGAACACTACTAAAATCAAGATAAGCTACTTGGAGGAAAATGAAAGTGGGATTTGATATTGAACCCGTTTCCCATTTCTCTAAATTCCGCATCAACCATTATTATTCAAACTCACAAGGGAAACGATTTCTGTAACTATAGTTTCTCCTTCAGAAGAAGGAATTTGCAACGAAGCCAATCATTGCATGCAGAAAAGCCAACTTAAGTGTGATGGCTCGATACGACATATAAGAATGTCGAATTATTATACATTGATCATTTCAAAAAATAAGTTTCTTAATAATCAGATTAATTTATTAGTTTTATCTCTCAAACTACACGACTTTAAGAATCTTGGTTAAATCTTTTGATTTATTATATTTACGCTAATTATGTTTCTCACTAAAATCGGCAGTATTAAACATATGCCTCGGTAATTTTATTTGCTAAACACGCATTTTAATGTCCTATTGTATTTGAATTTGCATACGGTTGTTTACGGTGAATTTAATGTTTTCTCCCCTTTTAAAACTGCAAGTAGTTAGCATCAAACAAGTGAAACTTACAAATTCTATTTAAATATTTTAAATATTATCATACGTAATTCAGCAACTTGATGTACACTCTTAATTATAAAAGTTTTCTCTTCAACACCTTAGTATTAATATTTAATTTAGAATACTGATTCATACAAAAAAACAAACAAAGCTACTGCAATTAGCAGCTAATAAAACTTTCATTGTATTACAGAATGATCCCCTTTCCTTTCTTAAAACATCTATTTTACCAAACTAGGTTGTACTGATGTCGCAAATTTTCACACAAGTAAAAATTTATTTAAATTTCTACTAAGATATTATACTATACTTCTTATAAGCTTCTGAACAACTTCAATTCTAATAAGTCAGAGAGATAAACGTTACCTCTAAATTCTACCTTCAGATCACTTTGATAAAAAATCCTTTCAAGATCATTTTTATAATAGAAAACTGTTCAAATGAAATTAAATTTTAAGAAAATCATTCCTTATTATTGAAAAAAATTTAGCAATAAAAATAAAACATAGAGTTACAATAAACTATTAATCTAGCATTTAACTACTGGAAACGGGTATCATCTATAATTCTAAAGAAACATCTCTTATTAAAAACCCCGAGAACAGACGGATGATCCTCGGATGCCTGGTATCCTCCTGACTCGCATGCCAACTAACATGAAACTTATCCCCAAGTATGTCGAACAGGTATTCTCTATCGAAAGGTCAGCATCTCCTCCTGGGCACACCTGGGTTAAAAGCTGCTTGACATTCTGACGGGGTGCCCACTACTCTGGAGCCGTCGTTGGATGAAGTTTTGGGATACTTGCATCCATCAGGATAATTTCACCTGATGAGAATGATGGAGGAAAAATGGTCATTGATGGGAGGACCCTTTTGAAACTGATGCCCTGCATTTATCTAGGCTGAATGGGATAAGGCGAGAAAGGAAAATTGTCCCTTTTTGAGTGGACTGCCTGTCGCGTCGGGGTTTTCTCTTTTCTTCTGCTCCCTTTCTTTTTCTTTCTCTGTCTTAAGGGAACTGATTATTCTTTCGTATGCTTCTTTTTCTCTACCCACGGCATACTAGATACTATACAGGCTAGCCGAGATACGGAAATCATTAAAAATCCAGATGGCAATACTTGACAAACTGGCAAAGCAAATCCACAGAGTTGAAGGCGGGGCTTAAGGGCTATCGGTGAAATAAGAAAGTTAAAAATGATTAAAAACCTAGAGATAAAACAAAAACTACGCTGAGAAAATTGTTAGTAATATCGTGAAAAACACACAAAACGTTTCATGAAAATATCTTAAATATTTTATGAGATATTAGCATGTGAAAATAGCACTTTTTTCAGGCCTCAAAGAAGAAAAGTTCACAAATTTACAAGTTTATTTGATTTTTAATTAAAATTTGTCTCTATTTAACTAAAAAAAACTACATGAAAACACTGTAGTAATTTAAAATTTTCTAACTTTTTCTTTTTTAAAGCCTGAAAAAATGCTATTTTTACATGCGAATATTTTCTTGAATAGTATCTTCTCGAGTAGATATTTTCATGAAAATTTTATGATATTGCAAACAATTTTCTAATTGAAGTTTTTGTTTATAATCTCCTTTAGTTTTTTATTTATTTTTTTAACATGAGGTGCTGTAAGACGTCTCAACAGATTCAATATTATTACTTCTCTGGGGTACACCTTACTTCTATGACCCTAAGAGACGTGGGTACCAAATAAAAGCCATGAAACGGACTTTTGAAACACCCTGTATATTTTGAAACAACATTGTGAAACACCATTGATTTCTTAGTAAATATTTTTCTTTTTCTCAATCAAAATTACTTTCGTGATTCTTGAGTTAACTCTACAACGAATTTTCAAAAATTATGAAATTGTAATGGGTTTAACAGACTTGAATATTTATATCATAATTATCCGTATAATCCGCCATTTCAAAGACAATGCGAGATTTCCCTTAAATCCTATAGAAAATTTGAAGCACTTAGGACAGAGAGAGTTAAAAATTAAAACAGTTTCTAAGGAACGCCATAGATATCATTGGTGAACTTGGCTTTAAGTTAGAAACTCCCAACTTAAAGCGAGAAATTTCTTTTTCAAACCTATCTGAATAAAATTGAGAAGCAAAGAAGATAAAAAGCAAATCGCCCTACAAAAAGTAATTACCAATCAATTCTAGAATACGTCTAATCACCTCAGATAAGACGTCACGCGTTTTTTCCAAATGCACACTCTTGGCGTACGTACCCTACACCTAAGTCAAGTGTTCTGCCATGTGGATTTTTAACCAAAATTTTGGTTCTTCCAAAAAAAAAAAGACCCTCACACTCCTCATTAATGATTCCTCTCACGTGCAGCTTTCACTTTCGAAGGGCCGGCATTTATCCCTCAGTTTCCCTCATACTTTTCGCCTTTGTCGAATCGTCCCTGAGACGTCAAAGGGTCTCATTTGCCGGGATTCCCATTATCTGATATACGAGCAGAGAGACTCTTTCCAAAAGGCTTTCGGAATGACAGCCTTTGCCTTTAAGGCCCGAAGAATCTCTATCATGTAGAGAAGCCATTATTTTATCTATGCCTTGCCAAGGACGGCACAATCTCAATAAATCTCCTTCGGTTGAGAAATTGACGAGGAGGTTTTTATGGCTCGCATACCTTTCTTTCTTCCCAAGATGCTGAGGGGTGGCATTGTGTCAGAGGATGTGGGTTACCAAATTCTGAGCGGGGAAGTACTAACCTAATCTTGTAATCGTTTATACCGTTCTTCTCTCTTTGTGATGCCGCTAATAACAGTAATGTCCGAATGCTTAACGTTATAGATTTAACTTAAGGTTTATGGATTTGAGAAAATGTTTTAGTAGGCGGCATTTTTTAAAGAAAGTCTTTCTTCCAGATCCACGTCTACTTCAGATATAGAGATTGATTCAAAACTCATGGGAGAAAATACATGGGAGTGAGACTACACCCAAAGGCAATTTGTAATCACCCTGGAAAGGGAGTAGTCCCCGAAGCAATCCTGTGTCGCTAAGAGTGCGGACGAAAGTTGCCAAAAGCAAAGAAAAAATTGTTATTGTGGGCAAACGGTTGGGGGTAGAAATAAAATTCATTCAGTGTCAATTTTCATGTTTTAAAATGTTTATAAAAACGGTGCAAAGATTTTGTCCTAAAGGAGATGATATTCAAAATCCGACAGCAATAACTTTCTATTACTTTTAGAGGAATGTAGTCACAAACTTAGATAAGTTCACGTTGTTTTAAATAAGCAATGTATTGCAAAGAAAGATAAAAAGTTTTGTCTCTCTTATCTTTAAAGAAAGTGTGAGAAAGGTTTTTAGGCAGGTTCAATAATAGAAAAAATTCCAGGGTAGAAATAAAAATCCAGGGCAAATTTTCATGTTTCATCATATTCATAAAAACGGTGCAAAGTTTTTGTCCTAATGGAGATGATATTTGAGTTTTATACATAGGATGACGTGTGCTATACTATTATATGTTTTATACATAGGCACACATTTCACAGGCACACATAATATGATTCAAGATAAGTCATGATTTTAAAACTATTATTTTAATAGTATATTTTAAAATCTTCTTATTGAATTTACTATTAATTAATATTCCTGAAATATCTTTTTATCTTTCTTTTACATCATTCCATGCAGACACGGTAAGCGTAAGTTACGTCGGATCCCTCTTTGGTAGAGTATCCACTTGAGAGTTTGGGAGCCAGTGGCTTTGTCGAATTCTACACCACCTACCATATTGATCTGGTAATCTTTTCTTCACATAATTTTGATCAGACATAAACCATTAATTAAAACCATAGTTTGAAGACTTTAAATAAATTTGATGAAACGAAGGTTTTTGAAAACAGATGGCAATAAGAAAACGAGCAGTGTGTCTTATCGGATCGAGGAGAAGCTCTCAACAAGAGAGACCTGTTCACGAGTGAAAAACAAAAGTGATTTACAGATGTCTCTCGTTATTTACTCTCCTTTCTCTTTTCGGAAAACAACTCCGAAAAGATGCATCCTCCAGATCGCATCGCACGCCTTTTGCATTCTTAAGGCCGCTTCTCCAACCAGTCTGCTTTGCTTTATGTGTACGACTGGATTGGATGTCATAAATAAAGGGTGTTTGATAAGACTCCCCCTAGGGCCTCTCTGGAGCATCTCCAGCTCCTCGAAACTCTCCCAAAAAATCCTTTAATTGGGCATTTCGACGCCACCGACACGATCAACCATGGATTCATAAATGGATGTACGTACGTTTAAAACCATCTCTCGACTTTGTTTGAAGTCGAGATAACGCTAAGAGATTCCCTTTTTTTTTCTCATCGGGAGGGTAATTGACTTTTAGTCCTTAGTTCACGACTTCTGAGGATTTAATGGATGGAATATATTCTCTCTCTGTGGTTTTTTCATAGATAAGTGAGCGTTCCGTGACGTTTGCCGCAGTTACCGTGAGAAACAGAAAGGTGTTGGTCCTTTCTTACTGTGAGCCTCGAGACCTATAATAACTTTTGTGTCAGTGTCATTCCGATGTGAGTTGAAGAGGATGTTGTTAGGATTTATATCTAGAGATATGGAAGCCGAGATATGGTTGCAGAAATTGGTCACTGAGGAATTTTGTTTTGAACTGGATGCTATCTACGCATACACAAATTCTTTCATCTTAGGCACGGCCTACAGTAAACATAGGCGGATCCAGCCGGTCTGAACCGGTTGCTTCCAGCTGGACCCCATGCCTTCGGGGCCCCCTGACAACATCGCAACTAGTTACACCATATATTTCATGAGGAAAGATTAAGCTTTTTTTTTGATAATGACACAAAAAAGGTTTTTTGGAACACATCTAGTTTATAAAATGAGACGAAAAAACTACGATTAGATTTTATTAATTTTTTTACTGTAAAACTTTATTCAAGGTTGTGATTTCTAAACAAACTTTGCTCAAAATACTTTAAATTTCTTAAAACTTTGAATTTATAATTATTCTTATAAGAATTCTTACATAAAAAGATAAATGCTAGTAGCTTTAACTATTTGACAATCATAATACAATATGACAATATAAAGAAAGCGAAAAATTAAGCACATACCATGATTTCTGATCCTTAAAGAATAATTGTTTATCTTAACATAATTTACCCAAATGATAATTAAGAATAGTTGCAAGAAATTAACTTATGCAGCTTTAAAAAAATTTAATTTGGTTTTTAAAATAAGCTTAAAACATTTTTACAAATAAAAAAAGTTTCACTTTTTAAATTTATCAGTTAATGACGTATTGGTAAAAGAGAGAAGAAACTTTTGTTTGTGTTTTTCCAATACACTCACACAAATAATGATTTTTCTTATTACTTTTTTTCAACTACAATTTTTCTTATGTTGGATATTTAATCCTTATTTTTTTTACATAGGAAATTAACCATTTTAACGTTATTTTCCAACCCAAAGCCCTTATTTAAATTTCAAGAGCGAAATATAAACGAAATAATTTTTCAATTTAGTACCCATAACAGTAAAAATCTACATTGAAAGAACAGTTTAAGCAAAGAATTTAAAGGTTTTATTATGTATTTAAGAAAAAAACTATCGTTTCTACGTCACATCAATACGACAATCATTAGTTTTAATGCCCGAGAGGATAATAGATTGGTTGCCTCCTAAAAAATGCTCCCTAGACTACGCTGAGTCTATATTTATTTTTTCTAAATTTTAAACCGTTTTAACATTGATTCATATGTTTTTCTGCAATTATAGGGTTCTAATCTCAACATAAAGCAAGAAATCGTACTCCATTACTCAATATCAGTGCCCATGCGAATTGTCTCTGCAAGACATTAGAAGGTCGTACCGCTCACAGAATGTGGCCTCAAGTTTAGCTTCCTCTCTTCAACGGTAGATGTCGCTCTTACAGGATTACTGAATCATTTTTTCTCTCGATCTTGTTGTAAGGCAAGATCCCTATATTGAAAATACAACTGGAAAGAGAGTTAATTATGATTTTATCCATACAGAATACGTTGTTTTGTTCAAATAGGTGCTAGATCTTTATATATTTGCATCAGAAGCTGATCAATGCGGTGAAATTTCAGGTTAAACTAAGACTGACTTCCACTCCTTTTAAGAAGAAAGTGAGTAATGAGTGATAAAAAACCTTGAATTTCTTCACCCTAACAAGATTAAAGGTAGCGATAGAAAAAAATGTAAATATTTTGGTTTTGAAATATTAATGGATTGAACACACTTAGGTACTGTGAGTAATAAAAGATTGAGAATGCCCCATGAGAGTTAAAAAAAGAGACTTATGATCGTAAATCTCAAACACTTTGGGGATTGCATATCCTAAGATCGAAGTCGGTGTATTAACGTAGCTTTAGAATACGCATTTAACATTATACAACTTTTAATTACACCTAAATGTATTCGGAAATTAATTTGAATCTAATTATTTTATATTTAAATTTATCTCTTTCTAATTGAGTATTTGAGGTGTGTAAATGTAATCAAATGTAGTACATACAGAGACTGTTAATGATCTGCCTAGAATTTTTTTATCATCAACATGATACCGTAAATTAATCTTAGCCTAAAAATAGATATACATAAACTTTTGTTGATGTTTCTAATACTACTTCGATTTCCAAGCTCCATCCGCAAAGAGGTAAAGGAATTAAGGCAAAGGGGGAGGCTCCTGAGAAAGTCACGCCCATAAATGGCAGGAGTCCGACTTTAGCGTCGATTTATAGAAGTTCCCACCATGTATCGCCCACCTTCACAATTTTGCCATGTCTGTGAAGGGGAGGGAAATAGTCTCCAGACGACCTGGACCCATGATAAAAAATACATTTTTAAATGCATTAAATTGTTTTTTGCCGTCAATTGATGAAAATCATCGTAAAAATTCAAATACTTTTGAGATGATAAAATCATTTTACATTTTAATTAAATGTATTTTTTATCATTGACTTTAAAAAATAAATTTTTCCAACTTCCTGGTCAAACTTTAAAAAAATATCCTCCCTTAATGGTGTCGTAATTTTGAGAAGTCCCTTTAAGAACTCATTCCCTTAAATCAGCAAAATCGAAACCGTTCCGATGTATGAACCAAGCATGAATCCTCATATGCAACAGTCCTTGCCATTGAAATAACCAATCTACTTCACGTAAACGGGTAACAACCTACTACATTATGCAACATCTGACCATTGACGTAAAAAACACCACGACGACTGTCGTAGCAGACAACAAAAACCGAACTGACGTAGACAAATACAGTAAACACAACAGATTGCATCACCCGGAAACGATGTCTGTGTGGTTCACAGGGAGGTGATCATTGGGAAGGAACCACGGTTTTCGGAGAACGTGAGGGATGCACGCGAAGTCGAATTGGGAGCGCGAGGATCGGATGACGTCAAAAATGACGCACTAGAGGCTAAGAGAGTCGGACACTCTTGATGCTGGGCTGGAGAGAGAGATAGTTCCTGAGGCTGAACTGGTTCGTTACGGATAGTGACTGAGTTCAGGAACGTTCCAGAGGTGATAGTTAGGACGGGAACTTGTTTTGAATTATTCGTTTTAATTGAAGTTGACATCAATCTGGATCCCCTTTTAATTTACCAGATTTCAAATACAGGGTGTCCATAAAATAACTTACCCTATTCGGGCCTCTAGGAACCAAATCGTTCATTGAAGTTGTATGAAATTCTGTTGGAAATTGTTTTGAAAGATGCGGACGAGAATGATATGGGGTGGAGCAGTAATGCTTTATCAGTTACGGTTAAAGAGAAATTTGTTTTTAAAGTTCTCAATATTACCCCCCCTTTTTTATTCCCCCAATGTTATCTCTAATTTAAAATCTTCAGGTGGTGACAAAGGATAAAAATATTTAAACAAAACGCAAGAAAATTAGGAAATCATAAAAAGTATAAAATGCATTTCACAGAATTTACTCTTTACCCTCACAATTTTAGGCAAAATCTCGTTTGAAAGAATTACTTATTGATTGAAAACGTGAAATTCCCACTCGCCAAAAAAAAAAAAAGTTATCAATCAAAAATAAAATTTTGTGTTATAGGGCAGTGAAACTATTTTCACTTGCGACCCCCTATTTTATGAAAAATTTTGTCGCGACCCCTGGATAGACATAAAACGTTTCGTTTACTCGTACACAAAGTTACACTGAAATTCTCTCTGGGATTTGCTCTTACAGGGTGTTTTTTAAAGAGTGTCGTGATGTCATTGATTGAATTAACGCGTTTTTAAATATAATAGCAATAGCGCACCAAACTTGAATCGCCAGTTTAAAAAAAGGGAATAAGTCCAAAAAATGGGAAATTGACTTTTTCTGCGCAAAAAGAAAATCTCCAAGCTTTGTTCTACACAAGAGTGTAAAAAGGGGAAAAATAACTACTCCCTATCGGCAGATATAGCCCTTTGAAATTGCAAAATCCATGTCCATTCATTGTATTTTTGATTAAATTTTATATTTAGGTTAAATTTGTTTTTCTTTAATCATCATTTGTGATGTAAACTATGTTAAAATAAATTTATTTTTAATTTAAAAAGTGTTTCCCGCTATTTTTGTATCCGGTGAGTATATGACTCCATTGATATTCACTTTCTCCATTGATACAACCTTATTATTATTATTATATTGACTTAGTTTCATAATAATTTTTAATTTTATTTGTATCTGTCTTAGTAGAAATATAATTGTCGAATAAAGTGGTTTTCAAGAGTTCTTGTCAGCTGAAATTTCATAAGGTTCAAAAAGGGAACAAGTCCATTAACTATTTTTCATCTGTAAAATATTTTTGAAAAAACTTTTTCTTTACTCTAAATAGGATCCTGAATTTCCAGTACAAATTTTTTGATTATACAACAAAAATTCCGTTACTTATACAGTTTTTTTTAGACTTTCTCAAAACTTGGTTTGTGGACTTATTCCCTTTTTTAAACTGACAATAAAAATGATTTAAATTATTACTTTTAAATTTTCTGGAGAGAATTCCTTCCCAGATCCCTTTATTTGTTTCAGACTCAGTTATTATCCACAAAGTTTTAAACATTTAACCAACCAAAATAATTACAATCCTACCAACAAAGATCACCACTTTTAAATTTAACTTTAAATTAATTTTAAATTTTAACCAAATTTATACTTGGAAGATTCCTTAAAGCATCCCCTTTTCAAGTAATTCTCTTTCATGGGAAATGTTTCGATGAAAGATAAAAAAAAAATATTCAAACCGTCTGGGTGAGGGGAGGACAATAGTACCTCCAGGAGAAAAACTTAGGCCGAAAAACCAAAACTCTGAAAAGAAGTACAAAGTCAAATGATAGCCATGCAGATTTAGAACTAAATTTTGAAAATTTGATAAAAATTTTGATAAAAAAATCCAACAAAGTTGTTGGATTAATTCCCTTTTTCAAACGGACGATTCACTTATAAACCATCATAAAAATGTTATAAAAGTTGTAACATCATAAAAATCAGAATGAATCAACACAATTTTATGAAACAATGCATATGGGTATAAATAATGTTTTAATGAAAAATACTTTAAAAAAAACTTTACATCATAAGTCAATGTGAGGTATGTGCATGCAAAGAGCTCATGTTTGCTTCTATGTTCGGGATCTGTATTATAAATCGCAAGCCGTAAGTCATCCGCTGGATCCTATCGAGATAGATACCTGTTTCGTCGCTGGAAACATCAGATCATTTGATAGAGAGGTTCTCCAAAACTTGCACAGTGAAGAAACTTGTTTTATAGGACGGTTCCAACCAAAGTGCCACTTTGAAAAGGCAATGAAAAGCTATTCAGAGTTAAAAATGGAAAAATCTCATTGGTTCTCTGGATTAATGCTCTGAGAGCTTGCTTGTCTACCAAGTTAAAATAAAATTGACTAACTGTGATAAGATATTTTTTAAATTTTAAAAAGTATCTGTAATGAAAAAAAAAACCGTAATATGATTTTACCAAAGCAAAATTAATAATTTGTAAGCTATTTTAATACTAATTAAGTACCTAGTTAAATTAAAAGAGTATAAGAGAGCGCAAATTAAAGAGTTGTAAAATGGCGGAAAGAGAATCATATTGATAAAGAGAGTGAATGATAGATAAATGAATGAATGATAGAAAGATAATAATAGCAAGAATGAGAAGGAGAGAGAAATAAATAATGCGATTCATAAAGAGAATGGATGACAAGTAAAGGTAATGGGATACAGAAGAATAAGGGAGTGAATGAGAGATAAAAATGATGGAAATGATTGATAATTAATCAGAAATAGTGAACTTAGTAAATAATATAATGCCTCTTTTATTTCCTCTATCTCTTTCTATTGGTTGTATAGGTTGCATATGTTTCAATAAAAATTATTATCATTATTATTATTGTTATTGTTATTGTGATTGTGATTGTGATTGTGATTGTGATTGTGATTATTATTATTATTATTATTATTATTATTATTATTATTATTATTATTATTATTATTATTATTATTATTATTATTATTATTATTATTATTATAAATAGTTGGATAGAGAAATAAGTTTAATTAGGAGAAGGAGTGTTAGATAAGGAGGGAGTGTTAGGTAAGGGCGATATAAATGCTGGAAAGGAATGATATTTAATCCGAAAGAGTTGGATAGAAAAATAAGTTTAATAAGGAGAAGGAGTGTTAGATAGGAGAATCGTAAAGGAAGAAAATGCGTAGGCGGATAAGTGAAAAATAATAAGAGGAGAAAGAGAAAGGAGGAAAAAGATGTTGAAAGATAGAACTATAGTAACAAAGAATGAAGAGGAGTTTGAAAGACAGAATAAGACGGGGAATGATAAAAGAAAGGAGAGAGGGAAAGAGAGAGTTATATTAAAAAGAGAAAACCCCTATAATTATCTGGAACACCGTTTCAACGTATCCCAACCTTACTAAGTCACTGCCTAAAAGCATCTCTCCTCATCCCTAGCTGCTCTCTGCCCCAGTGTGCTTAGGAACAGGGATTCGGAATTTCTTCTCTAACCGAAACTCGTTTTCCCTGTGATGGATCAGTTGGAGCACTTCGCTCCCTCTCTCTCCCTCCTCCTTCTTCTTCTCTCTTGGAGGAGATCTCGTCCTGAATTAATCATGATTGCAAGTTTAACGACATTGACATCCAAGTGAATTAATTTGGTCGCTGCCGACAAAAATTGGTTTCGGTGTCAAAGCCACCAAAACGTTTATCGGAGATTTTTTTTCATCTCGAGTTCCGAAACTGACTTAATCAGATGGGTTTTTATGGGAAAGAGAAACTTATTTGATACACACCGGTTCATAATCACTCGTCTGATTATTGGTTTCGACCACTCATGGGCGTATTTTTTCTCCGATTCTCATAAATATTTCATGAAAGATTCCATTCTTAGTTCACTACTTATGCGAGTGTTTACAACATCATGAAGACGTCTGGGGGGATTAATTAATAGACGCTTTCTTTAAAAGCCGTAATTTGGTTTAGATTCTTCAATGTCAAATTTTTAAGTTAGTTAATTAATTTCTATTGTGTTTCAAAGTTTTTTCATTAATGAATTTAGAGAAATTTAATGCGATTAAAGTTTTCATACCATGTTCATATTTCATTCATGTTTTTTTTTTAAGAGTATATTATTGTAATACGGTGATTTCCTGACATAGTAATTATAGAGTTTAATATTGATTTAACTTGTTTCGAAAAATTTTTAAACAAAAATAATAAGATTCCATTCTTTCTCTAAATTTTATTGAAATATTGGCCTGATATTCGTAAATAGCACTAAAATAGAGTCTGTAGATATGTATCACACGCTTATACCACTAAATTAAAAAATTAAAAAAAAAAAAAATAAAAAATAAAAATTAAACTTTAGAACATTTTTTGATCTTTGATATTACCGAATTCTTTTTAAATATTATTGGTTTGAACTTGATTGAAAGATTTTACCTGTATTTTCAATGTTCATTTTAATAAACAAATTTTTTCTTCAACGATTTAATCATCAATTGTGCTTTTTATGTTACATACTATTAACTATAACTACAATATCTGTGGGAAAAATGATCTTGGAAAATGCATCAAACGGTTTTTGACAGGATTTTTTTAAATTTGATTTTTGAGGCCAAAAATTTGAAAATTTAAAAACTAATTAACTTTTTATTGTCCGATTTTCGTCTAAGTATGTAATTTCTTAGGCCATTTTTCTTAGGGAAAATCGTTTGAATTGCTTCTTTTACAGTTATTTTGTGGTTTTGAGCGATGTTTTAATTTTTTTCTATTATCCAATTTTTTAAATTGACATTTTATTTTATTTATTTTTTCAATTTAAATTTAATATTCAGCACGGAAAAATAAAATTTTTCGGTTATGTTAATGTTTTTTTAATTAAATATCTTGTTATTATTGTTATTATTAATTATTATTATTTAATTAATCCTATGTTATTATTGAGGTCATTTTCAAACAAAAACCGTTGAAAAACCAAATGTTGCAATTTTCCAGGTTTAGTCAAAGATTGCCTGACATACTCTGAAAAACTCATGAATGAACAGTGTCATCAAAAGAAAGTGAATTTAAAACTGCAAGATCGGGCAGACGTGTAAAATTTCCTGAAAGATTTGCTACTTATATTACTTTTTAAAATAATGTATAATTTGTGAAACTCTCGGTGTATATGTACAATCAAATGCCTCATTTTAAATTCATTCTATATTTACAACAATTTAATTTTTTTTTAATTTTAAAATAATTTATGTGTTTCTTTTCTTTAGGTTTTGTCAGTGCTTCATTTACATGCAACTTTAAATTTTAATTTTGTTACATCGTTCCTTCAGTACCCCTCAATCACTGGGGGGATACTGTGTGGTGAATCCCCAAAAGGGAGATAAAATCCTCACCACAGTCTTAACCCTCTGGGGAAATGTAGCAACCCCCAGTCGGTAGCCAAATGTCAAAGATGCTAGACGCATATTTTCTTAGTCTTTAATAAATGATATTGGAGTTCTTAACCAGTGGTGTTATTACTTATAACGAGTACACATCGAATCTCCATAGGCGCACACAAACATCATTTGTCAAGATCAGTGACACTAAGTGTGAATGTCGGGCTTATAATTAAGTACATGCTGTTGCCTACGGCTCTTAATTACAGTTAGCGAATTAAAAGGACCCATGGTGATCCAACGAAGTATATGCGAAATTAGCGTAAACACCTTAGCCGTGAATATTAAATGAAACTGAACCAGTAAACCTGTTGCTCAGGAAAGAGCAACTATGCTAATGTTCTTAATATGTGCCCTGAGAAACTGACATCACTGAGCTTCTTTGAAACGCCGGTTCCAGAAAATTCTCAATCCATCCATCTCGGAGAGAAAGCAATATCCGTTTCCTGAGGACCTGAAAGAGTTGAGCTGTTTCTTCCTTCTTTAAGAATGCGTAAACAGCGTACGTTTATAACGAAGAAGATAAGAGTAATGAGAGTCTCTGTAAGCCAAATAAGTTAGCTTTGGTCAGCGAGTTCCAAAAAACCTAAATAATACTGTACAGGATTATTTCCAACTGTGGGTAACCCCCCTCCCTCCCGTGGTCCCCTAACCCCCTGTGGTAAAACGTCCCTCATAAGGAGGAGTGTAGAAGAATATACAAGGGAGGTTTCCCTATGTAAAATATCCAAAAGAAAATAGGATCAATACTTAATATTTTCTTGCATTGCACTAACTTTTAACAAAATTTATACATACAGTCAACCAAACCATAATACTTAGGTCTTTATTTAAGTTCTGGTAGAAATTAAGATCATGGTACTCATTTATTTTTCCAATTGATAGTGGTAATACAAAAAATTGAGGGATATTAACATAATGCATTTGGGGAAAGAAACAAAATAGTCAAATAAATATATATTTTTGAAGGAGTAAAATAGTTCCTTATTACATCTGACTTAGATTTTTGTGTACATCAGATCCCTCTTTGTATCTGAAATACATAAATCAATTTTATTTGAAAGTGTTTCAGGGATTTCTACTGTATTACAAAACAAAAATACTAAAGGTATATATAACACATTTTGAGTTTCGAACACTTTGCAACCGTATATAAAATTTTTATACTAGAAAATCTTGGTTTTGACTCGTGTTTTATTAAAGTAAAAAATCTCATTAAAATTAATAAAGACGACTTCTCATTGCTTTCTTACCTTTCTGTTTTCAAATTAAAAGACAAAAAGGGTGCCAAGTTTTTTTTCAAACAAATTAAATGGGGGTGAAGCACAAAAATAGGGAGAACTGCTGCAGCAATGTATTATAAGACGTAATGTATAATTTAAAGTAGAAGAAGAGAAAACAAAAGAGAATAAAAAGCTTAATGAAAAACATAACATAAAAAATACGTCATTTAGGAAAATTAAAAATAATGAATTAAAATCTAGACTCATTAATTTTCATCTCAAACACAAACCCCTTCTATAAAAATAAATAACCAACCAACCTAACGTTCCTCAAAAAAAAAAAAAGACCTCACACTACAAACCTATAATTTCACTAGCACCACTCCATTAACTTGAAGTCTAAACTGTCTCTTTCCACGGGACTTTTTTCATTGATATTTTCATCTTTAGTTCTAGTTAGGATCCGCATACTAACTCCCTTAACCAGGCCACTATACCCACACACGTACACGTGGGTTAGTTCTTATCACGTGTCTGCACATCGGACACGTGACTGAGGTGGGACGTTCCGACCCCCCTGTGCTCTCGTGGAATACTTTCTCTGAAGTCTCGTGAGATAGATCGTCTGAACTTGTGCTTAATCGAAGTGATAAAAGTCTGTGAATTACAGTGTCTCTCCACTTTACCTTTGACTTACATTACAGTCGACTCTGATTAATGTGATCGCTTTTGGCCGATATCAAACTGTTAACAATATGCGATTGCTAACAATAAGCGAATTCCTGATAACAATTGACGAACAATGTCATTAGAGTGTTTGCTTCAAAATCAAAATTATGCCGTCCTAAATACCGCTTTTTAAACAATTTTATCGTATGTATATGTATTAGATATTTTTTTTTAGAAAAATTATGTTAGTATAGTTAGATACATATAAAAAATGTATAAAACATTTACTTATTTGTATACTTTTCTTCTTACTTATTTTTCCTAACTTATGAAACGATGGATTTACTAATAATTTCCCTTTCAAGCTAAAAATTTGTACTCTTCCGCTCCTAATTCACTCGAATTAATATGTATTCCAATAAACAAAGAGACAAATCAAAATCAAACATCTGTCAGGTACATGCAGCTTTTATATCTCTTCACCAATCACAAGCATGGATTCGGGTCCTCCCTAACCTTTCTCTTTAAATGTATTTACAATTAAAGCAAAGACCCATACAGGCACAACTAAGTACCTATTAGCTCCTTGGGCACAACAGTCCAACTGACTCTGACATTTGAAAAAAAAATGCGCCAGATGCAAGGGTAGATGTTTGCTTGTAAAAACTTGATCTTTGAAAAGAAACTGGAAAACGATTAGATTAGATCATTAGATTAAATGAGGGATGGCTAACCCGCGGCACGCGTGCCACAAAGTGGCACGGCTGAGTTAAATCAGTGGCACGTGAAAACATTGAAAAATTGGGGAAAATTCTTTTTTACAATTACATTAATGACTTTAAATAAAATTTCATAACAGTTCATGTTGGCAAAATATCCTTTTAGGTGTCTGAATGATAGTAGCTTATCCACCTCGGTTACTACAATTTTAAAATTAATTTAGAACTTATTTTATTAGATAACTTAAAGACTTGTATGGTTTCTTTTTCATTGAGTTCTATTCTATTACTTGAAACTTTTTTCGTGGTTTGGTGAATTTTTCTCAAATTCCGATTTTCAAAACACTTAGTTTCAAAATGCTTAAAAGTTCGTTATATATGAGAGAACTTCTAAAATTTTTCTGGGGAGCACTCCCTATATATTTTTAAAATCTCAGCTAACCAGACTTACACGAAAAAAAAATTATTTCCTAAAATTCTCACAATCAGACTACAAACGAATGATAGTTTAATTTTTTTTTGTTTATTTTAAAAAGTGGAAGTGTCACATATAATTTTTACTAACTAAATAAAGGAACGTTTCCGAAAAAGGTTAAAGGTTGACCATCTCTGGATTAAATGCTCTAACTGGAAATATAGAATCTTAAGGGGACTTGGGGTACCAAAAAAATATTTTTCTTTAATAACTGGATTTTATTATCTTTTAAGGTGTTAAATTATGTATTTACTTCATACTAATTCATATTTAGCCCAAAAAGCGAGTTCAAAAATTTATTTTTTTGAAAAATTACAAAAAACTTCAAAAAAATGCCCGAAATGACCCTATATTTAAATTGTATCTCCTCCGTTAATATATGTTATTTTGACTTGATTTTTTTTCTTAACATAAATCAAACATATATAGTCACTTGTAGGCATGGAAATTTGATTATCTATAAAAGTTTCTGAAAAATAAAAAAACTGTGAAATTTGGCATCTTTTTCGAAAAAATACCCTAAGTTTCCACTTTAATGCTCCGTAAAAAAAATTGTAATAAATATATTATAAAATCCATGCCTGAAGATGTTAAACAGGTGTTACTGATAATTACTACAAAGTTTGAAGTGGTTTGGATGATTAGAAAAAAAGCCTTTAGATTTTAAACATTAAAAACCTTGTTTTGAGAAAAAGCCGTTTAAAGATAGAAAACTAGGCTTCTTAAGCCTATCTACGCCTCAGAAACCTCAAAATTTTTAGGCTTAGAATCCCCATATCATTATGAAACTTGGTAGAAATAATTCTGAGTGTACTATCTTCACTTTTATTGCAAAATTTCAAATTTGATATTTTGACCAAATTTTGGTACCAAGTCCCCTTAATACAGAAGATGCTTTTCTAAAAATATTTTTGTTGGATGTGTGTATTTAAATATGCTCTATAGTCCCTTTGCATGTATTCATATGTTTTATATACATATATGTTTGATTATAAATTTATTATTCAATAATAAAACAATGTAACATTTAAAATCTTCGTAAATATATCATAAGGTCCAAATTACAGTACCTTGTTTTCATGAATTAAAGCAAAATGAAATTTTAATCAGAATATTACAATTATTAAACATATTGTACTTTTGATAAACTTTTTTTTGATGAACCAATAATTATAATTATAATTATCTTCATTTTACTGATCTATTTTACAGGAGAATACTTTTAAATTTATTAAGTTATATACTTAATATTTACAGTTTTATTTCTATTTCTAAATTTCAAAGAAATTAAATTATTAATTTTTGAAAATATAGAGGTTTGGTACATACTATGAACATAAGTATCGGATTCTCTGAATTTCAAAAAATTGAATTGGCAAATTTAATTATTATTTTTGTTTAGCGTACTTCTTTATTTATTAATTATATTTTAGTTTATTTTTAACTACAATTGTAAAAAAAAATTCAACATAAAATACTAAATTTTTGTGCTTCAAAATTCAGCCAATACGGGATCTGGGTATATTTTAGCATAATTATTAAAGTATACAATCTTGTATTTTTCATGCTTTAATTTGAATTACTAATTAAAAATGTTTTATGGAATAGTTTTTAAAGTAAAGAGTAGTAATTGACTAATTATAAGTTACATAATAAAAATTTATATAATAGACATTCAATCTAGAAAAAAGTGTACCCACTTATATAAGGCGATTATCCTTACTAACTTCAAATTTCACCTAAAGATTCAAAAAACTGTGTCGTCAGAACTTGGTCTTACGAAGCCAATCAAGGAATAAGTGAAAAAGAAAACTGAGTTTATGATGGGTGATAGTAAAGTTATTTCCAAACCCCTCAAAATGTTCTAGAACAAAACAAGAAATTTTGATTTAGTATCGAGATAATTTTGGTAATGGTAAGTGTGGTAATTCTTTACAACTTTTCCTAAAGAAAATGTTGATAAGATGTTTTCGGAAACACATGATAGCCAAAGCCACTAAGATTTTTTTGAAAGATATTAGTGCAATCTAGAACTGGTTTCAGAAACAAAATTAGAAAAGCCACATCATTGTTTTTGTTAAAAGTGGAGAATTCAAAGTGTAATTAAAAGTATATGTGCTTATTTCAGCTTTATAATTTTTTTATGACTTGTCGGTTTTTAAGTGAAGAGGAATCATTCATTATGCTAATTACTAATAGTATATTAGAATTTATCAGTTATGTGGAACCCGATTCTTTTAGTTTATCTGTAATTTATTAAACATGTTGAGCCTTTAAATATTGTTTTACTTATTGTTATTTTTAGTGCAAAGGAATAATTTATTTATGTTATTTTTTTTAGTTTAACAGTTATGTATGGAACTCCTTTTTTATGTATATAATTCCTTTTTTTGTACATTAATACATTGAACGTAATTTTAACGGGTAAATTTCAAAAACTTATGAAAAGTCTGGCAAATTCATATCATATCGTAGGTACCTATAGTATTGTAAAAATATTTCCAAGTTATGATATGGAAATAGATTTTTATCACTCGCTGATGAAATTTTAAAATTCTCCTGAAAGTAACTTTATATTTTATGTTAAACATTGAGTAATTAGAGGGTAAATTAATTGTTTCCAGCAATTGAAAAAGGTATAAATTTAGAAAGTAAAAGTAATTCTTAATTCCGTTTGTTATAAAAAGTTAATAGTATACACTCTAAAAAAGTCTGTGGGTTTTAACAGATATTCAATGATAGTACTTTTAAAGGAGATATATTACAGTTCTATATCAGAATATCTCCACATTTTACGTAAAATACAAATTTCTCTATAACTCATTTGCACTCTCTTTGGCGCCATATTTTTTGTGTTCGTCTGATCACTCTTTGCTCTGTTTCTTATCTTATTATAAAACTACGCATAACTGTCTTTATTTTTCATTGTATCTTTTTTCTTAGGGAAAGTTTGTATGAAATCCTCGAGATGTATATCCTCGAGAACCCCTCTCCCACAAAACCCAAGAAAACCACCCCCAAAATTTTGTTCATTGTTTTATATTAATAGAACTACTTAAGTACATATTTATATAAAACTATAGCCCTATGGTTAGCGTACTCGGCTATTCACAGTGACGACTGAAGCTCTAAAAATTTAATTACTTTTTTAATTTTGAAAAGCATGAAAACTTTTGTAGACAACACCATATATTTTATAAATTATTTGAGGAATTCTTTCAGTAATACAGAGATAATCTGTTGCACACAGAGAAGGTCTGTATGCAATATAAAATGATTCCATATAACATGATTTCCCTCCACAAATTACAGGGATTTTCCGGAAGCAAGTTTGACAGGATTTTCTGTCAATTTAACAGGTTTTTTTTTAGAGAGTAGCTGAAAGATGCTTTAGTTTTCTTGTTTTTGAAACTTTTGATCAATGCCATGAACTTCAAGGATAGGTATATAAAAGATTTTGCTTCATAATTTGTTACTAAAATATTAAAATGCTAATTATTTTAATTAAAGATTTTATATATGATGTTCTATTCATAAAGGAATTTTTCTTCTCATAGTACCTATACATGTGTGTGTGTGTGTTTAAAGCAGAGAAAACTCTGAATTAGCATTCATTAGTAAGTTATTTTTATAAAGGTAAAGAAGCATTGATGTCTGATATAAACTCTATGAAGGTTATGCTTACCCCCTCTCATGTATGAATATAATTAAAGAATTTAAAAAAAATATTAGTTTAACATCTACTTTGAAAGCAGATAATCACAAAGCTTAATGTGTGAATGTTTATTTGAATTTTCATTAGAGCATCTAAGAATTGTAGGGGATCTTAATTTAACTATTTTGAATTACTCTAGCGCTACACAGATCTTTCCATGCCTTAATTTTTATGCAATCTTTCCCAAATTTATTGAATTATTATTATTTATTATTATTATTATTAATATTAATTTAAGTTTTTCTGCTATTACCGTGCGAGGCCCAAAATATCAAAATTTCATTCTTTAATTTTATATTGGAATACTAAAGATACTTTCATGAAACATTTTCCTGAACTTTCATTTAATAATGCATACATTTTATACCTATTGAAGTTTTCTTTCTATCTTCTTTATTTTTATTCTTTTTCTTTAACTTTCAATTTCGCTGCAAGTCATTTCAAAGTATTCAGCTTAGTTCCTTTACTACAAATAAAACCCATACTGTCAAGCCTTTACGAGGCGTTGTTCAAATATTTAAGTCGTGAACGAACTTTCTAAACATCCTGTTTTATAATTTGTTCCTTTAAAACAATATTAATTTTAGTAATTAAACAAAAAAGGTAACCCCTTTGTATTCCCTGAAGTAAATCCTTCTCTAGGAAACAGGTGTTATGCAATAATCCACTCTTATGTATATCACTGTTCTAAAGCGTTGTTCCAATTACCTATTATCTCAAGAACTCGGATCCTCGTTTAGAACTTCTGGAAATTCCCTCCAGTGACGTCATTTTCCAAAAAGAGACATTTAGGTGACATTATTTTCTGCCCTGGAGATATTTACTTCAACTTTCACGACCAATTCGAAGAATCTCTTTGTTTTGGTGGTGTTTTCTAAAGGAAAACAAAATGGGAAAATCGGGTCAAACTCACTCGCGTCACTGTGATCGGGAAGCTAGAGTGATATCCACATTATTCAAATTCTTAGAATAATTATTCTAATATGTTTGTCGGAAAAAAAAATCACGTGTTACTTTTGATGTAAACAACGCTACACATGTCTCTATTCTTTTCAAAGTAAACCACGCTAAGTAGGTAAGTATTATATTGACGCTTTGGATATCCCCTTAAGGCTTACCTGCATCTTGTGGACACGAGGCAAATGCCACTTGCTTCCATTTTACGGACACGTGTGATAGAGTCAAATGGTGTGATACATTCTGTCCCTTTATTAATGAAGGAAAATGTGGAGATGTATCTATCAAACTAAGAAAAAAAGTCAAGTACCCAAAAGTTATTTAACAATAGGATATTCCAAATTTTTCTTAACCCTATATAATTTAAAACAGCAAAGGTACAAGTTTACATGTTTTATAACTGTTAATTCAAATTTAAAATTTAATGTCTAAAACTCTTAAGTTTATGTAAAAAAAAATCTACCTACATAATTTCTTATTAATTTGATTTGTGTAAATAAATGAATTACCTAAGTGCATTTATGAATACATTTAATCCTTTTTACTTTTTGTGAAATTTAGTTTGATAAAGATTTTATTTCAAATTACATTACCACGTCTAAGAAGTAAATACAGTGGAACAGTGTACTGATAAAATTGCTGGTCAGTCAGTATTAATGGTATTGGTACGAGAAAGTTATTTGAAATTCGTTGCATGTTCTCGTTCAGAAAAAACTGCGATTTGCTACATCAGTTTCAATAAGTGTTGTTTCAGGGAAACACGGTATCATGTTTTGTGCAGTTTTTCCTATGGAACCTATCATTTAGCATGATAACGAAAGAGACTAAGTACATAGTATCGCAGTAAGTACTTGGATTGAAAGTTTAAATGTTTCCATCGCGGAACCGATGCGTTGAAACATTCTGTTAACTGTAAATTTTTTGATAGGGAAGAAATCGTTTTTACTGCTGATTATAAAAAAAGGTGAAATTGGCTCTCAGAACACCTGTATGTCCAGTTTTCAAATATGCACATCACATTAGGATGATAAAAGCCGTTATTTTATGTACTTGAGATTTTATTCAAATGAATACTTCAACATCTGTGTTCTTAAGGGCATTTCAAGGGTAAATATAATACCTTGAAATAGAGATGAAACCTTGTGGAATGTTACTAGGCAGAAACATTCTTTATATCCATTTTAGAAATACCAAAGTTACACTAAGGATAATTAAAACTTTATTGGAAAAACTATCAATAATGCAATATAAACACTGTGAAATGCAAAATTATACGTCTTTAACAGGCACCATTGTATGAAAACAACTTCAGATATTTTGTAGATTTTCTATTATTTAAAATTGTATGTTTCGTGGTGTAACAAATTTACATTAATGATGCAAATATGTTACACTAAATCATTTGGGAAAAGCTCTCTAATTTGACTTTTTTTTTAAATCACCTGATGAAAAATAAGACATTAAGAAAAGTTAATTTCTCATTTTATAAAATCTCAAACAGAAATGATGTTCTTCAAATGGTTATAAGACACAATTTTATGCAAATCAATTTAGGATATAAAGGTTCATATGGAAAGTCATCTTGATTTGAAAAAGAAGAAGGAAATAAAAATCTTTCTAATTGTATTTACTATTTTATTTTAAGAACAATAAAAAATATTAATTGCAAAATGTTCTCCATGCCATGCAATTTTTTTGTTGCAATGCAAATTTTGTAATTTTGGTGTTATTTGAAATTTAAAAAAATGTCAGGAATCATAAAATATACACCCTTATTTTACCCTTTTTCTTTAAAAATTTATCGAGTTTTCAAAGGGATAGTTATTTTATTGAGTTTATTTTTCCAGTAAAAAATAAATTAAAATTTCAAAAATGTTTTAAGATTATTTAAAATCGAATAATAAACATGGCTATAAAAGGGTAATAAATAAATAAATATTTAATTTTAACTTTTAGGAAATAAAATTGAGATGTGATGGGAAAATTTCATTAATTTTAAGGTGGTTTGTTGCTTAGTGCTTTAATAGCGTATATTCGTTTTGGTTTGAGCTAAGCTTTAACTAATTAACTTTTAAAAGAATCAAAATAGTTCAAATATTAACATTATTTAAAATTTTCTGTTTTAAAGTGCTCAACATTTGAATCGAATTTTAAAGGAATGCAAAATTTTCAAGACGCATTTGACGTTATTCTTTGTTTTATCCGAGAAAATAAGGTTGAAATTTAAATATCGATTTCGAAACCAATATTTTTCTCACACGAAGCGTCTAATATGCATACGCCTTTCTATATTGCATAAATTAGCAATTTCTTATTCTTAGAACCATGTTCCCGTGTATCTTTTCTTATTAGATTGCTTGTGCTGGAGGCGATGAAAAGTAAGTTTTGGTCTCATTTCCGCATTATTCCGTGAATGCGATGCATATTCAATCGCATTTTTTATGACATCATGTTTATTAAGGATGATCCTCTACTTACTTTCAGCATGCAAAACAGACGTGCTACTTTTAAGAATGATTTTTTCTCCCAGACAGCTAATTGAAAATAGGAAATGCTTTTAGTTTCATGGTCAAGAACGAAGGAAAGACGTGGAGAGTAGTTATCGCATAGCAACGCCAGCATTTGCGTATCTGGGACCAAGGGTTATTTCGGGAGCTATTGAATTTACCTGCGGGGTTTAAGCGATTGTTTTCTATTAGTACTAGTTTTCTGTTAGTATAAGGCATGTGTGGTTAGGTCTTTTCCACGCGCCTTCATTACCTCTGAACTATTTTCGGCATCAAGGGTTTTCCTGAAGCCGGAGGTTCCGCAGTGAACTTTAATGTGCGAGAACAGAAGGTCCATGACGCACAACTCTTTAAAAATAGAACTTTTTAGATTACACTAATAGTTCTAGCACAACTGAATACATAACATCTTAAATCGGGCACTTAGAATTGCATAAGGAGATAGATGGACCTTTAAAAGCATTTTCATTTACATATTCCTTATATTCCCTTATTTTTATTTACTTAGTCCTTAACCTTACTTATTTAATACATTAATATAATTATTATAAATACTAATAATCAATGAATTAATATATTTTCCAATTAAATATAGTTAAATGTAAATATCAAATAAATTTTTCGTAAAATGTAATCAGCATTTTCTTCTATAAAATATGAAATTTAAAAGTAGTACCTCTAGAAACAGAAATTTTTATATTGTATTTCATTCTATAATGAAATTTTATCAAGACGACTGGTTTACATCGCCTACAATTTAATACTTAATACGAAATTTAAAAAAAAATTCTTTGGGAGAGATGCAAAGTTTAATTAAGTTGAGCAAAGTTAAGTTAATACTTAATGGAAAAGTACTACCTAATTCGGTTTTTTTTTTCATAGTTATTCATTAGAAATCTGTGCCTCCCTTATATTTAAGTTCCTAAAAGTTATCATTGTAAAGAAACACTCAAAAACCGATAAAATGAAACAAAACACATTTTTAAAATATTTAATTAAGTGTTTACACCCTATTTGTTCACAAATATTACCCTTACTCACAAATTTTGAATCTCTAACTACTTGATATAAATTGAATATTGTCAGTATTGAATTATTAATTGATGTTTGTACTTCAATTTTTACTTACAGTTACACATAAGGAAATAGAACATCAACCATAAAGAATAATAAAAATATAATTAATGCAAGAATCACAGTACAAAAATATGTGCCTGAAAATCTGGTTACTTACAATAAAAATGTTTAACATAAAAATCTCAAACAATTAAATTTGTTATATTTACAAATGAATGCGTATGTATCTATTTGTTTTCTTTATAATTAAAATTTTTTTGCCCATGTCCATGGTGGGAAAGGATGCTGCTGCTGTTAGTTAGAATCCAGGGGGCACCCGGCAAAAAGCCTTCTAAGAGGTGGCAGTCAGACTTTGCCCCCCCCTTTTTTGTTTGTTGTGAGTGCATGGGTGTATCAAATAGGGAAATTTTCTATGCTAACCCTCTGCAAATTTTGCACTTCATTAATGTTTATGAATTTAATTTTAAAAATTTTTTGTACTTCTGTTTAATTATGTTGTCCATGTATTTGTGCTTATGCACTAGGGATAATAAAAAAATAATTAAAATAAAAAATATTTGATTTATAATGATTTTAAGAAAAAAGTTTTCAATGGACTCTAACCGCCTATCTGGTTCGAGACTTCACGGAACCAACACGTGACCTACAACTGAGCTTGCGATTGGTTACCACAGATACTACACTAGTAGATCTACTAGTGTAGTATCTGTGGTAACCAATCGCAAGCTCAGTAGGTCACGTGTTGGTTCCGTGTGACGTCAGACGGTTAGAGTCCATTGCTTGGTTTTTCACTTAAGTTGTTGATGATTTGAAAAAGCCTAAGGCCGGGCGCGCACTAGCGACTAAAGTCACGGCGACCAGGATTACTAGTATCAAAAATATCAGTAGAAAACAATAGAGCATTTTCAATCACATGACTTTACCTAACAACGGCCTTAGCAACGTTGTTTTTATCCTCCAGTGATGTCATGTGCGAATGCTTCTATTGGATGCTTATATGTCCCGCCCCTAACAACAGCCTTAGCAACGTTGTTTTTGTCTTATTGTCACCGTGACAAAGCTTTTATCATGAATACGACTTTACAATAGTTTTTGTGATGTGTTTTGTTATGTAACCCAGCATTTTAAAAATTTAAAATATCAAAATTTGTTATAAAATGCTCTACATTTATGAAATTATGCTAAACGTTACATTGTATTTTAATAGAGAATTAAATTTATGGACTGGTTTCTAGTATATGATAAAGAAAATGTATTACTTTATAGCTAAAATTCCAAACTGTAACCAAAAATATAATCATGAAATCAATTCTTAAAAACTACTACTTTCAATTAAAAAAAAAAAATATAAACAAAAAGCTTCAAGAGTAAGACCATGACCATATCAGTAAGTTAGTAGGTATTTAAAAAATTAATTAGAGAACCTTCTACCTAAGTCTAAAAAACCTCACCTTACTTCCAATAATTTAAAAACATTATTTTTATACCATCATCATATTAAAGAAACAAATACAAATATAATTTCATATAGGGTGTTACGAATGTCTCTTTCACGCCTTATAAATTTGTTGCCACAACATCGGAAATGTTTCTAAATTAGTAGAAGGCCCCTTTTCCCCTTCCTTTTTCCTGAAAACTCTATATTTTGAAAAAAATCTCTCCTAAAATCGTTAAGCGTATTTCAACATTTCCGAAATTAAATTCTCACTTTCAATTCAACTTGATTATGTTCACAAATGCTCTCTACTTATAAAATAAAAAATATAAGTTATGAAAATTATTTAAATAAATTGTAAAAATTAAAAAAATTAAAAAAAAATTATGTGATTGACAAAAGTTTTAATAACCAATCCAAGAGATTCGCTGCTTCTGATAGACTCTAACTCTTTTTATTCTTTTACACTTTCCTACCCTTCTTTATTTAAAATAAGCACCAAAACTTTAAAACATTCCTAAAAAAATATGATTTTATACTACTCATTTGAAATAAAAAATATTTTAATACTTCCTTTTGCTTAGGAATTGTGAAATGTATGTAAAACTTTAAAATGTATCTAAAAACAACTAAACTAATGTACATGTTATTTATTTTAAACTGAAATTTAAAAAGTATTTAAATTCATAAAATATTTTTAAATGAAGTTTTAATTAGAATCAAAATATACATTTTTAATCACTATTCTTTAAAAGTTTAAATAGTGTAAGATTTTGCAAGTGTTGTCTCCAATATAAAACCTCATACAGAAAGATTAAGCAGACGTAAATACCTATTCCCTCATATATGTTTGGATATAAATTCGTTTGATTTAGTAGTTTAATTTCAAATTAATTCCATATTTTTTTACATAAAGCTAAGAATATGATTTAATACAACTTATAAATATGTTTTATAAATTTTTGTAACACAAAATAATTCTCTAAGTATTTTAAAGTTTTAATTTCTGAAAATCTTTATGGTATTACACTGTTATCAATCTACTGCTTAATGATTAATTTACTTATAAACCAAAACTTTCAATCCAAAATTAATAATACGTATTAAAATAGTTAGTGTTAAATTATAAAGTAAGATATATTGTTTCAAAATTTGACTAAAAAGTGCACTTTGAGGAACTCTTCCTTTCCTCACAAAAATGGTTAAACTATGTAGTCAACAGCATTGAATCAGATCATCAACAAAGAAAGTTACAATCATCATAAGAAAACTTATCGAAAAGTTAGAGAAGCAATGTCCATAGTCGCTTTTTTTAATGTTAAATAATGGTTACTTTCTATCATACTTTGTTTTTTATCATGTTTTCATCCTTGTTATTTTATTTTTTGTATTCAGCATCCGAAGTTTTCGATACAACCAAAAACAGTTTCTTCAACTTGACATTTCAACCTTTAATTTTCACACAGACGTACAAAATTGTTATATAAACATTGAATGTTAATCAAAAACAAAGTTACCGTCATGTTGGTCCCTTAAAATAAATTTATAACACTAGCTGACTTTTCCGGCCTTGCACGGGTTCAATTAATAAATAGTTTTTAAAAGTTTTATCAACTTGGATGTCTTCTTTTTACATCTACACCACAGATAAAACCTCTAGAGAGAGAAATAAATATATTGCAATTTATCCATCTTAAAAATGCACAATGGGGTAAAACGAAGTTGAAAAGTTCCGAAAAATTAGGAAGGAGTTGTTCTATTTTATAAAATGGGCATTCTTAGTGAGCGTCTAACTCCATGAGAGGATCGTCTCTGTTAATTTTAAAGATTCTAGTTTCAGCATATTTGGAGGTTTCCTGATGAGTGTACATCAGTCAGTCAGTCTGTCAATCAGTCAGTGGTATTTGAATTTTATAGATATTATAGATATTACCTAACAGATGCTATTACGAGAAAGTTATGATTTAAACTTTAAAATGTGTACAAAAAAAAGCTACTAGGTTGCAGATAAAAGTTGACATACTATCATGTAAACTATTTGTCACATCAAGTCCACATCTCAAAGGTGTGTTAATAAATGGATGACCTCAAATTTATAATTGTCTCGAAATCATATGATCTTCCAAGTTCATGCATGGTATATGATGTTTTCATCAGAAGAAAGTGTTGATCGTTTTTGGAAACAGGTTTGATCCTCTCACTACGGAAGCTGTACCAAGATGCCTCTTTGCAGCTGTGAGTTTTAATTATACGGCAGACTCATTAGTACTTCATCCGTTGCGCAATTCCGTAATTAATGGATAGTTCACCAGCACAGTAGCACTGGGATGGAACATTCCATCTTATAAATGGCTGGAGAAGGACCAGGGATTGATCATTCTCGTAATGATCGTAGTATGGATGAGTTAGTTGTGTGCTATTTTTGTTCATTTTTATAGTTAAGGTTATTATTTTATTTTTTAAAAAGCAAAATATTTCTTAGTCGTTAAAGTGTCCGCTTTATAGAGGTGTATTTATCTTCATTTGGAGTATCAATTTATGTGCAGATAGTAATGTGAAAGAAGTTTATATTTGGAAGAAAAAAATTCAGAAAACGAAAATGCGACAGAACTAAATTTAACTTGTTGTTTAAAAGATTAGAGAGGTACTACATAACTTAAAAGAAACATAAATTTACAGTTCTGATTTTGTTTTTATTTTAAGTAAAAAGTTTTTCTTTTGTTGCTTGTCCCATTTTAATAACCTAGACAGTTTTAAATATCGATTTTTTAATGCTTTTGCTCTATGCTTTGAAAATTAGGATAAATTAAAATTACTTAATAATAATTATTTTAGTTAATTTAAACTAAAATTTAATCATAAAGCTCAGTATTTTTAATACAATTTTTTTAATTTTGTACAGCATCAAATCAACGTTGAATGGTATTAATTTTATATCGCTCTATTAAAAATGTATGGAACAGATAAAAAAGTACTGGGGACACAAACTTTAAAAAATATATATGTTTAAACGTCATTCATTCAATACTACGTTTCACAAAAAAAACAGCAGTTTAAATTACATCTTTTATAATTTCAATTACTTCATCGAATTAAAAAAATTTAATTTACTTTTGTGTACTTTACTGAGTTTTGAAACAACCAACATCTCTGTGATTTAATTTTCTCTGTATGATGTAAGTAACAATTTTAATATGATCTTTTATTTGTGTTTAATTAAGTATTACTTTTACTATGAGTTTGAAAATTCCGTGTCATTTTAGTAATAATATACATTTCCCCTGCTGAAAAGTTACATTGACATATGTATTATAGATTCTTTATACCTAAGAAGTCTGATGATTGCTTCCCAATACCCTACTATGGATAATATTTACAAATAATGCCTGAAGTATTAAATGGAGCAGTCAACAAGCTACAATGTGAGATATAACTGTCACTATACTAGACAGCAACTTAAGTTGACCCTACTACGTCACTAACAAACAAAGTAGTTCCCATCATGGTATCTGAGTTTTGAGTGAAATGAAGAACGTCAATTTAAAACTATGATTATTTTGTTAAACTTATGTATATATAGTGCTTTTCAATCACGCGATTTGCGTACCGAAACTCCTTCTATCAGCACAACAGGCTACGTGTTTACCGATTTCTCCTTCCGCATTTGTGACGTACTGGGTTCAAAAATCGTTGCAGTCGAGTATAGACGTGATATAGGTTTTGTTTAGTTAGATGAATAGTTAGTTACTTTAAAAACCTACAAACAATTGACCAAACTAGTTTGAAACTTAACCACGGAAGTTTTCTGAAACTTGGTCTCTGGTACAACACCATCAACAATTAGTAAACTCTGAGAAGTGGTTTAAAACAAAAATTTCTCTAAGGGGAAAAAGAGACCATACTTAATTTATATTTTATCCTCGACATCAACAACAATCTTTACAAGCGATGAACTACCGTAGTAATTGCTGATCACTTTGAACTGTTTCATATAAAACATAAAAATGGCACAAGAGTTGATTTCATTAAAAGGATACCACCGAGTCCACGTGATAGTAAGTCACATGGAGTTTGGTAGACGGAACACTACCTGTCGACTTTCATGGAAGGTTGAACAAACTTCCACCTTAACTTTCGGTTTCTATAGCAACTCATGTGACCATTTACAGTAAGTCGAGAAAACTTTCACTACTCTTGGAGTAAACTTTTGTTGTGTGTATAGAATGCCAAAGGCCGTAATTAAAGATATGAATTTCCAGGTCAATAACAAAAGGCTTCGATCTGTTTCAAGGTCCTTTTTATTAAAGATCCATGCAAACCAGTCAAAAGATGATCTATTACTACCAAAGTCTCATAATTTCTGGACATAGCTCTTAAAGATTATTATTGAACTTTTATCATAAAATATTTCTAAATTTTCGTTTTTAAGGGGTAACATTGACCTTAAGATATCATTTCTTTGAACTTACTGACTTTAATTTCAAAAATTTTACAAAAAGCATCCTGTTGTGGGTAAAATGCTCAGGGTTGAAATAAAATTATTATATCAATAACTTTTTTCTCATGGAATTTTTTTTCAAGTACTACTCTCAACTTCATCAATTTCATTGGTATCCCACTCTCAGTTGAGATTTGGTAATTCTACCAACCGTAGAAGATTTTAGAACAACACCCATGTATCCAACAGGGATGTAGTTGATGGGAATTAGAGGGTATATATGTTACGGGCAATGTGATAAATCCGAGCATTATTAATAATGCCCGGGCAAAGTGATAAATTCAGTGGAATTTACGAATGAAATTTATCACTTTGCCCGCCTTCACTTCGGGCATTATTAATAATGCCCGATTAATCACTTTGCCCATAACATATATATAGCGCTCGAAATTCAAAAACATAATTTTTTAACACAGAAAACGAATAAAATTACCTCCAAACATCAATATCCCCCTCCAAAATTTTTCTGGTTACGTCATTGTAAAACTCAAAATATTAACTATACAAATGTGAAAGATTAACTGTGTTTACACAAAATATTCTCGTATTTATGTTTTCGTATAAGTTTATTTGCAGACAACTGAAAGAAATTTAGGTGGAGAAATTTTACATGCAGAATTGTTAATTGAATATATCTAAAAAAAAATCAGTTTTCCTATCTCTGATATTTTTTACCAAAGCATGTTATCTTGAGAAGGGAAAACCCGAATTAAATATAATTCTTTTATCTACTTAATTATTTTATTTCTTAGAAAAATCTCGTGTGATATATTATGCAACTAAGATGAAGCGATACTGGCAGACGATATTTCAAAATTGAAAATGGAACTTACGTTTTGTCAAAGTCAGACTCGTCAAACAGTAATGAAAACGCCAACGTAGCTTTTAGGCACAATAAATATGAGGGAATGATAAGATCCATTTAGTCATTAGCAGCACGAGACTTTTTGTCTGGATCTCCCCGTTAATTGAAAAATAAATTTTAGCATTTTGACTTTGACCCACATTTGACACTCCGAGGACAGGAAGTGATAAGTTGCGTAAAAAAAAGAATAAAAACGATCGAAAATGCTCTATGTGTTCGAAAAAGAACGTTTTTGGGACTCCACGCTTTTCAAAACTCTACTTCGACCTTCCTCGTGCCGACTCGAAGAGGGGAGTAAATATTCTAAAAACAGATTATGTTGAAATTCCCAATCGGTTCAAAAAGAAATATTTCTGATCAGAACTTATCGAAAACGGTGAAAAGAACGGGTTTTTAGTGTCGGCGGAACATCTCTGTTAAGTACCGAGGAAACCCGTTAGTGATTTTCATTAAAAGAGGGTCTATTAAATGGAGTGTTTTGAAGATACCCAGAAAGGGATCAGTAAGGTTATCATCGGATTATCCCAACTTTCTTTTGACACTACTTATTCACAATCTAGTAAGTGAACGTATCTGTAAGTGCTCGCTTTCAGTGCAATACATTTCGCGAGATAGAATGTCAAAATATATGTATTCCTAGTTAAAAACGACAGTCACGAGCGGTAGATTACCGTTAGTGTAATTCGGCTTTAAACACCACTCGTATATAGCTAGGAAGATTGGGGACGTGTACTTACATACATCTAAAATAGCCTAACGAGTAATATTTTTTATATTTTACATGTTTTTCAGCTGCTCACGTTTTTACGTTTTAAAGGTCATCAAAGGACTTTTCTAATTGTTGCTTCAAATTAATTTAATTAAAAATGAAAGTTTAAGTGACTCTACAATCGTTTAAATCTGTGAAAAGGTCCTAAAATCACATGTATAAGTTCACACGTTTTAGAACCAAAAAGGGGAGGGTAAGAAAGTAATTTATAACCTCAGTATAAACTTTGATTGGCTATGGTTTCTATCATATTATAAACAAGAAGATTATAAATAAACTTATCAAGAAATGTAGAAAATTTAGATTTTTGATTGAGACTGCCCTTTAAAAAATCGCTGTGTAGCGTCTAATCGGCTAAGGTTTAGTTCTTAATTTCATGGAAGTAAATTTTTCAACTAAATCTCCATGTTTCGAAAATCAAAAATATTGATACTAACGATAATTAAAAGAACACAACCACAAGTAATAAATATTTACGTAAAAAAAACCTGTTTAACTCTCATGTCATGGTCAAGACGATATGAAATCAAAGCGTTATACAGTACCATCATGTCTGAGAGTCATGTCAGATACGGCAAATTACAAAACTCCTCAGGGTAAGAGAACCTTGGCTGCGTTGCAAAATTTTATCCAAAGGATTCATCGTGTAATTAAACAAACGTGAGTAAATACGTTAAACGATCGAGTGATCCGGACGGTTCACACAAAGTGTCTGCCTCAAAAATGTTTCCGGTTTCGCACAACATCAGGAGGGAACGGACAATTTCGTAACACAATCGCACCGCTGGTTATTTTAAAACCTCTCGTTTAAGCAAACAAAATGTGTGTCAAAGCAAAAGCCTTGTGGACAGCGAAGGCGAGAGGTTGCCCAAGTCTTTTTGACATCCCCGCGACCTTTGGGAAAGGATAATGTCCTTCAAAAATGTTATCGAGTTATACATTAGTGGTAACAAACTGACGGTGTTTTACTTGACTCGCTGGGGATTGCGTCAGAAAGTTTGATGGATTTCTCCGGTTTAGGGATAGACCCACCGTTCGAGGTCACAAACGGGACGGATTGTCTCCTGGTACCAAGGTACTGTCCATTTCTTGGCAAGCTGTCTTGTGTTCTAAAAATAATGTAACATTTGACAAAAGTGGTAAAATTGAAATTATAGTTGATTGCCTTTTGTGCATAGTGTTCACTTGATGGAGGAGTTGTTTTATTTTTAACACTAGTATTTGATATCCCATTTATAATGATTGAGGTTTATCTAAAGCATAGAGCATTTTCAGGTGACGTCACGACCAGTTATTGTAGGGCAATGGGTCTGTTGCTGAGGTGGTTGCTAGGTGACGAGGTATCTGGCGGTTGTTAGGTGTGGGGTCACGTGATTACAAATGCTCCAATAGAAGAATTCCATGACCAGTTATTTTCTGTAACTGTTAACTTTCTGTAGGGCAAGGCGCCTGTTGCTAAGTCCGTTGTTAGGTGACGAGGTATCTGTTGTTATGGAGGTTGTTAGGTGTGGGTTCACGTGATTGCAAATGCTCCAATAGAAGAATTCCATGACCAGTTATTTTCTGTAACTGTTTTAACTTTCTGTAGTGCAATGCGTCTGTTGCTAAGGCGGTTGCTAGGTGACGAGGTATCTGTTGTTATGGAGGTTGTTAGGTGTGGGTTCACGTGATGGCAAATGCTCCAATAGAAGAATTCCACGACCAGTTATTTTCTGTAACTGTTAACTTTCTGTAGGGCAAAACGTCTGTTGCTAAGGCCGTCGTTAGGTCCGAATCATGTGATTGAAAACACTCTATTGAAAATTCCTGAAACCAAGTACTCGTACTTCAGTAATAGTGGATTATTTCAAACTTTCTGTTCAATAAAACGTTCGTGTTCTGTTTAGCATACTGTGGCACGCTTTAAATTAGAGCCCATTGCATTTGGAAAGAAGTGTAAGACGATATTGTTCTGGTTAAATAAATTTGTGTATTCCCCACAAAGGAATCTTTCTCTGCAGAGGCCACCTGTTAAGAGCCACCTGCAGAGGCCTGTTAAGACACCATGTATATGCTATATTCCTACATCAGCTGATCGTGACATCTCATCCCTACTGTCCCTAAGAAAGGCTTTAATTAGTTACATGTTCCTATCATAATTTTTCTTGTCCAGCAACGAAACCTAAAAGTTGCTACAGCCACCTTACCAGCCCCTTTACCCAACAGCTGCTGCAAAACAGCTTTAAGGTTATAAAAGAATTTTTTGAAAAATTTGAAGAATTATAGAATTTGTAGTAAAATAGAAAAAAAATTATTTAAAGTTGTCATATCAATAAAAGTATTTATAAGGCTAAATATATTTTGTATACCTAATATATTGTATTATATTGCAGTTATATATTGTAATAATATATTGTATTATATATTGTAATAATACTAGGTGCATAGAAAAGTCCCTTTAACATGAAAACGGAGAGAGCTAAAGCTATGCAAGTGAGGTAACGATATAGTAAAAAAGAGTACGTCCGACAATATACAAACGACCGCAGCGCCCCCAGTGTAATAAGAAAGTTAAAAAAAAATAATTAAAAAGCTAAAGTAGATAGAACAAAATATTCAAAGAGAATATTGTTGCCAATATAATAAAAAACACACTGAAAAAAATTTCATGAAAATATCTTCAATATTCGAGAAGCTTTTAGCAAGTGAAAATAGCACTTTTTTAGGCCTCTATAAAGAAAATGTTTGCAAACTTCCAAGTTTTTTCATTGTCATCATACAATTTTTGTTTTTTTTTAGCTAAATAAATACAAATAACATCTTAAAAATCAAGGAAACTTAGAAATTTACAAACTTTTTTCTTTTTTGAGGCCTGAAAAAGTGCTATTTTCACTTGTTATAATAACTCCTTAAATAGTTTCAGCTATAATAGATTTTGTCTTTTGCACGTGAAATTTATTGTAAACCTTAAAAATTATAATACTTTTCCTCTTTTCCAAACTGGGGAAACACATGAATTTAATTTGTAGAATTATTTCAACATTTTTAATCAAAACGAAAATAACCTCCTATTTATAATTTTTAAAGATAGGTACTATAAATAAATTATTCAAAAGTATGAAACTTGAGCTAATATTAATGAAAATTTTGTCTGTCGTGCATTAACCTCTTTTGAAACCATTTATATGCGAAAAATATTCAAAACAATTTATAACTTTTGTGCGGAAAAAAAGGGGATAAAGTTTAAGCAGACAATTAAAAAAAAATATGTTAATAGCATAAAAGATGAACATGAATTATTTTAAAAGTTCACTTTTCAACAAACCGCTACCACATAAAAAATTAAACACTTTCTTATTTATTTCTTTGAAAAGAAACGCCTTTTAAGTGCACTCGTAAATCCAAAAGCACCTTCAACCATTCTAAGAAGAACAACGAAATTTTACTAATTTACAATTACTTAATTTTTATCGTTCATGAACTTCTAAAACTTTACTTCCTAGAGTTGGTTGCCAATACTTGTTCCTACGGAAGTACCTCTTTAAGACACAAATTACAAGATAAATTGTCATTCAAAGTATCAAGAGTGAAGCTTCTTCAAGAAATATCTCACACTTTCTCGAAAGACAACCATGTGCATCACAGAATTTGAATGAGAGGAACATGAGGAGCAAGAACCTATTGAATTACCCCTTATCTTAAACACAAATAACATACAATATCACACACAACTTGCTTTGAATTTACTTTATACTGTGAAATATTTATTAAAAAAGTGGATAAAATTCTAAAAGTACTATTTTATGCGATTATTTTTCTTGAAAGTAGAATTTTGTGTACATAAAAGAGGTAAAAGTTAATAAATTTCTCTTTTAAAAATATTTTGTTTTTTACTAAAATAGTACATTTTTTATCGGGTTAGCCTGTAAACTTCTTTCTTTTCATATTTAATTGTAATAACATACCTCAACCCATTAAAGGCACTAAATAATTGAAGAGGAATTCCTAATTTTCATAAGATTTCAGGGTTTAGAATCATGGGGCATTAGCTTCAATATAAGATTTTCTTGAACAGAAGTAAAAGTTTGAGTATAATTTCATTGACCAAGTAATCATCACGATTTCATACATGCGTAAGTTTTAAATTCAGTAGGGTCAATGATACGAACTTTTTTTCATCCCAATGTTTAATACCTAAATCCTTTTTTCAAGGTAAAAATGGGTATAGGTATAGATTATAATTATCTCATAGATCAGTTTGGATCTTTAATTCAAATATTATCTCATCTTTAGTTAATTATCACAAATCTTCCCACAAGTCTTGTTTACATTTACTCTTGGATAGAGGATGTTAATATTTAATATACGTATAAGCACATAGCTTGTGTGAATGGGTTTTGTAATATTGGTAATATCATTGAAAAGGCTTAAAAATGTTAATACATTACAAGTCAATATAATATAAAATCTATATAGTATACTATAAACTACATAATGTTGTTCCGTTAGGAAATTTTTGCCCATTTTCATTTGTTTATTCCAAAATACTAAAAGTTACAAATCGTATAAGAAAATATTTGTATTCTTTTTAAAATTTATCATCAATGATTAATTTTTTTTTAATTTTAGAACTCCGCCATTAAATTTGCAATGCTTTCTTTTTTTTGCTTTAAGATTCGATCAATTTATAATTTTGATCAGAAATACAACAACAATATGCATCTTTCTGAAGATTGGAAAAATATTGATTTTTATATTAAATCTTCGCGCGACAGAGACGTTTATAAAATCCCTTTGATCTCTACTTGTTTTATGGGTTTAAATATTCAAACAAATGGTGTGAGTTTTCAATTTTAATAAATCGATTAATTACGTTGAGATTCAATAGTTTTTAAATACTTTTTAAGTACTAGATGTAAGAATCTAAAGCGACAGTTGAAAATAAGTATCACACACACTAATTTTATTTCAATATACTTATTCGAAATATTTATAAAAATTTCCTTTTAGTTTGATTGTTATGAATTCTTTTCTATATTTCAATTTTTCTTCATAACTTAGTCACACTTTAGTATCACAAACTCAATACAATTTTATAACTTTATTTGTTAATTGTATTAGTAATTTTTATTAGTAGTAATTATTAGCTCCGTAAGTTTGAAGAAATAACAACAACAACAACGATTTTCAACGCTGCGAAATTTTTGGGTAGAGTTCTATTTTTATAAGTATTCTGTATTCTAAATAAGATTTGAAACTCTTTAAAGATCCTGTAAAATTTTTAAATTACATATTTAACCGGATACTTTTAAATTTTTTTCAACTAATTCAGGGAAAATTATCCCCATGCAAATTGTTTCTTATAAACTTAACCAAAGATTTCTTAAAAACTATCTTTAATTTAATTCTTTGTGTTTTTTTTTTAATTTTTAAATTTCAATGGAAAATTTATTACCTATATTAAAATATTCAATAAAAAATGCTTCTCTCAATGCAAAAACATTTTTCACTTTCTTAAATATTTGGAATTACTCTTGAGTATATTAAATATTAATCAACGTATTAATGTGCCCCAAGCAATATATCAGAGAGCCCCATCTGGTGGGAAAATTGATAAAATATTGTTTTTTTTATAACAATCTTTATATTTTTAATTTTCATCAGACTTCCATTTTTCTAACAGATTTCATAAAAATTTAGTACTTTATCGATATTAACCTTTTACCTGCCGATGTTCCCAAATGGGAACATCACTTTAGGGAATTTTTTCACCACTTAATTTTTCATGCAGGAATTTGATACTTGGTAGTAAGAAACTCAAAGATATGAAGTTATTTTACATGCAAAAGTTTTTCAGGTACAATTTAATCCTTTTTGTGGAATTTATATCAAAATAACAGATTTTTGGCTCTTCCAAAAGTTGCACAAGTTTCAATTTATGATAAATTTAAATAAATTTTGTTTTAAATAATTATGCTGTGTTTAGATAGCTTAAGTACACATCTTTTCAATTGGCTTGGCAGAATAGCTCCATATTTTAATTTTTGAGAGTAATTACCAGTTCAACATATATGTTCCCAAATGGGAACATCGGCGTTTGGGGTATAGTTTTTGAGGGGATTTTTATAACATGTAAAAATTCAAGCTATATCTTATTTTCTTTAATTTTTTTGAACCTTTTCTGTCTCAAAGGATCTAAACAGGTTAATAATGATGTTTTAAATTTCTAAATCTATAATTTTAATTTTTTTCACCTGATTTATGGAGGAATAAATGCCAAATCTTTATAGCAGATTCCTACTTTTGTATATTTTTCTAACTCTCTGACCGATTAATTTTCAGTAATTATTATTATGGGTTATGCAAAGGGCATATTTGGAGTACTTCTGAGGACTTGGGTACTTATTTTGTTCAATTGCTCTCTTTTACATAAAAGTTTTAGGTATAAATTTGAAGAATTTTGAAAATAATGAAAAGTGTGAACATCTAAAAACACTCTTCTAACTTAAGTTGGATGTAAGAGATATGTTGTTTAGTTTGGAATCTTCCATGAGAAACACAGCTTTAACAAATCGATGGAGATAGTTATGATTATCACTTTTGAAAGCTAATTAAATTTGAGTGCAATTCATAGATTTTATGCTAGATATCTGGATAAAACAGTAATTAAAACTAATTTTTCACGCAGAAAGATAATTGTTTAGCTTTGAAACGCATGGGAACTTTCTTTCGTATTTTTTATACCGAAAAATTACCCATTGTGCAATAAAAATGTACGGAAAAGTGTCACGCATGTAATAAATATGTAAATTTTTTCTTATGAAAATCTATAAAATTGTACCCAATCGTCCAACCATGGGAATTAAATATGAAGAAACAGTCCAATATCTTAAAAATGTTCAAAATTATTGAGTAGAAACCTTTTTCAGTAGTTTTACTTGAATTAATTTTGAAATATGTGCCTTTTGGAAATCCCCCTAAAAACTTCACTCCAAACGCCGATGTTCCCAAATGGGAACATCCTCAAAATCCTACTTAGGATTTTTTTTCTGCCAAAAAATGTCAAGATTGGTTTTAGTAATGATGAAAGAAGCTATTTAAGCCAAAAATCAGAACCTTTAATTTGAAATTTGAATTGCGGCGTTTAAAAGGTTAATAGAAATTTTTAAAAAAAGTAACTTTTCTACTCAAAAAATAGGTTTAAACTTTGATGTATCAATGTATCGTGCGTATTTGATCATTTGATCACTCCAAATATTAATTGATTCAGTAGTTCTGATATAATTTTGAGACAATATTAGCTTGATGTCAACACCTTACCAATTTCGGAAACTATTTTTCTGAAATTTTGGCATATAAAACTCCAGTGTTTCACAATCACGATACCGTTGGTTTCATATTTTATCTATTTTGTTCGCAAGATTTTTAATTTTAAAATCAGGGATCCATTTGCTGGACGCCTTGTATATTGGCAAAACGATTTTTTTTTCCGCTCTTGACTTACCTGTTACTGATGATATCTAATGAATTATAAGTATCCTGCTGTAATTTTTCAAAGATTTTAGAATGCTCTGTCTTTTTTTTTCCTCTTCAAATTGAACACAGGCATTTATTACAATCTTATAGGCTTAGAAAGTTGTTTTTTAAGTTTTTTTTAGTGAAAAGGAATTTTAGCAGATTTTTTTTCAATCAACCATTTATTATTTTTTATATTTCTATTTTGCATGGAAACAGAACCTACAATATGGAGAGAAAGAAACTATTATTCGTGAAGGGGCAAAACCCGTTACAATCCATTTATAAATAAACAATATAAACTCATAAATTTTATTATAGACAAAGTTTTTACAAATTTACACAAACTTGTAAAAATTAACAAAACCAATTAAAATAAGACAAAATTAATGTAGTAAATTAAAAGAGTGTAAGTTCTGTCAATCATGACTCTAAATCATGAAAGTTTTAATGAGTGTAAATTTGGAATACTCTGTTACTAAAAAGTAAACTGTTATTCAGTTTTGAAGCAAGGTAAAAAAAAAACAAATAAACATTAATTTTATGAACACTAACATTTTTATTAGGGTATAAATATACTACATTATAAGACAAAATGTATTATGAGGGATAGGTAGAAGATTTAAATTTTTAAAGTCACAGGGATAAGAAGATTGAAAATTTAATAATTTAAAATTTGTTTTTCGATTAGATAAATTAGATTTGTATATGTTACGGGCAATGATATAAATCTGGGCATTATTAATAATGCCCGATGTGAGACGGGCAACGTGATAAATTTAATGGCATTTATCAATGAAATTTATCACTTTGCCCGCCTCTACTTCGGGCATTATTAGTAATGCCCGATTAATCAATCTGCCCGTAAGATATACACTACCTCAAACCGTGATTCCATAATTTATTGATAAATAAAACCATCATCTGTAACCAGGATCCACAAAGTTCCATTTTTATCGTTATTCTCCATTGTCATTTAATAAATAAATCATTATCAACCGAGAAACATGCATAAATTACTCCTGTAACAAATAATTAATTGGATAAACTTACCTCGTTTGTTATTCAGTTCGTAAGAAATGCGTTTTTATTTAAGAAGTTTTCGCTATTATTTAAAATCATAATATTAAAATCTTGTACGAAAATTGCGGTTAATACCATAAAAATTATAGAAACTTGGAGTTATTTTGCATTTTGTAATGTTTACCCCTTCTGATTCTGTCAACAAATTAATAAAATTTAAAGGAAGTCTTTTTAGTAAAACTAAGAATTTTAATGAAGTGTTTGAAAAATTGACTTAAAATTAGCATTAAGTCATTGAATGCAACTAAAAACTTAGATTAATGTAAAAAATAAAACTAAAAAAAGTATCCTTTTTTGATACATTTGTAAATAATATTGTTAATATAAAAGCTACTACGCAATGCAATACCAATAACTCATCTTTAAGTCAACTTATCATCAATCTGTAAATTTTATTATGTGTCATAAAAACCATTAAAAGTGTCACGGAATTCATATTATTGCATAACTGTATTCCTTGAAAAACAGATAAAAATATCAGAAATTTAAATTTTCATACTTAGTACTCTGTTACATGAAATATAGATAGGAAAGGGTCGACTCTGAAATTGAACTCCCCCTCTCTCTATTCTAGTATAAGTGCAAAATTTCTTGCCATTTCGTCGGTTACTTTTTGAGTTTTGGTGAATTTAGATAATAATGTTAAAAATGTGATGTAAAGAAAAACAAGAAAAGAAAAAGAAACGCAATCTTATTCATGTATTAAGTATTACTATAATATTTAGAAATAAAATTCAAACAGATTTAGAAAGCTATGAAATCCTATTTTAATTTAATGTAAATTTTTTTTAAAAATTGATACTTTGACCGAAAATGCGGTTTGCAAGATAGAGCACCTTAATATAATTAATATTGACCAATAATCCTATAAGATAGATCGAATAATATTTCCCCAAAAGAAAAAAAAATAAACGGCATGGCAATTGTTTTGGATAGTTCACAAAATTCTGCTTCTTTCACTACGAATAAACCAGCCGCAACATAAAAAAATTACTAAACATATAAAAAGTGGCCGCAAAGAAAACATTTTATTCTTGGCACTAAAAACTTATTACATGAACCACTTCTGAATTGGCAATGTGTTTTTCTTCCACCATTAAACGTGGTTTGATGAAAGAAATCATAAAAGCTCTGGATAGAGAAGGAGCAGTTTTCTTTTATTTTAGGATAAACTCAACAAATTAAGTTAGGGAAAGATAAAAGATGTTTTTTTATGGGCCCAAAAAAAATTGAAGAAATCTTTCATAGAAGCAGAAAAAAATAACCTGACTGGTATTCAAACCAGTTTGCTCACGTTTACTTGTAAATAAAAGAGCTGAAAACTGTAAAGATCTTGTTGGTTACAAAGTGAAACGCTTTCGTGTTACAAGTTGGAATATTTCATCCAAACTACACATTTTGGATTCAAATCTGCACTGTACAAAAATCTTCTCCGAAAAACGGAAATTTTACTGCAGCATTTTTCCGTCTTTTGTGGAAACGTTCGTCTTTTCTTTTTCCGTCTTTTGAGGAAATGTCTGTTTTATAAGAGAAACTGTCCGTCATTTGAGGGATAATTCGTTTTTACGACCACCGTTTACCGTTACCACACAATATGTAATGTATTAATATTACTTTAAAATGAGAACAAATTAAAAAAAAACTTATTGTCGAAGAATTTAATCTAATTTAATACTTTGATGCAAATATTTTTTCTTGTAATTTAACTGTATGGAAAAAAAACAACACAGGGTAACCCAAGGAGTTTTTACAGAAATATTTGTAAATTGAAGAAAACATTTTTCCCAACGCACACAAAAATATTTATATGCGCTCAAAATATTAAAAAGTAATTATAATTATTGCACTTGGTTGCAACCTTTGGATTTGATTTCTCGTGTCTTGACCACCAGGCTAGATTATTTGATAATAATACTTCTTACAAAGTTCTTAATATGAATTTCCAAAATCTTTTTAAAAATTTTGGCGAATATATGTTTAAATGATCTTAATTATAAAATAGGTTTTCTATCTCGGCGGATGTGCGCGTTAGAAGAAAGCTGCCCTATGATTTTTAATTGCTGTGATTTAAGAACATTTAGAATATTTATTCACTTTTAAACGGTTGCAAAACTTTTTTATCTTAAGTAATCACACTTTAACCCTGAAAAACACTTATGTAGTCTCAATATGAAGAGCTTACATTTTTGCATTAGGCGTAAGAATACACTGGATGAGTACCTGAAAAACTTCATCGTAAAATTCCGTTTTCAATTTAACGGAATTAATCCGTGAAAAAATCAATGAAATGAATGGATAAAAGGACTTATTTTTTACTTTTCCTAAAACCTTGCAGCAATTAGCAATAAGCGTAAGGAAAAGTTCCCCATGATATATATTTATACTAGCTGAATATTTCTAATTTGATATCAAGGGTACACCAAGAGAAACAAATTTTTACACAAAAGTGTAAATTAAGGCTTTTCGGATACAAAAGATGTATTCAACAAGAAGTGATTTAAAAAAAAAAAAACGCTTGTTCGCATGAATAATTTCTCTAAGGGTAAATTAAACATTTTGGTTTCATTCTTTTGCGTATTTTTAAAAGGAAAGAAGAATGAACATTCATGAAATAAATTCTTGCAGAGAATAATTAACGATAATGATGTTGAGTTTACTCTTTATCTGGAACACCTCAAATAAACATATGAAAACGTTGTAACCTAAAGAAGGCGAACTCAGCATTATTAATTATAACTAATAATTTATTGCATTATTGGTAATCCTTTTCTGACAGTAGAGAAAAGTTCAAAAATACAAACATTTACTGCCATATAAAGTTGCAGAAATTTTTTTTTATTTAGTTGATGGCATAAATGTTACATTTCACTTGAGAAAGGAATGAAATATTTCAATTTTTATTAACTAAATAAATTATAACAAAACTGAACTTGAGAAGACATACTAAACCTTGTCTTTCATAGATCCATTCTTCGTAAAACATAGACTTCTGAAAGTAGTACATACCTTCACACTATTATGAAAAACATAAAAGTTAGGAAGCAATGAATAATAACTGAAAGAAACAATATCTACTGAACTTATTTTATAAGATACTTACATACATTTAAGTAGGGTCACTTGGGGTAAGTGGGACCCCTTTTTGGAACAGTACATTTTTGAGGCTTCATAAATATTTTTTGAAGAGGTTCAATTTGAACTTAATGACATATTTTATTTAAGACACAATTAATAAACAAAAATTTATAATTAGGTTCTAAAATAATGTTCTACATTTTTCTTAACAGGTCTTTTTGTAAAAAATGAGAAGGGGGTCCCACTTACCCCATAGGAAGGGGTAAGTGGGTCACCCCCTCTTTATTTTAATTGAAAGAAAGTAAAACTTAAGGGGGAGTAAGTGGGTCTTACTTGATAAAGTATAGAAGTTTTAGGTACAAAATATTTTATTGTAACTTAATCCATGTACGAGATATCTACTCACTTTTAAATTAATAGGGTTGGTTGGGGTAAGTGGGACCCCTTTTCGGAACACTACAATTACAGAATGTTTTCTTCAGGTTCGAATGGTTCGGGAGATTTAAAAAGAAACCCTCAAAACTATTCCCCCACCCCACTGTGTGTTTTAATTAATTTCTCGTAAACGTGAATAAAAAAAACCCAACTTAATAGCTTAATTTACTTACCACAGCTTATATTAAAACGCAAAATTAATATAAAATTTCAATAAATTACTTATAAATGTTTCCATAAACATTAAAATGGTGAGTCTAGGGTGTCCCACTTACCCCATAATGAGGGGACCCACTTACCCCTACTATGCTTAAATTACGGGGTAAGTGGGACCCCCCTCTTAAAAATTTTTAAATAAGAGATTTTGTGAAAAATCAAATTGCAGTATGTATTTTAAGTCAAACCTGGCACAAGAGTTGAAAAAACATTAAAATATAGTGAAAACTTTCCTGGAAACACTTCTTGGAAAAATGCATCTTGAACTCTCCAAAAAAAAAAATTATGGAATTTTTTTTACAATAGTTCTATAATCTTAAAAAGAAATGACACAAAACTCTAATATATGCAAAACCCATCAGTGTGACAAAATGTAACATGATCAATGTGAATAAGTGTGAAATGTCCTTTACATAGTTTAGTTTGAGGGGGGTGACCCACTTACCCCAGGGACCCACTTACCCCAAGTGACCCTAAATGTAAAGTTAGGAATATTTTGCTAATGTATTAATTCCCATCTCGGAAAACTAACATTTTTGCTTACTTGTAATGCGTCTTTAAAATCTTCTAAAATAATTATATTTTCAAACTGTATTTTTTCTCAGGTAAGTAAAATAAACAAATACTAAAAATTTGAATACTGAATGGTGTCTTCTAGAGCACAAAATCAACACATAAAATTTTAGCACATGAAATATCGTCGGCTTACAGGAGAAGGGCACCAATTCACTGATGGCTTAACTACACTGTACGAGGTTACGCCAAATATGGCGATACCCGATATCTTTCTTGTTCGCCTTGCAATGTCACCAATAGACCGATAGTAATTCAGCTTGGCGAGATTTTTGGATATGCTCGTTCGTTCGTGCTGTTCTGCCGCTTTCAAAAGACTTACCAAGAGTGACTTAGTACCTTTATCCTGTACGCCGACACGATATCACTGTCATAATCAATATCAAAAATGAAATATCAATTGTCGTATGTTTTTATCTACCTTTTAATTAAATGTTAATAGTAAGTAAGTTAATGGAAGTAAAATTTATGTAAACCATCTTTAAAGACGTTTAAAGTATTACTTTTTCATTTTCTCTGCTATTTAAATTAACTTGAATATATCTATTGACTATGTCAGTTATTTCTTTTCTTTTTTAACGTATTTTTAAAAATAAAAATTAACTATAGCTCAATGGTTTAAACAATAAACACACCTTTGAATAATGTTGTACACCCTTAATAGAAAACTATCCTAGAAAGTATTAAAAAAATTTAATTGATACTGAATAAAAAATTAAATCCTAACAATTAATAAATATTACCACCACTTTATAAAACAGGTATAAATATATGTGATCTAATTGTCATAAACAAATTTAGTATCAAAGTATTATACTTTTGGGAAGAATACCCATACTAAATAGAAAAGGCTCTGGAGTGTTATAAATATTATTTAGACTAGAATGTTATAGAAAATATTAAAAAAGTGAAACAAAAAAAAATAATAAAACTCGTCTGTAAAAGGTAGGAGTTTCTAAATCCAATGAACTGTATGTAAATATAATAGATCAAGAATTCCCATAATACTATATTTCAATACCAAAATAAAGTATTTTTCACATTATACATTTTTAAGAAGTATTTACCTTAATTTGAAAATGGCAACTTCAGTTCAGTTTTTTTTTTTTTTAATTTCAATTAAAAAACGAATTCTAACTGAATTTCTTATATAAACAAAACCTTCCACCTACTGGATCGTGAACTTATGATCAGACAGAATGATTTTAAGATTATTCTCAAAATGCGCCATTTAAAAAAATGTAATAAAGAATTATTAATTCCTTTTTTATTTAATTATCTTGGGATGTATCAGTACTTAATATTTTCAATAGAAAATTTGACCAATTAAGCCAAAATCAGTTAATTTGATTTCAATTTTGCTTAGGTACTCTATAAGAACATTAGCTTATCCCGGTGAACATGAAATTACGTTTGGATCGGTAATTCTAAAAGTTTTAATAATAAATCGGAACCCCCAATTCAACACCTACATCCAATACTTTCTCTGGGAGTAGACGTATTAAACTGAAATACATTGCTTTCAGATAGTATTTTTTTTATAATTGAACGATTGAATATTAGTACGAATTCTACCTGAGGCATTGGGGGATAAGAAAAGATGAGGAGGTAAGTGTGGAGGGTCCCCTTCCAATATTATCAATATATTCCAATTCTTAGAAGGGGTTACATTGTTTTTCTTCTTTGCTTACGCAATGTGCCTTGCTGTCCTCATCAAAATATATTGACTTAAAGTCAAATTCAAATTCGCTCTCCTTTAGTTAAAATCCCCCACGCATAGTTATAAAACTTAAACACCCTGTAAGACACCCTAAAGCCAAGCACGTACATATCACGGTCTGATGAGTCAAGGTTCCATAATGTTGTTAAACACTGAAAAGTCAAGATCCCTGATACACTTATTTTACAATACATGCTGTTGTACCATCACATTAAATTCGCACATCACGTACTTGTATATTAGCCACTTGTACGAAATATTTTACCCCAATTCCACTCCGGTTACATTAACATGAGTCAATGTTACAATGCCTCGGGAACGGGCCCAAAAGATCGCTAAGACATGACTGCTGGAAGTTAGCAAAACTTGAGAGGGAAAGCCTAGAATCCATGTCCTTGTAAACCAAGTCTGTTGAGTTCAAAGTTGCTAAAGCATTGCAAAATTTTATTTCCAACTTTTTTCTTTATTTTTACTGAATAAGATGGGAAATAAAAGAGTGACAGAGCGTGAAATGTGTTAAAAGTATTTTCATGCTTTAAACTATCGAATTTCGGTGAAATTCAAAACGTGTATGTACTCTATCAAAATACAATATCTTAAGTGGCGAAAAAAAATTAAAGTTCGTAAAAGTATAGAAATGCAAAGTTGGAACATTTATTTTTTAATAAAAGCATTAAGAACCAGTTGTTCCCCATTTTGGTCTGTCTGTAAACCCAAATCACCTCTTGATGCATTTTTAAGACAGTCATGCATAAACAAAAGATTGCTAAAAAATTTCGCTTGATGCATAATTAAGCTAATTTTCTACAAAACTTTACACTAGTTTGCATGGAATGAATAATATATCATCTCATTTGCATAACTGTGGGTACCTTTGAACCAACAGAAACCTTTAGTCTCATGACATATTCCTGAGACAGAACAAAAAATATGCCCGTAAACTCATTTAATTACACCGACAATTTGGTCGAAAACAATAAATTGATTGTTCTGTATTTCGTTTTCCGAAATTTTTCTATGGAATTGCAGCTAACGGCTAGAGACCATAAGAAAAGTTTTGTTCTTTCTCTCAAAATATGCAAATTCGTAAGATTTTGTAAATGCAAAAAAAAGTAACTAAGAACTAAACTTAGAAAAAACACAATATAATTCTCATTGAAAGCCTTTTAACACCAGATTTTACTCATTTGATAGACCGCCCTAGTGTCGCAAGCCTAAACTTCCCAAGTATTCCCACGCTGATGGACAAAAGATAAGTCTGGGACATTCTGGCGACATTGGTAGGGAAAAAAACTAAATCCTGAGCCAATAACTAGTCAGCAAGGCTCAAATTTCTTGTTAAACCAGAATTCCATGACAAGAATTGCAATGACCTCATTCTTTTATTACTTTTATTACATTTTTTCAATAGAATGTGCCCTATTGCTAAGTGTCATAGATAACTTGCTAACCCTAACTCTCCTGGTTTAATTACTGAGAAACAAATGGCCCAACGATAAAAATAATGTGCTAGCAACGCCACTTTTCCTTTCTCATAAAACGGTGATGCCTCGGAGCATTTTTGGGAGAAATGCCTGGATCTTACATTCCAACCGTCAACTCAGCATTCTTTGATTACTTTTATTATATTTTTTCAATAGAATGTGCCCTATCTCATGGAATGAACCTGATTTCTCGCCTACCTGTGTTATGTACCCTGTAACCATCTCCCACGGTTTAAAATTCTGTCCACTCTGTCATAGATAACTTGCTAACCCTAACTCTGCTGGTTTAATTATATAAGCTGGGAAACAGATGGCCCGACGATAAATATAATGATAAGTTAGCGGTGCCACTTTCCTTTTCACATAAAACGGTGATGCCTTGGAGCATTTTTCGGGAGAGATGCTTCCATTCCAAACGTCAACTCAGGCATGAGAGTAATGGAACTGTAACATGGTTTACATGAAAGAGTGAAAGTATGTGGCCGATAGTGAGAGTAAAAGGGCAAGGTCAGCCTGACACACGTGACATTCATTAAAATAGTCACCGAAATAGATTCTGCCACACGTGTTTGACCAAAAATGTCACCTTCAAAGAGTTAAAGGACGGAGAACCTGTTGATAACCACTTGTTAGAATCGTTCTTGAAGACAAGCATTCAAACCCAAAAGAAGTCCTTATATGCATATTTCCATGTAGATATATTCAAATTTATTCAAATGAGAGGTTCTGTAGAAAACCAGTCCTCATATGCATATTTACTTACAAAACATTCTAAACGAATGCAAATGGGACAATTATTCATTCATATCATGCTAATTTGTTCGAGTTTTTGTAGGAAATTAGTCCTTATATGCATATTTCCATGCAAAAATATTCAAATTTATACAAATGAGATGATTACGTATTCATGTCATGTTTAGTTTTCGTAGAAAGTCCTAATATGCATATTTCTATGGAAATTCTAACTTCAAGTTTGTGCATGACTAGCTTAGGAACATGTTAAAAGTAGGAAAAAACATACTTTTGCATTAACAAAATATAATGACCCTGTGTATAATTTGAGAAAGAATGTAACTTTTCTTATTGTTACTAGATGTTTACAGCAATTTCATTTGGAAAATTAAATACTTGATTGTAAATAAACTATTTTAAACTAAATCAAATAAGTTGTTAGTTAGATTTACAGAAATATTTTATTTAAAACTAGATTAATACCGAAAATATCTTTTAGTATTTCAGGGTAAGAACAAAAGGCAAACAAGTCAGATAACAAAAATACCCTCCGGTCAAAATTTTGATCACAATTTCAGCCTAAGATATAAAAATTTGAATTCTACTATTCGAAAACATATTAGTTAATACGAACTATGAATTCACAATTTAAAAGAAACCTCATGAATGCACTTGCTAAAATATAAATCAAAATATATATTTTATGGTTTTGAAAAATCTTTAATGAATTATTTAAGTTCTCTTAACTAATTCCCAAAATAGTTAAAAAAATATCAAATTAAAATCAAGAACTAAAAATTCACTTACCTCTAAAAAAACCTTTCGTCTCGGTTGAAAAGGCTTACTAAAAAAAGTACCACATTAAAAATAAATAAAAGAAACGAACACTTACCGTTTATTATCTTACCTTTTTTTTTCCCAGTACCTTCCGTTCCAAGAGAACTAAAACTAATGAAATAAATAAAATTGTTATCTTTTACTAAAAACTGTTAGATACTGTCATAAAAATACACTTACCATCATCTAGGGTTTTGGTTCTTGAATGAGCTAGACTGCTTTCTTCCTCTCTTACCATTCTATTTTCTCATCCAATCATAATTTAGGTTATGCGCCCCCTTATTTCCCTCTCTATACCGGTCTTTCTCTTTCAAAATCTATCCCATCACGAGCAAGGTCTTGATAAAACTCTACAGTGTGGCACTTCCTAACTTCCTGGGGATATGAATTACTTGCTCATTCTTTAGGGAAACTGGGGTACTGATGCAATTGTTTTATCACTTTACCGTAAAAAAAATCCAGTTCTTAAGTGCTATCGATCCTGTTGCACATTCTGAGATTTGTAAAAGCCTTATTTTGCACCAGCACTATTTGACAGGATTTTCGTTTTTTGGTGTTTTTACCGTAGGTTGGTGTATTACTATTTCCTAATGCTCTTTCAAAATCCAGGAAACAGTCTTTCGAAAAAATTTTATTTTTTGAAGGAAAAATTATGTTATACTATGATTGCTTCATGTACTAAAAACCTTAAGGAAAAATTAGAAAGAACTTAGAAAGAAGCAGCAGCAAAAAAAAATTCCAATTAAGCAACAGACGCCACTAAATTAATATTTATACCTAATTTATTTACAATATTTATAATTATAAATGTCATTTTCTTAAAAATTTAACAGACCAAGACCCTCTATATTATAGAGGGTTTTGGTCTGTTAATCTTATAGAGTATATAAGATGGCCTCACAACTCGGATGTGTAACGTCAAACGTAAGGCAAAATCGGTGAATTTGCAAAGTTAAGGCTATGAAGCATAAAAACTTACTTTCTTAACTTCTCGCGTTATATCACATCAAGGCTTATAAGAACGTGCTAGGTACCGAAAATCATACATACATAATAAATAGGACTAATCAAATAAAAATTTAAAGTTAAAGTTAAACAAGAAAAAAATTGTACTCGGCATTTATCTTGCTGTCTTCATGCATAGCTCTTAGAAGCACCTTAATGATTAATTATCATGCTAAATAGTAGTGTCAGATTATCTATGTACAATACATCAATAAGTTAGTAATCTCTCTATATATAATGAAGGTGTCCGTGCCTGGGTTCCTGCCTGGGTTTGTCCGGAACAGATTTGGCTCAATTTCTCCAAAACTACCCGTCCGAATCGAACCAAACTTGGTACACATACGTATGGGGACGGGGGAAAGACAATGACATCATTTCCAAATTTCTAAAACCACCCCTTCACCCCCTTTTAGGCCTTTTTGTAAAAATCGCCTTACTTCTCCACTAAAGAAGATCTGTTTAACTCGCATTGTTGCAAATAATACAACAAAAACAATTTTAAACATAAAACAAAGTATTTAAAGATAAAACTTGGCTAAAATTGTTTTAAATGTTTGAAAAAGGTTATTAATAATTTAAAAAATTAAAAACGGCCCTTATAAAAAACTTTATAACAGTATTTTCTTATTAAAAACTTCATTTTCCATGAAACTTTAAGTTGAAATAGAAAGTTTTAAGAATTAGACTGGTTAAAGTAAAGATTACATCATGCAGTTTTTTTAGAAAGTTGATGATAGAAACACTAGATCAATTTGTTATTTAACCTTATAATTTGTTTCTTTGGTGTAGTTTAACGGGATTTTTTTTTTCAATTTAAACAGGGGGTATTTACAAATTTTGGGATTTCAAAAGTCTGTAATAATTTTAATGGATTTTTTTCACTTAGAATGGATGATTGGGTAACTGTCGTAATTAAATGTGCAACACCGGAACTGGATGGTTAGGTTAGATTTACACAGTTGGAACCGGGAGGGAAAAGGCACAGGGAGCACGGTGATGAAAATGCACCGGGAACACCGAGATGAAAAGGCACCGGGGACACCAAGATGAAAAAGGCACCGGGATATGAAAAAATACTGGGAATACCGGGATATGAAAAAATACTGGGAACACCGGGATATGAAAAACTACCAGGATGATTGGTAATTATGGTTACAGAAAATTAGGCATGTAACTTGAGAAAATTTTAATAAATTGATACACTCCACCCGTGCAAGGCCGGGCATATCAGCTAGTTCCTTATAAAATTACGTAATTTTCCAATTTACATTAAATACCCCATGTGAATGGATTTTTTTATAGGCATTGCAATCTAACCAGGATAGCATACATCACATAATTATTAAATAACAACTGTAGGTTCTTCCGTGTTTTCAAGATACGTAACAGCCAAATTTAAGAGCTTGTATTTTCTTCTTCTAAAATCTAATTGACTCTGTATGATCACTTGATAGTTGCGCATAATATGTTGATTCAAGGCTACCTGGTGCGAAAATAAATAATGAGAAAAATATTTAAAAATTCTGGTAGCATACCCTTTTGAAAATAGATCCTCTATAAAAGCAGGAAATAACGTACTAGGGATCAAGTCAAGACAGGAACGTATTTGACATTATTCGGTAAGTGCCTTCGTGATACTTTTACTAGTTATCAAGAAATGTTATATAACTTAATTTAACACTTTATAAAGATGCTTTTTTCTGAATCATCGTATTATACAAGCCGCAAAACTGTGATTAATTAGTAGAACACTTAATTAGTAGCTAATTGAGTTTGTTAAAATTAGCTATTTCAGATATATTAAAAAAACAGAGTTAAAATATGTATAAAAGAAAGCGTTACTCGAGAAAAACAAGTTTTTCTTGATAATAATAATTCTATCAGTCAGTCGTTCTAGTAGTAAAATTTCTTTCTTCCAGTACTTTTTTTTACCTAGAATAAATGACAATATTTTTTATCACTTTTTTTACCATACGCGAATGCTGTTTGTTCTCTGTTAAACTATTGCATTTAACTTCAGTGTTATTTGAACAATTCAAAGCTATTCTCTATTTACGTATTTTCACAGAATTCTTGGAAATTGAGGGGAAAATTTATGCAAATCAGATCTGAAGTCAAGTTACTAAACAATTTATAAACTCCCTGGCCAGTCAAAATATCAAAAATATATTTGTAATTAAGGAGAGTACACAACATTGAACCAAAGAGTCGGTAGTACTTTCAATATTCTCTCTACACTGTAAAAAATTATTTATTCAAATAGATCAAACTGTTGCCGGATAATTTCTGTACTGTGAGGAAATGTATTTTTTCTTTTTATGTCAAATGAGGGGAAACTTTCCGCTACTAAAAGAAACTTCAGAGTTCTTTTAGAGTAGTTGCAGGAGGCGGCCGTTATAACAATCAATATAATTCTAACTAATTTTATAGACCCGAATGACAATGTGATGTCTTAAGCAAACATATTTCACACCTAAATTATTGATGATTGGCTTCGTTTTTCGTTTATTGACTTGTACATACTTGTTTTTAAAATTTATTCTTGTAGTGGTTATTCTACTAATGAGCTAATGGAAGAATTCACAAAAAAGGCACATTTTCTAGACATGCGGTAAATTTTCCTCGAAATACATTGGAAAATTTAGTGTAAAAAGGCGAATTAAGTTTTAGAAAATGTTTTCTTAACCAACATTCGATAGGTTTATTTTTGTTCTTTTGTGATATTTGTTCAAATATTGATGCAATGTATATAAATCCTCAACTATTCCGTCCTTCCCTCCACTAAAACGAAAGAAACATATATTATGTTCGAAAATAGTTTAAAAGTAGTGATTACCTTCTTCTACTAAGTGAATATTCCTAAAATGTTGATTTAGCTTTTATTACAAAAGCATCGATACCAATATCTCTAAACCAAACGTGTTTTGAGGTTATCCCTCTTTATTTCAAGAAATAATTATTTGAAAAGCCATAGAAAAATATCTAAATTACAAAGAGAAAAAAAGAAACCTAAAAGCAGGTTACTAGACTGTTGTTTACTTTGGGGGGGGGTCACAACAGTGCGGTTTTTTGTTGTTTCAGACCATCACTAGATAAGTATAGATAGATATATTTTCCGAACCCATCTGAGACTTGCCTTCTTTAATCTATCTTCCAAAAGTGTCTGCCTATTGATGATAAATTTTATCTTTTGGTTAAAGCAAAGCTTACTTTACGCCGTGTTGTTTACAAACAAAGCTATAGACTGGACTTTTTGTGGTGACCTAGTGCTTGGGTAGATCTTTAGGATAAAAGTATACTACGACTTTCCCACGCCACCTGAATAGAATTTTAAAAATAAAAGTTGGTTGAGGTCTAGACCAAATGATTACATGTCGATAGTAGGTTAAACCATTGTGGTAAACAATAGACTTCCCCGGTCTTTCTTTTGGTGTGATGTAGAAATGACTGTAGAAATTACAAGAATATCAATGCTAATTTTTTCTTTAAAATTGATTTTAAGGCTTTTTTAAAAATCCAAATGAGATATTGTTAAAATAATTTACTATCAGAACCATTTAAATTAATTTATTCAAAATTTTCATTGCCAGATGGAACTCTAAAATAACCTAACATCAAAAATTGCCTAAATTGCCTCACACATTCATAAATTGCCTCACACATTCATAAATTTAATGGATATAAATGTGTATAATTTAGAAATTATTGCAACAAAATTTGAAAACTTACACTACTTAGTACATTGTATTTCTCTTATCCAACTGCTTCTTTATTCCATTCTCTAGATTACTAGAAACTAAAATGCATAGCATATCAATCATATTTCAAGCATTAGAAAAAAGCGGAAATTTTAATCAATCCTGCATTAAAAGGGGAAAACTTTCATGATTTCTATCTAACCTTCGTATCCAAACCTAGTTTACTAGGTGGTCTATAAAAGAATCCAGATCATGCAAATTTCAATGCCAAGGACAATTGAAGGTCAAATAATTTTAAGACTTGGTATGGAAATGAGTATTATATCTTAAGTGAAGATGTTTTAATGTATTTTAAGTTTCCTTGATGAATTAGCCTATTTTTACTTGAGGAATTGCTTTTGGACTTCAAGGTTATTTGCCCTGATTATTTTCTATTCTATTTTAGTGGTATTTCAATTGCTTAATAAATCATTTGGGGGTCCACGTGAAATTAAGTAGTAATTTTATTTTAGATTGATATTGAAGGCAGTTAAAACATTTTTTTTTTCACTTTTGTCATTTGGATTACACGAAGTAAAACTTAATTTAGATGACACTTGCCAAATAGAGAATAAATAAAAAATAATCTATATTTTAACTTCATTCATTCTCCCAAATAATTCCCTATACATTTGTTGCAAATATCAGTAAAAAATATATAAAACAGTTACTTGTAAAAAATAAATCAAAAACTTCAAAAAATAAAAGGAATAAATTTTCTGTTCATTAACAAATATTATATAGAGATTCTCTCAATGTACAAAAGAAGATGTTTATGCAAATAATGATAATTAGAGTATAAAATACAATGTAGTTTAATGTACAGTGAAAAGTTAAAAGCATAGGTTCAATTTATTCGGAAATGTAACTGTATTAGGGTATATTTGTATTTATTCAATTATTAGGGTATATTTTATTTTATTTAACTGTATTATGTATATTTTTTTTGTTTACAACTTAAAAGCTTTACTTTTCCTCAATAAGTTAAAAAAAAGTAGCAAAATTATCAACCCCTGTAAAGTTCTTTACGATACACCCTGGCATAAATTTGTCACAAAAATCATTCATCAAAATCATCCAAAATCACTACTTCGATGATTTTCATGACATTTTGTGGAGTTTATTGATACTTACATTATATATGAATTTATTTAAACAGATAACGAATAAAACTTTTTTTATTTCATAAATGTTTCAATTAATAAATTAATAAGATTCCTCTGTCAAGTTTTTATGACACGACGCAATAAAGAGAACTCTCTTTTTCTCTAGAATGACCCAAAAATAGCAATTAACCATGGAAAACGAAAAAAGTATCAGCTGAATCCTTTCCATGACTTTATTTTCCGAGGCATTCACGATTTCTCCTTCCTGAGTTAGTCTCCTTCCCTTGAAAATCACGCGTTCAAAAACACACTCTTCCACGTGCAAAGGTTGGGAGAACTAGTACCGAATCTCTGAAAATTACAACAGAGCTTCAGTAGTATAACAAAAGCATCTGATAAAACAAAACCAAACAGAGACCTCTACGGGAATAAAAAACAGATACATAACCCAAGGTTGAAATATCAATCTTGAGGTGTGACTCCCATGCCCAAAAAAACACGTTATGAAATATCAGTTGAAAATAAATGAATTATAAAGCGTGATTAACATCCTCGTCCCTCTTTTCCGGCTTTCCCTGTCCTTCTTGTAGTATCCTTGACCAACACTTGATGATTAAAAACAGCGCACTCTCAAATAGCACAAAAAGATACAAGACTCTTATTATTCCACGTCCGTTATAGACATTGGTCCAGTCATTAGGGTAAAGGAAAAAAATTGAAATGCGTCGCTTCTTCGAGATGTTGCATCACTTAAATTGATTTTTAATTGAAAATTAGTATGGAAGCTATTAAAGAGACATTTAAATGGCTCCACTTTGCTCTTTTTAATGTCAAATTTTGTCAATTTTTTGGTTTTTCACTATTTAAAATAATGCGTAACTTTTTTTATGCTTAGATAATTTCAACGTTAAATGAGAATGTGGTCTATGCATATTTTTAAACTTCCTCATCAATTTAGAAAAATAAATAATATTTACCAATTATTCAATCACATTTATCAAATCAAATCATATTTATTAATATATGTTACGGAGAATGTGATAAATCCGGGCATTATTAATAATGCCCTCGTGCTTCGGGCTAAGTGATAAATACTCATTGATAATTGCAATCGAATTTATCACACTGCCCGCCTCACTTCGGGCATTATTAATAATGCCCTGTTTATCACTTTGCCCATAACATATAAAGTTTAAAATATAATATTTCTATCATTGGAACTTTAAATGATGTATCGTTATCAAATATTTGTGAGAAAATGAATATTTATGTTTAATATTTTTATACCAGATAATAAAACATTTACTTATAAAACTGTTATACCTACTTTGAAACTTCCATAAAATAACGCATAAAATTCTCTATTAAGAAAATTTTTTTCTCTTATTAATGTACCAACTTACGTGAAAATTACTTCTACTCAAACTGGAAAAAAAACATAATAAATCATGTAGTATATTTTTTTACAATAGTATGGTTGCGTTCTTTAATTTACTTCTGCTTAAAAAGGCGTTACAAAAACTTTTTATCATAATGTTTTAGTTAAACCAATTAAACCGCATGGAATATATATTTTTTTAATCGGAAAACACTTATATCAAGCAAAAATTTCACCATGCACACAGTAGTATAACGATGAATTACATAGTTAGTAACTTAATCTCTGACTGAATGACAATAATTGGTATAAAAGATTGTTGCCTCATTACTTCCAGTCAGCTATCATATCAGGTTAAACAATTGGCGCATTTTACTACACCTGTTGTTTTTAGTTTTCTACTGTTCATTTCCTAGTGGTCAGACATAAAAATTTCTTCCTGGTATTCAGGTATTCACTCTTGAAGGTATTCAGGTAAAGATATTTTTAATAGCGTTATAATTTCTGTTTGAGTTTGTATGGTAAATTAAGAGCATATAAAATATTATAATAAGTTCCAAAAGCTTTACAATTAAATTAAGATCCTTTTCTAATTTTGAATGAAGAATTTGATTTTACTCACAACGTTATTAAACTATACATTTTAATTTTTTTTCGAGTGTAATAAAAAGTAACATAGAATAATTTTAGTGAATCACTGTATCACTGTACTGTAGTGAATCACAATTTTTAGTAGCGATATATACTTAAAATTAAATCTGAAATAATTTGCTACGATTTCTTTGATACCTGTCCAAGAAGATCTCTGTTCAAAGACATTTTTATACTTATTTTTATTGAAGAACTTGTTATACGAGTTTGTGGCAGTGAAAACTGAACTCTAGTTATTATTCTCATCAAGTTTATTAATTAATATTAAAACAATCCAAGCTAATGTTAAGTGGTTTGAATAGTTTCGAGACACAAAAGCAATAAAAATTACCTTGGTTACTTGGTTAGAATAAGGAAAACTAGATAAAAATTCCTGCCAGACGCATTTGAAGTTGATTCGATACCTTAATTTTTTCTACAAATCCTTTTTTGGATTTAAACAATCTTTGATACTATCAAATGCCGTATCTTTCTTACTGTCACTATTTAATACTAATACTTGATGCTCATAAAAATGTATTAATTAATATTCATAATGTCTTGCTATCCTTAAAACGTTTTGCTGCTTGGATTTAATTTTGAACAGTATCTTAATATTTGCTGGAAAACACGACATATTTTTATAACTCTAAACTGCAAATGTAAAAAATAAAAATAAAGCAATAAAACCTTATTTTTACACACATATATTTTATAATAAGTAAAAATAATATTTGATTAGATTTATCGCAATTCAAATGATACAATCATTAAGTGATAATTATTTATTGTTCTTTTTAAATTATTCTTCAACTTGTTTTTATTTATTTTTTAAACTAACATTCATGTGGGGTTTGTTTGAGTTTCAGAGGAAACTGTTAAACTATTAAATCTTAGAGATAATTTAAAAGTAAACATGTTATTGACGGTTGCCATATAATAAAACAATAATGGATCTGTTTTACTGAAAGTAGTGTATTTTTTCTGTTTTAAGCTAATCTCTGAGTTTCTAAACCAGCTTTGATTAAATCTCTCATTTAACGGTTCTATTTTTAGCACAGATAAAAATTTACTTAAAGGGTTAAAAATAAAGTTGGGTAAAATCTGTTATCTCTCTTTTGAAGTTTCCGTAGTTATGTTCTTCCGTATGTAAACAAAACAAATGTATCAATATTCTTTTTTAAAAAAGAATAATAAGTGTTTTGTTATAAAATAAGTTTCTAAATCGTGTGTATTTAGTTTTTAAAAGGTGCAATTCAAAATTCAAACAAGATGTTTTAATACTCAATCGTAATTTAACAATTAGTAATTAATTACATTTTTAATATCTCTTTAATAAGTGCAAAGTTGATATATTAATTTAAAGGTATATTTCATGACAGTATCGTAAATTCTTCAAATGTAATCGAACAACAAAAATTTTAGAATAAAACCTAATCAAATTTAGAATGTAAATATATAAATAAAAAGGTAATTTTTTCCTATTGAAACGTTTTAAGTGTTTTCAAAACACGTAAGAAATGCTGCTCTGACTCAATAATTATTAAATAATTTAATTTTGGTTCTTAGTATTGAATTCATAACATTACTCCATGGTTAGATATTTTAACATTTTAAAAGAATCTTTTGGACAAGACATTACGTTTTCTTACTGGTAGATATTTTCTGATCCTATGCTTTATTCAAGTTCCATCTTCAAGATCTTTTTATAAACACCGATGATTGATAAAAACACAGAATTTTTAAACAAACAACTGCAGCATTTACTGAGTTACAATTAAACTTACAAATAATACAGTTCAGAAAAAACACTTCTAATAAATACCACCAACTCCAGGAATATTCCCAATGACAAAACATCCACAGAATACCATCACATTCTCTATTACCCCTCCCTGGAAAATATTCGAAAACCTTGAAACAATCTCAAAAAGTTCAATTACGCTAGTAAAACCTCTCACAGAAAACTCCAAGAAAGTCAGTCCATTAGGATCGTTCAATAAAGTGTAATTTTCTCCAAAATCAAAGAGAGAGGGGGAAAAAACGAAAGACCGAAAAAAGCATACAGATATCTTCTTCCCAAAAAAGCTCCTCCATCCTCTCATCCCGAATGATGGCCGTTGTCCGCCCCTTCCTCCGCCCCTTCGCCCATGACAGGGCTGTGGGAAAACCCACCCCTTGACCAATCAGGTCCGCTCAACCGCCCGAGTTGGGTATATATAGCGCTTTGGTCCAGCGTTAAGAGGAGAAGGTAGCTTTACAAGCCTTTCAAAGGGGAGACAGCTTCCGAGGTGGAAAAAACCCTGATTTCCAGTGTGTTTCTATTCTCCGAAGTTGCAGGTAGGATCTTTTGATACCAGTCCATTCTAGAATGTTCTTTAAATTAATATTTGTTCCCATGGAACTGAAATTATAGCAATTAAAAATGAAGATGCACCGCTTGTTGATAACTAAATAGTTAGGTGATGTGAAATTCGCAAACTTTTAAGTGTTTAAATAATCCTGAAAATAATTCTCATTGTTAACGAAAATGTTTCCGATTCATCATTGTCCCTTCATTAATGATGAAGAACGTTTGTTTTTTATCTACTTCTATTTCCTTGAAATATTTACATCAAATAGGAATTATAGATTTTATTTCCAAATTGTGCATTGTTATGTTTCGAACATAATTTTGGTTTATTAGTAACAATGTATTAATATTGTGAAGTTATCTAAAAAGAAAACCCAAATATATGTTTTAAGTTGTAAAGAAATTGGTGCTTTGCTCAGGATTCTTCTAAAAAAAAGTATTCATCACGTACTGTTATTCGATATAAAATCTATTTCATTTAAATTTAAAAAATAATACTATGTATCTTTCAAAAAGTCGATGTTGAAAATCTTTCATGGGTGTTATTTCATACATAGTTTGTCAATACCCCTTACTATTTCCTTCTTTACTTATATTTTTAAGTGTTATCAAAATGTCAATACAGTAGATTTTCAAAAAAATGTTCGTATAACCTAAAATTCATAATAATTGTAGCTTTTTTAAACATGCATTCTATACCACACATTCATTTTACTATGAAAATAAATTAATTATGAAAAATTTTTACAAAAGCGAAAATACTTACGAAAAGGAGCTGGCAATTCAAAATTAATCCCCAAAAATGTTTATTTCAATATAAAAAAATCCCGACGTTTTCCTGTCGATTCGTTTCCTGTAAGTTAGCAGCACTGTATAGTAGCTCTTCTAAAGGAAAAAGTTGTTGTAAAGGTATATCGCCTTTGGCGGTGAAACTTTTCTCTCATTCCTACTTACTGTGTGTGCTATTGTTGAAAACAACAGTTTCGGTTTACGGTGCGGGATTACAGTCTGAATGTTTGAGCTATTGTATTCGTGCTTTTGTCATTACATCCAATTACAAGAACAATGCGGATTCGAAATAAAACACTTAAACAATATTTCGTATGTTTCATGTTATTCGTAGTTATATTACAGATTCTCTTTATACAATGAATACTTAAGTTTACTGCTTTTTGGTGTAAATGATTATTTATATTATATTCGAAATTCGTTTAAAGTTTTAAATAAATTTTAAATTATATAACTGTATTAAAAAGCGCACTACTAAATATTTCACCTATTACCCAATGATCCAGTCACTAATATTATATTATTATTATTCTACGGTACATGTTTTTGTTTTAGAATAGTTTTTGTTTTTAAAAATTAAATCTAAACGTGGAATTTATGTAAAATTATGCACGAAATAAATGTTTTGATACAAAATTTATTTTTCAAAAAATTATGTATTTTTAACCTTAAAAATTTCTAATTCTGGTTTTCTCAGTGCAAAATTTTTTTTTTTATTTTTTTTTTATTTTATTTATTTATTTATTTATTTTTACCCCTATTATTATTTATTTACATTAATAGCTTACCCCCCTTTTATTTATTTATATCCCTATTCCGAAATTAAAAATGTTAGATCAACCATTTAACTATTTTAATTTTTTATTTTATTTTAACAACTTACGCAACAATCCAAAAATTTTATGAGTGCAAATCTTTATACAGGTAATCGCTTTTTGGGTAATTTTACTCCATTTAATGTACACAAAAACTATAAAATTCTATCTGATCAAAGCTTCATAGTGTTAATTTGTTTTTAGGTTCAAGCGTTACTATCTCACTATGAGCTTCATCTCTGTATCTCCCCTGACATTGGTCTTGGGCTCTGCCGTATTGGCTATAGGTTTGCTCGCCCTGGTTGTGGCCCGCTTGAGATCTTCGGGAGACCCCAAAAAGAAGAACAATGGACAACGGCCTCTCAAGACTCCACCGGGCCCGCTTTGGTTGCCTGTCGTAGGTAAGGGAAAACTCTCATGGAATTTGAATTTCATTTCGCATGGAATAGAGCATTTTCAATCACATGACTCGGACCTAACAACGGCCTTAGCAACAGAAGGTGTTACAGTTTTTTGCCCTACAGAGGTTAACAGTTACAGAAAATGACTAGCCGTGGAATTCTTCTATTGGAGCATTTGCAATCACGTGATCCCATACCTAAAAACCGCCTTAGCAACAGATAAACAACAGCCTTAGCAACAGTTAAAAGCCCTACAGAAGGTACACAGTTAAAAGAAAATAACCGGTAGTGACGTCACCTGAAAACACTCTATTAAATCAAAGGGTTTTCGGGATTTCGTTAAAAATTTAATTATACTAGTTAAATATACGCTAAAATGGTTTCAAGAAAAATATCATATTTATAGTATATTATATGTGTAGAAAATGTATTTAAAATTGCTCTAAGCATTCAAAAGTGAAATTAAACTTTTTAAGTTCTTTTATACATTTTATATCGTGGTGTCTGAACTTGCAAGGAAAAATATGTACATCAAAACTGTTTTTTATGTATGTAATAGTATTAATAGTAAAAAGTGTAAAGAATTATATTAAAATCGGTAATTAATAGATTTCTCAAAGTTCTTATGAATTATTATATAAATTTTTAATACGATATAGAAGTAACCCCTTAATATGCCACCTAGATGCAAAACGGCAATAAATTCTAGTAATTCAAAATTTTCCTATATGAGGGATATTACTTGTTTAGGTGAACCCCCCCCCCCTATTACAATCAAAACTAAGACGTAGGGGGAAAATTTCTTTCAAAGGGGAGCTTTGTTCCATGTAAGGAGGGAAAATTATTGGATGAACACCTTCCTTAAAATTCAACCCAAAATATTCTTTAAAAGACTATGATTGAAATAGTAAAATTTCATAGTTTCGTATGTAAATTCTACGTTACAAAAACATCAAACATAAAGTTAAAAAAGGAGTTATATGGTTTCATAAAACTCAACTACAAGAAATTATGTAAAATTACATCCCAGACCAGCCTTACTTTGTCTCTAACAGATGTTTCTCTTCTCTCTCTAATAGGTGCAAACTATAGGATGAGAAAGTATGCGGAGAAACCTTGGGATGGCTTCTCAGCAATGCGAAAGCAATACGGCGACATCTACGGAGCCATATTGGGTACCCAGAAAACTGTCGTCGTCAGCAACATGACGTACGTCAAGGAAGTCCTCGTCAACAAGTGTCACGACTTCGCCAACAGACCTGACTTCCTCAGATTCCACGCTATCTTCAGGGGTGACAGAAATTTATGTAAGTACCACCTTCCTACTCGACTAAAAAAGTAATCTTAACCACTAAAAAACCCGATAACGTAACTGGTATGCCACTAACTTCCCAGGATGGCTTAACCACAGTGGCTTGCTCGCCTTTATCTTTTCATTCCCCTATTTCGCGTTTCTTTTTATTATCTTTGTTATCCGTTTGTGGTTAGAGAGCTATGGAGAAGTGGACCAACTATTGGGGAAGGTGTGGGGATTCGGTCACGCGGAAATACACGTGATTGGGTCACGTGTACGAGAAGTAAACTTTTTCTTTTTTTCGAGTATGTTAATTAGAATTTTAATGACGTGTCTTAAGTAGGTTTCAGGGAACATTTTCTCTGATCTGTAGAACAAGGTGTCAACTTGGTTACAATAAAAACAAAATAGGCTTTGATTTAATTAGAACATATTAATGTGCTTAAATGTGACAATACTGAAAAAGATACACTATTAATTTGACTTTGAATAATACCTTAAAATAGTAAGGCCAATTGCCAATTAGGCTGATCTTAATCTTATATCCTACCATGGACTGAAAACTTTTCCAAAACGTCTCATCTCCTAAAAGTTAAACTTGAGACCTTCTGAAAATGGACTATTTCTCGTACCATTGCCATGCATTATTTTACTCACTACACATAGTTAGGAATAGTTACATTAATTAGGAAATTGTTATTAAATATACAAATTAAAAGGTTTTGTAAATAATTTTAATTTTAAATTTCATTGGAAGAATGTATCCTCAAAAGATTTTTCAAGTTTATACTGATTCAAGCATATATTTAACGCTAAGCATATATTAACGCTTCAATCTACATAAACTATAACTAATTAAATTTTCGAGAAAAATAAATTCTAAAACATAAATACTCAATAAAGGGACGAATGTGGTCCTGGTCTAGAATAAATAACCTGGTTGGTTTAATGTATAAAGGGGCCTTTCATAAGAGAGTATTTACTATTAACGTAGTATTTCCCAACTTATTTTTTTTTATATTTTTTTACATTAAGTTCCAAAGGGTTTTTTGAAGTAGTTTTCTTAAATTTCAAGGCCTTCCGAAATAAATTTATGTGGCTTATATTTTGCATTCTAAGAACCTTCCTTACAATACCATCGTTCCTTCCCCTGCAGCTATTGCACTGTGCGACTGGTCGGACAAACAGAAAGTGCGCCGCGAAATGGCCTTCCCCTTCATGCACCCTCGCGTGCAGACGATGGACGGCAGCCGCATGAACAGCATCATCATGGACGAGCTCCAGAACCTCCTCTGCACCCTCGACCAGCACAACAACCGGGCGCTCGAGGCGCGCAACACCCTCAACATCTGCACCGCCAACATCTTCTACCAGTACATCTGCAGCAAGCGGTTCCGGCAGGACGACCCCGCCTTCCTCAACACCGTCGTCGTCTACGACGCCGTCTTCAGGCAGCTCTTCCAAGGCTACGCCATCGACTTCATGCCCTGGCTGCAGTACGTGCAGCCCAGCAAGCTGAGCGACCTCAGGGACATGGCGGAGAGCGTCTCCAAAGTCACCGCCTCCGTCATGCGTGAGCGGGAGGAAGACATCGACCGCGACCGACCGCGAGACCTGATCGACATCTACATGAGCTACATCAAGGACAACGAGGGCAACCCCAACTCGACCCTCACCAAGGAGGACGTGGAGGTCATCGTGGAGGACCTGATCGGCGGACATTCGGTTTTGGGAAACCTCTGGCTCTGGGGCATGTATCTCTTGGCCGATCATCCGGACGTGGTCAGGAACATCAGGGAGGAAGTGAACGCCGTCACAGGAGGAAACCGGGCTCCGTCTTTCGAAGACAGAAAGCAAATGCCCTACACCGAAGCTACCACCTTGGAAGTGCTCAGAGTTGTCTCTTCTCCTATCATCCCTCACGTTGCCACCGTTGACACTAGTATCTGTGGTAAGTACCGACTCCCCGTAACCTCTATAATCATCCACTCCATTAATGATGAACAAATATTCAGACTTTAGTACTGAAGTTAAGAACTCACCCAACGTAACCTATAAAATTAATGTATCGTAAATTTGTTAGTAATTATTTCTAACCATCATTGTATGATTAATTTGAAATTTCCTTTCAACAGATTACTACGTACCAAAGGACACTATGGTTTTGCTTAACAACATTGACATTAACATGGAACCTTCACTGTGGGACGAGCCTAGAAAATTCGAGCCAACCAGGTAAAGATTTCTTTAATGCAAAAATTCTATAACAAAAACCATCTTAATAAAATTCAATATTCAATTGAACAGTGTATCTACTTCAGTTAGTTAACTTTCTGCTGGGGGGCATTCTGAAAATTTCTAAACTAATCCGAATAAAAACCCATACGTCAGGCAAGACTAAAACTTTCACCATATAACTGGAATTTCTATTCAGATTTAAGAATTTAACTTTCTCTGAGTAAGGATGAGCCGAATCATAGGAATCAATCCGTTATTAGAACCATCCTAATGCCCCGATGCCACTTTTTCTGAATCTCCGTTCCGATAAGAGTGGTGTTTCTTACCCATCAGACGGAGAAGGCGGAAAACCCTCCCGGGTTGCTTTGACCGAGGACACTCCGGGTCATAAATTCCGGTCAAACGCAAACTAACAAGTTAACGCTCGAGTAGACTAATCAACAATTTGGTTAGTCTTTCGGAGGCATGCCACGGGAACTTAATTAATTGAATTAATTAACCGCCAAACACTTTGCCCTATAGTCAAATTAAAGTTATTATTAAGAGGTTCGGTTTAGAAACTTGTATTGAAAATTCTCAGCTTATATTTATACGGATTGGCTACATATAAATGGCTTGTTAGTCCATAATGACTTAAGAATTTCATTAAATATCTCACCTCCAAATAGAGCATTTTCAATCACATGACTCGGACCTAACAACGGCTTTAGCAACAGAAGATGTTACAGTTTTTTGCCCTACAGAGGTTAACAGTTACAGAAAATGACTAGCCGTGGAATTCTTCTATTGGAGAATTTGCAATCACGTGATCCCATACCTAAAAATCACCTTAGCAACCGATAAACAACGGTCTTAGCAACAGTTAAAAGCCCTACAGTAGATACACAGTTAAAAGAAAGTAACCGGTTGTGACGTCACCTGAAAACACTCTATGCTTTCGAAATGGAAATCACTTCTTTATAATTGGAGCTCAACAGAAATATACTAATTTTTAATAAACTCTGACTACAGAGAAGAAATCCCCCAATAAGGAAAAGAAATCATCAGTTAAAAATATAAAGTTGAATAATAACAATTTCTCCAGTACTCCTCTGAGTAAAGTCAAAAAAAAAAAGACCAGGGTTTTAAACACAATCCCCCATCACAAAGTTATGCTGGTTCTAAGTTTTAAATATTTTTCGTAGAATTGGGAGATGAATTAGGGTCAAGGGGGTATGAAAGAAAACAATGATTACTGGATAGCTATTACTTCTATTTCACTACTTTTCAAACTAACCGAAATCTATCTTCCCCCATTCAGGTTCCTGAACGCCAGCGGTAGCGTCTTCAAACCCGACCACTTTATCCCCTTCGGCACCGGCAAGCGCACCTGCCTCGGCGACGGTCTGGTCAAATCCACCCTCTTCCTCGGACTGTCCACCCTCCTTCAGCAATTCGACGTCTCCCTCCCTGCCGGAGACCCCAGACCCGACATCTTCGACATCCCCGGGCGGGTGGTCCCCAAGAACGAGATCCGACTGGTCTTCAACAGGGTGGACGAGCTCAAGGAGACCGTCTCTCTGTCGTGAGATCTGTGTCCTGTTGTCGTCTTTTTAAGTTATCGGAAATGCCGGTGTATGATTTGGTTGAAGTTGTTTAATTGGGTGTATTATTGAGAAGGTCACGATGTGTGGTGACGTTTTTTTCGCACTTTGTGTTTTTGTTAATCGTAGCGGACTACCGCTATAGCAAAATTCTTAAATACTCAATCATTTTGGACTTAAAACAATATCAAAACTTTCAAAATCTTTTATTTTAAATACGAAGTTGTAAACTCATACATATTATCATACGTATGAGTTCAGAATGAGTTATTTAAAAATTTCAAAGTAAAAATTAAGAGATAGTTCAGTTCCCCCGAAGAAAGTTATTTAATTAATTACACAATTTTAAACGTAAATGAATCATTTTATCGGTAGTCCGGAGATTAGTAAAAACATTCAAAATGGCCAAAATATATAATCAAGACTTTTTTTCTCTTAACTAAATTTGAGAAAAAAATCAAATCTACTTTCAAGAAATTTAGTAACTTTAATTCTAGGGAATAATTTTAATTTCAGAAATTTTTAAAATGCATAATATTTTACATTAAAATTTTTGGAATTACTTTACATTTTATTTTAACCTAACTTTTGAAAAAATATATAAACGATTTTATTGAAAATCTCTTAAACGCCTAAAATTTTAATCAATTTTCTATGCGTTCAAATCACTATTTCTATTTTTTATTCAATCACTCTTTTCTCATTTTCTTTTAAAAATATCGCTAAGTGAAAACAATGACCACTTTCTTGTTTGAAATTTCAACAGTTGCTGGCAACTCCACCGAATTTAGTCAAAAATGGAAGTTTCAAATCAGGATTTCCTGAACTTGGGACACTTAGTCATCATTTCCTATTCGTATTTTTTTTTATTTATCAAGATTGTTGACAATCTGGGAAATGGAATGGCATTGGATGGAAAACTGACGAATGTCTTGTAAGAATATTGGGTTCGATTTTGGCTGAATTGGAACGTTACTTCAGAAGAAATATCAGTATTAAAACGTTTTTGTGCTTTAGCATTTCTTCTATTCAAAAACCTAAACAGTTTGATCAAAAAATACTGTAATGATAAAAGTAAAGTACTGTACTTTTTTTCCATTCCGTTTTGGTTTTTGCAAGAAAAATATGTAATTATCTTTGGGTTTATGAAAATCAATTTCAAGAGCAATGTTGAAAGTACCAAATGAAATTTTAGAAATCAAAAACTTAAAAAACAAGATTTTTTTTTAATGAGGATCCAACTTTGGAATTTCATGAAAATGTACATTTGTATAGTTAATTCTCAAACAAATTCTTTGAAATATAAAAATTGTATTCATTGAATTTGTATGATTTCATGTTTTAACTGATAATATTTTTTGGTGTGATACTCTTTGATTGATTTTAATTATCTAATTGTTATTGTGATGGCTGAAACAGATACTGGCTGTGATATCATTCAAGGTGCACAGCTTGTAGATGAACATTATTCTGGGGTGTGTGTTATTTTATTATTATTCATAATCAAGTAGTTTTAGAAAAGCATCATTTATAAAATTGTGAGTAAAAATATCTCATACATTATCTGTGTTTTTGTTACACTATTTTTCAACAATGTTACTTATGTTTTCTGCATATATTTGAAATTGTTCTGTAAATAATGTATAAAGAAAATCTTAATATGTAATAACGGAGAGGGTTAAAAGAATGGCAATGGAGTAATTTGGTCTTAAAATATGTTAGAATTAGTATGGCATTTGCTTTTGTTAGTGTTGATATTTATTTGTAACAAGCCCAGTTTGAATTTGGTAATTCATGATATTGTTGAAGTTAGTATCACAGAAATAAATATTTAAATTCTTTATAATCGAAAAAGCTCTTCAGTTAAAAGATGTTTAAAGCTCCTCTTAACAAAACCTTTTTTTTCTCATAAATTCTTTAAAAGTAAGTTCATTTAACGAAATGTATGCTGAATGTATCTGAATGGTTCAAAGGTTGTTCAGAAAGGATTGCAAAAAAATGTTGTTCTGAATCCCACAAGATTACAGAACGAGTTGTAAAGGTTTTGACAAACTGATCTCAAAAGGTTTATTTATGTCACATTTCATTGAAGCTATGCAGCATATGCATAACTGTCTTTCCTCTTCTATGTATCATGTACAAACATACTGTGCAATAAATAAATATCTGAAACCCCTGGCATGTTTTTGACCTTGTTTTTTGTGCATAGTTTAGTTTTTGAAATACCAAACTAACAGAAACATAAGGAAAATAAATTTCACAGTTCTGATTTTTAAAAGTAAGAATGCAAAAATAGGAATTAATGTGTGATATCAATTCATTTTATTGCAAAAAATTCAAATTAAAATTCATAAATAATCATAGATACAAGAAGTTCAATATGAAACAAATTGATTCAATCACAATACTGAATATATTAAATCATTTGTTTAATATGATGTAAAACTGTAACAAAGTTAACAAATTAGGTATTCACTGTTAGGGGGCTTTCTGTACAATATAAAAATACTTCCATTTACAGTTAAGGTTTAAACAATAGCTAACAGTGAGTACAAGACAATTTACTTTAGACATCCCTAGAACTAATTTTTAAAGGCACTTGAACAGTAAAAATAATTAAGACAGCTTTTAGACACGTTTTCACAATCAAATATGTTTTTTTTTACAAAATCAATCACAAATGTTGTTTAGTATTCAGAATCATAAAATAATCATGCAGGCCAACAATTTGTATAGAAAAGTATGAGCTCTCTCTATATATATTACAATCCTGAATATACTTAAAAACCTTGAACAGGTTATGAATTATGAGCTTTTAAAGAAAATTCTTCAACACACATGCAAGTTTTAAATTATCACAGACAAAATCACAAGTAAAAATGAGAAAAAAAACTTTGAAAATGTAACTACATAGATACAAATAGCTGCCATTACAACTTAAAATACATTATAATTATACAAAAATTCTAAAATGACAAAGCCTATAAATTTTTAAAATATTAAAAAAAAAGTCAAAATAATTAAAATAGTTAAGAGGAATTTCAACTAAGGAAAGCCATATTATTATATTCAAGTCTAATTTTATGTTTAACCACGGCTTACTAGATACTATACAGGCTAGCCGAGTTTTCAACAATGAAATCTATTTGACAACTTTTTCCCGCTAGGATCGTCCTACCTATATCACCCACCGCCTTCAACACTGTGGATATGCTTTGCCAGTTTGTCCAGTATTACCATCTGGATTTTTAATGATTACCGTACTCGGCTAGCCTGTATAGTATCTAGTAAGCCGTGGTTTAACAATAGTAAATACATAAATATATATTTAGATGCATGAAACAAATATCTTCATAAGATAGCGTAATATAATTATTAATCTTCAAATGTATAATTACATTTAACAAACATTTTTACTCATAAACATTAAAGTAACAAAGCATGCAATCAAATTCTTTAAACAAGACAAGACAAAAAACAATATAAATTAATCTCAGCTCAGAAAGAATTCTGGAATTGTACTCAACTCTTTAAGTTTTACATTTTACAGTAGAGAATGCTTGATGAAAAATTTTCTTAAGTTATAATAGTAACATAAGTAAATATTACCTCAATGGATTTTTTTTTTGCAGGTGGTTTGATTTTCTAAAAAATATTCATAATAAAAGATAAACTTTTAAATAGTAGCCCACTTCTAGCAGAAACCTTAAGATATAAAATTAATTGATAATTTGGTTATAAAACTGCTAAAACAAAGAAACTGTTTCTTATCCATTCTATCCCAAAAAGACAAATACTAAGAAGTTCAAATGCTATCATCATTTGAAATTAACTTCTAAAATACTATAACTTATTCCATCAATGCCCAAACAAAATGTGCAGATAAGTTAGGAATTATTATCAAAGAATACAGTGTGTTGTGTAACTAACCCTTTAACCAGCCCAAATGGGTTAAACAAAATATGAAAAAATATTTAACAAACTGAAGTGGAAATACTCTTTTATAAAATTAAAAGTCACATTATGAATTCTTTATATACCATATGAATGAATGCTAAAATTAAGTCATTTTATTTTTCCCTTTCAAACCTAAGGTGCCAGATAATACCATTGGATTCTACGGAAACTTTGGAGCAGCTAGGACTGAAAGGGTTAAGGCATGAAATTCGTTGACTTTCTACATAACTTGGCCTTTTTCACTATGTACTTAAATTAAGTATAGATGGTCAAAGCAGAAATACAGTTAAACAGTGCCTCATTAGGAAGACATCTCTGAAAAAAAATATTTATTAAAACTACTCATTTTAGAAAATTTAGAGAAAACAAATACTTCTAGTATTAAAATAACCAGTTGGGTGAAACTGAGAATGTGAAAAAACAGTTCTTACAGGAATATTTAAAACAAAGTAATAATTCCCAGTCATATGTATTTTATATAGAAAAAGCAATACTTTAAAAATAAATAATTATTTAAATATCATTAAAAATACCAATGACAATTCACTTTTTTAAATCTCAGAATAAAAAGATTAATTAAACATAAACTAACAAATATTTAAACAGTTGTTTAAATAAACACATGAAGATGGTAAATTTACTTGAATATCTACAACCATTTCAAAACTCTTTAGAAGAGTTTTTAATTAACTTTTGAAGAGAATCATATTGAATTATTTAGATTTAAAAACAAATCTAGTCAAAATCAGAATTTGAGTCTGAATCCTCCAAATCAGAATGTTCAGTGATGTTTCGAATGCGTTTCATTGTAGCTTGCAAAATGGAACTCAAGTCCATAGGAGTATCAACTCTTCCCTTTTCTTCAGTGACTGAAACAGAAGGTAAAATTTTATTAGAAATAATTGAGCCTGAAACTAAGATACTTTCAAAGAAATATTTAAAATAGTTACAATTTATTTTATGTAATTTTACTACAAAAAAAGTTTTTAGAAATTGATTACAATTTTTCCCAGAGAAGTTCTAAATTAAAGCTGAGGTCACATTTGAGCAAATCATGAATTTGAATATGGCTACTCAATGGAATATATAGAAAAAAACTTACAGTATATTTAAATTTGGTTATATGGTTAAGGTACGTCGAACCGCACTTATTTCAGCGGACCAAATCGTAATAGTGCGGAAAACTTGCCTACCCATAACAGTAACTCGTGTGTGAAATTTTAGCCCTATCAAATAATATCTTCTGTTCTGAACCTCGGCCTAAAGTTTTGACTTTTTACCAAAAAATTGCTATTTTGCCGTATTTCTTACCGTTCCGTGACCTCCTGATGAACAGAATTTTTTCAGGTGGTGTGGTAGGGGTCTAGGGGGACTTTTCCGTGAACCCCATCCTCATACCCCCCTTTCCCCCTACGCGGGCCGGGGTTTTGTGGGCGGGCGCGCTGCTCAAAATGTTGGCTTCCCTCCAAACTCCAGCCCTGCGCCCGCCTTCGTTGCCAGTTTTCTACATCAAAACCTCACGTAAACCAATTATTTTCATAAAAGTGACCCAGAACCCACTGTTGAGAGGTATCTTTCCATCAGGATCCATGGATTTATAATTATTTTTTAAAATTTTCATTTACCTTAATACCTTTTTCACAAACTAGCATTTTTATTACAATCTGCTTTTTTACGGCATGTCTGTTGGTTAATAAACTCTGTTACAACTGTTCAAACCTGCCATTGGAAAAAAAACTTATTTACCAACTGGAATAGCCAGGAGGATGTCTATGGTGGATGCATTTTGCGTCTAACTAGTGCTGTTATAAGCAGTCAGATTTTGTCAGTATTCTCCTTCCTTGATTTAAGATTGATTCCTATTCTTATTATAACATAAACATTATTTTACATATAAATGTGCCATGGATGGAGGAAAGAGTATAAAACCCCCCTGAAAATTGTGGAATGTGATTTGTGAAACGACCATTCCTTTAAAAACTAATCATATAAATTTGAGAGATATCATTCTATTCTCTGTTTAGTTCAAGCATAGTGCCCCCCTTATGCGTCGAAATATAGGGTATGGGGACAATAGCACACTTAGGAAGTAGGTAAATTAGTTCATGATCACACACCAGATGAAATTTCAGAGTGATATCTCGATCACTACATGTGGATTAGCAAAAGAGAAAAGAGGTAAAATTAACAAACATATTTTCATTGATTACCATATCTCACCTGTACCTCAACAACCGACGGAGGTTCTGGGCTCTGCCCCGTCTATGCCATGTACTTGCTCCTTACTGTATACTTTCCTCTATAGTTCAATACCATACTTCAGAAGTTTATCAAAGGTGGTTCGCGGCATCTTTTTGATGATCTCTCGTACCTGATATTTACCTGTTCAGTATCGTGAAGTATTTGACAAATGCATTAAAATGCCATTTTTGCATTACCAGAAAACATCTTGCTAGGCATAACGACTCATGAGAGGAAATTTGTTAGAAAAAACTCCCTTAATAAGATTTTTTTGGCAAGAGAACAAGCAATTGGTTGTTCACAACTTAGGCAATTAGGCATAATAATGTTCTTACTTAGCATTTCCAAACTAAACGCTATTTTGAAAGGATAGATTAGGAAAGTGTTCATATAACGTTTCCACCAGTTCTTAAGGAACTGATACATTAGCTCACACAAAATATTTGTCGAGTGGGAGTTCTCGAAGTTCCCACCACACACCGTTACAGTGGAGAAAAGGGTACAGTTAATTACTAGTCCTTCCAGAAAGGTGTGTGGTTCCAGAGGCTTAGTGAAAGGGGGTTATATCCTTCGATAATCAGAATTTTCCTTTTTTTAAAATAGAAAACACTGAAGTTACTTTAAATTCCCCCTAAATTACACTATTCCCCTCCAGATTTTTTTACTGGCTATGCCACTGAGTGGTGCCTCTTGCTCGGAACGACTTCGTCAGATACTCTCTTAAATCAAGAAAAGACAGACAAGCCTCAGACAAAATCAGACTGTATAACAGCACTAATTAGACGCAAATCATCCACCATAGACATCCTCCAGGAAATTTCAGTTTGTAAAAAAAGTAGATTGTAATAAAAATGCTTGTTTTGTGAAAAAGGATTTATAAATGAAAATTTTAAAAAATAATTATAAATCCATGGATCCTGATGGAAAGATACCTCTCAACAGTGGGTTCTGGGTCACTTATATGAAAATAATTGGTTTACGTGAGGTTTTGATGTAGAAAACTGGCAACGAAGGCGGGCGCAGGGCTGGAGTTGGGAGGGAAAGCCAACATTTTGAGCAGCGCGCCCGCCCACAAAACCCCGACCCACGTAAGGGGAAAGGGGGGTATGAGGATGGGGTTCACGGAAAAGTCCGCCTAGACCCCTACCACACCACCTGAAAAAATTCTGTTCATCAGGAGGTCACGGAACGGTAAGAAATACGGCGAAATAGCAATTTTTTGGTAAAAAGTCAAAACTTTAGGCCGAGGTTCAGAACAGAAGATATTATTTGATAGGGCTAAAATTTCACACACGAGTTACTGTTATGGGTAGGCAAGTTTTCCGCACTATTACGATTTGGTCCGCTGAAATAAGTGCGGTTCGACGTACCTTATTATATGGTATATTAGTTATGATAGAATGAAAAAAGCAATTTTCTTAAACTTTTATCTAGATACAGGAGAAACCAATGTACTCAAATTTAAGCATGCCATTTTAATGAAAAGTCATCTGATTGAAAAAATAGAATAATTATCTACCATAATTTTATTTCAGTATTAAATCAAGTGAATCCCCACTTGTTTTAGTGTTTTTATTTTCTGTTTGTTAAAGGCTAGTTCCAGAATTAAAGTCAAGATTATGGGGTCTCATAACTTACTGTACAGTACTTTTAAAGGATATCTACTTTTGATAAATACTTACAACACAATAAAATAAATATCCATAAAATCCCTTTCAATAACTACAAGAAGTACAGGTGAAATGACAACAAAACTATGCATCCTGTCATTTTGTCACATTTTAAGCAATTTGTGACACAAGCAACAGAGTAACTAGTGTTTGTATTAAAATCTTAACTAAGTAATCCAAATTAAAATAGTAAAACTATTTTATAGTATGTATTTTGCAACTTGGATTTTAAGGACAAATATAAAAGTAATTAAAACATATAAGTAACTCAAATAAATTAATACTTACTTTGTAACGGTTTTAATTTAAATTGATTTTTGAAACTGAAAAAAAGGCATTGCAGTTTATAGGGGATCTGGACAATTTTTGATAAGTGATGTATTGATCACATTAAAGCAATGATTTTTCCGAAGTGGGTGTCATAAACAGATGCCAGGGGGTGTCACAATGAGGAATTCAGGATAGTATAAAATGAAATTATCTAAACTGAAAAGAATGAACTCGAAATTGACATCTACAAATGAACTTTTCTCTTTAAAATTCTGTGAGCAGTCTTCTTTGGATGTAACCCTAATATTCAAATTTCAAAAACTTTCTGGGGGTGGACCCAAATATCTTTCCTTATTTTTCAGAACTTGCATTGTACATAAAATTTTGACAAAGAGGTTCACCAAGATTCAAGCCCTGCCTGCAAGTAATCTAAAACTCAATGTATAAAAGAACTCATAGGAGGGTACCTTAGAAATGGGCTTGAGTTGGGAAAAAGTCTGGTTATGGCCTTTATGCATCTTTTAGAAATCCTTCTGCTCCATCCTAATCAAAAAAATTTTTTTGAAAAGCCCTTTTTTTTCTAAATAACAATTGTTTTGTCCAGTAAATTGGAATAGTTTTAAAATTAAGACCTCTGAGTTAGAAACTATTCCTTGATCATGAGGAAATGCTCAAGCTAAAAAGCAATTTAGAAAGAGCACAATTTAGCTCTCAGTAGAGGATATAAAAAGCGTTAAAGTTGTTAAAGCCATTTGTTAGAATTAAAATATAAATATTGTGTCCTGTTGTTATCATGACTGGGATGCATTTAGTTATACAAAGGGTGCAAAGAGTTTGAAACTTTTGGGAATTCTGCATTAAAGGATACATCTTACATTACATTAAATAAGTGATTGGAACCCGTTGATTTCTCCAACATTATCTTATGTGTAACATTAACCGTGATAGCAGTAAAGTAGAGTGAACTGTACTTCTAAACATACCTAATAGATTATACTTTTTTGAAAGGGGATATAGATAATCATGCACTACAAACATGCAATACTTGGGTATTCAATATATTGATAATACCTCCTAACTTGTAATGCAGTTTAACTCACCAGGAGATGGAGCTTTCAGCTTACTCCTCATAGCCAGAATCTCATTCAAGCTAAATGAACCAGGCGTGGTGTTCTTGACTTCCTTCGGAGGCGGGGGCTTTTTCAACCCTTTCAACTGACCCGCAATGGCATCTTGCGATATGGCCTCCGTCGTGGGAGGATCCGAGGAGACGGGCTTCTCGACTCTCGCCTTATTGGAAGTGATGGTTGGAGGTAGAGGCATACCTGGGGGTGGAGGCGGGGGTGGGGGTGGAGGCGGGGGTGGGGGTGGAGGTGGAACAGAAGGTGGAGGTGGAGGAGGAGGGGGTGGTGGAGGTGGAATAGAAGGTGGAAGAGGCGGTGGTGGTGGTGGAGGAGGTAGCGAGGTTAAAGACTCGGGCGGAGAAGGTAGTTCTGGAGGTACTCGAGGATCTGTTGGTTTGGCAGGGGCGACCACTTTGGAGACACTTGGTTTCTTTTTGGGTGTTAGGATAGTAATTGTGTGTGGGTTGTCCATAACACTCAAAGTGGATGTCGTCATGTCGGACTCTTCCTTCCATGCTTGGTCTTTGGATTCTAGCTTCAGTGCTTTCTAAACATGAAAGATATTGATAAAATTTGTGAGTGGGAATTTTAATTAGGTCATGTGTATAAATAAACAATTTAGAAATAGATGAAAATAAAATGTATCTAAATATTACATATGATTATGCTGATTGTAGGTGAATTAACTCGCCGAAAAACTTACGTAGTATTTATTTGTAGACTAGCGTTTCAAGTTAAAGAATTATTAGTTTAAATACTAGTGTTCAAAAAGTAAAAAGTAACTTGATTTTGAGTTTGCATCATGTAAAAGAAATGATTAGAATGGAGAACTGATATTAGATTGTGTTGTTTTTTATGTTAAAGAAAATTAGGTATTAGTTTATAATTTAGAAGAATTTAGATTAGATGGGTGTTTTGATGATGTTGTGATTATATTATTAGTAGAAAAGTAGTTGTTGTATTAGAATTGGAAAAAGATGGAGAATTAGATTAGAAGAATTGGTGAGATGAGATTGTGTTTTTTGGTGTATGTGCTGTAAATAGGATGTTTTTGTAAATATTAAAATTGATTTCTCACTCCAATGTTTCCCTGTTGAAATTTGCCTCTGAGTTTGGCTTGTGACTACGATTCTTCTCACTCCGGGACATTTAAGAGACTCCAGTTCGAAGAGTATGTATACTTGATTTTTAAATTAAGACAGCTGAGCTACTTGATAGATTGGAAGTAGTAACTAATATACCAACCTTTTTATACTCTTTTAGTCTTTGTAGAGTTTTTCTTCTCTCATCTTGTAACTTATCAACTGGTAATTCCTTGACTTTACTCTCTTTCCTTTTACGAGTCTGTTAGGTAAGAAAAATTACATCATTCATTTGAATTGTGGAAAAAGTAAAACACAGAATAGCTCAGTATCAGTTACCATTCATATTAAAGAAACCCACATATAGTGAGCATATTGAAAACAATATACTTGAACACCATTGATAAAACCTTACTACTATTTAGGTGTAACTTTCTCAAGATATCAGCACAGCACTTAAAATACAAAAAATTGTAGGTAAGAAAAATAATATGTAACCACTAAATATATCTAAAGAAAAGTGAAGCACTATAGTTTTAAACACTTTTAAAAATAAGTTTTAAACTTAAGACATTTTAACATTTAGACTAATTTAAATCTTACATTAACCTTGCTGGGCTTTTAGCATGTAGTTGATCGACTATATTTGTATTGTATTTGTATTTAATCATATTATATCATCATTATTATATCATATCATCATTTATTATATCATTGATAAGACTTTTTATATTAAAATGCATAGGAATACAAAACATTTTTTGTTATATGCAGTTCTGGCACCAAAAAAAAAAGAACAAATTAGATTAGAACAAATTAGAACATATTAGATTGTTTAAAAGTTATTATAATATTACAGCAACACTCCTGAATAAAAATTAATTTAGAATATTTTAATGCAAATAACCTGAAATAAGTTCAAATGGTTAGAAAGTTTTCTGCAATTGTTTCCATGATGTTATGGAAAACTTCCCTACTGATTTCAAACCTTGATTACAAACGTGTTCAGAGATACTAACACACAACTTCTCCATAAGTGGAGAACAAAACTAATAACTGATATTAAAATAGGTATAAAAGCTCTTCAAATAGAAAAGTAAATGTACAGCTTCATACCACAGTAGCAGCCTTTTCATTTCTCTCTAATATAGAAGCTTTCATAGCCTTCTTCTCTTTTAGTTCTGTTACCATGGTTTTCTAAAATAAAATATGTTTTTGTTAAAAATCTATGTATAACAAAAAATAATTAATAGAATCGTAATATTCTGAGGGAATAATTTTGAAAAAGGATGTGTGATTATCAGATACAGTTTGGAATTCAAAACAGTACTAAATTCTGTATATTCTGGCCTGACATAAGAGTATCAAATGCTTCTGACAACCACTAAATGGTAGAGGTGACCACCATTACAATGGTTCATTCAAATATGATTGGAAAAGTGACTTGTTAGTTTTAATAGCTAAAACTATATTTAAATAAATAGCATTGACTTCTGGTTTTTTACAGCATAAAAAAGTGACAAGTCAATCTTCTTAACCTTCTTGCAAAAATTAGATGAATGGGTAAGAATCCAAGGCAAGCAAGTGACAATGCATATTAACCTTTTTATACGAGTTAAGTTGGCAAACTTTGAGTTAACTACTTCCACTTCATAAAAGTTATTCCAAAACTTAATTCTCAAGTTGATTTGAAAGCATCTCATTATTTACCATAATTTTGGGTAGATTAAAAGTTGAAAATTAACTCCTGCAGCTTATCAGCCAGGATAACCTATCTAATGCAATTTGGTTCATATGTAGTCTTTAGCTATGCAAAATGTTTTGTGCAAGAAACTCCCTTTCTTCATTTATAACATTCTTTTTGCATGTTATCAGAAAATAGCCCTTGACCTCTATACTGACTTCCATTGGAGGCTATGAACACAAGTTTTTAAAATTGAAAAAAAGTTATAAACTTCATGGTGTGTGGACTCCAAAAATAATGAAGGGAGAATCAGAATTTTAGCAGGTGTATCATAGGAAGTTGAGTTTTCAATGACACTGGTCAACTTTGAGAGCTTTATGACTATTACAATTTTGCAGACCAGGCTTTTTACATTATCTTCATTTATTTTAATGAAACTAAAGTCTGTCTGCCCTTGCAAGGCACGAGTGGCAAACCTAAAATCAGTGCCCACAGCAGAAAAAGCAGTGGCGAATGCAAGGTATCGGGTATCTAATAGAAGTGAGATAACCATCTTTATGGCTACTCGCCACTGTTTTCTCTGCTGTGGGTACTGATTTTAGGTTTGCCACTCGTGCCTTGCTAGGGCAGACAGACTTTACTACTGTATTATTGAGTGCTAATTTTACATATCATCAATACATCAATATTTGTGTTTATAGTTAAGTTGAAAATGACACAAAATGTTATTAATTAGGTTTGTAATCATATCAATATGAAAGGGCTTACAACTAGATTTGTTTTATTTTTCAAACTTAAGTCATTTTTGCTGTTGCCCATACAGGGATGGAGCTTATTTTTTCTGCTTACAGCTTATTTTTTATTTACCATTTGTGGCTAATCTACCCGAATTTATGAATATTGTTCCCATCTAATTGACGCAGAAGAAAGCATATTTTATGTATACAGAGTAAAAATATTTTAACAAAATAAAGGTCAGAAATCACTGATTCTGAGCTGGGAATAATAATAAATTACAGAAACTATAAAACTTAAAAAGGTGGGTACTAAAAGGTTGGAAGAAAATTAGAGATTCAGAAAGTAGAATTGTGAAACTGATTAAAATAAAATGCTATTCCATACAGATTTAGCAACTTATCATATTTATCATGCTTATTTAAGTTTTCACCCAACATCCCTTGTGCCTTTTGGCTTCTAACCCACTCAAATAAAAATAGAGCACATAAATAAGGTGCTTTAAGGATGAAAATATAGTAGAAATATAAAGCAAGAATTATACCTTTTTATTCCTAATAAATGCCCGTTTTCTGTAAAGTTTATTGAGTTTTTCTTTGAGCTTGACAGCTTTAGGGTTTTGGTCAGGAACATCACAGTTTAAATCATCCAATTCTTCTGGATTTTCAACTGCATCAAAAAATACTCCAGTATCTAATTTATCTAAAAGATAAAAAAACATCCATTAAGTATTATTTAAGCCACCTATAAAAAATATTACACACTACTACTAATAGGAAAAAGTAAACACATAAACATAAAGGAAATTTTCTACCAGTGATTTAGAAATGACGAGATCCTTTGCAACAACAACAAGCTAACTCAATGTAAAGTTATTGAAGTTAGCTCATTGTTGCTGCAAGCACCTCAAATGTCTTTTCTTTTAATGAAATTCAATCACATCTGACATTAAGGAGTGAAAAATAACACTCTTCAAAGACCTCATAGAGAAGCATTAAAGAGCAACAACCTAAAGTACCTTTATATTCTTTATTAATAACTGCTAACTGGCTTTTGTATAATCTCTCTTCAGCTTCCAAAACATCAAGATGAGAATCAAAAACTGCTACTTGAGCATTAGTAATTTCTTCTTCAATTCTGCCAATTTCACGAACAGCTCCATAATCATAACTTAAATATGTTAACTAAAAATAAATAAATTACTTATTAATAACTACTCTTACTAAAGTGAAAAATGTGTAAGTGTGATTACTGAGATATCTGTTTGAGGATCAGGTTAAATTAAGCAATAAAATTATATTTTCCTTAACTGTTTTTTTCTATATACAGTAAAAGTATAGTGAAATCCTGATTTAACATCTTAAAGGGACCAATGGAAATAATAACTTTATGAGCAAGAAAAAAATGTGGAATAAGAAATTTTTAGAACAGGTCTTTACTATATATAGTCTATAGTCTTTACTATGCATCCTCGAGAACTTTGTAAGATTGAGTTAGCCACCAGACTTCATCTCTTAAAGTTTATCACCAGATTTTGGTGAGGGAGAGAATATGAAAAAGTAAAAAAAAAATTAAGTAAACAACATGGTAAGGGGTAACATTTGCAGAGAATATGGGTGTTAGTATCAAAGTAAGAATTTTAATTTCAATTTTTTATAGAGTGTGAGTATTTGATGGATTTTTGTATTTTCTTATTTGAAAACTCCCTTATGTTTTCTTATAAAGGGTCTCATGGTAGCATGTTTAATTTTTTTACCAGTTAAGTTTTATTATATGTTGCAGCTACTACTCAAACTCAAATTTAAAATCTTTTTTTTTTAAATTTCAATACTTTACCTGACTTTTGATTTTGTCTCTTTGATATTCTTTGGTCGCTTTAATTGCATTTTGAAGTTTTAAGTCCTCTTGGCAGACATTTACTTCTAGTTTTAACAGACGAGGCATAGCATGAATCTCAAAGGCTGCTTTTCCAAATTTCTTTTGATCAGACAACATTCTATCTCGTTGACCTAGAATGGAAAAAGATGTTGATGTAGAGGGATTTATTCATATTTTAATGCATCCCATAACAGATTTAAAGTTGTTTAATATTATGAATTATAACTTTTACACAATTTAAGAACACCATTTAGAGCTAGAAATGCTATGTGACTATTCAATGCAAAAATATAATAAAAAAACGAGAATTTTGAGTTGATTCCTTTTTTTACTCATTAAATGAAAGTAAATATTAGTATGTTTGAATAAAACATGATATTTAATGTAAGTGTTAAAAACCAGAAAATAAAATTGAACCATGATCATGCATTATCACATTATAAGGTCAACGATTTCTCAGATTTTTAATTTAATAACTCAAAATTGATTTTGCAAACTTAATAAAGGTCTTCAGCACAGTTTTTCATCAGTGAATAAATTTTTTGACCAGATTAGAAGCCTTATCTCATTGCATATCATCAATATGGGTTGGTGAAAGTTGCTCACTTGTAGACGCAATAATTAGTTGAATAAATTTTATGATTTTTCCCGTAAGGATACAAATGGGTTGTCAAAGATGTTACCTAACTACCAATAGCAACAGAAAACTACAGAAACAACATAAGTAGTAGAATTTTAATAATGATAAATCCAAACTTTTAAATGCATGCCAACTGTCTCAAGTGGTAAAAGATAACAATGATGTGTAATATTTACCTACAACTAAGTTTAAAGTTTTTCTATAAAATTCTTGATATAGCTGTTGGATGGCTTCAGTAGCTACTAAAGACTGCTCATTCCACTCTTCATAGTCTTTCTCGGCTTTCTGCCTTATATTCGGACCAATTTCTTCAGATAACTTTTCTTTTGCTTGCTTTACTTTACTATGAGACATTTCTCTTAGTTCTAAAAAAGGATGCAAATGAAAATTGTACAATTCAGCAACATTATCGTTGATTTTTTGGCAAACCTCATCTTCCAGAGCATAAATGGTAGAAACCTGAAGCAATGTCTCAGCTCTCAATCTGAGAGATAAAATTTCTTCTAACTCTTTGTAAGCATTATCAATAGCTGCATCAAGATTTTTCTGCCTCAATTCATTCCAGTTCTCTTCATAGCACTTTAAAGGGTCATCATCCCCAAAGAGCAATGACTTTACCAGTTTTTTACCCACCCTTCTAATAGCACACCCTAAGTAATGCTCAACAGCAGATGATAAGTACTCATACTTTTTACGAGATGGCACATAGTTAGGTTTGATTTCCTTGGGAAACTCTGAGGCTAACGAAGTGTTGATCAAATAAAATTGATCTTGAATATGGTACAACTCTTTCATACTCAGTAAACAGACTCTGTTCTTGTTACTATGGTCACTTGCTTTTCTAGACCCTTCATGTAAGGTAATGGCAAATTTCAGTTCCTCAGGATTCCAGGCACATATGAACTTAGAATGGTCTGTATCATCACTTTGGTGAAAGATGTTTGCTTTGACAGCAACCCATTCTGATAAGTCTTCAATAGGTGAGCCCATACCTAAAAGACAATTAATCAATTATCAGAAACAGATATTTTAATATTTAAAACTATATAGCTACAGAACTACATATGGATTATTATGCATGTTGTTACTAATCTCAGAATCGTCTAGCAGGGCTAGACAATCCCCATGAATCCAAAAATGTCTAAAAAAAAGTTGAGTGTCTCGAAGGACTTCGCCTTTGTTTAAAACTCAAACAAACAAAAAAAACTATTATGATACATCCTACATCATATTCATGAGAAAACAGAATAATCTCAATTTACAAGTCATCAAAGAGACATGAACTTCCAAAACATTTCCTTCAGCAATTGTATTGATCAAAACTAAATTTTAATCAATAAAGATGTGTAGCATCTAATTTATGTAGAGAACCTTATGCTAATTTTCGAAAAAGAGGCAAACAGCATTTTAGTATGTTAAGAACAAGTCAGAACACGAATTTAAACTAATATGGTAAGAAATCCTTGGCTAATCCAAAAGATTTGCGAAAAACAGCAAGAGTTGCATTGGAGTATTGGTTCTTGACTATTCTGTTATTTTTAAGTTGAAGTATTATCAGTATCAATATACATGCTTAATATAATAATACAAGGTGCTAGCTTAAAAAAGCTTCATCAATAAGTCAATACTTAGGATTTACCATATCCCTCACAGTTACCTTAAAATAACTGTGTTTCGGTTTGGAGGTAATAACTTTGGTTATGATTTTAGCATAAAAACTAAGGTTCATAACAACAATGTTTAAAAACAGTTAAAAGGTATGGTATGTGAATAAGTAGAACTAAATAAAACCACCTAAAGGATAAATTTAACAAACTAATAACATCATATTATTTAAATATAAACCGGCAATACAATTTGTTAAACTGCAATATTTTACAAGTGAATTGTACATTCTTATCAGGTAAATTGCTAAGTAATAAAATAAATAATATTTTGACAATCTAACAAGACATTGAATTGAATTATACTTATAAATATATGAACGGAAAAAAGTATTCTCGTATGTGGTAAATTGGATCATTTGATGAAAAAAACAAGATAAGAGTACCCAGCTACCTACTTATTGCATCACTTGGAGGCGTTCAAAAACACTAATCACAACACTTAGAGAAACGCGCAAATCATTAAATCCATGAAGATCCTTTAATGGAAAATAAAATTAAAATAATTGCTTGATTGCGTTTAAAATAACACATTAGTATTGGTCTTAAACAGCTCAAAGTCAGCTGACAAAAATGAAAACAACAACAAGGAAGGATGATTATGCGTAAATACAGTTACAGTTTACAGTCTAAATTTTTGCTTAGATCACAGAGTATCAACAACTGTGTGATTCTGCGACTTAAGTGTCCTCAATGGAGGAACATAATACATAGAATCTAGCTGGAAGCTGGAAGTCCACTGAAAATAGAGTTGAACCTCGGACACATAGGTGCCCATACATAAGGGCAACCCAAAAGGGTTGGTTAGTGGTTTTTTTTGGCGCATGGTTCATATCAGGACATTATGCGCCAGACCAAATGAGGCTCGGCTGACAAGTAAAAATTTTTCTTGGCCCCCTCCTGAATTCAAACATATGGGCGCCCATGCTCGGACAAATTGCAAAAAAAGTTTTCTGAACGGTTTTCACTTGAATGACCCCAGTAAAAACATACTAAAAATAGTACTATGCAATCGGAAATTTATTTTAAAATTTTTTTTAAAAAATGTCGGAAAAAGTTTTAGAAAAAAAAACAATAATATAGACAAGTCATACATGTTTGTTTATAGGTCATTTTTCAGTGCTGAAACCGAATACTGCCTTTAATTTGGAAAAAAATTTAAAAATTTCAATTTTTAAAATTAATTTGAATAATTACTTAATGAAAAAATTATATTCCTCCTAAAAACCTAACAAAAAGGTCAAAAGAGATAAATCCAACTGTTTTCATTTAGAAATTACCTAAATATCAACATACTGAAATTTTAAAATTTTACAAGATAGAGAAGTTCAATTTTTTTTAAATTTAAAGTTTTTTTTTTTGTTTTGCAAAAAATTATTTTTCTTTCAAATTGGTGCCTTAAACCACCCCTAAACTTTTGAGGCTTTTGAAAAGGGCATTTTCAGTGGGTATTTTCCACAAATAGTTAAATAATGGAAAATCAGTGGAATTTACTCTTAACTAATTAGTTAATTAATTAATTTTAATTAAATTGGTGAAATGTAGGAATAACTTCCAAACAAGTAAAAATAAGTAGTACTTTGGTATCAGAAATTTTGCAATAGTAAGTAAATACGAATAAAAACATAAATTTTTCAAAAAAATTCAATTTTTTTAAGAATTAAAACATTTTAAAATTTTAAATTGTAATAAATTTTTTTTATTACTACATAAACTTATAACGCATGTTTATAAGTCAATTTTTGAATGTGATGCACGAAAATGTAATATTTATCCAATAAAAATTGAAATAAAGTTTAAAAAATTGCATTTTTTTCTATTGATGATGTTTGCTACTCTTGAAATAATTCAGGCAACCATAAAAGCCTTATTGACTACCTACATGTCAAAAAACGTGTTTGCCAACAATTTTAAGACCTAAAAATGAATAAAATGCAGAAAATTTATATTTTTGTTAACATATTTTTTGTTAACTTTAATGATAATTTCACTTAATTCATCCGTAAGTTATGAAAATTTCCTACCATCATACTTGTGAATTTTGTACAAAAGACTGAAAAATACATTGTAGTGCAAGAAGATAAAAAAATAATGAAAAAGAGAAATTAGTCAATTTTAAACTTCTTCTACTTTTAAATTACAACTTCTACTTTTACGCACAAGGGAAATATTTAAACAAATTATACTATTATATTTTTTTTCTCACATTTATTTTTTACCCTACAGCTATTATAACATTTAATATATATATCATATATCATACTATGTGTGTGGTATACTACCATCTGTTATTTGTAAAAGAAAATGATCATCTAACTAATGTTGATGAACTTTGGGTCCTGGTTTGGAAACAATCATCATTTCTCAAAACGAAATCTTACTTAGAAGCAAATCAAATTTGAGTGTTCTTTCTAAAAAGCAGATCCAAACCATTTTTTACTTCCTTCCTAAAAAGGAATTCCCCTTGAGAAGGTGGATACAAGAATTATTTCTCAAAAACAAGCAACATTTTTCTTTCCTCTGAGCAAAACTGATTTATCTACTTATTAAGAATGAATAATGAAATCGCATTGTCAGCTCCTTATCATTAAACCCTTGAGTGGTCTGTGAGATATGTTCATAGATATTTAGGTGTCTTAACAATGAGTTTTTTTTCCAAGCGATACGCAATTTAAGAAACGCACGCCCCGTGGTAATGGTATATTATAGTTCGGATGCTCACAAGGATGGATAAACCAAAAATGGAGGAGCAAACATTACGGATTGTGGAGTGGACAATAGAAAACTTCAGCTGCTGGAACAGAAAAATCCACGCCGTAGGCATCGAAAGTCCAGAATCGTTGCCTTATGAACACCGGATAACATTTCATCTCTTTCCGAAAGGTATCAGCGGAAAAGACAATCATCTAGTAGTGCACATTTTTTCTAGACATCAGCTCGGGTGCTTTTCTGGTGAACTGTCTTTCATCGGTTCTGATGGATCACTCCTTTACAAGCAACAGGTGGATTTAGAAAAGAACGAATGCGTTATACATCTTCCTCCTGGACCCGAATTCCAAAAGGTGGTTTCCCAAATCAGGAAGAACGAGGCTCTTCATCACAAGGATCGACTCACTCTGAAATTATGTGCGAAGAACATATCTGGATATGACTCAGTAGAATACATGCGTACGACGATAGATGCTTTCGATGCCTTCTTCAAAATATCACCTAACATATTAAAACCTTCAAACTCATTAAATTCCCAGATTTCATGGCTTTACTATCCTCTCGATGGAATAGGGAGTGGACTCATGACTTTACTTTCTTCGAGAGATCGAATTGATTATTCGAAAATAGAACTAGCACTAGATCCTCATTCTTTAAAGAAAAATGTGTCTGTTCTCACACGCTTGACTGTGCTAAACAATGAAGGGGATGTAGTGAGGCTAGAAGAAAACGAGCATCTGTTTCGTGACAAAGAAAAATGGATTTTTGCTAGTTCACTGACAGATGAGGAAGTTTCGACAGAAGGATTTTCCGTTACTTTAAGCTTCAAAATTATTCCGTGTAACCCATATAAAAATTCAGTTGGTCTCGGCACATGTTCGACACAGGCAGTTGACCCAATCGTATCAAATGGACTAAGACCTCGTGTTCCGCGTGAGTTCTGCTCCAAAAGCCTTACTGATGCCGTGTCAAACCACCCTGACAACACTCTGTCAGACCTTTCCAAAGAACTCATGTGCCTCTACCAGAAGCAGGACTTCTTCGACTTCCGACTCAAGTGCGGGGACGCTTCGTTCCCAGTCCACAGGGCCATCCTGGGGGCTCGATCCCCCGTCTTCAAAGCCATGTTCGCGAACAACGTGAAGGAGGCAGCGTCCGCAGAAGTGGACATATCAGACATGGACGACCCCACTCTCGCCCGTTTCCTTGCCTTTCTGTACACCGGGACTGTAGAGGACTTGCATGAGGAGAGCTCCCTCAAGCTCTTCAAGGCGGCTGACAAGTACCAAGTCCCCTCCCTCATGAGGGAATGCGCCAATTTCTTGAGTGCCAACGTTTCCATTTCGAATGTGTGCGACGTTCTGTCCCTGGCAGTCAAACACCAGGACCAGAAGCTGACCTCAGCGGCACTCAAATTCGTCCTATCGAATTACAATCAAGTCCTGAAATCCAAACGATGGACAAGTTTTATGAAGAGTGAACCTTTACTTGTTGCCCAAACTATGACCCTTTTAGCGGAAAAAAGATTTCTATAAAACAAAGAAGGCTACGTGAGCGAGCGCTTTCTCCGTAATTGTAAGGGTGAGTGGAATAACGAGGTATGTAACAAAAAGCTTATTTCGAGATATGTATTTCGGCTTTTAAGGTTTTTTGTGGTCACATACTATGTCACTGATATCTCTGTAAGGATCATAGAATGATGATATCTGTACTAAAACGTAGTTTTAAACGTACCCTATTCATCCATTACAATAAATCATTTTTCTTGAAAATTTTATCTTTCCACTCACCCCTTCAATTAATCTTAAATTTGGTTGTATAACTGGAGTTGAATTAAATTTTAAATATGTTTATCGAGTTAAAGTGTTCATTTTAATTAAATTTAAATATGTTTATTTACTTATCGTATGTTTTTAGTATTAGTAAGTACCCAGTTGGGGGGAAGATCTTATAAAGACCAACTGTCTCACCTTTTAAAAGAGTTAGCTTTGGCGAATGACTATAGTGGTCGACAAGTTGGCACTATTTGACAAGCAATGAGTATTTGAGACTTGTTTTGTTTGAACTACGGATTGGCTCTAAAATAGAGCCAACTTGGCTACCAATAAGGATTTTCGCCAAAGTTACAAGAACCGACAACGGATATTTATTTGTTTTGATCAATGAATGTTAAACTTAAAGTAGGTAAATTATACCAAAACTGTGATAAAAAAAATTCAATACAAAGAATTCGTTTTGTTTGATGGAATGTTTAGCAAAATTATTTTGTAATGCTGAGGACAATGAAAGTGTAACTGTAACTGTGTAAGTGCTAAATGTGTAATTTGTTATGAAGCTAAAAAATTTTAAATTTAATGATAAAGTTTCTTATTTGAATTGGATACAATTGAAGACGTTGGGGAAAAACGGTACTTGTCCATGAAATCTGAATATGAGAAAAACGAATTTATAGGTTAGAAAACTTTTGTTTTCCCCAGAGTGGCCAGTCCTCACAGTGTTAAGTGGCTCTAGGATATACAAAATGGACAAAAGCCTACTTCTCCGTGGTCTTCAATTGTAAATTAATTGGTAGTCGCATTGTATTTTAAATTTAAATGTTTTTAGATTTCCATAGATTTTTCCTTTATGACATTTTGCAGCAAAAATATCCGGACTAAATTTTTAACTTATTCCTTAATTTTAATTATTTTACAACACTTAAAAGGGAGTTAAATGTGTTTAATGTTCATGGAGCTATTTTGTAATTCTTAATTTATGCTAAATAAAAGAAGAGAAAAGTTGTTTTTGCCTGGATTTTACTTAATTTTACCACACATGACTTAAACTTGTTGCTGTGTTTGCAGTGTCATTGAGATAGGTAAACAAATAATAATTAAATACAATAATACTGAGTCATTTAACAGCTCAGATTCTGATACGGTTTTAAATTACTTAGGAAAAAAGGTTATACAACGTGGTTTAAAAAGAACTATTGTATTTTTTATAAGTCATGCGAATGTGGGTGTGTCGTGCACTGTAAAAGAATTCTTTCTTAAAATTACGGAAATCACACGGCAGCACTGTTGCCGGTGAATTTCTGTATACTTTGAGGAAATATATATGTATTTTCTTTTTCTGGGGCAAAGGAGACAAACTTTCCATTATTTGAAGAAATACATATTTTTTGCTCACTTACAGGAGGCAATCTTAAACAAACAATATTAAGTATAAACTCGTTTTATAGACCCGAATGACATTGAGACGTCACTGCCATATACTATGGATCTTCATAGTTAAAGGAAGATAGCTTCACTTTAACTTAAAGAGATGACGTAATAATCCGATTTTTGCATTACTTATGTTAAAAATTTATTCTTTTAAGGGAGATTTTATTCACTCTAATTTCTTTCGCGAAAGAATTAACGTGGGAAAAACGTGCTATATGCATACGGAAAAATTTTGGAAACATACAACAGAAAATTTAGTGTAATAAAAAGACGATTATTTTTACAGTGTGGGTTATAGTTGGTTGTTTTGGGTTTTATGGTGCAAGGTCCCTATACGAGGTCCCGTACAAGATGAGAATGTCAAACATTTATTTAGGTTTAAAAGTCTCTGCTTCCAACAAACATTAAAAAATGAAATTCATTTAAATGTTTCATGAGGTAAAAACAATGTCAAAGATGAACAGTGTGGGCAACAGTACTTCACATCCGTGGTTTCGGTCCAGTGGTACCCACTACTGCGTAAGTAGTACTGATACTGGATGATATACTGATGGAAAGTAAGTAGACATCGGCGTGTCTGGAATAAGGACTTCGGTCATTATCTTGTGTGGTGTGCTCTGTCTTTGGAACAAAAGACCCCCATTGCTTCTGGCCCTCTGAAATCTCGCTACCTCCGGGAGGGGAGCTCCTCACCTTGGATCATCGCGACTCACCGCGTTATTTTGCGCATGCCCCCCAGGTCCCCGACAGCCTTGCAGCAGTTCTAAAAGCAACAGGGGGATGCTTCGAAAAAACGGATCGAAATAGCACCGCGCTCCGGCTCAGACGATCTTGCTCTTCCTTCTCACCCGCGCTTCCTGATCCAGAGCAGCCAAAAGGAACCGTAAGTCACCCCCCGATTTATTGCACGTTTCGAACTCCTTGTTGTTTTTTACTGATAAGGTTCGATTGCATACTTGCGTTTAGCAGGTTTTGGTGTTTTTTAAGGATGATAAGGCATCTCCAGGGTGAAAAACTGCAGCACGGCTTGGGGGGATAGATAACTTTTCCGAGTTGTACAGCCTCTGTGGAATCGTTTATAAAAATTTAATTGAAAAGTTAAAAAAGAAGAAATAAATAAATGAAATATTTATTATTTTTCATATACTTTTTATTGCAATTTTATTTGCTTGATTTTTAAATTATTGAAAGTGTGAGAAAATTTTTAAGGGGACTTCCAAACTTATTTGAGGATATATATTATAATAATAATGTTTTAAAGTTTAGAAAAAAAATAAGCTTTCTATTTAAAGAGTGATATCTCTAATCTCTTCACTCTCTATTTTGCATTTGTATTATCGAAACTGAAATTTCTGATTTCTAGTTTTTATTATTTTTATAGAAACTGAAGTGCAAAAAAAGCTTCATAAAATCATTTTGATACCTTTTATTCAACTGTTTTTGTGTTAAAATACACAAAAATCTTTTTAAAAATATTCTTATCTTTTATATTCATACCTAATCGTTATTAAATGTTTTGTGTAAGGCGGCGCGCGCGCTCAGAAAGGAATTTCTCTTTTATTTCTGTATAACTATTATACATCATTAGAGTCATTTCATGGCATAAAAGGATGCATGTTACAACGAAGGGATTTTCTAATTAGAAAAATTTCAACATTATTATATCTTTTTAACTTTTATTTATAATTCCTTACATTGATTTTTCTAAGAAATGCGAATAATACTTTACCAAAAATGCTTATTTATGTGATAATAGAAGCTGGTATAAAAAAAGCATAAAATTATGTTAACCTTTTGAAATTTAAGTTATACATTAATACCTAAAAATAGGGTTATCATGCTAAGGAAAATTATTTTAAATTATTTTATTAAACTGTTTTAGACAAGAATTCTTCAAAAAATGTTGCGATAAGCCAGTTTTAATGTAAAATCAACTGAGCTCTACTTTAAACAAGAACCCCTCATTGTTCATTTGTAGGTTACTCATTGAACAAAATGTGTCACCAATCTACTTCAAAGTTTCAGGTGATTAATATGCTTGATTCTTTGCCAAGGTCGTCTGTCTGCCATATTAGAATGTTATCTAAACAGGCAAAACTTGAATTAACCAGAATGCTTTAAACGTGTTATTTTTTGACAGTTTGTTGTACCTACATTCTTATTATAGTATATCCTAACAACTTTAAATTAAAAGGTTAAATGAAACGATACTTAGTAAATGTGTAAGCAAAATTTCTTCGGCTTTTTTTATTTAATTAACGTGTAGTGACTTCATCGATTAATTATTATCTTCGAACATTCTTTTTATGTATTCTAATAATTTTAAATTAATAAGTTAAATAAAACGATACTAGTAAATGTGTAAGCAAAACTTCTTCCGCTTTTTTATTTAATGAAGGTGTAGTAACATCATTGATTAATTATTATCTTCTAACATTTAATGTAATTTTTTTTTTAAATTATTAAAAATGTATAAAATGTTTCTGTCAGAAAGGAAATTTACTTCAATTATAAGAAATTATTCTAAACTGTACTGCAAGTATTTAATTTTATGTAAGGAGTTTTTTTGTTTGTTTTTATTTCCTGTTTCACTTATAGACCTAAGGAAAAGGGATTTAGGGTTAGATCACCCCTTATTGTTCTATTTTTAACCCCCTTCAATCAATCACCCAATCCATTTAGAGTCTTGTCAGTTACCTTTGAACGTTCACACCGCATAAAACGATCATCTGTTTAAACAACCTTCTGCTCACAGAGAAGTATATGTCCTTCAGCACATCTAGTCTTCTTTTACATTGTAAATATCTAAAATCTAGAAAAAGAAATCCGTTGCACCTTTTTATTTAAAATAGAAAATTAACATTTTCCCTTTTGTCCATGTATAAATTTTGATTATTTATAATATAAGATAATTTATATCATTATTTCAACTTTGACTAATACTATTAAGGATTGAAATTTAATTTAAGGATTTTAATATCAAACAAGAGTAAAGTATGGGATTTTAAGTTTACTCTTTTATTGTATACTCTCGACATAACGAATTTTGTTATAAGGAAAATATTTCCGTAAAAAAATATTTTCTTCTCAACATTAATATATTAACTTGTCCCGTAACGGCTGCTATTATATTCCTCACTTGTTTTCTTAAAACAAAAGCAACAAATGTTAGAAATTTACCTCGAAATTTTAGTTCTTGATAGTTGAATCAAAGTTATTCTAAGATTCTTAATTGCTTTTCAACTCTCTAAGGACTTATACATATAATAAGGCTTAATACTAATAATGACAAAAGGCTTTACCTCTATCTCATAATTTATAATTTTCTTACATTTTCTGATTTTAGAGTTTTATGTGTCAAAAATTATCCATAAGTTTTTTCATTTTCTGGATATAATACATATATCACTGCGCTTCTATCATAAAAAAAATCTATAAGTTCTGTAATTTTTTAAAAATTAAGTCTAAACATAATTTAATTTTATATTTTTTTTTATTAAAAATGAACGAAACATAAACGAAATTAATTTAAGGTTATAGATTGTTTTGACAGTTTTTATTTTCGCTTAACTGCACATAAAGTAGAATCTTCAACTCCTAAAATAAAAATACAGATGCAAAGCACGAGCTAACGGGGGATTCTCTGAGCGTATAAAAACTCATCGCCGCACGAGTTGGTGTTATAATTAACTTCCAAGAGGAGCTCTTGAAATGCTTATACAGCACTTCTGTCTCCTCAATGAAAAATTACTCTTTCAATTAAACAAGTGGTCCCATCCAAGAGTTACCTCACCCCGATCATTAAATTTATTAACAACATCTAAATAGAAATTAAACAGAAGTTATGTTTGTTCACTAACGGTCGTATTCACCGCTAACTTGACCGGCGGTCAACCAAGAGTCAAACTTCTGATTGGAAGTTTGACTGCATGCCGGTTAACCGCCCGTCAGGTTAGCGGTGAATGCGACCGTAAGAGGTCTGGCTCTTCTAAGTGAAACAAATAAGTTTCTAAATTTAAATATAAAACCAATACCAATTTTGGAGTTTACAAAAAAAATATTCTCTACTACAAGGCATTAAATTCTTCATTGTGATTCATATAAACCTTTGTTGATCCACGGCTTACTAGATACTATATACAGGCTAGCCGAGTACGGAAATCATTAAAAATCCAGATGGCAACACTGGACAACTGGCAAAGCATATCCACAGTGTTGAAAGCGGTGGGTGATATAGGTAGGACTTGTGACGATCCAAGCGGGAAAAGTTGTCATATGGTTTTCATTGTTTAAATTTAAAACTCGGCTAGCCTGTATATTATCTAATAAGCCGTGGTTGATCCATCTTTTTTATTTTGTGCCCTAACTGAGCCTTTCTAAAATATCAAAGCTCATTATGTAAGCTGAATATAGTTTTAATGTTGGAAAAATAATTACATTCATGAATGAACTAAAAATGTATGAGTTTAAGGAAAAAAGATAACTACAAGAATGTGAGGAAAAACCATAACTAACGAACTAACGAGGACTAACGCATGAAATGACTTGAAACAAACTCCTTATCCATTGTCTTACTTTAGTCATCGTTTGAATCCAGGGTTGTTTGTTTGGCTGGCACCCTTGCCGCATTCTAAGTGACTAACAGTTAACCTACTATTTAAAACGTGAACTGAGAGACTTATTTCCGGGTGTCGAACCACATTAGAGGGTGGGGAAATTATCCTTGAATCACAGTGAAGAATTCAGGTCTGAGTATTTACAGAGTAACTGCTTGTTAAAATAAAGGACTCCTTAATGTGATTGGTGAACTTCATGAATTACCTTGTGAATGTTGAGGATACCTGGCAGTAACAAATAAAAATCAGGAGGATATTTTTCTTTTTAGAGGGTGTACATCCCGATATTTCTCCTTTCCTCACCCTTGTATTTGCAGTGTAAAATATAAGCAGCAAAATGCTTTGTGAATGTGAATTTTAACATTTTTATATGATCAACACATGAAATTATTTCAGAATTTGATAACTGTATAATAATTTAGTTACTAGACACAGATGGAATTTCTATGCTTATCATTCATATCCACAAAGTGATAAGAGTTGTAATCTTCAGCTTATTGTTTTGTTTTGTATATACCGTGGGCTTTTACAGAAAAAAAGCCACTAAGTCATTTTGGAGAATCTTTTGAAAGCGATAGAATGACGCCAATGAATGAGCGTTTTCCGAAAATATCGCTAAGTTTTCTTTTTTCAAATAAAATAGTAATCATATCACCTCATTTTTCTCTTATGAACAACACTGCAATCCGGAGTTTTACTAAATCTACTCAAAGTACTACAACTAAATCTAAACTCTTTAGAAACATCTGACTCCTATGAACTGGAATCAGGATTCGTCAATTTTAATTACTCACTAATTAGACTCGCAAGAAAAGTACAATGATTGGACAAGCTGCCAAAAGAGCAAGTCTCCAACTAGAACGTAAACAAAGACCGAGTCACTATGAATAGTCGCGACACCCTTAAATAAAGGGCAACGGGTGGAGCAAAGTTGTGAATTCGAATTCGCATGTGGGGTAGCGGAGTAAAAAAGCAATTGTGGAAAAAGCCATGACACAGTTCACAATGTTCTTGTGCAATTTGGCTTGTTTTATTAAAAAATCTATGGAAAAAGTAGGAATGGTTGACATTGGATAACAAGGGCTTGAGTGCAGAGAAAGAATAAAGAAAAAAGGCAAAAAGTTGGCAAGATCTTCATGGTTGTAAAGAATTGAAACACGTCAGTTGACATGTGGAAGCAGATGTCCCTCTGTTTATAATTGTCTGAGTTGGTGCAGAGAGAAATTTATATTCTTTTTTAAGAAATGGCTAAATTCAGTTTCAGTTCAGTAAGTTTAATAAGAATTGTTATTCTTCTGGGTAATATTTTTTACCTGAGAAAAACTAAAGGGTTAAAACTAAAGGCTTAAATAATGTCTTTTACAAGCTGTAACATTTTTGTTTTTATTTTAAATGCTATAAAAACAGCAGTGGAAGTCTAGTATTTATTTTGACCGACTACAAACTATCATTAAAATTACAAAAAAAAAAAAAACTTATCAATCATCAATATTATTACATGTGCTTTATTTTTAATAGTTTTGAAAGTATAAAAGTTAATTTAAATCAATAGAAAATAAACATTAGTTGAGTGGGATCTTAAATAACTTTGGTATCATCCTGAGCTATTTTATAGGTCATTCACCTTTCCATGATACATAGCATATTAACAAAGATAACTTCTTGTTCATCCTAAACTGTTTACCCTCTGCAGTCATAAGAACAAAATATCTTAAGTAACTTTGTAAATAAAATTTAAAGTAACTTTGATTTTAAGAAAAACCATCTTGTTCTAAGATATTCAACATATTTGCTATACGTATATTGGCAATACTTTTTGGCACTCTTGTTTTGAAAACGAAATTAATTGGAGCGAAATTTAACTTTAAAATCAATATGTGTCATTGATTTTTTTAATGTATTTATCTCTAATCTTTCTTAAACCGTCCACGATGTCCCGAAATTTCTTCTCTAAAAGTCAGAAACCAGAAAGAGAGAATTTAAAAAAAAAAATTATGTTCACTACAATTTGAACACAATTCTCCTAGTAAATAGATGTCGGCTACTACGAAAGAGTTTAAAAAATTATTTTTTTAAAATTCACTTCAAAAACAGTAACAAGCTTTCTCAAGTTGGAGTACTACCAACAGCTCGAATTTATACCATCTAACAACTTCATAACCAACCTTAACTCTCCCAAACAAATGACTACGCGGTTCTCAAAAGTTCCAAAAACACATTACCGCTGCAAAATCCCTCCATCCCCATCACTAATGAAACCATCCCAGCAAAAGATCGTATTTATTCGAAAAGCACGTTGACAGGCCCCTATCTCTCAGTGACGGGCTGAACACTCCAGCTATCGGAGAGCACGTCTAAATATAGTGATATTGAAGGTATTCAACCTCCTAGGAGAGCCGTGTGTATGCGTTATTTATTTTAGGGTGTCTTCTCTAAAGCTAGAGAGTTACGGTTGTGATTCATCTCGGCCTATATTCGAGTGCAACAGCTGCGTTAGGATTTATCAAAGGGATCTGAAGGGGGTGGTGGTGGTTTTCTTGATTTTTTTTTTTACCTCTGATTCTATCTGATGTAACGGATTGTGGTTTCTTTGTCGTTGGTTTTTGATATCTGATTGTTCGAAAGGGGTTTTGTCGAGTGAGTATGTTCTGAATTTGGCTTTTTGACAGTTTTTCGAGTCAAGGGTTAGGAGAGGATTTTTAAGAAGGGTTATGGGCTGAAATATAGTCGGTTCTTGTAAATGTGATCATTTTTTTAATTAAGGGATGGTGGAGTTATCACTACAATCCATACAAGGCTTCAAGAGGCTAGAGAGGTTCAAAATAAGTAAAAACATAAAATTCTAAAATATTAGAGCTTTTTTATTAAAATCGTGTAATATTTACTTACTTATTTACATATCAAGTGTATAATTTAAAATATCAAACATATTTTTTGTGTTTTTATTGCTCTGATTAATAGGAGATAAATACATTTTACTATCTCAACTTGTACTTTTGTGTTTGCTTTGTTTCTTTACTTTAGAACTATTTCTTTAAATAAGCACTATAATAAGATGCTCTTAAAAAGCATGAAGGAATATCAAAACTATAAATTACTGATAAGTTTCTTTTCGATTATAATTATGGCTAAGTAAATATTTAACAACTATAATTTAGTTGTTGTTATTGTTGCCCTATTCCTCTTGGTCCAGCCGCAGGCTAGACCAAGTCCATGAAATAATTCAGCTTGCACACATTTTTGAAAAAAAAAAAATCAGGACAAAGAAAAGTACATTTTTAAATTGCCATTGTTAATATGTTTATGATGATACCTATCTTTCAGTAATGGTTTTGAATTTATCCTGTAGGTTGCTGCTGTGGCCGTGTCAGGCGCGAAGGGGCATCCTCCACACAAACGACAGGAACATCGCTGTTCCGACGAACACTTTGACAGACCCTCCACACACAGACATGGGTGAGGAAGAAGAGTACAGTCCGGTCGAGTCACCCACATTGGTCAACATCCGGCGGAGAGACGACATATGGCCTCCTAAAGTACGTGACATTGCTGAATTTAAGTGGATTTCACATTGATTATTTTGTGAAACCCATACATATATAGAATTTTTTTATCACGATTTGCGTACCGAAACCCCTCCTAGCAACCCAACAGGCTTTCTGTTTACGCAGTTTTGCTTCCTCGTAGTAACGTCATTGTTGGTTATTTCAAAATATACACTCGGTAGCAGATAAATAAATATGAAGCATGCAGCCTACCTGGGGAAGCGTAGATCTATGTTTCATCTAGTAGACATCAAAATAATTGTCCGCTGCTGTTATTAGATGTGGAAAATGAAAAGGAGCTTCTTTAATTACTAGAAATTAGATTTAATTAGATACTTCTATCATTTACATAACATATTAAAAGAGTGATAAAAACACGCGGCAATTTCGAAAGGTAGCTTTTCATAATAAACAAAAGTACGAAGGAGAGTTCTTAGAGTTCCGGGTTTGGCGCTTTATCGCCCTGGAGGGAGAGAAATGTTAAATAGACAGTTCATATCTAACACCCCCGCTGAATGTCTATTCTGACATGATCTGTAATGAGTTCCTAAAGCGTTCGAATTGGGGTTTAGGAAGAGGTTTTGTGAAAGTGTCTGCGACCATGTCGTGGCTGGGTAGATATTCTATTTCTATTATGGACTTTTCTTGCAGGTCACGTAGGAAATGATACTTAATGTCTATCGCTTTGGTTCTTGCGTTGTTCTTCTCTGTTTGTGACAGCTTTATGTATGATTTATTATCTTCAAACAGGGTGATAGGTAGTTGTTGAGGTAGACCTAAGTCGTTGGTTAGTTGGATTAACCACTGAATTTCCTGTGCGGCATTTGCTGCTGAGATGTATTCAGCTTCTGTCGATGACATGGCGACACAGTTTTGCTTTTTAGAGCTCCAGGATATGGTGTTCTTCCCAATTTGAAATAGGTTTCCTCCTGTCGATTTTCTTGTTGTTCGGTCATTTGCCCAATTTGCATCTGCGTAAGCCCTGAGTGTGGGATCTCCTTTTCTAAACATCAGCTTGAGATCTTTGGTCGTCTTTAGGTATCGAATGACCCTTTCCACGGCTTTCCAATCACTTTTCTTGGGGTTTTCTAATTTTCTACTTAGGAGATTTACAGCAGCTGAGATGTCGGGTCTTGTGACATTTGCTAGGTACAATAAGGCTCCTATGGCTTGTCTATAAACTGTGTTGTTTGACATTGGCTCGTCTTCTTCTGATTTGCAGAAGTTTGTTTCCATAGGTGTATAGGTTGGTTTACTGTCAGTAAGATCGAACTTCCGAATTATATCTTCTATTTTTCCTTTTTGACTGATTCCTATACTTCCATCCTTTTCTTTAGTTATCTCCATTCCCAAATAGTGCTTGGGTTCTCCAAGGTCTTTTATATCATATTCCTTCTTCAGTTTTGAGATGATATTCGCAGCTTCATCTTCATTCTTACTTGCTATCAGGATGTCATCTACGTATACAATAATAAACATGGAATCTTCCTTCGTAAACAGGCAAGGATCTGTTTTGCTTTGTTTAAATTCGTTCTTGAGAAGACTTTCTGCAATTCTTTCATTCCACGCTCTTGCTGCTTGTTTCAAACCATAAATGGCTTTCTTCAACTTGCATACTTTGTTTTCTTCTCCTGGTTTCTCGTATCCTTCAGGTTGATCCATGTATATTTCTTCTTCCAGTTTTCCATAGAGGAAGGCAGTTTTTACATCTATGTGACGTATTTTCATGTTGTAGTGCACTGCGCTAGCTAAGAATGTTCTGATTGTTGTGTGCTTGACTACGGGAGCAAATGTTTCATCGTAGTCTGTTCCAAATTTCTGGCTAAAACCCTTTGCTACGAGTCTGGCTTTATATCGGTAGACTTCGCCTTTTTCGTTTCGTTTTGCTTTAAATGTCCACTTGCATCCTATGGATTTTCTGTCCTTTGGTAGATTTACGAGTTCCCAAGTTTGATTTTCTTCAAGACTCTTCATTTCTTCTTTTGTGGCTCGTATCCATTTTTCTCTTTCTTCTATCTTTATCGTCTGTATTTCCTTCCAGTCTTTAGGTTCAAATTCGTCTGGATTTTCGGCATGATAACCATATCTTTCTGGTGGTTGGCCCTTTGTTGATCTGTTGGATCTTCTTACTTGGTTATCTGATTCGGGATCTTCGGTTTCTTCATTTTCCTTTTCTTGATCTTTGTGAGTTATCGGAGTGACTTCAGATATTTCTTTTGCTTCAATAAATTTGACCGTTCTGCATACTTCTATTTTGTCGTCAGGGAGCAGGATCCTGTATCCTTTTCTTCTGCTGTCATACCCAACTAGTATGCCTTCAGTTGCGGTGTTTGAGAGTTTTCCTCTTTTTGCTTTGTGGATGTATGCAAAGGCTTTGGATCCGAATGTCCTCAGGTAGGAGAGGTCAGGTTTCCTTTTATTCCATAACTCATATGGCGTCTTCTTGTTGGCTTTAGTAGGAATTCTGTTCTGAAGATAGTTTGCCGTAATAACTGCTTCGGCCCAATACCTCTTCGGTAAGTTTGAGTCGGCTAGAAGACATTTGACCATTTCTATGAGGGTTCTATTCTTCCTCTCACTAACTCCATTTTGAGCTGGACAATATGGAACTGTGAATTCGTGTTGAATTCCATGATGTTCAAAGTAGCTTGATAGCTCTTTGTTAAGGTATTCGCCTCCGTTGTCGCTTCTTAGCGTTTTCAACTTTGTTCCAAATTTGTTACTGGTTAAGGCAACATATTGCTTCAGCTTTTCCGTCACTTCGCTTTTCTTCTTCATTAGGTAAATCATTGTGAATCTGCTGTAATCATCTATAAAGGTTACGAAGTACAGATTTCCACTCACGGATGGAGTTTCAATTGGTCCGCATACGTCTGAATGAACGAGTTGAAGGGGTTTCGTGGCTCTAAATGTTGATTCTTTAGGATATGGATTATCTGTGAGCTTGCATTTTATGCAGTCTGTACATGTAGTATCGTGCTTGCAGTTATCTAGTGAGATTCCGTCTGCTAAATTCTCTCTTACTAGTTCTTTGATTGCATCATTATTTTTGTGTCCTAGGCGTCTGTGCCATAGTTGGACGCAGTTCTTGTTTGTGCACAGTAAAGCGGTGGTAGCATGTGACTGACTTGCTTGTGACTGGGTTGCTTGTAACTGGTATAGCCCGTTAGTAGCTTTGCATTTTAAGAGTATTTCATCCTTTCTTTTAATTTTGCATTCATTTTCTTCAAAAATGATCGTTAGGCCTTTTTCGGTCATCTTCTTAACGGATATTAAGTTAGTTTCTAGATCGGGAACGTACAGTGCTTGTGTTATTTTTACGTCAGTGGTGCCCTTAGAATCTTGGGTTTTAAAATTGACATTTCCTATTCCTTTTATGTCAATCGCAGATCCGTCCGCTATTTTTATATTCGAGGGTGGGACATCCTTTAATTCGCTGAAATACTTTTTGTTGTTAAAGTAGTGATTTGAGGCTCCACTGTCAATTACAAAACTTTCATTCGTTCTGTGTTCTTTTTCCCAGTTTCGATTTGTGCTCAGCGCTACTTCTTTATTCATTTCTTGGGTGCGCCTTTCTTCGGAAATATCATCGGTAGGCTGTTTTTTCTCTTTTTCACATTCCGGCGCCGCGAGGTTACACGATTTGCTTTCGCTGTACTGGCGGTAATTCCCCTTGGCTTTTTGAGCGTCATTGTAGGTTCCTTGGCGAGATTCGTTTTTCTGCTTTTGTTTTGGTTTTAGGTGAAAACATTCTGACCTAAAGTGGTTGTTTTTATGGCAATACGTGCAGAATTTATCCCTTTTTGGTTTGTTTCTGTAGGATACCTTTAGTGCCTTAGATTCCGATGTGTCGTTCTCAACTCTTCTGTTATGTTCGTCAATTAATTTCCCCTTAATGAATTCCGGAGTTAATTCGTTTTCGGGTCTTGCTTCCAGCGCGGTTATTAAAGTATCGTAAGAGCTAGTTACTGAACAGAGTAGAAGGGCGGATACATGGTTTTCTTTTATCTCTTCTCCTATAGCTTTGAGTTTATCAATTAGCTCTAAGAGGGAGTTTATATGTAATTGCATATCCCCATCTTCACTTAGTTTCAGACTGTAAAGCTTTCTTAGAAGATACAGTTTACTTGAGAGATTAGCTCTTTCGTGGATTGTTTTTAGTTTATCCCAGGTGGCTTTTGCACTGCTTTCATATTTTACATGAATGATTTGATTATCCTCAATATACAAGTTAATCAGCGCTCGACATTGTCGGTCACGCTTAGTCCATTTGGCATCAACAGGTCTGGGGGGATCATCTTCAATAACATCAAATAGATCTTCTTTTATTAAAAACATTTCCATCTTAAATTTCCAAGTTGAGTAATTGTCAGTGTTTAGTTTAACAATTTGGTTTTGGTTAGACATAGTTATTACTTTCGTTTTTGAGGATAACTTCGTAATTAATCACTTTGCTTGATAAGTTACACCACTTGTTTACACTTATTTCACGCTACTTCTTCAGTCTCATAATCTGTTGGTTATTTCAAAATATACACTCGGTAGCAGATAAATAAATATGAAGCATGCAGCCTACCTGGGGAAGCGTAGATCTATGTTTCATCTAGTAGACATCAAAATAATTGTCCGCTGCTGTTATTAGATGTGGAAAATGAAAAGGAGCTTCTTTAATTACTAGAAATTAGATTTAATTAGATACTTCTATCATTTACATAACATATTAAAAGAGTGATAAAAACACGCGGCAATTTCGAAAGGTAGCTTTTCATAATAAACAAAAGTACGAAGGAGAGTTCTTAGAGTTCCGGGTTTGGCGCTTTATCGCCCTGGAGGGAGAGAAATGTTAAATAGACAGTTCATATCTAACAGTCATAGGGTCAAGAAACGTTGTTGTCGAGTATAGAACACGTGTTGTTTCATATCAACAAGTAGCTGACATTATAAAAAATTTACTACTTTGAGAAAATGAGTATTTTCACCATTATCGATGGTTAGGGAAAATGTTTGGGAACTCCAACTCTCAAGCGTCACCTCCAGCCATGGTGCCATTTGGAGCCCATGGAGCCTCCAGCCATTTGCTTGCTCTGTTGTGTTACCTTCCTATGCCGTGCTGATGAGTCCTAACAAGGACGAAACCGGTCCATGGCTGGAGGTGACGCTTGAGAGTTGGAATTTCTAAATTCACTACTTTAATTTAAAAAAAATATCGTATCACAAGTTATAACAGTCACCACTTTTAAGATCTTTAGCATATTTTTATAGAATCCTAGCCTTTTTATTCAGCACTACTTCCTGTGGTCTCTCACTAAATTCGGGCCAATCTTTAGCCTTTTACTAAAGATTATACCTTGGAAAATAGTACCGATTTTTGGAATCCCAACATAACGTCGGGGGATTATTATGGTGATGAAAAAATAATATTCCCAAATAAATTGGACCCTTTCTAGAAAAGAATTTTAAGATTCTCCCATTGTAAGTTTAAAATGTGTTCCAAGGATAATTTCAGCTTTCCCGATGGGTTGCGGTTCTCCAAATGGTCTATAAAGATTTTCTAAATGCAAAAGAACTGAATAAAGGCAACTCTCCTAATTTCGTTAGACTTTAGACACTAGCGGATCGTGATAAAACGCAGCGTAGGCGTGATAGTGCATTTTAGGACTCATTCAATACAAATAAATTACTTCAAATGCATTTTCAGTACAAAAAAATGTCCCATCTTATCATACATTTTAAAATTTTTAAGTTAAATTTTAAACATATAGTTTTGTTATTAATTAATTCTTTCTTTCAGCATTCCAGTGTGCGGCATATGCCGAGGACAGGTTTCTCTCCCACAGTAAACGAAGGTAACTTTTTAAGATGAAAATATGATAAAAACTTTAATCATTTAAGAAGAAAAAACTATATGTAATACTATTTTTGAAATAATCTGTATTGATATTTAAGTTTAAAAATTAGTAAATTTAAGGCACTCGTATAAAACTGAACCAGATGAATCTTTCCATAGTTTCTTAAGTTATATGTATTTTATTTATTAATCTCTTTATTTATCTTAATATTTAAGATTGCCTGTAAAAGAAAAAAAAAACATATTGGTAATGCCATGTTTTAGGTCCACATTGGTATTCAATGGTATTCAATTGGTATTCAAGTTCAAAACAACGTGGTTTATAGCAAAAGATATTTTAAACCCTTAAAGGAAACATACCAATTTGTTTCGGGGATTTGAACTTGCTTACGATTTTGCACAGTCTGCTTTTATATTGCACTAATCTATAGGTATAATTTTTCTCACAAAACTAACACTTCATTCTTACAGGTGGGCAGGCGAAAAGATTCGTCTGGCCTCCCCCAAAAAATGGCCCAGACAGCAACCTGAACGACGTCGGCCAACTCCCACAAAACCGCGTCCAGGACGCGTGGAACCCGGAGGCCAACGCCCTCGGCAACCGCCCGCCCCCTTTCGCCCCGAGGACCGCCCCCGCCAAGCGCTGCACCGACGAGGTGTGGCCGCCCAAAGACAGCGGGTACCACCCCGGGGGCCGCCCTTCGCCCCGCCCCGTCAACACCGTCGGCCGCTTCGAGAACTACATCAAGTACCCGAGAGGGCCGACCGTCCCGGTCACGTACCGCACGCCCCCTGGCACCGCCCACATCCAGTACACGCCCCTCGAAGGCGAGTTCGTGCACGTGTCCAAAACGACTACGACCACGACTACGCAAGAACAGCAACAGCAGCAGGTGGTGAAGCAGGTCCATTTCCAGCAGACCACGCAAGTGCAGGAGGAGGAGGAGGAAGAAGAAGAAGAGGAGGAGGAGGAGGAATCAGAGGAGGAGGAGAGTGAAGAGGAGTAAGGGAGGAGGAGGAGGAGGAAAGATGGTTGGGTTGTGGTGAAGATGATTCGGAAACTGGAAAATGATCGGTCTCGTATCATGGGCAACACGAAGCTAATTCAAAGTCCGGAAGGCGGGGCTTATGACGTCACTCTGACGTCGAAGTATGTGACGTTACAAGTGAAAATTAACCATTATAGGAAAGAAATAGCCGTTTATGTAAGGAGGGTCCAACTTTGAGGGGATTTTACTTTTATTGATAAAGGAAACTAAAATTAAAAACTCTCAATATTTATAATTAATATAAAAAATTATCTCAATGAAAACGCTTTTTGAATTATATTACCATCTCAGATAAAAAGTTAATATAGTGTAAAAATACTATTTTAAAGAATGATAAGGTTATTTATTCCTCTGAATGAAAAACCGTAAGGCAAAAATGTTTATCTTCTTTGATAAAGAAAGATAAATCTTTTTGATAAAAATAAAGTATAAAATGAAATAAAACTTCATAGAATATTTTTTGATTTCTGAGTTTCTTCACCACAACTCATGAAATACATTCTGTTATGAACTGTTATGAGTTTCTGCAAAGAGTGCTATAATAACTGGGTCTAAATTTCATGTTTACAGAAAAGATACTTGTTGTCAAGTATGATCTCAAATTTAAGAAACTATTAGTTTTAATAGATTCATGAGAATTTTCAAAGGTTATAAATCTTGTGTGAATTCAGAAAACATTTAACTAAACTAGTCATTTGATACTAAATACTGATAATTAAAATTCTAAAAAGTTGTTATTTTCTATATTCCATTGATTTATATAATTTTATGTTATGTATCATTGAGTTAAAATAAATGTGTAAAGTTGTCTTATGTTTCTTTTCCTGAGTCAATAAGAAAAAGGAGATAATTTTAAGAAAAATGTAGTTTTGTTTGAAAACTTCCAAAAATGGTCCCCTTTTTTTATATTTTTGTTTATCTTTAAATCTATCGTGAGCAAAATGATTTGTAGAATATTGTTTGTTACGCTTTTTTCCTTGTGTTGTTGAAAACAGCCTTCAAGACGCTTAGTGCAATTCTCAACACCCTTTTTGTTATTGATGTGATAATAATTGTGAAGTGATTTGCTGTGATTTAAATTAAGTTTTTAAAAAATAATAGACTTTATTAATTGCTGTTTACAAAAACTCAATGAAGTTGTGTAACATATGAATGTATGTTGATCTCATGTCTGTACTACCATCTTGACTTGCTGAAAGATAAATATTCTATCTAATATGAGTTTTTCCTTCTTTTTTGTATTCATTACACTTATAAATTCATAAGTGTTTAATTCTTTTAAATGTTTATATACATTCAGTATTATTTTAATTGATTTAAAATTAAACCTCCCTGAAAACAGACTATAGGTATTGTCTTAACAGAAGATGTAAGAACAAATTGGGTTATGAAACAGAACAATAAAAAACAGCATTACAGATTTAAATAATTTGCTTGTATATAAAGGGGTAATCATATGGGGAAAAATAACATAGCTACATATAATTCTATGTTGGTATTACTTAATTCCACCCCGTTTACCCTATTTGCATTGAAGAACAAAGAATTGAAGAATTGCCCTAAGAACAAATAAAAAATATCTAAAATTTTGATTAATCCTGATTTTTTTGAGAGAAGAGATAAAAAAAAAAAATGAAAATTTAATATCCAAAGGTTGTGTGAAAGTGAAAAATTTACTTATATAAAACCTATTTCATCAATAAGTTAAAGAGAAGATAAAGCAAAGAAGACTACTTAGAGAGAAGATTTCTACGTTCTTATTATCATTACTCATTGAATTACTGTAATACTAAATGGTGTTTATGACATATGTCTGAATTAAAGAGAAGGTCAAGCACAAAAATTGTGAATTTCATTCAGATAATTTTTGCCTCAAAAAATCAGTTCCAGATTCGATCCTGTGAACGTGTGAGTTTCAATGCGCCAATTAGCGGGAAAAGGATCAGAATTCATATGAAGATAATTTCCTTATCTTACCTTACAACGAAAAAAATAATAAAATAACCCTTTTCCTATCCATAACCCTAAACGGAAATAAAAAATAAAAGGATTTATTTCATAATGCTTTTTGTTAAAGAGCTGCTAGTTTTATGGTATTTAAAATATAGATTGTTAACATAAAACTTTTAAATATGTTATAAGATAATGTAAAATGAGTAAATGAGTAATTTCCGTTACCGCGTAGTCTCTTTCGGAAATAATCTGTTATAATTAGTGTATTTCTTATTATAAAAATTGAATTTAAATGGAGATTAAATATCTATTACAAGTAGAAGTAGTAGAAAAATTTATTGCTATTTCTGCTATTTTTTGCTAATTTTTATGTGTACTTTTACCCCCCACGTCGCAAGGGCGGATCCAGACCAGATTTTCGGGGGGGGGGCATGTCAGAGTCGGAGGGTATTACATTCGAAATTTTCAGTGCCTCAGAAAATTTTTTAGGGTTTTATAGTAACTTTGAGGATATACAGGGCCCGCGCCATTGTTTTAGGAAGTGGGGGGGACCTTTTTGGTAGGGGCATAACAATACGTATGTTTCGCGAGGTGTTTGGCTCCCAATTTTCCGAGTATAACATAAATAAAATGCGAAACTTTGTTAAAGTTAAAATGGTTGCATCAGATAATGCTAGCTCGAAACCAAAAGGGGGGTCTGGGGGTCCTCCTCCAGAAAATTTTGTGAAATTTGGCTTCAAATAGAAGTTTTTTTACTCATTTTTGTACATTTGGTACCCATTGGATAACACCTAAAGAGGGCAACTTCTTGTACTCCTGAAAGGAGAGGAGAGAAACAAGTTCAATGAGAAAACAGTAAATAAGTAACCATGAGAAATTAATAGGGGTTCTGGGGGGTAACCCCCAAGAAAAATTTTGAAAATTTGCCTCTAAAAATAAGGTTTCAGCTCATTTTGAAAGCATGTAAACCACAGAATTTTCAAGGATGAAATTATAAATAGATGCCAAATTTTGAAAAGGGCTGGGGGTCCTCTCCCAAAAAATTTTTGCAAATGCGCCCTTTTAAACTATAGTATTCATCTATTTTAAAAATTCCCAAAAGAGAACAGCTTCTTTTAAATGGAAGAATTTTCAAGGAAAAAACAATCTAAAACAGATGTCACATGTCAAAATATTAAAGGGGGGTTTGGGGGTTCTCGCCCAGAAAATTTTTTGAATTTTAGCATTGAGAAAGTGATTTTTAAGCTATTTGTTAGGGTTTCTCGGGGGGGGGGGGCATGGCCCCCAGGCCCCCCCCCTCTGGATCCGCCCCTGCCACGTCGGGTAAGAGGTTAAGAATACGCAGTAAATATTTTTTTTTTTTTTTTTTTTTTTTTTTTTTAAGTTTTTAAAGCTAAGATTTTCCTTCTTTTTGTAGGTTCGTCTACATCCTTATGGATAGGATTAGGTTAGTAGGTTTACAAATTAGGTAGGCAGGTTAGGTAGGTTTTATAGGTTTGTAGGTAGATATGTGATTCAATAAATTTATGCTCAGTAAATTTTTTGACTTTGGATTTAAAATTCTCCATTTTAAACCCCCGAATAATTTGTGTGCGTTTTCTTACCCTCCTATCCCCTACATTTTCCTCCAAATTTATATATATCAAAGGTATACCTACATTTTGCTTTTTAGCAGTCATTTTCATCTAAATTTTCCTATTACTATTTTTAATATTTAGAGGTCCCAAAATGGAAGAGAAACTAAGTTCAATGTTTTTTTTTAACATTTTCACTAGATGGCAGCACCAAAATTTAAAAGGAACTTTTATCCTGAGATAAAGATCGTTCTTATCTTTCTAGCATAGAAATCTTTAGTAAAAGTCTAGAGATTTTCAAAAAAAAAAAATGTATTTAGTTATAAAAAATATTCAACTGCAAAATAAGTTATTATTCTCTATTCGTTGGAGCTCTTACGTTTGTATCAAACGCAAACTTGTTTAGTCCATAAGAAACAAAAATTAAATACTCCCTCACTAATTTAAAAATTAATGCCATAAATTCAAATCGTAAAAATCCACGGACCACTAATTACGGAATAGATTATGCGGATTTATTTAAGAATTATTTTCGGAGGAGGAGGAGCTTTTACCTTTATTCCTTATAAAAAAATTCTTTCAATCTTCTAATTCCAATCTAATTCCATCCAAATTAAAGATTAAAGTTCATTGCCACCATTGAAAAATTAGTCAATATTCTTCATAATGTGTATCAAGATGAAATATTTAAGGAGGAGAGAGAGGGGGACGAAAAGATAAAAGGGGATCATGATGAGGAGAGGACCAAGAAATTAAAAAGGATCGATGAAGAAGATGAGAGAGATGAAAAGGATCAAAATTATAAAGGCTCATCTACACTGTAGGATCACTTTCAGCGTCTATCATGAGTGATCCCCACCAACAAATCACACATTTGCCATGGATAAGAAATCGTAGGAGTAAAGAGTGAAATGACAATTTACACCTGTCCTTTTGAAGATTCCTCCAAAATGAAGATCGAAAGTAAAAAGTCTTTAAATGAGCTAAGTCAGGAGAGTTTTTATCCTATTAACTTCGGGCGTAGAATCCTTCGAATTTAGGGGAGAGTAAGGCTCCTTGGGACATGGCCCACCTTGGGACACTCCACTTTTCTGACGTAATTTTATAGTTATGAACTCGTGCTTATAGGTAGTATACTAATAAAGGATTCTAAAATCTACTCCTCAACGTGTTTTGGAATATTTGGTGCGTCTACAAAATTATTTACTTCACTTTTCTTGTTTTTCGTGGTCTGAAGTAAGATTCACCTGTAGTTTAAAAAGCCTTTTTGAAGTAAAATAAATATATTTATGTTATTATAATTATGCTTAGACGAAAGTGCGTGTATTCATTGATATTTTAGAAACGAAAACGAAAATTTATTGCTAAACCCAAAAGAGTAATTAAGATTAATACCCAAAGTGTCAAGGTGGGGCACCTTGGGACACTCAGGTGTGGGGCACCTTGGGACATGTTAAAAGATATCCCAAAATTTTCAAAAATAAAAAATTAAATAATTTAAGAACTAAGAGGATTATAATTTAGAAATTGGTGCAAAAAAGTTTCTGTAAGGAAACAAAAAAAATCAGTGATTTATGTCAAGACAAAAATGAGGAAATCAGTGAAAAATATTTTGAATGTAAAATATTATTGATGATCAGTTTAAGATTCTTAAGCGTAGCTTTATCGTAATTTAATGTGTTATTCTTACATTTTTCAAAATAGGTTTCTATGTAATTATTGGAAGTGTCCCAAGGTGGGCCACTAGTGGGGCACCTTGGGACATAAAAAGAGGTTCTTTTAAATTTGTTATTATGAATTCCCTAAAAGAGATAATTGGTCGGAAAAAATAGATGCGCAAAGAAGTATATTTGATATATTAGCTTCGTTTGAATAAATATAACAGCATAAATAAATTAGAAAAATAATTTAGTAAAAAGCGTCCCAAGGTGCCCCACTCTCCCATACTGTATAAGCCTCAAAGTGTCAAATGAAAGTGAATCATGAAAGGGGTGAAAAGATATTATATTTAACAGATGAATGAGATTATTTAGAAGATGGATATGAAAAAGAAGACACACATAAGAATAGGTGAGGATAAGGAATTACAGTTTATAGTGAATTTTGAAGATATATTGAGATAGAATTTTTTGTGTCTCGAAACTCTCGAACTCTCTTTGAAAGTGGTAGAATTTTCAAGGAAAAGAACAGTATTAAATGAAGTGAAAATTTCAAGGGGGGCTTGGGGTCCTCCCCCAGAATTTTTTTCAAAATTTTGCAAAAAGTAGTGTTTCATCCATTTTAAAACAACTTTGGGTTACACTTCGAAGAGGAATTTTCCTTGGAAGTTGGAGAATTTTCAAGGGAAGACTGTATAAAAATTGATTCCAAAATTTTTTTGGGGGGGGGGAGGGGTTGAATCCTAAAATACTACATGAGTGCTTCCTAATGCGAAAGATGAGCTTGTTTTGTCGAGCACATTGAGTCTATATCTGGTTTAATTTCTGACTATTTCAGAGCAACGCAAATTAGAAATTTAAAATAAAAAAAAGCATTCATTTTAAATTTCTTCGCGGAGCACAGTTTGGGAACTTCTGGTCTAGGGGAAATACTTTAGGAAATAGCCTATTGTTATACTCTATTTGAAACACCCTGTATAGTGTATAGTAATAGTCATATTTACAAAAGAATATAAAACAACTCAAGTAGTAAACAAAGCTATTTTTCCTGGGTAAATAGACTATACAAGGCTGTTAAGGTATAGTTTATATAGTGTCACAATTGCCAAGTATGGTTTGTCTTAAATGTGTTTTTAACGTTTGAGATATTGAAAATAAACTATAATTTTGGGGGTATCCTATAGAAGTGGTTCATCATAACTTTTTTAATGCAATAAACTCTTTGCAATCTGGAAAGATTTTTCAGTTCTTTTTTTTTTCAGATTAAGATTGTATTTGGATCATTGGGAAATTTTAAAAATATTGGAAGGGCGAGTGTGTTCCCCAAATGTTAAGGGAATGTTAAATGGGATTCCCAAATATTAAGGGATCCCCCAATGTTAAGTGGGATTTTATATTTTAAATATGTTAGAGTAAAACGTTATAAGATTACTTGAAGTTAGGAACTAAATATGATTTATGTATAGTATATTTAAAATTTTATTTTTAAAACTTAATCTATCTTACGTGTTCAGTTAGGTAGGTGAAACGCATTAAACTGGAATGCGCGGTAAGTAAAATTCATCTAAATGTTTTGAAAATTCTCCCGAAACTAACACTTTCAAAAAAGCACTTCATTCCCTAAACAAAGAGTGCTATATTTAGAGATTCTCCGGAAATAGGTGAAAAAGTCTTACGGTTGCAGTTTCAAGGGAAAGACGATGGTTTTAGAGCTCCATTACTTGGTAACTCATTCAAGGAATTTTTCATTCAAGCGGAACTGATGAATTCAGAAAGTACACTAGGTCAAGGAGCATCTGATAACAAGGAATTCTAAATACTCAAAGAAGATATCGGGCTTAGTATCTATTATGAAGAGATTCTTCAAAATTAGAAGCTTATGAATAAGTAGTGGAAATAATAAAATAATTGAAAACATAGTTTGGAAATAAGTAGTGATTTTTATACTGAGTACAGTGATGGAAAAAGTATTTTGGGGATACATGATGTTTAGTAAAGTAGTCACTTCTATTAGTTGAACAACTGAGTATGAGGTATGAGTATTCAAGTATCATATGTGATAAATATTAACTGTGCGTTTTGTTGTGACTGTCAAATTTGTATAGATCAAAGCCGAAAAGATTACTAAAAAGTTCAAATTACCCAAATATTTAAAAAGTAATTTTTTTAAATCAGAAACAGAGAGAGTCTACAAATTGGAATCATTTGAGTTTTACAAATTGCTGAGTACTTTACTTCCACCTGATTTCCATATGAATTTTTGGAATAATCAAAACCGAAAATTTGCAAATAGATACTGCAAATATTGTCCATGCCGAATCAGAGTATTTTCTATTCTATATCATTGAAAAATGTATAAATACCAAATATAGGAATTTTAGAAATTTTCCTACCCGGAGTGTCAGATAAATCCAAAGTTCTATCTCTGTTTAGCACCTTAACTTCTGGTGCCCAAGAAGCTATGTCTTCCAGTTTGGAATAGTCCACAGAGTCTTGAAATATCGTAGTCAAGTGGGATCCTTTCGGGGGAATTACAGATGCATTATTAAATTAAAGAAGCAAAGAGAGTAATTTTTATGCCTAGCTGCTGTGACAATTTTTCTTTTCAATTTCAAAAAAAACAAAAAAAAACCCTTGTACGTTTTGTATGTTATTATTATTGTTTTTTTGTGTGTATGTGTGGGGTTTTTTTTTCTTGTTTTGTTATCCCCTTGTCAATTTTATCATCAATATCAGAAAAAACTTTTTTGGTCATCTAAATGGGTTTTAACCCCCAGATGTCTCATATGTTTTGTTCTTTTCAAATTTTCCCATATGTACTGTCCAAATTGAAATAAATAAATTATTATTATTATTATTATTATTATTATGTTTAAAAGCTAAAAGAATAATTAAAATCGTTCATATAAATTAATAATAATGATTTATGTATCTTTCCAAATATAATTATTTGTTTTTCTAACAGCTTCAAATTATTGTTAATGTTAACTACTCAATTTCGTTGAAATCTAGGTTGTTGGGACGTATGGAAGATAGCCTTATTTGGTCCCTTAAGTCTATACAATTCCTAAACCTAATTATCACTCCCTATTCCTCCCAATGAAAGATAACTCCCTATTTCCCCATAAGTAGAAATATTACCTCATAACAAGCATGTTCTTTTTGTCTCAACTCACCAGGAATGCAAATCGAAAGACCTCACCTCCAATAAAAAAAAAGTTTGAAAGGAATCGAACATCCATTTGCCGAGATAACGGACAAATCATCCCGACATTCCACATCCACCCAAAAAGAACTTTTTCCTCCCAATAAATATCACCCTCTCCGTTATCTACAAATTCCGACATTTCTGCCCCTCCATCTCTCTTCCTCTCAGCAGCTTAGACCAACTTCCCTATTTTTTTTTTCAGTCTCTAGTGAAACGAGTGTAGCCAATGAGGACATTACGACGGATATAAGTTTCGTCTACGATCAATCACTAGCTGCCGAGGGGCCATTGTCTCTGGTATATTATCATGCCGATGGAATGTCTGACTTTTTGGAGACGGTTCTCTCGAGAACAGAGGTTCAGTTTCCACGTCTTGTGGAGTCTGGTGTTGCTTTTTGGGTTGTTACATGCTACACGGGAGTTGAGTTACTTGAACTTGCCCTTCTGTGATTGAGAGATTGTCCCGTTTTTAAGGACAGATTTGTGGTGGTTTGTTGGGCAATGGGCAATTCCCGCATTTTTAAAAAAAAAAACAGAAAAAAAAATTCACTTTTCCGGTAAATATAGTGGTTCCAAATTCAAAAATCGACACGACTTTAAAAAAAAATGAATTAATTCAATATTTTAAAATAAAGATCGACAATCCCTTTGCTCTTGTTTTGGATTGAATGACGTCATATCTGCTTTAGCCCTAGTTTAAAGTAAAAATCAACAATCGCTTTGAATCCTACCTAAACCATTGTTTAAAACCAATGTTTCTGATTGAATGACGCCACATGCTATTTTCGTGCCTTTTTTAAAAGTCAAACTTTGAAATTAAATTAAAAAGTAAATAAGCATCGTAATTAAAAACCTTTTGCGGGTATATTCCTCTCGTGGATATCTCTATGGATAAAAAGTATAAAATAAAAATGCTGGAATTGCCCATTGCCTGTTTTTATGAGTAGGTTGAAATTTTGTTAGGGTCAAAACATTAGAATCCTAGAATATAAGATGAAGTTCCTCTCAAATAGTATCGACAACAAATAAAATATTTTATGCTTTCATTAGCTATGGGTTTGGGGGTACCAAAGAAAAAATGCGTTGAAGAAATAGTTTTTAAAATCAATGGGTTGATTAAACGAGGTCTTATAAATTTATTTAGAGAATTAAAACTATTTTGTTAAGAAAGAAAAGGAATTATGTTTCAAAAAAAGAACAATAAGTAAAATGTGGGATTTTTTCATGTGATGTGATTTTTTTTGTAATAGTAGATAGAACCTTATTAAATGTTCATCCCAATTATTGCTCTTTAACCTTTATACATCGCCTTTATAACTTTAACCTTATATTTTATTTAACTTAAGTATAATATTTAATTTTTTTCCTATTTTTGGAGAGAAAGTATTCTAGCTCTAAAAGAAATTCTTTTACAATCATGTCTTTTAATATTTTTAATCCAAGAAATATTTTGCATCATTGATGATTTAAGAAAATCATTTTGTATCAATATTGACTCTGTGTCTTCTTGTAAGCTTTTCTCGATAAAAAGGATTCATCACAAAAAGTAAGCCAACCGTTTTGAAACTACAAAAACGTCAACGAATTTTTTTTAAGTCATAAGGCAAAATATTAAGCCGCTCATATTTTCTACTGTACCTATACTTAGTTTACAATCCCTAACAGATCATCACAAAGAAAAACACTTTTACTGGACATCTTAAGCTTCTCGACGACAAATCTCACATTACAGAATAAAGAATGGCACAATAAGCTCTTAAAAACACTCTTAGTGCCGCTTCGGAAGTGACTTTTTCTTTCTAAATAAAAGCCCCATTGTCTTCTTTTCACGCCTCTAACGAAAGTAAAGACTTCATCAGATACGTTTCCATTTGTAAAACATACTGTTATACATTAATTTAATTTGTGAAAATTTTATAATCGAATGAGTGCATGGTTTTCAAAATGAATGAATTGAGATTGAAGAGTGATTAATAAATAAAGAATGTTACAGTCAAACCCCTTGATGCTAAATAGATCGTGTAAAAAAGTAGTTTACGTTTAGTATATGATGGTCACTAGCATCGATATCAGTAAAATAATTTATCATTCTTTAGGATATGGCAAAACAAATATGTTATACCTAAAATACCTACATGTTATACCTTGGGTTTATTATAGAGGGGTTTAACTGTATCTACCTTTCAATGTATAATTGAGTTTATTTCAATTTCAATCATATATGAAGACAAAACTCACTCATTTTCAACTAGATACTTTCTTTTACAGGGTTTTAAACAAACAAACTTTATAAAATAACTATAATTGGAAAATCCATATCCGTCAATTAAATCTTATAATTTAGATGCAATCGTTCAACAGATTAGTTTTTAAATAAAATGTTTCCATATACCATTTTATTTAAGTGATTTCAAATATAAATTATTTTTAAACACACGTATATAAGTCAATAAAACTCGATACACTGATTGAAAGACTTAATTTTTACACCATTTTTCAAATAGTTGTTTAACGTTAAAAATTGAATAATATTTTAGCCTTGATAGCAATTCTCTCTTCTAAAATTTACTACTACTTGAAATGATGTTAACTAACTTAAATCCCTCTATTCGCAGTTCTCCCCGGTTTTGCTTTCCTATGTTTATTGGCAAAATAAAAACTGATATAAAAATCTTTACTCTTTTCTTATTACAACACCCCCCTTATCACCCATCAAATTCTCAACCATACTCACACTACACTACATAAACCAATAAAACCTAAATAGACGTCACGAAAAAAAAAAACTTCCAACGCGTTTCGTGCGGTTTTTTCTCCAATAAAAAAACAAAGGTACATTGTCTCCTCCCGGGTCTCTTTCAAACGGAGCAAAGATCTTTCTCTCTCGGGAGAGGTTGAAAAAATAAATACCTTCCCCAGAATTTGGTTCAGTCGGTGTGACGTCACTGCGAGGGATCGCTTTCCGTTCTCTCCCACTCCTCCGACTCTCGGAATAACTCGTCGTGGGGATTTTTCGGCAGGGAAAAAGTTTTCGTGAATCTTAATGGAGGAGCTACTGATTTGAGGGAGGCTTTGTTCGGATTTCGATGTGTGAATGAGTCGATTGAAATGACGTCATGTGTTGCGTAATTGTTTGCTCCACTTGGGTTCTTGTTGTCTCTTCAAGTGGTTGGTTAGAGGTGTGGGAAGGTCTTCAAAAAGTGTCATGTGTGTATGTTGGACACATGACACTTATTATTTTTGAATAGAAGTTGAGTTGTTGTAATGTCTTGTATACTTGGAGAGTAGATCAACAATTTCTGATTTTTTTTTTCAAACATGAATTATTCAGGTAAAAAATTTAAACTTTTGTGGGCTATATGCAGGATGAAATCTTCTTAGAACTGAACCAAGGGTGAACAACACCAGGATATTGAAGATACCAATTTAAATATTTTATACTTACGTAAATTATCATTCGAGTAAAACAATTTGATGGTTGCTTACATTAATTATGAATAAAACTCGGTCAAAGACCATATTGGTATTTTTTGAGAAGGGAGAAACTAATCCCAAAACCCCATTTGAAATATCAAGTGAGCCAACAGGGTAATTTCCAATAGGAAACCTAGGAACTTAGTGGAACAATAAAACGTCAAAGACGGGAATAAGGGTTATTGACCCCTCAAAGGAAACTTGTGGGCTTCGATATAAATTTGCAGAAAATATTTTGACATCAAATCTGACAATGTCATATTAAAAGTGTGATTATTCAGTTTTAAAGGGGTTGGTTCTTACACCTCTCTCTCTCTGTCTCTCCCTCTCTCTCTCACTCTCTTTCTCTCTCTCACTCTATTTCTCTCTCTCACTCTCTTTCTCTCTCTCACTCTCTTTCTCTCTCTCTCACTCTCTTTCTCTCATTTCCATACTAGATTTATAGACTTTAATATATGAACCTATTTTATGAAGCTCTTATTCATTCTCTGGATGCATGACAGATTTCATTTTCCCCTTCCTTTACATTCCCGCAAACCTTTCTATCCCCCGCAGAAACCTTTCCATCCTGCCTCGCACAGCAGCGAGAGATAACACAAGGAAACAAAACAGCAGATCAGAGTGGCGTGCACCGGCCAGATTAAGCAACCTAATCCGTCACTACGAAGCGTTACAAGTTCCGCCACCGAGACTCTTCCTCTCGATGCAAGCGAGAAAAGGCGACATCCGGTGAGAGAGGAGAGAATTGTTATTTTGTGCTCCTCTACTCTCTTCGATTGGAGAAATCGGAGAGACACGAATGCGACTTCGGAAGCGTCCGAGCGATTCCGATGCTCGAGTTGCCGCGATTGGCTGTGACGGGTGTAGGGTTACGAGGGTGTGCCGGGGTTCTCAGAAGGTTCTACTTTTTTTATGCTGTTTGACGTTGGAGAGAATTTGGCTAAATTGGAAAGCGTTTTCCAATCGTTACGAAAATTTAGCTGATTTATTAGCATAAAACCTTGACAGAAATTATGGGAAATATTCTAACCACATTGGTACAGAGAGACCAGATGCGCCATAAAAACAACAACCAAATATATAAAATAAAAGTTCCAGATCAAAGGTAAAACAGTAATTGAGAATTCTGAATCTCCTGTCAAAAGATCATAATCTCCAATCTTACTTTTATAAAAAAAAAACATTACTCACTATTAACAGTTACAAATAATTAGTAAACCATAGGTTGTTATTTACAGTGAATTGTAATCAAAGTTCTAAAACTATAAAGAGAGGACACTCAGTTAAGGATACCAATACCTAACGGAATAATAAATTATTCGTTTGGGGGGGGGGTTCTCTCAAGGTTAGTAGAGAGAGAAGGTTGGCTCATCCGTGGGGTTCTCTAATAAAAGAGTGGAAAAATCAAGGTAATTTAAGTCTAATGGTAAATTAAGTATGGCCTTTACAACCTATCACAAAAATTATAACACTTTTTATCTGATTCTTTACTACTTTCTTTTGACTTAGTCTATATAAAGTCACTCGATTTTAATTAGGTTCAAGCAGGCTACAAGAAAAGTTGGATGTAATCAGTTTATAAATAATAGCCCTAAATTAAAAATTTCAACTGGAAAATCTTATAACAATAAAAGGAATTACTAAGGGATAAAAGCAAGAAGTCTCCTATAAAAGAAAAGGCACTTAATTCCAAGTAGCGAAACAATGGGCACGACCCCATGTCTTTTAAAGAGTACCGCGTGCCTTAATCATTCATCCAAGGTAGGTCGTTCATGGGACTCTTGGTATTCAACAAACCGTAAAAGATGATAAATTGGAAGAAAGTGATAATTTTTCCTATCTTTATGGTCAGTTAAGCTTAACTTTGTGGATCAGATGAGTTGATTCTCTTTCAGCAGGGTAAAGGTTATTATGGACACTGAGACCATCTGATGAAGGGTTTTAACAAAATTTCTTACTTGACTAAACGACTAAAGTATTGCTCAAGATACTTAAAGAAAAATATATTTCCCATATAAATGTCTAGGTATATCTTTTTCCAGCTTTGGTTAGGGTTTGATACTCTGAAGACTTGATAGGTATACTAAATTAACTATGATTTATTCTTGTGCGTGTGATATTTCATGTAATGATTATGATGAAAAATTCGTTAGTTGGGAGGGATGGTGATTTTTGTTTGAAAAAGCTCACTCAAGCAAGACACAATACTTGATATTTTTTATTCCGACATTACAATTACTTTATCCTTTGATTTGGGAGCCTATCTTAATTTATAGGGTTTCTGATATCCAAACAACTCTACCCTAGAGTGGTACTTCAAAAACGGACAATTATTATAAGGGTATGAGATCAGGATTTATCTCCCTAAATTTCAAAAAGTTTCTGATTTTGATCGTCTAACTAAAAAGACTAAGAAAAACTACTCAAGTATCAACTCAATACCCCTCAGAAAAAAAAGAATTCATAAAGTAAGATTCTGTAGGCAGTGTGTCACTGTTCGCTTGCCCCCGACCCCGTTTTAGCTATACCCTTCTTTGCCCCAGCTTCGTGGTGAGGTAGAAAACCAATCAATTTCTACTCAAATAATTCTGTAGATTAGTTCATCCACATTACATATAATGATCCCAGAGATATGTCACTCTCGATAGTACCTCATTCTTGAGGTATCATTCATTCGGGATACCCATCTAACCCGGATCTCCTTCAGGCCTCTCTCCCCCAAACCAAACCCCCAAAACGCCCCATTACGAAAAAAATTCCAACAACTCCTCAATTCCAGTAGCGATCACGAAAATCACCCGAACGACCGCACGCGCATAACTCCACTTCCGATGACGAATGAATCGAAAAACCGCTGCAACGCGATAACGCCATTTACAAACAAATCCGCCGCAGCTTTCCCCATCCTTCTCCCGCACAGGGAAAAAAGCTGAGGGAAAAAGCACGAGAGACCAACTTGCCTCCACCGACGATTGTAGGAGGAGGTCAGGAGGAAAAGAAGACACACACATTCAAAACACTTCCCTTCATCTCTCGCCGGCTCTCCTCGTCATGTCGGCACAGACGCTGACCGTCAAACTGTCCAGGGGGGACCCGACCACCTCCTGGGGGTTCAGGCTGCAGGGGGGGAAGGATTTCAGCTCCCCTCTCTCCGTGCAGAGGGTAAGTGCAATCTGATACCTTCGGTTTCAGATTTATTACGTGATTGTTGATGACATGGGCGTCATTTAGGGGGGGCAGGGGGGGGCAATTGCCCCCCCCCAAGGTTTCCACTCTTAAGTGAAAAATTGCTGAGAGTCCCTGGAAAATTTTGTAACTTCCACAAGGAGCAACAGATTTAACTCAAAACATCCCAAAAGCAGTTAAAGCACTACTTTTGAGGGTCTAATTTCAAAATTTTCTGGGGGAGAACCCCCAATCCCCCTCCTGACCTTTGATGTCTGTTATACAATTTGTCTCCCTTCAAAATTCTGCCGCTTACAAGAAGCAATTCCCTATGGGAACCAAAGAGTTTGAAGCCCCTAGGAGTCTGGTTTAAAGGGGAATTTTCAAAAATTTTTACTGGGGGAGGATCTCCACCCCCCCCTTGAAAATTTTACGTTTATTTATAACTTTTTTTACCCTAGAAAATTCTATGCTTTACAAGGATCTGTTCTTTTTGAATGTAACCCAAAGGACCTCAAAATGAGCTGAAACACTACTTTAAAGAGGCAAATTTCAAAAAATTTTCTGGGGGAGGACCCCCAGACCCCCCTTTAAAATTTTTAAACATATATTATGTTATGCAGTATATTTTCCTTGAAAATTCTGCCACTCACAACAAGCAGTTCCCTCTGGGGCTCCCCAACGAGGTTGCAAGGGAGATAAAACCCTAGTTTAAAGGGAAATTTTCAAAAAAAATTCTGAGGGAGGACCTCCGGCTCCCCTTGAAACTTTGAAGTTTATTTGTAACTTTTTTCTCTAGAAATTATGTGGTTTACAAGGGGCTGTTCTTTTCGGATGTAACTTAAATGTTGTAAAAATGAAGCAAAATTTAAAAATTTTTAGACCCCAGACCCCCATTTTTACTTAGAACTTATGATGTTGAGTCACCCCCCCCCCAAAAAAAAACAAGTCTGGTTACGGCGGGGCTCAGCCCCACTTAAAAAAAAATCCTTGCCCCCCCAAACCAAAAACTGAAATGACGCCCCTGGTTGATGACGTTGTTGTGATGTAATCAATCGATTGTTTTGATTTTGCTAGAGGCTGATTTTTGTAAACAATCGTTTTGATTTTTGTTAAAATTTGTAAATTTAATAACTAACAGAACTGAAGGTTATGTAAAATGCACTGATGAATCGATGATATTCAATTAATAGTTTATTAATTGGGTTATAACCGTTGTTTACATTTGATCATTGGGTGTATTTAATGAAATCCTTAAAAGCTACTCAGGGTGCTAGGTAACTTTGAAACATTTAATAGGTAATCATGTTTTATATTTAGAAGTGGGTAATATAGAATGAAATTTGAGAAAAATTATTTTATCAACAAATTTTCATTTATCTATTTTTGATACATTTATGTGTCTGATTAACAAGGAAATGATATTCTATACATGAAATTCTTATATCTGAATCAGGCTGTTAAAAATGCTAAGATCGGATAATTTATTAAAGCTGTAAAACCCAATTGTAGAATATTGTAAACATTACTTTTTACTTTAGATATTAGTTTTATATATTAGTAATATTTGTTAAGTGATCATCAACTACTAACTGATGAAATTTTAAAATGACAATAACTATTTTAAGTTCCGTTCCTTTTATGATTGGACTTTTAAGTTTATTTTTCAAAACGATATTATTTAAAAATAGTATCTATTTTAAAAAACTATACTTTAAACTTAGCATACTTTTTAAAATAAAAAAATACATGTAAAATAAAAATTTAACTAATAAGAATATTTTTATTTTATTTCGTCCTTATCTTAAGATTTCGAATATTAGTTTTTTTTTGTGATTAAGTTACTCAGTTAAACAAATATCCGATGATCTTATCGTATTTGACGAGATGTGAGTAAAAGATAGATTAAACCTGTTTCTTTCACGTGATGCGCCGGGGTTTTCTTGACCCTGACTAAAATGTTTGAACTAATGCGATTAACCAATCAAATTAAATATTTGTTTTTCAACCCATTACTGTAATAATATGATTCATTATCACGATTTCTCATCGGTACAAAAGTTTAAAACAAGTTTCCTAAATTGTTGCCAAAATGGGTATGGGATCTGAGAAAAATATCGAAGCACTTTTTGTTAAATGTTTCACCTTCGCCATTGTAAAAATTTATGCATAAACGTTTCTCTTTATATTTTTGAAAAAATAAATAATGTTAAAAATATAAAGTTGTTAATATTGTAAAACATGTCATATGATAAATTTTCATGATTTCCTAAATTTTTTTTACAATGAGATGCATTAATGTGATAATCATAAAACTCAAATTGATAGATCAACTTAAAAAGTTAATCATCATTTAATAAATCGGCGCAATCTTTCATTTTTCTTTATGTAATATTTTTTGACACTTGTGAAATGTTTTACTGATATATGAGAAGTCAGTTTCACTAAAATTCTACTATAGGCTCCTAAACACATTTTTCCTCCTTTTCTTCAATCACTTTAAATCACCTGGAAGTTAAGTTTCATTCTCATGTATTGAAAGGCAAACTTTGCTCAGCAATAAAATCCCAGCTTTAAACGTTGTTATAAAATCTTACAAAAGAGCACGAAGCCCATTCAGCGATTATGAGCAATACGAGTCCGTTTTGTACCTGACGTGGGGCGGGGGAGATATTTTTATACCGGTGCGGATAAAAATAATCTTCTCTGCTTCTGAAATATCTTCCATTGTGCTCTCTGCTTCGGCATGTAAATCAAGATTATTGACCTTTAGTAAATCACTTTGAGGAATAACATTTCGTGTTACACTTCACTTTTAATGCGGTTTACGACTTTGGGGAACTGATTTCTCTCCATTCAGTAGAATAAAAGCGTTTTAAATCTTTTATTTTTTATTGGAGGTATTCTTTTGGTATCACAGGGAGATGTGAGGAACTTTTTTTTATTTCTATTCTTGTTATTTGTAATTGAAAAACTTAAGAGTAATTGGGATTGCTCTTACATCAATTAACTATGATTCTTTAATTTGATAATAATTTGAATTATTATAAGATTTAAAAAAAAATCGTTTTAAAATTGTATAAATTACGTTTTAAATAATGTTTCTTTTTAAAAAGAATATTTTTGAAAGTAATAATATTAATCGTCAAAACAAAATTTAAGCGAGTCGTTTACATTTATTAATATCTTTAAAATAAATAAACAAATTATAAATGTATTTTTACTGTACTGTATGGAGAAGCTCTAAAGAAACACATGATCTAAATTTCAAGAGTTTCATGAATTTTGAGAAATTGAGATGAAACAAAATCTTATATCATGTGAAATTACGAAATTCACTTCCAGAGCTTTCCTGGAAATGACAATGCTATCTATGATACTAATTACATCATGTGGTAGTTCATTTTTATGATGATATTCTACGATAGATTTATTTCTCTATAATTCTAATGTATGTAGTTATTTGTAGTTATCCATTGAAAATTATTTTAATGAAATTCAACCCCAATTCAAAAGATTTTTAGGTAGCTTATTTTGTTCAAGTAACGAAAATACCTATGAATGGGTGCTTCATTCATTTTCTTGAAAAACTTTGCAATCTCATTACAGTTGAGTCATGATTTTCAAACCTCAAGACAGTTTTTCTTGGAAAAAGGACGAATTCCGCAACTTTAAATTCCCGCCGAATGGCATCATCAGTGAAAACAAACGTTTCCCGTTTTCCTCGTGAGCTCGTTCTTTCCCTAATAGGCCACGGTCAGCATAACCTATTGATCTCGATTCACATCGTTATGGAGGCATTGAAGAGAGAAACGATAAAAAAAAATTTTTTAACATATTTTAGGACGTTTTCAAACCATTTCTAAGTAAAAGTTTAATTTTATATATAGATTCACATATCAACGAAACACATATTAATGTCCAGTTTAAATATTGCATCACAATTTTTAGTGACTTTTCATGATTTTGTTGAGGGGACTATTTCTTCGTCAAATGAAAAGTTGTATGCTATTATTTTTAATTGGAAAATGTGTTTTAAAAATTTTCTTAATTTGCAATTTATTCTTTAGAATGACCATAAATTATCAACGTATTAATTTTAAAAAAAGTGTTGTTTAGAATGGTAATAATTGACCCCATATAGTGCACTACATGATGACCCTGAAGACAATTTATATGCAGTTTAAAATCATCAATATGGATATGTTAACGACATAAATTTTTGTATAATATGAAATTGTTAGTATTTTTGCACATTAAAGTTTATTGATTTTTTACTTAAAATCTTAAATGTCATTCATATAGTGCATTTTATAATTTCATTGAAAAGAAAATTTTAAATAATACCAATATGAGCGTTAAATTTGAAATTTCTACTAATTTACTATTTATGGTATTTACAATTTAATGGTACAACCCTTGATTAGACATACTAACCAGAATTATTTAGCAAAATAAAGGTTTAAGGTTTTTAACAAAAAGTTTATGCTTCCAAAATAAAACCATCTTTAATATTCATATCCTCAACCCCATTAATTCATTACAAAATTTTCCAGAATTTTCTGTCTTGGATGTATATTAGTAACGTGAAATGGCACTTCAGTGTTTGTAAAGAGAGAAATGACAAGGCTATTGTTATGAACTGTTTTCTTTCTTTAGTATACGAGCGCAAATAGCTGTTAATGAATACACCTGCATTTTTTTATCGTTTTGCTACCTATTTAATGCCATTTTTCCTTTTGCATAAACAAGAGAGGAATTAATTTTTTTATTAATTGTCAACCTGCATGCTTTCGGGGCTTTAAGTGAAGTAATTGTTTTTCATATAAAAGGAGTGAAATATCAAGAGTAAACATTTTATTTGTTTTATGAATTTTTATTTTTATGGAGTAATTGTTCTTTAACAGAACAAAAAAATGTTTTAAATGTTTTAGTACTTAATTTTGTTTAGCCTAACGAGAAGGAACATTTTATAAATTATTATAATATCTCATGAATAAATTTATCTTTGGATTAAGCATCCATAACTAACTACCGTTTCAATTTTTATCAAAAAATGTAATTAAATTAAATTTACCAGTTAAATATATGTAAAAAATGTATTTTTATGTTGATGAAAAGATTATGCGAGACTTTTACAAATAAAAAATTGATACATTAACCTTATAAAATATTTTAAAATACCTAATAAGTATTAAATAAAAATCAAATCACATAAGTTTATCAATAAGAGTTTATTCAATGGAAGTGTATGGCATATTTTTTAACATACCTACATTTATAAAAAAAAGTTTCTCTTACTTTTTTTACTAAAGAATATTTAAGCACCATTGTGTGCACATTTCCCTTTTTTCAACAATCACAATTTCCAAATTTCCACAATTATTTTCCCAAACGAATAAAATTGACTGTTAAAAAAAATTGCCAAATTTCCCAAATGAGTAACATTTTCTACTGCTGGAATAGTTTAATATGAATGTACTACTGTTGTTGTCTTCTCCAAGAAGTTGGTGCATAGGAGTCAAGACAGAAAGTATCCAGGACAGCCACAGTTACACCAACAACCCTTGAAGAATATATGCAAAATAATAGTTCCAATTTCTCAAAGTTTGAATAGAACAAAAACAGCTCTTAGAATTTTTCATGGGTCTCTTCATCCTGCCTCCAAAATATCATCACAATTAATTTGCATATTATTGTCGGCTTATTGGAGAAAGGCTCTAAGTCACTTCTGGCTCAACTACTCTGTACGAGGTTACGCCAAATTCGGCGGTATCCAATAGCTTTCTTTTGCACCATGCAATTTCACCAGCACACTAATCGCTTTTCATCTTGGCGAGATTTTGGAAAGTTCGTTGGCGTCATTCTACCGCTTTCGAAAGAGTCCCCAAAAGTGACTTAATGCCTTTTTCCTCTTCTCCTACAAATCTGACATTCAACGGCATTATTCAAATCAGCTCTCCCCACCCATACCGAACAACGGCCTTACAAATTGGATTCCAATTTACGACGCTGTAAAACGCAGTTGAAATCGCTAATCCCAATCCTTTTTACGACGGCGGCGGCTTTTCCCAATCAGCAGGGGGACCTAAACCGCTCAATTAGGCTCCTTATTCGCTCAAATGCAGTCCGTCTTAATGATCGAGATTGAATTTGAAGTGACGAACTTAAATCATTTTGCGTAGGCAAGTGTAGTTATACTCTCGAAGGAATCTCCTATGCATTTGTTTATTCGGATACTTAGCTGATGGTTTTTTCTTCGTCTGGGAGGATGTTGAAATATCGTCTTTGCTTTTTACTTGCTTAAATCTGATATTCAGAACGGAAGGTCTGTTTGCATAACCTGATTTCATTTATTATGCTCTTCCTTTAATTTTTATCCTTTCCTTCTAAAATTACAATAAAACTTACCTCTATATCGTCTATTAAATGATCAAGATAATCAATATGTCTTGAATTTTCTTTGTTATAATTTCTTTTAACTTTGTGTACTGCACCGAAAATTTCGTCTTTTGAAAATTTTGGTACACCACAAATACTGAATATAAAAAAATAATCCTCATGATCTTTTAAACAATAATATCTTTAGAAAATGCCCTTTTCTCCAAATATGTTTTTCTTTAAAAACATATTTTTGAAAATATTTCCATCCTATCATAACATTAATTAATATTAATATTTTTTCAATAAAGGAAAAAACACATTACATAATTTGTACGAAATGAGAAAACAATATACAAATTAAACCATTTTTAATTCTGTAGTGCCATTTTCAATAGTAATTGAAACTCGCTTCAATGACTCAAAATTTTAATCTGTCTATTAAGAATCCTGAAAGGATGACTTGAGGGGGGAAATAATTAGAAATTCATTAAGATAATACCTATTACTAATTCTTTTTGTTTCAATAAAAAAATTTACAATTTCGAGCATTCGCACATGACGTCACTTGGAAGACAAAATCAACGTTGCTAAGGCTGTTGTTAGGGGCGGGACATAGAAGTATCCAATAGCAGCATTCGCACATGATGTCACTGGAGGAATAAAACAACGTTGCTAAGGCCGTTGTTAGACAGAGTCATGTGATTGAAAATGCTCTATTTTAATAATTTTTTATTGCTGAGTTTTATAATTTTAGCTCCGAAGTTATCGGTCAAATAGCTCACAAACAAATACTTTAACTTACACTTCAATTCAAAATGCCATGTTTTAAATAGAACCATAATCATTCAATAAAACTGTTTACCAGTATGAATCACCAATGGACTCTAACCGTCTGACGTCACACGGAACCAACACGTGACCTACTGAGCTTGCGATTGGTTACCACAGATACTACACTAGTAGATCTACTAGTGTAGTATCTGTGGTAACCAATTGCAAGCTCAGTTGTAGGTCACGTGTTGGTTCCGTGAAGTCTCGAACCAGATAGGCGGTTAGAGTCCATTGGTTACCACAGATACTACACTAGTAGATCTCCTAGTGTAGTATCTGTGGTAACCAATGGACTCTAACCGTCTGACGTCACACGGAACCAACACGTGACCTACTGAGCTTGCAAGCTCAGTTGTAGGTCACGTGTTGGTTCTGTGAAGTCTCGAACCAGATAGGCGGTTAGAGTCCATTGGTTACCACAGATACTACACTAGTAGATCTCCTAGTGTAGTATCTGTGGTAACCAATGGACTCTAACCGTCTGACGTCACACGGAACCAACACGTGACCTACTGAGCTTGCAATGGACTCTAACCGTCTGACGTCACACGGAACCAACACGTGACCTACTGAGCTTGCGATTGGTTACCACAGATACTACACTAGTAGATCTACTAGTGTAGTATCTGTGGTAACCAATTGCAAGCTCAGTTGTAGGTCACGTGTTGGTTCCGTGAAGTCTCGAACCAGATAGGCGGTTAGAGTCCATTGGTTACCACAGATACTACACTAGTAGATCTACTAGTGTAGTATCTGTGGTAACCAATTGCAAGCTCAGTTGTAGGTCACGTGTTGGTTCTGTGAAGTCTCGAACCAGATAGGCGGTTAGAGTCAATTGCAAGCTCAGTTGTAGGTCACGTGTTGGTTCCGTGAAGTCTCGAACCAGATAGGCGGTTAGAGTCCATTTAGAACATACTATCGGATTAGCTATTACATATTATCGGATTAGACCAAAAGAGGAATTTCACTGCATAAACTGACGAAACAGGCAACCAAAACTGTAGTAATAAGTAGCAGCAACTGTGAAATGGCGCAATCCATAAAACAGAGCCGATCTTTCAACCAAGTCGGTCACCGCGGAGCCACGACTCGATCAGAAGTGCGGACACAAATCATCTCTTCAACCCTGATGCACGCTCATCACGATGACTCTCCTTTCAATGTTCCTCTCTCCTGTTTGTTCCTCTCTCTTTCTTTGTTTTTTTTCTTCATTGCCGTCAGACGCAGCGTCTGGGCTTAGAAGAGCTCCTTCCCTTTTTGGAGAGTGTGACGTGCTATGAGTAAACAATGCGTTCACTGTTTGTTGGAGGCGATGGCTATCGGTTGTGAGGAGAGATGAAGGGATGGAGTTGATCTTCGGATGGAATGTTGCAAGGGAGGGAAAGGGTTGGAGGAGAGGAGAGGGTGTTCGTCTTCTATCTAGGATGATGAATGATTGATGTTCGGTCCTTTTTATCCTGTTCTGATCCTTAGCTGTTCCATCTGATCAGATATGGATGAGTTTCATCAGGATTGGTAATAGTAGATCCTCATTAAGGTGTATTCGACGTCAATATATTAAAGTATTTTTTAAAGAAAGTTATGAAACGAGGGACGAACTCATGTTTTTCAAATTTATAGGTATTATAATTTAAAAACACCTTCCTACCATACAAAATATATTTTTTTAAAAGAGTAATTTATATTTATATTTGTTTACAGGATTTTAAATCAAACTTATCGATTGAATATAATGTATTATGTTCTTTCTTGAAATATTTCCATTTGTTCCAACTTTTAATACTTTTTTAAGTGAGGACTCCTGCTTTACTTTTTTTTAATCCATAAAAATTAAAAATGATTGGTTAAGAAGAAAGTTAAGAATTAGCTAAATGATATCTCTGTTAAATTTCTCATTTACAATAATATGTGTATTCTTAACTGTATAGTGATGATGCGTTATTGTGATGCATTTATATTTTTTTAAAGACATTAATACAAAATCTTTTACCAATAAAATCTGTTTTAAAACTTTTAACTAAAGTTTAGAATAAAAGGTTTTGTTTCCAAATAATTCTTTGTCGTGAGATAACGTTATTACAACTTTCAGCATTTACTTTTTCCCGATTTTACAATTTTAGGCTGATAAAATGACCTGTGGAGTTGTATCGGATATAAGGTCCTTTTAAAAAAAATTAAGGATTAAAATAAAGATTTCTGATATTGTACATTTCAATGGGATTTTGTTCCCGTTGTCTCAATATTTAAAAAAATATGCATTTGTTAACAATGCAATGTATTTCGATAGCAGCTTAAATTTAAACCTGAACTCCTTCTCGCAATGTAAAATTGTTCCTTGAAAAACAATATCTGTACCGTCGTCCTTGTTCATAGAACAACCACACGCTATTACTGTGCTACGTTCTACTCAGATTGAGCTAAAAAACCTCGGTTGGCTTTGACACAGCTGTTGTGGCAACACAATCTCTTCCACACGGAAGTGTTATTAATACAGCTCTCGTGGGTCACGCAATGAGATACAGAGCATCTATACAAACCAAATCTTACTACATTTTAAATTGATATATTTTTTGGTTTAGTATAGAGCATTTTCAATCACATGACTCGGACCTAACAACGGCCTTAGCAACAGAAAATGTTACAGTTTTTTGCCCTACAGAGGTTAACAGTTACAGAAAATGACAGGCCGTGGAATTCTTCTATTGGAGCATTTGCAATCACGTGACCCCATACCTAGAAGCCGTCTTAGCAACAGATAAACAACGGCCTTAGCAACAGTTAAAAGCCCGACAGAAGGTACACAGTTAAAAGAAAATAACCGGTTGTGACGTCACCTGAAAACACTCTATTAGTACTATAAGAATTGAGAATTTAATTTTTCAGTGATGGGTGTAATTCAGTTTCTACGAACCTAGAAGGATACTATTAATTCTCATTCAGTAACATAGTGTGATGTGATTTCATATTGCATGCTTAGGAAAATTTATCCTTAATAACAATTTTTAAAAATCAATAAACTTTCAATAATTTGATGTTTATGATTAAAACTTTAAAAAAATTGTGTTGGCGCTGTATGCCCCAATGGAGGTTTTTTTGTCATTTAACACTTACCGTACCATACCATACCTTAAAAAAAAATTGTCTTTAAGATAAAAAAATTGTATCAAAATATTTCGATACATCTAGCTTTATTCATCTTCAATTCCCAAAAATATTTAAGGTGTATTCCTATAACGAAAAATTCCTATTCCTATACTTTGGGAGCTCTGTATTAAAAAAGGAAAGCTACCTTTTGTTAAAAAAATATGCCTCTTAAAAAATTTATTCATTTTCTATTCAAATTCCGTTTTAATTAAAATAATGTGATTCACAATTTCACCCATCAACATTATTTAAGCAAACGTTGAGTTTGTCCAACTTGCGGTAAAAACCATAATGACTTAAATGACCGTATTATAACTGACACCACATTCTTGCGGAATATTTAATTTGTCTGAAACCATTTAACTTGAACCGCGGAAACCGATGCAGCAGGATTCACTCGAAAAATACCACTGTCAATAACATCTGCAACAACCTCTGACTTTGTAGGAAAGAATTTCTGCCTCTTGCATAACCCTGAAGGTTAAGGCCACGATAATGAAGATGTTAATAATCACAAGTTGTTTTCTCCTTGGAACCGTCGTGGTTCCAAATAAATAGTTCCCAGACAGAAAATGGTCGTAAATTTGCGTCAAATTACTGACACTAAATTGTCTTTTCGTCCCGAAAGTTTATCTTTTTGTCCTTTCTCCAGAAAAGACAATTTCACTCGTTTAATAGCGAACTTTTCTGCCAAAAACGACTAGTTGACATTCATTTCGTGAGACAAAGACAAGTGCATGTATTCTAAGTGTATTCAACTCTCTGTGAAATAAGTAGAATATTCTGTGACACAGTGACAAGGGAACAAATGTGTCTGCTCAAATTCTATTTTCAGAGACACCCCGACTTTAAGCGCATTGCTCTTTGCTATAAAAACGCCTGACTTAGAGTGTTGATTTTACAAATGGTTGACATAGAAATAAATCAAAATCCCTATCTAGATTTTTTTTTGAAACTGGAGTAGTAGGAACATGTTTATCTTTGTGTTTCGTTTCATGAAATGGATTTCGATTTTTTAAAGCACAATAACTTAATAAGTTGAAAAATAATTCGAACGTAAGAAAAAAATGGAATAACTTTATTTTTTATGTAGAGATGTTGGTGTATTTCTTTGAAACCACGACATTTTTGTTTATTAATAATTTTTAAACAATCATCTTTTATTTACTATATATCCCCTAGTAGCACAAAACGGAAAGCGATATAAGAAACTTATACCGTACGTTACCATTTTCCAACACCAAATAAGCTAAAAATGGTCAGGTTTGTGTACACCACTTGGTACCAGAACTTGGGATCCCTTGGGATTCGCTATCTCAGATAACAACAGAAACTGTCATTCCTTGATGTTATTCTAGCATTAATGGATGTTGCCTGATAGCAATTGTTATACAGCGATATTAGCTGATGTTAATCTTAAAAAGTGAATGACAAGGAATGTCAGTTCTTATATCGAGTGGTGTAAAAACCCTTGCTAAGCCTAACCATTTTTAGGTTATATGGTATCAAAAAATGGTACCGTACGATAACCATTATATATTTTCTACATTAATGTTTCCTATACTTATAATGCGGGACAAAAATAATCGAATCTGATATTGCTTATATTTTATTTTTTAGGGTAATATAAACAATATCATTTTCATTTTTGTACAGCATTATAAGTGTGGGAAAAATTGTTTAAAACACATTTAAATGAAGAAAATATATATTGTAATTAACTGTTTTAATTTCAATTTTAAAGGTAATACAAAATTAAATTATTATAAACAATATCATGATTTTTTATCAAGTTAAAATTAAATACTATTAGTTTCAGTTGAAATCTATGAATATTTATTTTATGATGTATAAAATACCCCCACAAGAAAATTTTAAGTTACAGGATTCACAATTTTTTTTGTAATAAAAACATTAAATTGAAAAAAATGTTGGTAGTTTTAATAATTGTTTAATCAATTATTTAAACTTCATAAAAAATGCAAAAGTTTATATTACCATTACTTACCTATTACAAGTTCAAATTTGAACTCTTCTCATGGCCATTAATCTCTATCTATCAAAAAATAATATAGAGCCTAACTTCAAGGAATGAACAAAGATTACAAATAAAAATAGAAAAATAAAGATTTTTATTCAAAATTTAACACATTAAATAAATTAATACATAGAGCTTTGCAAAACTTTTTCTATTCTTCTATATAACTTGTGCACCAATGCTGTAAAAAAAAACTTTATTAGTTATGTTAATTAATGAAACCAGGATAATTAAAACATAATATTTTGGAAAAATCAGTATGTTAAAACTAATTTTTAGATGATTCATCCCATACCTGTATCTAAAAACTATGAATTACTTTTCAAAAATATATTCATTTTTAATTCACCAAATAACTATTTTTTTGAAACATAAATTAACAAGATAGGCATAGTTTCAGAAAACATATGGCAGGTATCCTTTTAAATTAAGACCCCCCAACAAATATAAATATGTAAAAACTATAACAGTAATATACGGTGTATCAATAACCTTGTATTATAAGATCTCTTGTGTGAGGTACTTAAAATATGCAAAATAAGAACTGAACCACTAAAACATTTTTGTTAAATGTGAAGGTTCAATAAAATGTTTTCCTTTTTTGTAACATCATAGTCAGCAAACATATCTATATCCAAATATCTGTTCTTTCCCCCCATAAATATTGTTTATTGTAAACTGGGTGAAATAATGACTTTTTATGATTTCCTATAAGTTTCTTGAAAACTAGAGGTATAGTTCTTCAGACACCTTTTATATACTTCACACAAGGAATGTTAAAGGAAAAAATCTTAACAATAGAGCATTTTCAATCACATGACTCGGACCTAACAACGGCCTTAGCAGCAGAAGATGTTACAGTTTTTTGCACTACAGAGGTTAACAGTTACAGAAAATGACTAGCCGTGGAATTCTTTTATTGGAGCATTTGCAATCACGTGATCCCATACCTAAAAACCGCCTTAGCAACAGATAAACAATGGCCTTAGCAACAGTTAAAAGCCCTACAGTAAATACACAGTTAAAAGAAAATAACCGGTAGTAACGTCACCTGAAAACACTCTATAAGTAAAAGTTGTAATTAGAGATGTGAGTCGAGAATATTCTCCGGAGAATATTCTCGGAGAACGAGAATATTCTGAGAATATTCTCCAGGGGCGAGAATTTTGAGAATAATCGAGAATATTCTATTTTTTGATTAATAAATGTAAAAATGTTTGATAATATGAAATGGTCATATAGTATTAGTGTTGGAAACCTGAAAACAATAACAAATTCAATGAAATTTACCATTTAAAAGTCACCCTACAGTTCAGATAATATTCTCTGAACTGTAATTTCATTATTTCGCAAGATTTTTTTAAAAATAAGTAAATTTATTTAATACAAAATAAAATATTTTTTTAAAATATTCAAAGCAAGTTTTACTGGGAGAAAATACTCATACAATTAAAAGAGGAGTCTTAATTATTTTTATATAGTTGTTAAAAGCAAAGGTAATACCAATAGTTGTCAAACTGAAGGACCTTTAAAATCTGACATTTAGCTAAAATTATGATAGAACTTTGTAAAATTAGGAGAATATTCTTAAAAGAAGGGGATATCACATTAGAATTATCTGTTGAGAAAAATATTTGAAATAATTTTATAATATTTATTTTACATTTACAGAGAATAATTTATCGGGAGAATATTCTCAAAGAACTCTAAATTACTATCAGATGCAGTTTAATTTACTATCTACTTAAAAATACTATTTGTGAATGAATAGTTTGTCTTAACTTTTTGTTTGCGTTATGGGGTATTTGCATAAGGGAGTGATTTGCTTAATTTTACACTTTTTTGATACGTTATAGTTTAAAACTCTCAAATATCAGATTTTTAAGTTCAAAAATATGTTTTAAATAATTCAATTTTATTTTTGCCAAAACACTAGTAAAGTCACGTGATCAAAAAACGTGATTTGACATCACAGCAGCCTCGAAACTAGTGTTTTACTATTTTTCAATGATAACTGGATACTATTGGATGTGACGTCATAGCGCTTGTAAACAATAGTGTTTCTGTTTTTGTGCCAAAACGAAATTTCAAAAATTTATATCTCAGAAACTGGGAAACTCAGGAACTTCATTTAAACGTCATTCTTCATGGGTTTTTTATCTACTATTTTAATAAAATTTAATCTCAAATCGTGAAAATACCTCATTTTAATTCAGATTCATTAATATTTTCCTTTATGAGAATATTATCAAAGTTACAATTAAATTTATATCTTACTCATCTTGTGTTCGTGAAATAATTAAATCTTCAAATTTTCATTCACTAGATAGATATCTTATAATTTTAAGTGTGTCTCATCATTTTTTCCTCAAGAAAATATTCTCATTAAGATTCAACAAAATAAATTCCAGAAAAGCATTTCTCATATGCATAATTTATTTCAAAAAAGCTATTTAAAAGTTGGAAAATCTTAAATTAATAGAATGTAACTGGCTTACTCTGCCTTACCTATCAAACATGTCGTCTTATCAATTAAGTAGAGATTTTAAAATATTTTTCAATTTAATTTGTCTTTCTTTTATTTATGATGACTTCTCATTGTAAAACTTTTAATATTCTTCGAATTTAAAGTTAATATATACCTTATAAAAAAATTTTTTTTAAAAAAAATTATTTAATAGCTTCTAGGAGAATATTCTCGAAAATTCTCCTCTTGGAGAATATTTTCGAGAATATTCTCAAGAATATTCTCCAAAAGATTATTACCGAGAATTTTACATCTCTAATCAGAATCATACCATAATTAGAAATTTTAAAAAAAATATATAATGTTGCGCGGTCTGTGAGACCGCATGCCCCCTGTTATGTTCCATTTTTTCACCTCCACTGTTACGGGTTAAGGATCTTAAATTATTGCATTCTTTAAAAGGAGAGACAATTGTCTCCCTGAGCTAGCTTGGCAATGACTTTCCTACCTGCCCATTTTTCGGTCGCATGTGCCATTAAAGGCAAAAAATTCATAAAGCACTGAAGCTCTTAAAATTTGTGTAATAAATTTTTCTTTTGGACATTTTGAATAGAAGGGAGGCTAGAAGCTCATCCTAAATAGGGTAAAAATTAGAATAGATTTTTATTACTTTTTCATTTATTTTTTAAGATTTGACTGATTTCCTTTACACTGGGGGTTCATGAAATAAAAAATATATTTATTTTACCTGACTTATATCTATCTCCTTGAGCTTCTATGCGGTAAATAAGGCTTCCACCAGCCAACATGGCGGTTACTCAGCTCGACCGTCCAAGAGAGTTCCTCTGAAAGTACATAAATTTTTTATTAATTTAAATTAAGAAATAAAAATGTTTTCATTTTAAAATTTCTCAACAAACAATAGTTTATAATTTTAGCAAGAAATAAACAGATGTTTTAAATACCAGGGAGCTATTACCCCCAGCTCGCTATCGCTCACCAACCCCCATAAACTGCTTACGCAGGACCTTTTGTTAATAAAAAAATTACCAGAAGAAACAATAACAAACTTTCCAAACATACAGCATCTCCATGAAGAACACTCTTCAAAGTTTGAATACTTACTAACTCCATCAATAATTAAATCAAAATGTTTTCCTTAAAAAATATCCAGCACATCTATTAAAATAACTATTATTAATCAACATTCTGGAAAAATTTAAATTCAATATTTACCGCCTAGTTAATCCTTAACTCGTTAGTATACCTAGTGTATTACAGCATCACTAACAAAGTAGTCCCATTGCAGTATCTGAATTTTGAGTGAAATGAAGAATGTCAATTTAAATATATTATTGTTTTGCTAAACCCATATCACCCTTTTTATCATGATTTAAGTACCGAAACTCCTCCTAGCAACCCAACAGGCTTTGTGTTTACCCATTTTCTCCTTCCGCATAATGATGTACTGGGTTAACCTTTTAAACGCCGCAATTCAAATTTAAAATTTAAGGTTCTGATTTTTGGCTTAAATGGCTTGTTTCATCATTACTAAAACCAATCTTGACATTTTTTGGCAGAAAAAAAATCCTAAGTAGGATTTTCAGGATGTTCCCATTTGGGAACATCGGCGTTTGGAATGAAGTTTTTAGGGGGATTTCCAAAAGGCATATATTTCAAAATTAATTCAAGTAAAACTACTGAAATAGGTTTCTACTCAATAATTTTGAACATTTTTATCATATTGGACAGTTTCTTCATATTTAATTCCCATAGTTGGACGATTGGGTAAAGTTTTTCATAAGAAAAAATTTACATATTTATTACATGCGTGACACTTTTCCGTACATTTTTACTGCACAATGGGTAATTTTTCGGTATAAAAAATACGAAATAATGTTCCCATGCGTTTCAAAGCTAAGCAGTTATCTTTGTGGGTGAAAAATTAGGTTTAATTACTGTTCTATATGGATATCTAGCATAAAATCCATGAATTGCATTCAAATTTAATTAGCTTTCAAAAGTGATAATCATAACTATCTCCATTGATTTGTTAAAGCTGCGTTTCTCATGGAAGATTCTAAACTAAACAACATATCTCTTACATCCAACTTACGTTAGAAAAGTGTTTTTAGATGTACAAACTTTTCATTATTTTCAAAATTCTTCAAATTCATACCTAAAATTTCTATGTAAAAAAGAGAACTTGAACAAAATAAGTACCCAAGTCCTCAGAAGTACTCCAAATATGCCCTTTGCATAACTCATAATAATAATTACTGAAAATTAATCGGTCAGGGAGTTAGAAAAATATACAAAAGTAGGAATCTGCTATAAAGATTTGGCATTTATTCCTCCATAAATCAGGAGAAAAAAATTAAATTATAGATTTAGAAATTTAAAACATCATGATTAACCTGTTTAGATCCTTTGACACAGAAAATATTAAAAAAATCAAGGATAATAAGAAATAGCTTGAATTTTTACATGTTATGAAAATCCCCTCAAAAACTATACCCCAAACGCCGATGTTCCCATTTGGGAACATATACGTTGAATTGGTAATTACTCTCCAAAATTGGAATATGGAGCTATTCTTCCAAGCCAATTGAAAAGATGTGTACTTAAGCTACCTAAACACAGCATAATTATTTAAAACTAAATTTATTTAATTTTATCATAAATTGAAACTTGTGCAACTTTTGGAAGAGCCAAAAATCTGTTATTTTGATATAAATTCCACAAAAAGGATTAAATTGCACGGTAAAAACTTTTGCATGTAAAATAACTTCATATCTTTGAGTTTCTTACTACCAAGTATCAAATTCCTGCATGAAAAATTAAGTGGTGAAAAAATTCCCTAAAGTGATGTTCCCATTTGGGAACATCGGCAGGTAAAAGGTTAAAGAAAAGTTGGGATCAGCTGGAATAAGAGTCCTCCATTTGGCGATTGCCAACTATACACTATAACTAATTGTTCCGCTAACTTCCGTACCGCTATAACTATACTCTGTGTAAATAGAATCGGCGGCTGACCTTGAGTTTTTTCTCAATGTATTTCTCCTGCGTTGCCATGGTAAAGAATGACGTGAAACCGCCTATTTTATACAGACTATAGGCGACCGCAACGCGAGTCACCAAATGGAGGACTCTTATTCCAGCTGTGCCAAAAGTTGCTTACAAGTATAAACCCAGACTTGTCATGAACATATGACAACATGAATTTGTAAGTAAAGGACTAAAAAATCCATCCATAAATATTGCTCTTTCCACCTATTTTGACTACTCACACTTCACCATACCTCTCCCCCAGAGTTTATGTAAATAACGCTACTTATCCGTTAGCCGGGCGCAATTGTGAACCAAACGCTCGCCAAGCGAAGCATATGACAAAACAGTCAAAACGAAACGATGCGCCAGAGGCAGATGTTCTTTTGCAGGAGGCAACCGTTGGAACAGAGAATTCTTTAATTCATTCTACATTATTTGGGGATTTTTCACTTGCGCCCGGCTAATGGATAAGTACCTAAATAACTTTATCAAAAAAGCTAAAATGAAGAAAATTTTATCAAAATAACAAGTTGTGCATATAATTTCAAACACATATCAAATACCCTTTCTTCTCCGAGTCTATTTTGAGGCCCTCAACGAGGAACTGGGTGACCGGAACTACAGGCACTGAAATGAGAGCAGGGCACAATCAGTTAAAATTAAAAATCACACTATTGAACTATAATACTCATTTAATCACTGTCAGGAACATGGAACATAAATGCAGTCTGTACACACAACCCTTACAAAGCCAGATCAAAAAATGCTAGTTAGGTCAGAAGATTTTTTTACACAAAATGAATTGACATTTTAGATTATAATTAAAAATAAGTTTCTATAAAGGAGTTCGAAGTCATGGCCTATAATTATAGCTGTTTTACATGCCTCACAATGACAACACAGCAGTCAGCAATAAAAGCAATAACTGTAACTCCCCAAAAATCTTAAAAGAACTTTTTTCAACTCTAGAATCTTGATAACTTACTCAGATTATTAAATCATTATTTGTAATTTGGCTGACAACTTTTAATTCGCAGTCTTTGTAAGGGTGTGTAGGACATCTGTATTGCATTTGTGAAACGTTCCTATACAGTTCCTATACAGAACTTATAGGTACTTTTCCGTTATAGGGGTAGGGGGTCTTAAAAAATCGCTCGCAAAATAATACTGTTTGGCAACCAAACACGTTTTATTTTTTTTGCATTTGAGTCAAGTTGTTGGTCTTTTTTCACCATTATGGATTTTAAGACTTGGGAATTATTACCGAGGGATAAAAAGTTTGCAAATGAAAAAATTTAATAATTGCCACAACTCCTTTTTAACAGAAAAGTGCCTAGAACTATATGTAGAGGGGATCTAGAGCAGCGTTTCTCAACCGGGGTTCCGCGAGGCCTCCTCAAGGGTTCCGCGAGAAATTCGAAAAAGGTGTTAAAAAAATAAAAGATACAAGATCCCCCCGAAATTCGGATTAAGGGTACCAGAATGAGTAAAAACCCTGTTTTTTAGGGTCAAATTTCAAAATATTTTCTGGGGGAGGACCCCCAGACCCCCCTTTTTGTACTTTAAACTCGATTAGTTTAATTAATTTTCATATTAAGTTCAGCAAAATGAGAATCCTACATAAAAATATATTAAAAAGGTCCATTAAACTTATTAAGTATGGAAAAGATGGGCTTAGAGATAATTTTAGGCTTCCTTCCCGATGCAAAAATCTAGCTTTGGGCCTGATAATTACTTAATTTCCTTAGAGGATATTTGGGTCCCCCTCCTGAAAGAAATTTTTCTTGAAAATACCTCGAGTATGTAGTTGGCCCCCTGCTGTTTGATAGTTAATGCGGCCCTCGGGCTGAAAAGTTTGGAGACCCCTGTTTTAAGATACAGTGGGGGGCAGGGGTAAGGCCTTCCAATGGTTAAAATGTCCAATGGCCGTTAAAAAGGATTATCCAAATATTCAAAGAAAAGCAATTAATATACTATTGCAGTTTTCCACATAATATATGTGTGAACCAACCTTTTCTTGTTTAAAAAGCATAAAAAGTAAAGAAAGAAATAGTCTTCTTTCTATTGAAGACGAGATGTGGGTATGCCTTTCGAAAATAAGACCCAGAATTCAAAATATATGTGCCAAAAACACTCAAATTATCACATTAATTAATATTTAATAATTGTTTTATTTTTTTAAACTTGCTAAAATTGTTTAAATACTTAAAATTGTATTTTCAAAACCTTACAGCTGTATTCTAATAAATAAATATAGTAAATAAACGATTTCTTCGTTACTTATTTTTCCGTTTTATGTAATAATTTAATTTAAAAAATAGTAAGAAAAATATTGTTACATGGACGCTAGGGTTCCGCGGAACATGGGCATTGTCGAAAGGGTTCCGTGGGAGTAAAAAGGTTGGGAAACGCTGACCTAGAGTATGTAATAATATGATACTACCTTTATGTAATAATAGATAGTCATACATGGTTTCCAATCTTTGAAAACATTGAAAATCAAGGACTTTTCAAGGGTCTTCTCAAAAACATTTTTTCTCGAAAACTCGAAACAGACATTTAAAAATTATAACCCTCGAGATAACGGTTCTGTGCATTTCTCACTCAACCAGAAACTGGTTCCACCTAATTCGTAAATTTCATAAGAAAGATATAAAAAAACATGAACATGAAACAGAAAATTTTATGATTGATAGTTCTATCTAGTTGGTTCACTTGTGGAACCGATGTAGAGGGTGTTACTATCGTATTTTTGTGATCGGAGCATTTCAAACATCGCCGGTAACTGCGGAACGGAAATTTAGACGAATCAGCGAAAGGTGGCCGGAGTGGATTCAAAATTCAAGGAACACATGGTACAATTCCGTTAAGTCCCTGCTAAATATCACCAATATCCAAATCGCTAAATATATACAAGTATCAACAAATTTTTTATTAATAAACTGAATAGTTATTGATTTAATTAAACATTTTAATTCAGGAGTTTAAAATTATTTTTGAATATTTCTACTTTTTGTTGTCTAAAAGAACCGGGCGATATTTAGCAAGGACTCTAACATAAGTGAACCGTCGCATTTTTCAAGGACTTAAAATTTTAGCAGAAAAAAATTCAAGGACTTTTAAGGACCCTGGGAACCCTGTCATATATGGGGGACTTTTCAGGAGCCTGCAAATAGAGTATTACAGGGTTGGACCTTTGGTCAAGGTGCCTGGCTTTTTGCTCCTCCTTGTAGTTCTATACTAGCGTGTTAAAGTGGAGAAGGTTTTAAGTGCTGGGACATACAGTAGTACAAGGGTCATCCAGAAAATGAGTTTTGAAAGGCCCGTAAATAAAAACATAACTGAATGATAATATTCATTTTGTAATGATACAACAGCAGAATCCAACCAAGATTTACTCTTATACAGCAACCTAAAAACTGGAATACCCACTTAAATCTCGCATATTTATGGATCATTAAAATAATTCAATTTGGCGTAATTTTAATGAAACTGATGTAGAAAGCAAATGACAAACATATTGCTGCGTGCTTTATGTAATGAATATTTTCAATCAAATCTTTTGTTTACATTTACAGGCCTTGTTTAACTTGCTATAAAATAACTTGCTATACTAGTCCAAAAAAAATTATCAAGAATTATCAAAATTAAAGATCACATGAACATTAATAACAGCACATCAAAATTTAATTAAGAAAAGATTTACTTACTTGAATTGCCTTCGCCATTTTGGTCGGTAGTTGAAGTTGTAGTTGGTGTGTAGGTTAGGGGTGAAATTAAACACAAAAAAAAACCAACCCGACAATTAGTAATTTTTTAATAATAACTATTTCAAACAAACACTGTCCTTGTCATAAAAAAATTGTGTTTCTTTTTTCATCAAAGGATGTTAGTGCGTTGCGTTGAGTAATACCAATTTTTGGGCTTTTTTTGGAATTGTGTTTTTTACCCGAAATCCCGACTTCTTTTGGAATTCTACCCAAATAGAATGTATTAAATTGTATGAAATTTGGGTATGCTGTACATTTTGAGGTCCTCTTTAAGAATATGCTATTGAAAAACAAATTTAAAAAAAGCGTTAACTTGTTCTAAAACACATTAGAGTAGTGTTTCTCAACCGGGGCTCTCAGTGCCGGGGGTACGCCAAGAGCTTTGAAGGGAAGGGGTACTCCATGAATTATTTATTTTTTAACTTTCAATGAATTTTCAATCGGTAATTTTTGTGGGATCAACATATTAAAATTTCAGACGATTTCTGATAAAACTGGAGGATGAATTCCCAAGTTTCGTGTTTTTCGTTTTCCTGTAATAAATCCCGAAATATAGGAAAAACCCTTTAATGAATTGCACATTCTTAATCTGATAAAAATTATCTTTCCAACGATGTAAGACACTTTATTGTGAGTTCCATCATTTTCAAATTTCGAATTTCTCTCTTCTCAATAAAATAGAGTATTTTCCTATTCGCGATTCCAGCGTAGGCGTGGCCTAACCAATATGGCCGACCGGAGAAGTACTCTCCTTTTTGTTTATGTATGCTGTGCTATAGACTTCCAGTGCTTCTAGTTGGGATTTAAAACATAATGACTTGCACCACAAATTGTTGTGTGCCGGACTGCCACTCAAAAAAGTCTAAAAATCCGGAGTTAAGTTTTCATTGTTTTCCAAAAGAGAACGACAAAAGGAAGGTATGGCAAATTGGGGTAACCATAATTAGGGTAATTAAAGAGTATTTTCGATTATCCGATTAACTCGATTTTGAGACACTTAAAAATATTTAAGCTCCCAAAAAAAGGAACAATAGTGTAAAGGCATAGTACTACTATATTCAATCATCAAAACGGCAATTTTAAAATAATTAAAGAAATTAAAGACAAATTTATGCAAATTTTAAGGTTGTCATTTAGATTCTTGCACATAAAATTTCAGGTACTTCTAAATGATATTAAGCCTTGAAACTTTGCAGCATAGTGTAATATTCATGACAATGCAATATTCAATTGTCAGCTAGTCAAAATCTCCGTAATTAGGGTAATTAAATAGTATTTTCGATTATCCGATTAACTCGATTTTGAGACCCTTAAAAAATATTTTAGCTCCCAAAAAAATGAACAATGGTGTAATAGGCATAGTACTACTATATTCAATCATCAAAACGGCAATTTTAAAATAATTAAAGAAATTAAAGACAAATTTATGCAAATTTTAAGGTTGTCATTTAGATTCTTGCACATAAAATTTCAGGTACTTCTAAATGATATTAAGCCTTGAAACTTTGCAGTATGGTTATAGTGACTAGATAAGGTGACTTATCTAGTCACTATAGTATGGTGTAATATTCATGACAATGAAATATTCAATTGTCAGCTAGTCAAAACTTCCTTAATTAAGGTAATTAAAGAGTATTTTTTATTATCCGATTAACTCGAATTTAAGACGCTCTAAAAGGAATATGACCCCCGAAACTTATACAACGGCGTATTATATATATTTGAACTATATTCAATCTTTAAACCTTGAATTATTACCTTTCAATTAAGATAATTAACGAAGATAGTAATGTGAATTTAAACCTATACCACTTGTTCTAAAAGCTTGGAAATACTTTTTATTTTCATATGATGGATAAATGGGAGTTTCGATGCTTTTATTATGACAGTTATTGCTATTCATTTCTTTTAGATTTCGCTTTCGTTCAGATGGAATTATTTATAGTTTAAAGAAATACTGAATATGTTTGCATGGGGTGTTGCGCTTTTTCAGTAAAAAAGAAATTATAAAATCTCTTTCATTTGGAATATTTTTTTTGTAAATTCTTCACTGGTGTTTGGAAAAGTTTATTTCTTACAAATGACTTGCTTTGAAAAATTTTATAAGTACCTAAATAGAGGGGTAATGTTTTAAATTTTTAGCATTAAATTCTAAGGGGTTTTACTAATTACATACCAACAATTGGAATAAAAATTAAGATTTTAGGCAAAATTCTAAGACTAAAAAGTAGAAAAAAAATAAGTAAAAAAAAGCTTTTTTAAAAAAAAACGCTTTTATTAAGATGTCCTAAAAATTCAAAAATAATTTTTTGGGTTTTGTGAAATAATTTATTGGGGAGTAGAAAATAACCTTCCGGTAAGTAAAAATTAACTAATTTTCTGATCACTAAAAATAAAAGCGTGGGCGCTATAATTATCTATTCACTATTTATTCTAAGTTCTCTTTTCTCATTTTCTTTTATGTAAAATTATAAATTACTAGCGCCCACGCTTTTATTTTTAGTGATCAGAAAATTAGTTAATTTTTACTTACCAGAAGGTTATTTTCTACTCCCCAATAAATTATTTCACAAAACCCAAAAAATTATTTTTGAATTTTTAGGACATCTTAATAAAAGCGTTTTTTTTAAAAAAAGCTTTTTTTTACTTATTTTATTCTATTATGAGTTCGTTATTCGACCTTCTCAATCTGCCTGTGATTGTGTGTAGTGCATTATTCAGCGCACTAGTTTGCAGGCAAAGCGCAAACAAATCAAAGAAATCGGACGAAACGTCTTTCAGTCCACAAGCAATTAGATGATTAGCTTGTAAAATTTTCTCCGCCTCAATTAAACATCTTGAATTAATAGTCCCCTGAACATATTCATAGATTTGGGTGATGATTAAGCGATCCTCCATTGCTGTAAAAAAAGTCTACGTTACACTTTTCCACTGCAAACAGAATTTGGTAAATCATATGTCAAAAAGCGAGACAAAACTTTATAAAATCTAAAATATTACAATAATAATTTACCTCAAAAGACAAAACACACGATAGATATGTAAAATCTTTAATTACGCGACCTTCTTCTTACTTCAACCAAACCAAACAATACTATTTCTAAATCCTATTAATACATTAATACTTCTCGTAGTAGTTCGGGTAGCTTCCACCAGAGGGCGTATCTAAGCGCTAGATTCGCGAATAAGCGTCAGTATATTCGTTTCGGTTCCCAAAATTCCTGTGTGACGTAAGAATCGCCATGGCAACCCGTAATTCTGGAAAAACCTTGCCATAACCTTATATTGTTATTAAAAAAATTCAAAAAAAATTTAATATTATTTAATAAGGAGTTATTAGCTTTATTCGGAGTTGTGTTTCGGGGTCGAATTCCGAACTTTTTTTCAAACTTCAATTATTCTCTAAATTACCATTCCATTTTCACAAAAATTGAATATGATCCACTTATAGGTGTCTAGTTTGAGATTTAATCACCGAAAAAACGATACTTTAATTTTAATTGTGCTTAAAACGCCAAATACGGTCATTTCTCTGAAAAGAACAAACGGCCGCCGAGGACTGGATTTTTATCCCAATTTTTTCAAATTCCAGATTCTGCGAGATATTTCATCACAGTTTAAGGGTGAAAGGTCACCGACCCGCTGAAAATTCGTTAAGATGTCTTTTTTCGATAATTAGTGTACATATCGAAAACGGACCTTCAAAGGGGGCCCAAACCTAAAATTACCGGCACAATGACTTGAAAATTCAATATGTTACTCTTCAGACAGCTTATTACTATAAACCAGCGTTGGAAAAACTCGCGACATTTTTAAAATAATTTAAAAATGCGAAAAACTCTCCGATGTACAGCATCCAATAATAGACATTAGAGGGAGGAGCTCAATAATTGTCACCTTAATTATATCCTTGCACCATTTTTCTAATTCCAGATTCTACAAGAGGATTTTCACAATTTAAAGGAAAAGGGATATTTGAGCCTTTCGAAATCGATTAAACAGTATTTTTTTACTCTTATGCTCAGTTACTCCTTAAAACGCAAGCGAGGTCCACAAAAGCGCAGTAAATCTCATATAAACGGTAATACGATACTAAATTTCGATATGTTGTGTAAACAAAAGTATTTCACTCGAATTTAATTTTTTAAAATTAAAAATTTAGTTTAGTTAACAAGTTTATTTTGAACTTAAGAATTTTAGTTTGATTTATTGGAATAGAAATCATATTTTTTTGGTTAATAAAATGTTTTTATAGAAAAAAATATAATTTAAAAAAGTTAAAGAAATTAGTTTATTTTGGTAAGTATTATATGTCTTTTCAGCAAGTACATATACATTTATACCATAAAATTCGATGTTTCTGTGGATGCTCCGCAGTTATGTGTGTATAAAAAACTCAAAACTATAGTGGATGAGAGAAAATTCTGGATCAAATTGAATCCACTGAAAGTAATGCTACAATTAAGAGGGGCATTTTTTACACCACATTTTGTTTTGTATCAGTACTAGACAGTTTAAAAAGGAATAGAATAACTCTAAAAAAGTATCCTAAAATCATAAATACAAAAGTAAAGTAAATATTCTACAGTTTAAATTTAAACCAAGGAATAAGAAATCGTCTAGTATTTTAGATCCTTCTTATTATTTTGTGAATTGACAACAGTTATAAGTAAATTGATAAGTGTATAGTCAATTCTGATCTATCCATCTTAGAATTCCATAAAAAAGCTTGCCTCGCCATTAAATTTAAAGTAAAGTTAACTAAATCAAAGAAAAATGTAACATGAATGGAGCGAGAATTGAGGTAGAAGTTACGGTAGTTACGGGATCAATTTTTCTTCAGTTGGTTGAGAAAATCGGCTGGTTTCTGGTAAAAAGACTGTTAACTTTTTTTATGCTAGATTGTCTGCAAAATCTTAAGCAGGCAACTTATTCAGAAAAAACCCACAAGAACGAAAACCCACAAGAACGAAAACCCACAAGGCTGAAAGTTATTTGCAGCCTCCAAAAAAAATTAGGGCCACTCAAAATATTTCTGAAAAGTTATTAAAACTCGATAAAATACTTCAAAGAGAGGCAGTATATTAATTAAAACTTTTAAATAAGTTAATATAACTTTTATAATGTGATTTTTCTTTTGTCACTAAGCATTTCTTTCGAATGGGAGAAAACTCTGTTCTTCCATTTTATACTCAAAAGTTTGAATAAGTTATAAAAACATTTTAAAATAGTCGTACTCAACGAAATTTAATTTGTTCTAATGAAAATTTAGGAATTTACACTTTCAGTCATCTAAGAAAAACGCATACGAAAGGAATGCACTGCTTGAGACACGCGTGACGTGACATAGCTGTGCTAAGCGGACGCCCGCCGTTATATGAGATGATTAGTCGAATAGGAATGTGTAATGTGTATGCCTCCCTCTCCCTTTCCAGGAAGTCACCCTCTACAGATGTCCAGTCAGGCTGTTGCAATCAGCAAACCGGTCCCTTGGTCCACCGAGGCGGCTCCCCTCCCTTTATCTTTTCATCGCTCCGTTTTTCACCCGGAGAAACACTTTGATGAAAGCCTTCCTGCTTTGGAGGGTTGAAATTGAAAACACGGATTTCTGTTTAGTTTTTGGTTCAAATTAAAAAAAAAATTAATTTAAAGAATAAATATTTTTTTTAATTATAGAAAATATGACAGGAAAGGCACGAGCACTTATGCCTCCCCCGCACTGGAACCACCACAGCCGAAAAGATATTTGAAAGAAAAAAAACTAATAAAAAAGTAAACCAGGAAGTATTTTAAGAATATTTTAAAACTACATTTAAATAAATATGGAATTTTATGTTTTAAAACTAAATACAAATAAATTTAATTTGTTACCATTTAAAAACAATAGTATTCATAATAAAGGAAGAGAAACATATTTTCCAACGTCCAAATCATGAGGATTCATAAAGTTACTAAAATATATTGTCTTCCCAAAAAGGTTTTTCAATGCTAAGTAATATCAGTCATAATCGTATCTATGACATCAAAATTACTATATGATGTAATATTACTATCAATATAAGTAGATAACAATTTTTGACATAGACTTCGCAATGTAGCTCAATATCATGTGAAATCGTTTCTATGATATATATTTTACGACATCCCACGGTGTCAGTTGATTTAGCTTTTACGACATTGAATTTCCAATTATTGCAAAAAAAGGTTTAAAATCATCATGATATATTTCTTATAGCCTATTTCTTGCTAATAATGTCATTAAAAGTGCTATTTTTTGTCTCTGTCATTAAAATAAATACATTATATCGTACAATATCAGTAGAAGTCGTGATTTTGATGTTTGGGATTCAGTAATATCAGTAATATCAACTCATATAGTGGGAATAACAGTTGATGTCGTGTGCTACCTGGGTCGTCATCATGAAAAATATTAAAATAAAATGTATTAAAATAATTTTATATTTTTAATATCATGAGTTAAATGAAATAATAAATGCCAAAATCAATTTAAAAAGCATTAGTAAAATATCCATTTCATTCGGCTTGATTAATAACAGACTGAAAGACTCATAAATAAGAAAAAATTCTAAGAAAATGAAACGAAAAAGTACAAAATATAATATTTTAATTTTTAAAAACAAAGTAGAATAATTTCAGTAATTATGTTTGAGGACAATTGAATCGTCAGTTACAAGAAGGGAAAAGGTCCAAAAACGAAGTTTTGAGAAAATCGAAAAAAAAAAAAACTGTATAAGTAATGGAATTTTTATCCTATAGCCACCAAATTTTTACAGGAAATTCATGGCACTGTTAAGAATACAGAACAATCATCGAAACAATTATAAGTGTATTTAAAAAGGTTTTAGAGTTAAAAAAAGAGAATGGACTTATTCCCTTCTTAAACCTTATTGAAATATCAGCTGAACAAAAATCTTAAAAACCACTTATATTGACAATTAAATTATATTTCTGCTTAGTTCACAGTATAAAAGTGAAAGACAGAAATACTAAGACGAATAAAATTAAAAATTTCTATAAAACTGGGTCATTAAGGCGCTATCAATGGAGTCAAATATCCATTGGTTAAAAAAACCGCTTTTAAATTCAAATGAAATTTTATTTTGGGTAAGTTTGCAGGCCAAAGAATAAGAAAAGAAAGACAAATTAAATTAAATTTCAAATTTAATAAAAAAATACAATGAATGGACATCGATTTCGCAAATTCAAGGGGCTGTATCTGCCGATAGGGGGTAGTTATTTTTCCCCGCTTTGCACTCATGTGTAGAGCGGAGCTTGGAGATATTTTTGAGCACAAAAAGTCAATTTGTCATTTTTTGGACTTATTCCCTTTTTAAAACTGACGATTCAATTCTATTCAAAAGGAATTCAGAAAATCTGAACAAAAAGTAAGTTTAAGGTGAAATTTTTACTAGAAAAAATATTGTTAAGAAACACATGACGTAGGTATTGAAAAAATATATTTTTATTAAAAAAACCCTTCATTATTCTTTTAATTTGGAAGTAACTGATATACTGTATTTAACTTGAAGCTAATAAGTCTTAATTTTAATTTTAAATTTTACCTATACTAGTTTTTATGTACAAAACTAAAATTTTTATTAAATTATTATAAAACAAATAATTTAGTTTCGACGATAAAAAGTAGTTAGAGAGGTTTACTATTTTTCTTTTTATGACCATAAATGGAGAGATATAAATTATATTACAGGATACATTCAAAATGAGATTTTGTTTTCTGTAATATTAATAGTAATAACAATATAATTAACTGATTTAAATGGTTTTCACACCCTATGATAAGGGGCTCCCTAAGCTTGTTTATTGCCCATTGGTAGGTATTATAATAAATAAGAAACAAAATTTAAAAAATTATAACTTTAAGGTGCTAAAAATATTAAAACTTGTATATGTAAATTTGGGCGTTCTAAGAACTTTAAAAGAAAAAGCACGTTAGACTCGTTAAATTGTGGAGCTTTGAGACTATATCCAGATAAGGAGAATTAAAGATCAACACCAAGTGAGAAGTAATGCCAACATGTGGTCAGAGGTAAACAGAAGTGAATTACAACTGATAAAGCGCTTCCGAAGTTTGCTTAGAGATGATAAAGGGCTCTTGGATTTACGTGAAGCAGAAGCTACTCTTCAGCACTAAATCAAAGCGTTATGTGCGATTACAAAGTTATGGATTTTCTTCTCTAAACTTTCTGAGACTGGCGATGTAAATGAATAAGATTTATATTTTAGTTTCATTTCTGGGATTTCAAATGTCAGTGGTATTATTCATCAACGAGTTTGGGAGTCTATTATTGAGTTATATGTCAATATAACTCAATTGCGTTTCTACTTGTTACTTCATCTGGGAATTGATTATTGCTTCTTTCACTTCCCCTTCCTTCCAGTTTTCTATTTCCTTTTAATTTACAATAAACTGTATACTGGTTTTTTTTTATCTAATTTTGCAAAAATTTTCCCCTTATTTACCTTTTTATAAAAAATCTTATACTTAAAAATATAACTTCTATAAAAAAAAAGACTTAAATGTTTTTTCTAATGATCGTACTGAAATAATATTTCGGAAAAAAAAGTTTTGCACGAATGAAAAAAAAAATTCCCTCGTCAAAAAGTAAAACAAAAAGGGTTTGTTTAGTTCGATTAACATAAAAGCTTTTTTAGCACAATTAATTAAAAAGTTTAGTTAAAACAAAATCTTCCCCTGATTGCATACTTTAACACAATTTATATCTACATTTATATCAAACTTTACCCAATACCCATTTCTCATACCCCATCATTTAACGAAAAAAATTTTCATAAACTTCTTTATGAAACAAAACAAAAAAAAAGTCGAGAGTAACTTCTAGAATATGGGACATTTTTCTCGAGAAGCGAAATTGTTAAATTTATTCCTAGACATAAACTAATCCTACCTGAAAGCCAAAACAAACCCACTCTGCCCTTCAACATCAAAGTATCGATTCCCCACAAACTTTTAACTAAATCAGACAGTTCCAAAGCTCGTGTTTCGTCTAGTTCAATTGTATTTTTAATTCTGGACGAAATCCAGCTTTTGCCGTTCCGACCAACCATCCTTCATACTAGTGACACCGATGTGTGGCACTTCCTTCTTTATTTTCCTAGAACACATAGAACGCTATCGGGTCGCATAATTAAGGACACGCGTCGTGCCATGTCGCATTGCTGCCATTTTGTTTTTAGAATCATGTGCTTGCAGCTATCATCGTTCCATTCCTTCTTAGTGGACATGTGTTGGAAATTAAGCTGTAATAGTCGTAATGATAGTTAAGTTGTTAACTTAAATTTCAATTAAGGTGATTGATTGAGTTGTTTAGTTGCAAGGACGTGCTTGATTTGAACTTTTTAAACAAAAAAGATGCCTTACATAAATTACCATAATATGTTTTCTTTTATGAATTTTTAATACTAAATACTAATTCTAGTAAATTAGCTATAGTTTACTTAGTGCTTTTGATATTATTATTGAACTAGATATTTTTGTTTATGTTTAGGAGATGATAATAAGTAGTACTAATTATAATTTTAATGATAAAAAAGTTTTAGTATTTTTTTACTTGGTCTTTCAAATTGAATGCTTCGGTTTCGGAGGCGTTCCTTCCTAATACTTTGTATTTTATAAAATATATAACATCCAATACACTTTATTTGATTAACTTAATACAATATACCATCAAAAATATTTTAAAATTAGAAAGTAAATATTATCCAAGTTATTATTTGATCAATCTTAAGCATTTTTAAGTTGTATTACAAGTGATACTAAACGCTATTATAATGATAGCACAGATGAGAAAAATAAACAACGTTTTAACGCACAGATGTAGAACGAGAATAATATTAATATTGTTCATGAACTTTTTGTATCTTTTGTAAATATTATATTTTTGACTTAAGAATACATAAAACACACGTCTTAGGGGTCTATTTTTCTCAACCTTTTTTAAGTTCATGACACCGTTGAAGAGTTATTCGGAAATCACTGAATATTGATTATTACTTTCGATGGCTCGTATTAGAGGAATCATCCAAAATGACAAAGGTAAACTGTCTTTTCACTCTTCACTTCTGCGTAGCTGGGTTTGATTACATTTGACTCCGATTTTGATATCCTGAGCTATCATATTACTTATTAAAACAAATCCCCTTTGCATTTTTACGACAAATACCTCAAAACCCACATCTACCTTTACAACCCATTCGTCTTCCAAAATAACCAAATTCTTAAACAGCACATACATATTCCTTCTGACACTTGTTGGCGCATTCCTCTACCCCTCCCAGACGATCTCTCTATCCATCCCTCCACCCTCTCCAGCCACGCTTTTTCTACCTCTCTCTCTTCCCAGTGTGTTCTCCCTCCCTCCATATTTGGCCACGATACGCTCAATATTTGGTTACACTGTGCAGGGCTATTTCAGGACCCACTTCTCTCGAAGGCTCCCTCTGGAGCTGCCGTTGCCATTTTTCCCTGCACAAGATCTGCTGCTTTTCGCTCGTTTTCTGGGGATTCCTCTCTTTCGGATGCTGTTTCCGCGTTGCGTTCTGCTGACTGAGTGTGGGGAAGTGAATCATCGTGTTGTTGGTTGTAGAGGTGATCTAATTGGCGGGGAAATGATTCACAGTCCGATTTTATATATTGGTTGATTAAAAAATTATCACTAAATTTCAACAGAGGGTTCCTAAACTAACAACCTATACGACAAACGGTACACGATCTCTAATATATTTTTTATGCAACACTATAAATTTCAAAATACTTGTAACTTGGATAATAATCAACATGGTGTAAAAGTTTCTTTCAAAATTCTTTATTAACTTGCTAAACATGTATACTTTTTAAAACCAAAATCAAATCAGATAGGATAAGCTCTTTTAAATTTATAAAATTTTGTATTCTTGAAAAATGCTTATTATAAAATTTCTAGGCTGAAGAGTGTTCTTGAAAAAATGTTATGTAGTTTTTTAAACATTTTAAAAACAGTAAAAAAAGTTCCATTTCTAGGAAGAATGTACTATGTAAAAATAGTTTTAACTACTCTTTAGTTACACCTATGGGCCTACGGTGTAAACTGAAAGTAAAACTATCCTTCAAAAATTACGTTTAAGACAGTTAAGAAACACTTTTTTTGAAAGTTTGGGATTATTGAATAAAGTTAAGCTTTATGTTGCAGGTAATTTTTAATGAAAAATATAACATTTTGATAAAAAAAACACTTATTTTGTTTGTCAAAAAATCATCGAAAGGTATTATTAATAACATAATTCTGTATTAATGTAATGAAGTCATAAATATCTTCATATAAGCTGGAAGAGAAAAGGGTCGATTACAGCTTTTCTAATGAATCGTTAAAAAAGTTTCTGCGTTTAATCAATGATATAGGTTTTAGGTTTGGTTCCCGCTCCACGAGATTCTATCGAAATGTTATCAATAAATATGAAAAGCGACCAATGAAGTTCATATGGAAAGACAGAGTATATCCACCTCATGTATACCACAACCACAATGTAACGATAAAATAAAGTGATTTGTGTTTCAGGTGAACCCCGGCAGCCTGTCTGAGCAGGCGGGGCTAATGACGGGCGACGCTCTGCTCAAGATCATGGGCAACAGCACGGACAGCATGCGGCACAAGGAGGCTCAGGACGCCATCATCAGAGCGGGGAACAACATAGAACTCACCGTCCAGAGGTAGATCTCATCCTGTGCTCACACGACGCTATTGAAAACTAACCTTAGTCGTAATTTGGGGAGAAATCGACTGTGATGGGGAATAGGTTATTACTTAAAGTTAAACGAAGTGATGTAATTAAAAGGAAATGGGAACCCTTTTCTACATGCAAAGATTGATTAATTAAAATTCACTAGTGATGGATAAAAACAATTTATTTATAGGTGTGGAATAAATAAGTAATAAATGCTTTTTAGTCATAATGCATGGTCTTGCCTTCCGCGTCCATAGAAAACCAGAGGGCGTTTGTTACCTAAAAGTTATAAATTCAAGGCCAAAAAGACCTTTAATCCTGGATGGAGGGAAGATGCATTGGGAAGCATAAAGTGAAATGTTATACCAAAAGTCTATTATACTGCCGTCCTTAGCAAGAAGGGCGCATCTCCACCAAATATTAGGGTTTCTTTATTCCGGAGAAAAATCAGCAAATAACGACTGAAATTTATATAAGTCCTCCAATTTTCTTGCTCCATTTTCAATTTTACATTCGAGAAATTCAAATTGAATTGGGTTTTAAAGTGCAAAAAGTTTAAGAAAATTTGAAAATTCAAGCTGGTGTATTTCTGTAAGAACAAAACGCAAGGTTCCTGGCCCTCTTGAGGCGCTTGGGCATAGAGGGGAGTCATCCTCTTTCCATTCAGTATCAGGGGCCTTGAAAGGTAACTGAACACTTCCTAAGGTTAAAGATTTCAATACGACTTCCGGGTAAATTAAATCAACTTAATCTCCCCTCCTAAACTCCTCCTGAAAAAAAGCTCATCCCCATAACTGTCATCGTCTCTTCCTCTACATCAACTTATTTACGACTGCCCCATAACTACAACACGACACTAATTCTCAGATTAGCATAATTACGGGCGTGTCCCCAAGTTCTCACCCCTAAGAAAAACTCCAACAACGGCGGATATTACGACACTAACTCAATCTTACAGCTCTTTGGTGACATTTTTTTGTGTCTTTCAGAGGTGGCGTCCGCGTGTGGAAGCCGACAGTGACACCCATCGGTGACCTGCCCGCGGTGACAACGCCCCCTGCTGGCGGCCTCTACACTAAGACCTCCCTGGCCGCAAAAAAACAGGTTCCATCTTCTCTCTGTTATTATTATTATTGTTTTTTATAGTTATTCTTTCTCTTTCGATTTTTGTGAATCAGCTGTCAATATTTGTTTTTCGCGCGACACATCAGCTGGGTCAATATGTGTCCGCGACACCGCTACGCTCTTGATGGATTTCTTTGACGACAGAAGTTTTCTTTGCGCTGTCTGCGATTGTTGTGTGGTGTTTTCATGAGGGTTTTGATGGGTTTAACAGTGATTTGTTGTGGGAAAATTTCGGCTTCTTTTATTCATTCATGAAGACAGAAAATTTTATCACCTATCATGAATGAAGAAAAAAAACAACAATAAAAAATACTTTTCTTTGCATCTCTGTGGGGTTCTTAAGAATCTAATATATTTATACTATGTGCAACTCTTGAAAATCCTATTTAAGCTATCTGCGTTCTTATAATTTGAGAATTTTAAATTAACGCTCATATATTTAAGAATAACTTCTAATTTCTTCTAAAACCTATATACCCACAAATATATTTTAAAATTAAAATTAAAAAATAAAGTCTAAGTTGTAGAAGAATCAAGCCCCACAGGGTTGGATAAGGATATCCAACGGTATAAATTATAATTATCATAATTTGATTATATTTCTACAGCTCTCGTCTTCCAAAATGGGGTTCTTGAACCCCCCAAGAAGATTTTATGTGGTCCTTTTATAGCAACTTTTTAGGCATACATTTTTACTTATTTTTCTGCCTTTTAAATTAATTGTGTTTTAAAAATTATTAAATAATTAATTAAGTAATTACATAGTTAAAAATAATTTATTATAACTGAATGGAGACATTGAAACAACTGAAAAAATTCGGAACATCTGTTCGTGTTTTAAAAAAGACAGATTGTAGGGTCTTCATTTAGTTCTAAAAGGCAAACCTAGATGGCAGCACTACAATTGGAGAGGGTCCTTTCTAGGAGGAAGTAGAAATGACTTTTATGGGAACCAAAAGACTATTTGAAACTATTTTACACATTGTGAAAATTTTCAAAAGCAATAAAGTGAAAATTTACGTTTTGGCATTTTCATACCCTTTCTTTACTAAAAATTCAATATCAATCCCATTAAAAATTCATTCATACCAACTAATCCCTAGTGTGTGTTTTCAGGAGTCGACGCCTATCGGCACCAAGCACAACGTGAGCCCGCGTCCATTTGCCCAGCTGGGGGGTGGAATGGCCCTGGTGAACAACCAGTACAACACCCCCGCGCCGCTCTACTCCATGAATAACATCGCCGACACCCTCTCTGCGCACACGGAGGTGCTATCTTCGGGAGCCAAGGGGTGAGGCTTTTTTTTTAATTTGCCAACCATAGATAGATAGAAATTATGGAAAAAATGTGGTACTATTCTGTAATCCATTTTCTATAAAAATCGCCAAATAATCTAACATCTGCAAACTTTTGTTGAGTGCTTTTAACAAAAGCTTACAAAGCTTAGCTTACTATGTCGACACTATAAGAACACTTTTAACTACTGTAAGAGTTTAAGCTTTTTGAAATTATTAAGACTTTGATATGGAAACAATAACGAATGTTTTAATCGTGCGAGATCCTTCTCATAGTTGTATTTAATGTTCTCGTTTACATGGGCGTAGCCAGGTTTCATGTTAGGGGGGGGGGCAAGGATACTTACCTTCCCGTGCTCTTGATGTTGCAAATACTAGTGACTAGGGGTTGACTCAACATTATTTCCCCCCCCCCCTGGCGAGTACTTTTACACTCTACGTTTTAGGGTATTTATACAAAGGATTTGAACTTTTGCACACCTAACATAAAAACATGGGTAATGAATGGTAGTGAGTTTAAAAATGGGGGGTCTGGCTGGGGGACCTCCTCCAGAAATTTTTTTAAAATTCGCCCTTTAAAGTAGTGTTTTAGCTCAATTGGAGACTCTTTGGACCGAACAGAACCGCTTCTTGTAAGCCACAGTTTTCAAGGAAAATTATGTACTATTGCTTAAATAAAGTTTTTCAAAAAAATTTAACAAACTGAGAATTTAGGGGGGGGCAACTGCCCCTCCCTGCACCCCCCTGGCTACGCCCATGCTCGTTTATATAGTAATAATAGCAGTATTCTCGTTGTAAGTAGTAGTTACTCAGTATTAATTTCAATTCGTAGCATCAACTTCATGAAAGAGCCTCAACCTGTAAACACAGACTCGGCCGTCTACAGAATGATCATGGAGGAGAAGGAAGGAGGAGGAGGGGAAATGAATCATGTCGACCAAGCATACAGAAAAGGTAAGTCCATCTCTGAGTAGAATTTCAATATCAGTTATTGCTTAAAAGTACCATATCAAAAATGTATAAAAAAAGATTATCTCTTAAATGAAAAGAGTTTATTTGATGAGACCGATTCCGTTTTAGATTCTACGCAGTCGCAGCCTGGCCCTGTAACGAAATCTGTGTCTGCACCTGTGACGAAGCCTTGGACAGAGAGAGAAAAACCAGGAGCACCCAATGCCTGTCCTGAATGCGGAAAATCTATCATGTAAGTGTTTAAAGAAGATACTACTGTGTTACAATTAATACATAGTTTGAAATGGGCTATTAGGTTATTGGAAACCATTTTGCCTAATTTTAATGGGCGTATGAATGAATATAGATATTTAAATTGATAAATGTTGAAATTTCTTTTTTTATCCATTTAAATTGTTTATTGTCAAAGTCCATATTTAAACTTTACCAATTGATGTCCAAAGATTTAAGGTGTAAATCACAACTAGGGATATAATTCGTGAGTGAGAGAACTTAAGTTCATGGAACTGTTTCATGAATGAAAACGCTTCTCAAGAACATTAGATGCTGATTGGAAATATGTAGAATTAAATATAACTTATGTCTCACAAGTCATTCTAGAAACCCATGCTCTTAAAAATTTCTAATATGACATTTATTAGTGTGCTTCTGTCATTTGCATTATCTACTGCACTCTAAAACCTGTGACTCGAAAGTGCTCCCTGAATAAAAGATATCGAAAGGCCAAAAGGCTAATGGAGTATAATGGAAAAAGTTCTACATATTCTCTGATGATTAAACGCTGTTTGAGTATTGGTACTTATGGTAGGAGTCAACTTGGGAGCCTGATTTAGTGTTCTTAAGAGCCATTATTTATAAAGACATCTTACAAAACCTAAAATACACAATAACTCATAATGTCTTATAACTAATAATAATAATAATATAGAAGTAATCCCTATGAAATAAAAAAAAATAATATTTATGACGAAAAATATCTTTACACCCATGAGTTTGAGAGTAAAACTGAATACTAATTATTAACTCCAAATAATGTTCTCTTCCTCAGTGGTGTCTTCGTAAGAATAAAGGATAAAAATATGCACCCCGAATGCTTCAAGTGCAGCACATGTGGTACCTCATTAAAGAACGTTGGTGAGAGACCTTTTCAATTCTTTTACAAATATTATGTAAAATTAAATTTAAAAAAATAATGCATGATATTTTCCCAAGGTTACTTCAGCGTGAACGACAAGTTATATTGCGACGGTCATGCCAAATTGGCTGCCAAGATTGCTGCAGCGACCCCAACATTTGAGCCTCTTATTGTAAGCCAGTAAGTTCTTTTGAAATACAAAAGGAATTTACACATTGAATTTCTATATTTACAGTACTAGAAATTTACACCACGTTTCTGATAAAGCGCATATAAATATATAGAACTTGATATAAATGACCGGCGTTATTCTCGTGGCTTGCGCAGATAGGTTTTATGACCACGCCATACCCTAGTAGCACAGCTCATACCAAATAGGTCAAGTTTACGTAACTGCAACTAGAAGTTAACGAAGTTGGCCATACATTACAAAAATTGTACAAATATTGAACGTTTGTGATGCTTGGGTGTTCGGCCTTAACCATCCCGTTATTTTCAACATTATATTATGCTGTTTCTTTTATTAATATCTTCTAACAATTTATACTTTATAAAGGTAATTTTATTTAACCATTATGACAATACATTCGGTAAAAGTAGTTGAACATGAAAAAAAAGTATATTTCTTTGTAAATATATCAATTTAAAATTATTTATAGTTTTGATCTTCCATTCCTTCTATTACTACATAATTAAATTCTTTCGTTTATAGAAACACTGATGTTCCTCCCCCGATGCCAAATCCAACGAGTCCCACCCCCCATACCCCCCTGGCAGCCCCCCTCTCGCCATCTACCTTCAGGAGTGTCTCACCAGTGCCTTTCCATGTAAGATACAATTATTTTAGAGATTGGTTTATTTTAGTGTTGGCTAATTAAACACACATTTTTAGAGAATTACTTGAACTAAAAATGTCCTCTTAAAAACTACTATTCTTTATGACCTCATGTATGTTTTCACCTCCTTTGCACCCTTCATTTTCTCGTATTCAAGCCACACTCTTTTCGCTTGTTGCTTGCCTAAAAGGGATTCTGGAGCTTTGCTTGTTTTTCGTTTCAGAGACCAGGGGACGTTCACCACGTGGAGGCACCCCAGAGCCCTCAGCCCATGCTGTCGCCGCCCGTCTTCAAGCCCTCTGTGGCCCCGCCCTCTTTCCCTTCTTCTGCGCCCCTCAAAATGGTTGGTAAACCACCTGCTTCATGCTTAATTCCCTATCTTTCTTATTTTTCTCATGTACTTTGCCTTACATACTTAAGAATATTACCCTTGAAAGTGCTTAGTGCATGGTTGCTTTGAAAAATTGTATTAGATTTCTATAAAAGGTGTGAATCCAAATTTAAAATTGGACTGATCAATTTTGCGAAAATATTATCCCCAAAATTTATTTCTTATCCAAAAACCAACTCCGAAATGTTTCTCCAACTTTAACTATAACCATATTAACTACCTAAAAAACTATCTTAAAATTCATTTAAAATCCCTTAGTTATTTATTGTAGTTTAGACTTTAACATCAGGTTACTTTTGCTTGCCGCACAAAATATTATAAAATGCAAATACGGCACTTGATATTTACTACTGAATGCTAAGCCTTTAGGAGCTAATCAAAAATCAATTATTTGATTTATGAAATTATAAACCGTCTATGTAAAATAACCAAAACTTCAACTGTATGAAAAATCTTTCTTACATAAGCTTCAAGCCTTTTCTGCTTAGTGCATCTTACCAACACTTCAACATTTTTTGAGTTAATAATCATATTAAAAGCTATGAACCTTCATAATTAAAAAGATTAATTCAAAACATCATTTTTAATGGTAATTGATATTTTTTCAGCCTACTCAGCCTGTTCAAGCACCTGTTGCACCCCCTCCTGTAGCTCCCTCTACAGGAAACTTCACCAACACATCAGTAACTGGACCAGGTAAAAACAAGGGCGTTATTCTGAACTTCTGTAAACCTTAATTACCCTTACATTATATTTTTTAAGCATAAATGAATTTCTATTTTTTTTCTTTTTTTTTGTAATTTTTCGCACTAATTAAGTTTTAAGATTTAGTTTTCTGAATTAAATAGGTTTTATTCGAAAACAGTACTTTGGTAATTCTTTACTATTTTACACAAACCGTTTTAATGCAGTTCATATTATTTTGTTTCATTCATTCATCATTCTGTGTGTTACTAACAGTTTTCATACGCTAGCAGAAAATCCTTTTGCTTTCAAAATAAAGCATGGTTCTCAAACTGAACTGATATTAAGTTCGCAAGTCATCGTAGTTAAATATTGAACTACTAATTCAATTATTATTACTTAGATTACTGAGAGTTTACTATAACTATGCAATGTAGTATTTTTTGAGAATTAATCCATTTCGGATTCCTTGTGAATTTTAGAGAGTAAAACTTAGGTAATAATTATTCGTTTAATGTGTCCTTGCATTTAATGTTACAAAATCGGATGGTTTACAAAATTTATGAGACGTTATACATATAAAGCACTTGTAATTAAGTTTGACCTTTTAGATTCAGTTGAGTTTAAGAACCACTCATGTTCATTCATTCCATCCATGCACGATATGTTTGAGTGTTGAAGCCTGGTTGCTTTGAACTCCCGGTTTGCGCTGTTTGGCTGTATAATTATTGGTTTGTAGAGAATCCCCCCCCTTTATCTTTTAAATCCCATTCTCTTTAAACATCTTTTTTCTATCCTTTTATCAGTTTGAAGTGAGTGCATTGTAACTAGCTTTGCTGTTTAACTGATATTTATAAAGTATGGCTTTAAGTTTTTGCTTTTGAAGAATATAATTCTAGATATCAAATAAAAAGTTATTTTCAACTAAAGTCTACCGGAATATTTTTAATTCAATTTTGGATATTTTTACACCTATTTTTAGATTTAAACATTTTTCAACCATTTAAATACATGGGTTAATATTTACGAAAAGTATATTTTAACTAAAAATTTTAATTAATTATTATTAATACAGAGCATGGAAATAGTTTTTATCAGGTGCATGTTTATAAAATTCATCATGAGTAAAGCATGTGTGCATTGAGAACGTTTTAAAAATTGGCACGAAGGAATGGTTTGTAATTTGTCTCATGTATTTGATAATAATTATTCATCATGTTTAATTTCATGTCATAACATCTTTTCAGATAATATTTAAAGCGTTACAGTAATATTCTTCAGTTTTTGCTCTTAAGAGCAATCGTTCAAAAATTAGTGTAAAAAAGTTCACAGTAGATAGCTCATCTAAATTTTGGTTTATTAGTAGAATTAGTAGAATTGCTCATTTTAATTAACAAAACTTAAATTTTAGTTTCTCATTTTGGTTAACCTTAACAAAACTCAATAAATATTCCTTACTTTTAATTGTATATGCTTTCGTTAGTGCTTTTTGGTATGTGTAATTACTTACATAAAATCTCAAAAATAAAACCGAATCGGATATATTTTTCCTAACTTTAAATACACACGCACTCATTAAAAGTTAAAACTAGAAAGCCTTTTAAATTTTAGTTACTTGATTTCACTAAATAAAAAAGAATTCATGAAATCCAGAGATCCTAAGTAACATTGAGTTCAACAAAATCTCATAGCATTATAAAAAAGATCTATAAAAATCAATAAAAGATAAAATAATCAAAATTACGCCTCACTTACAAACTGGTTCTATACCTTTCTCTCACTTCTATACAATCTTCCTTTTTCCTCTTTCTTTTCTTCTTTTCTCTCTCTTTTCTCCACAGGTCATAAATTCGTGTGGCCTCCCCAGAAGACCTCCACCACCGAACAACCCGTCCTCCCCTCGAACAACACCCCCACCCTCCCCTCCTACCGTCCACCCCCCGGAACCCAACATGCCAACGCCCCACAAGTCTGTCCCCAGAAACCCCTCAGCCCCACTCCCCCAGCCCCGCAAGTCTGCCCCCCAAATTTCGGAGGCATCCGCAAAGTGTCCCCCATCAGCCCGACCCCCCAGGTGTGCCCCCCGAATTTCGGTGGTGCCCCCAAGACTAGTTTCGGAGGTGGTCCCAAGGTGGCGCCACCAGCTGTTTGCCCCAAGCCGCGCACGCCGGCTTCAGTTCAAGGCAGCACGGGCAGCCCCAAGATGTGGGGCGGATCTACAGGCCTTCCTTCTTCTACAGACGGTGTAATGCAGTCCGGGGTCACCGGGGCACGACCCGCCCCAAAGAGGGGAAGAGGGCAGATGAAGCAGCAAGTGGGTACTGGAGCCAGGATCCCCATTTGCACTATTTGCGGAACACCAATAAGGTGAGAAATGACTGAGTACTTTAAAATAAGAAATATCTAAAAAAAATTCGTATGATTGCTATTAAATATATCATTGCTTATGTATTTAATTTCCTACTAAAAGTAATAAAAAAGCATTAATACTGACGCAAAATAACACAGATGACCCAAATATGAACGGGTCATATCTATTTCTGGGATGTCTAGAAAGTACGTAAAATCAAAAATCCTTACATCAAGTTTCCGCTTTAAAAAATTTAAAACTTAATTCAACTCTTATCAATATTGCAAGTGAAGTATTTTTTCCCGCATACTGACTACCCTGAAGGAAAAACGGGTTTTACAGGAGTCAAAAGACTGCAGGCAAGCAAACATTAACAACGCGATTAATAAATAATCTTGTACTTTTTTTACCGAGTAAACTTTTTAAATTCTGGTTTATATTTGATTTTTCTGAGATCAAAGGAAAAATAAAGATGAAAAGTTAAAATTGTAGGATTTGAGGAAAGTTTTAAAGGAATTATGAATTTGAATTTTGTTGGAAAATCTAGCAGTCTTAAATTTATATTTAGTACACACTGAAAAATTTTAACATAGAATAAATTCGAAGCTTCTGTTTGTTTTTCCAGCATTTCTTTCCCCCTTTTTCGTATGAAAACTTGTTCCAATAAAATTATTAGTAAAAAATATTAACACAATTTTTAAAATCAGTTAACATAACATTAAAATTATATTTTCTTTTCACAGAGGCCCATTTGTTGTAGCCCTGGGCAAATCCTGGTGTCCTGATCACTTCATTTGTGCCAACAACAGGTGTCGGACGTCCCTAGTCAATATAGGATTTGTAGAAGACAGGGGACAGCTCTACTGCGAAAACTGCTACGAAGTACATTTGGCGCCAACTTGTTCAAAGTGCGGAATGCGAATCAAAGGGGTAAAAAGAACCTTTTTCAAAATTTTTTACATTTCTATCATTATTTCTATTGAGTTTTTAATTTGCTGAGTGGCATCAGTTTTTCTTTTGGTTGGTTGTTGGTACTGTGTCCACGGGAGAACTAAAGGTAACCATGTGTATGCAAAACACAACGGCTATGTCCTTGATGTTATTGGAGTGTAGACTCTAGGAGGGGGAATTTTCAGTTGATAATTTTATTATAAATAATCTTTTTTATCTTTTTTCTAATCATATTTTTTGAGATATTTTCTTTGGGTGAATGATAAAAAAAGTTCAAATTATTATGTATCAGGAACTTATATTTTGATTTTATAAGCTACCCAGCCTTTTATGAAATATTTAAACCTATTAAGTACCAAATTTTCTTTTATATTAATTTTAAATGGGTTTTGATTATCAGTAATAATTGTTATTTAAGATGCACATATAATTGTAAAATTATCCCATTTTAAGGATAAAATAACACTATTAACTATGAACTTTTGTGTTCCAGGATTGTTTGAATGCTCTGGATAAGCAATGGCATCCCAATTGCTTCGTATGCTGTTACTGCTCCAAGCCTTTTGGAAATAGTTCCTTTTACATGGAAGATGGACTTCCGTACTGTGAAAAAGGTAGAATTTCGTTTTCAGTTCATCACTAAATCTGATTTTAGTGTACATTGCATGTTACTACGCTTTCAATACTGTTAAAATTTTCAGTTGAAATTAGAAATTTCATTCTACATTATTATATTTTAACATTTTTCACCGGGAACAACCTATTTACAGCTGACCACATAGTTCCCAGCTCTCCACAGTTGGAAAAACTTGCTGTATTTGCTGCTGCGCAAAGCTTTTTTATGCATTAGGTTATTGTTGAGTCTATTTTCTTTTTAGATTGGAATGAGCTTTTCACCACGAAGTGCGTGGGATGCGGATTCCCCATTGAAGCGGGAGACAGGTGGGTCGAGGCCCTGAGCAACAACTATCATTCGCAATGCTTCAAATGCACGGTAAGTAAGCCTTAAACTCTTAATGGGTCGTAATTCAATTTAAAGATTCCCTTTTTTTTATTCATGCATTCAGGATGTTTAACAAATTTTGAAAGTTAAAATGTAAGGAATCTTAACGGATTTTAAGAATAAATTTAGTTTTTTTAGATAAAAGCTCGTGTCAGGGATAAATAAATATATGAGCATTGATATGGTATGAACACTCCCCCCACGCCCGTAACGCCAATCTGCGTTTACCAAATTTCAGAAGAAAAACTAACTCAAAGTTTGTCTAGAATAGGCGTTTCTACAGATTCCCGAAACGGATTGCTTAGTTAACAAATCTAACAGGAATTACGATTGTTAGCTTGGGCGGTGGTGTGAAGTTTCACTCAGGCACTCGTAAAATTTTTTATACAAAAATGACTAATAAAAAGATTTGTGTTTTTTGGCGTGTGGGTGCAACATATATTCAATGCGACACTGAGGGCAGTGTTGGAAAAAGTATGTGAGAATACTATTTTCAAAATTTGAGTTTGAAATTTATAAAAAATTTAAAGATAGAAAGAGAGATAATTTTACAATGTAACGAAATTTGCATACATACAATACATAACTTGCAATAACAAACTATGTGTTTGTATTCTTTTAAATTAGTTGTGAGCTTTACCGTAATCATAAAGAGTATTTCACTCAATCAAGAAGCCTGATTTTACATTTTTTAAAAAATCGGAATTTTTAATACAAATTTAATTATGTAACACAATTGTACGCTTAATTTCCCTTTTAGTTATGCTTTTTTATACTTAAATTTTTGCTTTCTGTACCATCGTCTTTCATGATAAAAAAAAATGTTATCCTTTCTTTTTGCAGAAGTGCCTCAGGGGATTGGAAGGCCAGAGCTTCTACGCCAAGGCCGGAAAGCCTTACTGCAAAATCCACTCTAGAGATTAAAATACATCCAATGTAATTTGAAAACTCTAGTCAAGAGAAAAATATAAAAGGATAAACTATTCTGAAGATACATGAACTCCGGGTTCTTACCACGATATCACAGATACTTAACTCGTTTTTGAATCTTCAGCTTGTGTTGGATGTTTTATGTCGACCTAGTTTTTTAAAGAGAATTTATCGGCGTAGTTTTGCGCTTCCACATTTTTAATTTTTTTGCGCTTCAAGACAGTAGAATCAATGTGAGACTGAAGGCACAGAGCGATTTGTTTTAAAGAGTGATGCGCTTGCCATTTTATGTGTAAAACTCCTCTTTGTTTACTTCAGCTTTTTTTGTTTTTAAATTTAGTTATATTCATGCTTTATTAAATTATGAAAATAAAGTATTCCATTTGAACTGTGTTTTATTTAAAACCATGGGGGAATGTAGAAAATGTCCCCGGATGTGACGGGATTAAACAGGGACCACCACGAGTAAGCAAAGAACAGCTTACTGCACTGCTTGCTCTCTCGTGCCTATCTCTACAAATAATTTCTCTATACTTGACAGCAACGTTTCTTGAACCCAGTACGTCACAAATGCGGAAGGAGAAATCGGCAAACACAAAGCCTGTTTTGGGTTGTTAGGAGGAGTTTCGGTACGCAAATCGAGATTGAAAAGCACTATAAATATATGGGTTTAACAAAATAATCATGTTTTTAAATTGACGTTCTTTATTTCACTCAAAATTCAGACACCGCGATGGGAACTACTTTGTTTATTAGTAAAACGTCGTAGGGTCAACTTAAGTTGCTGTCTAGTATATTTTCCTACTTGTTTTGGCAACTTATTTGGCAGTTTATTTTTACATTATTGATATAAAATAAGTTTTTAGGGATATTTGGACCAATTTAGCTGTTTGCAGCAACAAGGAGTTAACTCCAAAATTAGAATCCACATCAAAAGTCGACACCTTAGCGGTAGCAAGTGTTAGTCATAAAGTTAGTTCTATTTTACGGCAATGTACAACTGCGTTGGTGACTATGATGGTCACCATTTTATACCGCAAAACAAAGTATACGATTAGAAAAGTAAAGACTTTACAAATACTCATTCTAGTGGAGTTAACTCATTGTTGCAGCAAACACCTAAATTGGTCCAACTATCTCAAAGTTCATAACTACAATCAATTAAATAGTCAATTTTTTAAAAGGTAAATCCAAAACCCAAGTTTTGAGGAAATCGTAAAAAAAAACCTGTATAAGTAATGGATTTTTCGTTTTATAACCACCAAATTTTTACTGGAAATTCAGGACCCTATTAAGAATACAGATTAATAATCGAAAAACATATAATGGACTCTAACCGTCTGACGTCACACGGAACCAACACGTGACCTACTGAGCTTGCAATTGGTTACCACAGATACTACACTAGTAGATCTACTATAGTAGTATCTGTGGTAACCAATTGCAAGCTCAGTAGGTCACGTGTTGGTTCCGTGTGAAGTCTCGAACCAGATAGGCGGTTAGAGTCCATTATGCAGAAAAATATTGCACAGTTGAAAAATATGATTAAAAACCTCTTAAATTGACAATTAAATTATATTTCTGCTTGGTTCACAGCAAAAAAAAGTAAAAATAGAAAAACTAAGGCAAATAAATTCAAAGGTATTAAACTAAGTCATTGAGGCAGTTTAATTAACATCAATGGAGTCAAACATTTACTGAAAAAAGGTGGGAAAAAACTTTTGAATTAAAAATAAATTTTGTTTTGGGTTAGTTTTCAGCCCAAGGAAATAAAAATTAGTTTCAAATTAAATAACAAATACAATGAATGGACATTGATTTCGGCACATTCAAGACACTACATCTGCCTATAGAGCATTTTCAATCACATGACTCGGCCTAACAACGGCCTTAGCAACGTTGTTTTTGCCCGCCAGTGACATCATGTGCGAATGCTTCTATTGGATGCTTCTAGTTCCCGCCCCTAACAACAGCCTTAGCAACGTTGTTTTTGTCCTCCAAGTGACGTCATGTGCGAATGCTCTATAGGGGGAAGTTATTTTTTCACTCTCCTCTCACGTGTAGAACGACGATTTTTTTAGTACAAAAAGTCAGTTTGCCGTTTTTAAAACTTATTCCCTTTTTTTTCAATTCTAGATTGTAAAATTTTAATTTCTTTTAAATGTATGTATTACGTAACCACAAAGTGACAATAAAATCAAATATGATTAATTTTGTTAGGATGGTTTGGAGTTAAAAATCTGTTGAAAAATGACAGTCGAGACTAGTAGTGTTCTCGTGGCAGTAATTCTAGGTTCGGTATCTAATTAAAAGTGGGTTTTTTTTAAATAATGATCAAATATATATGTTTTCTGACGGATCAGTTGGTACTCTGCTGTTTAGAACCAGAACAAAGTATTTGGTGATCATGGCAGTAATTTTATGTTCTGCTCCAACTTTTAAACTTTGCTCAAGAATTAAAAGCCTATAATCTAAATTTAAATTGAATTTTTCTTAACAAAAGAGACAACTAAATGAAAGATATCTGTTCCTTGACAGTTTTGTTGGTATAATAATTTTCTTAGTTACGGAGTATCAGGTGAACATGATTCATGATGGGAGTTTTAGAAAAATTCAATTTTCCTTAATTAATATTAAATATTTCTTAACAAAGAAATTAATAAATTAACTGTATTTAAATTAAAAACATGGTTGGCGAAATAGGTTAGTCAGTTGCTTAGTGACATAAGTTCTATTCTAGCTTTGGAAATTTACTTTTGCTCAAACTTTAAACCAATTCTAAATAAACATTTAAAAACATCTTTAAGTCGAAGGTTCCTCTAGGCCTCTAGTGGGCCACCTTGGGACACTTTTAATAAAATCATGAAAATTAGAAATGTTATTTTTAAAAATTCAAAAATAACACTAATAAATGTAAAGGCTATGTTTAATAATCTTAAATTGGGACATCAACATATTTTACATTCAAAATTTTTCACAGTTTTTCTTATTTTTGCAATGACACAAAACACTGATTTTTTTGTTTCCTTCACGATACTTTTTTTACCGATTTCTAAATTCTTAAATTATTTTTTTAATGCAGACATTTTTTACTTGGTGTATTGTTGGATAATGTACTGGTGTCCAGATGTACCAAAAGTGACATATATTTTTTTTACATAGTGAAGTATTATTGAACTTTAAATTAATTAGAAAAAGTGACTAGTTGCAGGAACGGATGGCTTGGTATGTTAGTGCACCAGTATCTCATCTTTAAGGCCCTTAGATCGAATCTGAGCCTCTCCTCGAGCATAGCGCACTTGGACGTAAATGTTGATTGGCATTTATAAATTTAGTTCCTGCTTTATTCTAGGGGGATCTTAACGTTCAATGACTCTGTCCATTTAAATCTTGATGGTCCTGATTCTATCTAATCGGTTTTCTTCAGCTGCATGATTAGTATGCAATAAGTGAGTGTACATCCAAAAGAGCTGAGTATCAGACTCTTCTTTACTGACAGCAACCCACAAACAGTCAAATGAACCGGCTTGAACTCGCCCATGGACTTCAGCAGAGCCAATTCCATGACGCCGAAGCCTCTGTTCGGCTCCAACAAGGCCTCCCTGTAGAGTTCCTGAAACCTCTCGGCTGTGTAGGACATTGCTTCCGGAATCTTTGCAGCGAATCCCATAAGACTGACTACAGAAATCACGCAACTGATAATGGTGAGGACGGACTCTACAACCAACACCAATTTTGGAGGAGCCCCGTCTGACCCAAGTGCGATCCCCACTCCAGTGTACATGGCTGAGAAATAGAAAGAGCACATCAACAGAACCGTTCCTTTGGAGCAGTACGAGAACTGCTTACAACAGTCGGCAATCGAGTGGTACTTCTTTATCTCACTCGACAGTGTTCCTTTGTGGATGGATTCTTCCATCGCGTGACCTTGTCTTTGAATCGCCGCGCCCAATTGGTAGCTAAGAAACACGTGAAGAGCTACAGACAAAGAAGGGATCAAGAACTTCATCGAAAAGTAGACGACCATACAAACAAACGTCAATGAGATTTCTGCGATAGGATTATTTTGTAAGGTTCTGCCCAGCAACCAAAACTTTGTGTAAGCCTCGCTTCTGTCAAGCTTTGCAGCGAGAGTGACCAGGATTACCAAAATTATCGGAAAGGAAATAGCTGCCGTAACTGCAACCGTGCTAAGTCGATTTCCTTTAACGTCATCTAAATTTATTCTCCTTCTTCGTACACTCCACAGAAAGTTTCGGAATTGTCCGGATTTTATCTGCATGTGGTACCACAATGCCAAGGAGAGGACGTAGCAAAGAGCTCCGACGAAATGAAGTCTTGGAGGTGGGTTTTTCTCACTGAGAAGAGCGTACGCCGAGTACAGGAATGACACATGTAAGACAATGCTTAAAGGTCCGATTAGTTTTTTGAAGAACGAAATTTTGTCTTGGTGTTCAAGACTAATGCCCAAAAAGCGGAGCAATACAGTTATCGATTTATGATAAGATTCCCTCTGTATTGTCTTGAAAATTTTTGAATCCAGCTCCATATTTCATACGTATAACTCTAATAATCGGAAAGGTATTTATTTCAAATGCGTTAATCAAAGCATTGAAAAGACTGGACAAAATAGCTTACTTAAAACAAAAAATAATTCCTACTTATTATCACAAAGCTGTATAACACTTTTTCTCGAATTCATCGATATACTGTTAAGCTTAAACCACCATTTTCAGCCTTTTAAGCTGGTTGATACTTCATGGAGGGAGCTCCTTTCTTAATAACCACTCTATTCGATGATGGAGCTCTTAAAGTTACTCCTTTTTATGCCTATATCTCAACATTCAATTACCTTGGATTATTTCCGAAAATCACTCAATTGAGTCTTTATTGATTCGAATCAATAACATTAATTTTATTAATACAACAAAATGTAAACGTCAAGTTTATAATACTAATCCATCAAGTTTTTGAATTTCTACTTTCAACACATAAGTTAAATTGGTTGCATAAAAGAGTAAGAACGTAGAAATTGATTTCACTGCTCATTTTCAAAATGTGCAAACATAATATTGTAAGCAATTTCTGCTTCGCAAAGTGCGCAAATAATTGTAGAATTAAAAAAATCAGTTTATACAGAGAAAGTTAAAATATATCGATTTTTGTAGTATCGAACAATCAATTATACCTTTTGTAAGACAAATTAGTACTATTCGAGATCATCTACTAAGTAATGAAATTCATTAAAAAAAAATCTTTGGGAATGCGCTGAACCTTTTTTTTTTGGATTTCAGCAATCTTGATTTTAAATCTGGTCTCTAAAATCATGTTTTCAATGACTCTGTCCATTTAAATCTTGATGTTCCTCATTCTATCTAATCTGTTTTCTTCAACTGCATAATTAATATGCAATAAGTGAGTGTACATCCAAAAGAGCTGAGTATCAGACTCTTCTTCACTGACAGCAACCCGCAAACAGTCAAATGAATCGGCTTGAACTCGCTCATGGACTTAAGAAGCGCCAACTCCCTGACGCTAAATTCTCTGTTCGGCTCCAACAAGGCCTCCCTGTAGAGTTCCTGAAACCTCTCAGCCGTGTATGACATTGCTTCCGGAATCTCTGCAGCGTATCCCATAAGACTGACTACAGAAAACACGCAACTGATGATGGTGAGGACGGACTCTATAACAGACACCGATTTCGGGGGAGCCACCTCCGGCCCTCCAAGTGCAACCCCCAGTCCGTTGTACATGGCTGAGAAATAGAAAGAGCACATCAACAGAACCGTTCCTTTGGAGCAGTTCGAGAACTGCTTGCAACAGTCGGCTATCGAGTGGTACTTCTTTATCTCACTCGACAGCGTTCCTTTGTGGATGGATTCTTCCATCGCATGACCTTGTCTTCGAATGGCCGCGCCCAGTTGGTAGCTGAGAAACACGTGAAGAGCTACAGAAAGAGAAGGAATCAAGATCTTCATGGAAAAGAAGGCGATCATACAAACAAACGTCAATGAGATTTCTGCCGTAGGATTACTTTCTAAGGTTCGGCCGAACAACCAGAACTGTATGTAAGCCTCGTTTCTGTCTAGCTTCACAGTGATAATGACCAGGCTGACCAAGATTATCGGAAAGGAAATAGCTGCCGTAACTGCCACCGTGCTCAGTCGTTTTCCTTTCACGTCATCTAGAGGTATTCTACTTTTTCGGACACTCCTTAGAAAGTTTCGGAATTGTTCAGATTTCATCTGCATGTGGTACCACAGTGCCAAGGAGAGGACATAGGAAAGAACTCCGATGACGTGAATTCTTGGAGGTGGGTTTATTCTACCGATAAGAACGCACGTCGAGTACAGGAATGAAACATGTAAGGCAATGCTTAAAGGTCCGATTAGTTTTTTGCAGAACGAAATTTTGTTTTGGTGTTCAAGACCAATCCCCAAAATGCGGAGCAATACAGTTATTGATTTAGGATAAGATTCACTCTTTACTGTCTTGAAAATTTTTGAATCCAGCGCCATATTTCATACGTATAACTCTTAATACTAATCTGAATGGTATTTATTTCAAATGCGTTAATCAAAGAATTGAAAAGACTGGACAAAATTGCTTATTTAAAACAAAAAATCATTCTTACTCGTCGCAAAGCTGTATAATACTTTTTTACAAATTCATCGATACGTCTGTTTAGCATAAACCTCCATTTTCAGCCTTTTAAGCTGGTTGATACTTCATGGAGGGAGCTCCTTTCTTAATAACCACTCTATTCGATGATGGAGCTCTTAAAGTTACTCCTTTTTATGCCTATATCTCAACATTCAATTACCTTGGATTATTTCCGAAAATCACTCAATTGAGTCTTTATTGATTCGAATCAATAACATTAATTTTATTAATACAACAAAATGTGAACGTCAAGTTTATAATACTAATCCATCAAGTTTTTGAATTTCTACTTTCAACACATAAGTTAAATTGGTTGCATAAAAGAGTAAGAACGTAGAAATTGATTTCACTGCTCATTTTCCAAAGGTGCAAATATAATATATTGTCTGCTTCGACAAAGAGTGCCAATAATTGTAGAATTAAAAAAAAAAACAGTTTACACAGGGAAAGTGAAAAGATCTCGATTTTTCTAGCAACAAACAATCAATAGAGCATTTTCAATCACATGACTCTGCCTAACAACGGCCTTAGCAACGTTGTTTTATTCCTCCAGTGACATCATGTGCGAATGCTGCTATTGGATACTTCTATGTCCCGCCCCTAACAACAGCCTTAGCAACGTTGATTTTGTCCTCCAAGTGACGTCATGTGCGAATGCTCTATAGAGTGTTTTCAGGTGACGTCACAACCGGTTATTTTCTTTTAACTGTGTACCTTCTGTAGGGCTTTTAACTGTTGCTAAGGCTGTTGTTTATCTGTTGCTAAGGCGGTTTTTAGGTATGGTATCACGTGATGGCAAATGCTCCAATAGAAGAATTCCACGGCTAGTCATTTTCTGTAACTGTTAACCTCTGTAGGGCAAAAAACTGTAACCTTTTCTGTTGCTAATGCCGTTGTTAGGTCCGAGTCATGTGATTGAAAATGCTCTATAACTATTTTGTGAAGCTTTGCCTTGCGAAAAAGCTGCTACTAAGTAGCATCTATCACTACACTTGTCGCCCTCAACGGTTCCTAATAGTAATGACACAATGTCGTAAATTTATCAATAAACTTCGCGAAAATTAAGTTATTTATTAAATTATCTCTTTTTTTTAAATCAAAACCTCACACAGTTCTTCTAAATCCAAATTATCGTCTTATCTGGTATCATGAGAATGATCCTCAATTCAATAAATGAGGCAGTCCTTTCTGATGACAAATGGGTGAATGTAAATTGTTTTACCATCATCAATTTTTTCAGGACATAAATACGTGAGAAGACATAAAAACATAGAACACCAATGTTATAAGCTTCGAGAAAATAAAGTAACATGGGATATTGTGATATATGCATTTGTCTACAAATAGTCAAAATTTCATAAATTTCCTTTCAATAGTTTTAACGTAGTAGTAGGGGAGCCCATGATGCTAAATGTGGATTTACTCGAGCACGTCAGATAATCATAGGGGATATACCTTGCATGCTTTTTAGTAACTCCACCAAATATAAGCTCTCTATGTTGGTGGGTTTGTTTAGAACAGCCCGTCAAAATTTGAAAGAAAACTAGTTACATGCACATACTCGAACGCATCAGATTGGCTACCAAAACAGTTTACAACTAGTTGAGCCTAGTTTCCTGGCTACTAGTCTATAAACATTTTGTTTCGTACATTTTTCTCAAAACGAGCGATAGCGTCTTACCGGTCTTGGCTTTACTTTGCAACTTTGTAACCCTCCCGCTCCCTTACCCACCGCTTAAATCGGCAGATTTTAGAAAATGTACACTTTTAGCTTGTAACTAACTTACCTTATCGTTATCTGACGCGCTCGAGTATGTCCATTTAACTAATTTTTTTTTACAAATCTACCGGGCTGTTCTAGACAAACCCCCCTAGATAGAGAGCTTATATTTGGTGGAGTTACTCAAAAGCATGCAAGGTATCCATCCCCCTTATGATTATCTGACGCGCTCGAGTTACTACCCAAAAACACTCTGGGCTCTCCTACTATAGTGAGAGATCAAAGTGTTTAAAAATAAAATTTTCAAAATCAGCGGCGGCGGCGGTCACTGTTACTTTTTTTTAACATAGAGAGAAACATTTTTTTACTTGTTGAATAATTGCTGGTTAATGCACTGGTGACCCAATAATATACCAAAAGTGACGTGCATTTTTTTCACATAGTGAAGTATTAACTTCAAATTAATTAGAAGAAGAGTTGCAGGAACGGATAGAGTGTTTTCAGCTGGTGACGTCACTACTAGTTATTTTCTTTTAACTGTTAACCTCCTGCAGGGCTTTTAACTGTTGCTAAGGCCGTTGTTAGGTCCGAGTCATGTGATTGAAAATGCTCTATGGCTTGGCATGTTAGTGCACCAGTATTCCATCCTTAAGGCCCTCAGATCGAACCTGAGCCTCTCCTCGAGTATAGTGCACTTGCATTTATAAATAATTTAGTTCCTGATTTATTCGAGGGGGGAACTTAAAGTTCAATGACTCTGTCCATTAGATCTTAATGATTCTAGTCTTTCTTCAACTGCATGATTAATATGCAATAAGTGAGTGTACATCCAAAAGAGCTGAGTATCAGACTCTTCTTCACTGACAGCAACCCACAAACAGTCAAATGAACCGGCTTGAACTCGCCCATGGACTTGAGCAGCGCCAACTCCCTGACGCTGAAGCCTCTGTTGATGTCCAACAAGGCCTCTCTGTAGAGTTCCTGAAACCTCTCAGCTGTGTAGGACATTGCTTCCGGAATCTCTGCAGCGAATCCCATGAGACTGACTACAGAAAACACGCAATTGATGATGGTGAGGACGGACTCGACAACCGACACCAATTTCGGCGGAGACACGTCTGCCCCAGCAAGAGCGACTCCCAGTCCAGTGTACATGGCTGAGAAATAGAAAGAACACATCAACAGAACCGTTCCTCTGGAGCAGTTCGAGAACTGCTTGCAACAGTCGGCTATCGAGTGGTACTTCTTTATCTCACTCGACAGCGTTCCTTTGTGGATGGATTCTTCCATCGCGTGACATTGTCTTCGAATGGCCGCGCCCAGTTGGTAGCTGAGAATCACGTGAAGAGCTACAGACAGAGAAGGGATCAAAAACTTCATCGAAAAGTAGACGACCATACATACAAATGTCAATGAGATTTCTGCCATAGGATTATTTTGTAAGGTTCTGCCGAGCAACCAGAACTGTGTGTAAGTCTTGCTTCTGTCTAGCTTCACAACGATAGTGACCAGACTGACCAAGATTATCGGAAAGGAAATAGCTGCCGTAACTGCAACCGTGCTCAGTCGTTTTCCTTTGACGTCATCTAAAGTTATTCTCCTTCTTCGGACACTCCATAGAAAGTTTCGGAATTGTCCAGATTTTATCTGCATGTGGTACCACAGTGCCAAGGAGAGGACGTAGCAAAGAACTCCGACTATGTGAAGTCTTGGAGGTGGGCTTTTCTCAGTGAGAAGAGCGTACACCGAGTACAGGAATGACGCGTGTAAAGCAACGCTTAAAGGTCCGATTAGTTTTTTGCAGAACGATAGTTTGTCTTGGTGTTCCAAACTGATGCCCAAAAGGCGGAGCAATACAGTTAAAGATTTATGATAAGATTCACTCTGAATTGTCTTGAAAATTTTTGAATCCAGCTCCATATTTCATGCATGTAACTCTAAAATCTTAATACTAATCGGAATGGTATTATTTCAATTGCGTTAATCAAAGCATTGAAAAGACTGGACAAAATTGCTTACTTAAAACGAAAAATTATTCTTACTCGTCGCAAAGATGTATAATACTTTTTCTCGAATTCATCGATACTGTTGGCATAAATCTCCATTTTCAGCCTTTAAAGCTGGTTGATAACTCCTTTCTGAATAACCACTGTATTGGATGGTGGAGTTTTCAAAGTTTCCCTTTTCTATGTGTGCCTATTATCTCAACATTCTATTACCCAGATATATTTTAGAAAATCCCTCAATTGCGTGTTTATTGATTCGAATCAATAACATTAACTTTATTATGACAACAAATTGTGAACACTGAGCTATAAACAAACTGGAGTGACAACCTCTGATGATATAACATGCGACCGAACGTGCCGGCGCGGATGGTCACAATTGCCCGGTTCGCTTGAGCGAACCGGGCAAAACAAACGAATTTCTCCATAGACTAACATTGTGTGAGTTGAACTATTTCTAGAAAACCCCCTTTTTTAGAAATATTTTGAGCAACATTTAGAATGGTCGTATCATGTTGTGCATACAACTGTGCCAACAGATGGGGAAAACTAAAAGAAGATGGAAATCTTTTTCGCGCAGACACAAACTTCGATAAGGTGTGATGCGGTTTCGGCACGCTCAGTTGTCACTCCAGTTTGTTTATAGCTCAGTGATTGTGAACGTCAAGTTTATAATAATAATCCATCATAGTAATTTCTACTTTCAACACATAAGTGAAATTGGTTGCATAAAAGAGTAAGAAAGTAGAAATTGATTTCACTTCTCATTTTCAAAATGTGCAAACATAATATTGTATGCAATTTCTGCTTCGATAAAGAGTGCAAATAATTGCAAAAGAAAAAATAAACAGTTTATACAGCAAAAGTGAAAAGATATCGATTTTTGTAGTATCGAACAATCAACTATACAGTTGTTTTCGATTTTCTTGGTTTTAGGACTTGTTACCCTTTTTAAACCTACGATTCGATTGAGCTGGTTAGAATGAAAGTAGGTATAAGTTCACTGAACGTAGTTCTGAGTAGTTGAAGATTTTCTCTAACGGCTCCGGTGTTGTTCCTACGAAGCCATTTTTAGGCAGCTCTTACGGGTCGCTTATTCGCTTAAAAGAAATTCAAATTCAAACTTATCTCAAATTTTGTATTTTTTGACTTATACCACTTTCATCCTGAGCAGCTCAATGATGCAATTCAAATATTAAACATCTGAGCTATCGATTAATCAATATCCTCAGAACAAATAATAATCCTGGATTTTGAGTGGGAAAATGGTATGTGAAAATACTGGCCAGTACTTATGTTCAAATGAGATAAATCATTTTCGGATTCAAACCAGGGTCAACAGTTAGCACCATTCCAATGCATCCACTGAATTTTCGACTTTACTAGACCTCCCTATCAGCTATTATGATACACTTACTTTCAAATAAAACTCTAATGGAATTAATTGGAATAGCCTTTGTACACTATCAAATCGAATTCATTCCTTTCTAACATCACAGTCCGAAGCTTTCTACTGTAATTCAATCGGAAAATCCACTCTATGAAAATCCGTTTATTTTATACAAGTATTAAGTAGTATTGTTAATATCTAAAATTATGTCAGTGCAAAACTACTTCATTAACTACTTAACTATTTTGTGAGGCTTTATCTTTCGAAAAATCTGTTGTTATAGTGGAGTCTCTAATGTAAATTTGTAAAAATTTTCTGTAAATTTATGGTACCAAGGTTATTTTGGTTCTTTAGGGTATGGAGAGTCAGAAAATCTTTGGTACCAATTTTTCTTTTCACTTTCCTGGTGTAGAGGTCATGTCAAAGGTCAAATTATATACTTCCATATTTTGACTGTTAGGCAGGTATAATTTAGGTCAGGAACATTGTAAAATGTTATAAATTCGTGGAAATAAAGTAAAAAAGGTTTCTTAGCTTATAAAAAGTATTAATTATAATTAATTAATTAATTAAAATGCAAAAACGGTATTTTTTCAGTTTTGTTTCCTAGAAAGGTATAATTTGGGAAAAATACTACCATTTGTCTATAATATGGTGGTAAAGAGTCTTTATTAAAGAAAAATTTTAAAAAGTTGGTTATTCAATGTTTTCTTTGAGGCGAGATCAACTCAGAAGCGCGCGCAGACAGGGAGCCAACCAATAAGAGTTCCCCTGCTGGTGTCACTATAGTATCGAGCTTCCCTGTATACCAAGAACCTAAGAAAGAAATCACATGTGGCTGTTTTCGAAAAGTATGAAACACGCCCAAAGAAAACGGATACTACATACGAATTCTCGACTATATGGAGAGCATTTTTTGTGACTGATGGATCTTAATTGCCTTGTTACGACAAGAGTAAGCTGTTGCATCTACTAGAAAAGGACAGTTTCTCAGTTCTATCCCATATTCCTCATGGTGAACGATAGTAATACATGGCAGGGTTTTAGTTCAGCAAATTAGTGGAAATACCAACACATGTAAGGATCTTGCTAATCAATGCTTGATTATATTAAACAGTGTAGCTGAAAACTATAATACCCTTCACCTATAGTTTTTAACCATTACTTCGTGGATTTATCACTAAAAACACCAACACGTAAAAAGCGTAAAGGAAATTAAATTGATTGCAAGGCTTTTATTTGCATAGATATGACGCCAATTAAAATGGGACTCTTATTTTCTTAATACCTCTAACAAAAACAAGTCTTACGCAATACCATTTACATAATACTCTGGATCATTACAAAGGATCAGAAAAAGAAATAATTGTACAGAAACTACACAAATTAAAGTTAAATATCAGCTTCTAGGGTTGCACTCTTGGCAACGAGAGGGTATTTGGCGGACGCCAATCCCTACAATTGTATAACTGAAACAATAGTTCAATGAAGTACCAAGATTTACGATAATTTGAAAACAAATCAAGAAGCATAATAATATACATCATGCCATTTATGCTACCAGTTTGGGATACACTGTTCACATCTTGTCACCATATACAGATGTTTTCATTCTGGCTTTGAGACGGTATCCCCTTTTAGGCCAGAAGTCCTGTGTCATAACTGGAATAGGAGCCAGAAAACAAATTGTTTCTCTAAAATCCATTTATGATCGTCTAGGAGCAGAACTGATTGGTGGCTTGACCCTGGCTTTCATAGTTTCACTGGCTGTGACACAACCGGGATGTTCAATGGAAAAGGAAAACTAACATGCTAGAAAGCTTTTGTAGAAAATGAACCTCTTATCATTGAAGCATTTGCTTCACTTGGAAAAGAAGAAAATTTATTGGACAGACATTTCATTGTCCTTGAAAAATTCATTTGCAAGTTACATAAAGAACACTAAAGATATTTGTTGTCACCTCTTCAAGAGATTACCAGCTGAATCAGAGAGCCTATACCTCCATCCAACCCAAGTCGCTCTTAAACAGCATACACTTAGTTGACATTATCTTAGTTGAGTAAACTGAAGCTTAGCTGAAGTATAGTGCAAATGTGAAGATGAAGAAAAATGTAAGAACTCTTTAATATGGACTGTGGATGTATCAGATAGTGACTCTTCGGGCTGAGATAATTAAAACATTCATTTTTATCATTACCAACACATTGTAGATTAATTACTTTTGTGATTTTTTAGGTGCAAAATTACATAAATAACAAAATATTTTTGTTAAATTTATTATTATGATAAATATAATTGACTTTGAAGACAACGGAATATTTGAAAAAGAAATAAAAGTTCATCAAGACAAGAAATTATGTTAAAGGGTCATTCCACGTCAAATCAACACACTTTTTGGCATGACCATCTCGGATTTTCTTGAAATTTGGTACATATGTTCTACTTATAGAAACTCGGAAAAGTACCAACTTTCATCAAAAAATATTAATTGGTTCTGGAATTACAGGTGTGCAAAAGTGGTCAAAATGGGCCAAAAATGGACCAACATAAGTTCTTTAAATTGCTCTAGAGAATCTTCTAATTGGGTTATACAAATGAAGTTGGTGTCATTTTAAAGTATTTTAAATGTTCTTTTTAATGGTGTAAAATTTGATTTAAAATTTTGAAAATCAATATATTTTACAAAACAAAATAGAATTAAAAGTTCGATTTCTATCAAATGTACCACTTTTAAAATTTTGAAAAAATTCCAGTAATAGGTAATTTTATTCTAAATAATCTGGTAAATTTATAGAATGGGACAAAAATGAGATCAGTGCCAAAATCTATTAAAACCAAAGTTTGATTTTTCTTATATCCCCTTAAAAAATTTTAAAACTATCTTTTTTTCATTAATTGGATGCGAATTGAGTTGTATTCAATTCAAGTGCTGTTGACAATTAGGGCCCCTGCACAAACTTGGTGTAGCACGGGCTTCATATTTACAACCTGTATATTAATTCAGGCCATTGTATTGTAACAATGCACATAATGTAAATATGAAGCCCGTGCTACACCTAGTTTGTGCAGGGGGCCTAATTGTCAACAGCAGTTAAATACAACTCAATTCACATCCAATTAATAAAAAAAAGATAGTTTTAAAACTTTTTAAGGGGATATAAGAAAAATCGAACTTTGGTTTTAATAGATTTTGGCACTGATCCCATTTTTGTCCCATTCTATAAATTTACCAGATTATTTAGAATAAAATTACCTATTACTGGAATTTTTTTCAAAATTTTAAATGTGGTACATTTGATAGAAATCGAACTTTTAATTCTATTTTGTTTTGTAAAATATATTGATTTTCAAAATTTTAAATCAAATTTTACATCATTAAAAAGAACATTTAAAATACTTTAAAATGACACCAACTTCATTTGTATAACCCAATTAGAAGATTCTCTAGAGCAATTTAAAGAACTTATGTTGGTCCATTTTTGGCCCATTTTGACCACTTTTGCACACCTGTAATTCCAGAACCAATTAATATTTTTTGATGAAAGTTGGTACTTTTCCGAGTTTCTATAAGTAGAACATATGTACCAAATTGCAAGAAAATCCGAGATGGTCATGCCAAAAAGTGTGTTGATTTGACGTGGAATGACCCTAAAGGTAATTTTGAAATGTTTTACAATTACTTGAGTAACTATAATTCAAAATATCTTTCTTAATAATGCTTATTTTTTTGCAAGAAATATATTTTAATCAGCAGGTTTAAGAGCATTGGTATTTTTTAATTAAATCTCATTAATTAACCGCTAATTAAAATCTTTAACCCACCAAAAAGTTAACTGAATAAGTGTTTTAAATAATAAGTTGCAAAATTTAGGAAAAAAATACAAAAATACCAATTGTAAAGTAAAAAGTCTGAAATTTTGAAAAAATTAATTAATATTTAATTAATTAAAATTTAATTAGTTTTTTTAAAAATTGAAAAGATATTTCGAGTATTTACTCAGCATTCCATCTATATTCCAAATTTCATATTTCTAAGGTAATAAATAAGCTCATTATATTAAAAGATCCATTATCCCTTAAAAGTTATTACTTGACCTTGTAATTGGCCTAATTAGTCTTAAAAGTTGATGAAAAAATTGGTACCAAACTTTTTTATGTTCCTTATACATTAAGTAAACCAAAAAACATTAGTTAACAGAATTTACAAAAACTTTTTACGAAAGCCTTTTTTTCGACATTGGAGCTTCCACTATTAGTAGCGTATCACTTGTCGCGCTCAACGGTTCCTGGTAAAGACACAATGTCGTAAATTTACCAATAAACTTAGCAAAAATTAAGTTATTTATTAAATTATCTTTTTTTTTAATCAAAACCTCACACAGTTCTGCTAAATCCAAATTACTGTCTTATCTGGTATGATAAGAATGATCCTCAAATAAATGAGGCACAGTCATTTTTGAAATTGGTGAATATAAATTGTTTTCCCACACCATTTTTTTTTCAGGACTCAAATACGTGATAAGTAGTAATAACTTACACCAATTTTATAAGCTTCGAGAAAATAAAGTAACATGGGATATGGTGAAACTCTTTTACATTATAAATTGTTGTATTGCAAAAGAATAAGGGATGGAGCTTGCTTTACATCACTTTTATTAAAGAAATACAATTTAATAAAATTAGTACATAACTAACATTTATTAAGTAGATATAGTAACAGTCTAGGATTATTCATGAAAATATTGCTCTAAAATTAAAATGAAAGCTTCAAAAAAATTATAAGCAATACAAAGAACCAAATGAGAAAAATGATTATATCAGCAAACTTATTAAAAACTTTCAAGATAATACACACATACCTAACCTTTGTACAGTAAACAATTTAATAATAAAAATAGTACTTCTTCCACAAAAAATGTTTACCTTTCAACAATTATGAAAAATAAACCAATAGAGGTAAATTTTCAGTTTAAAATTTAACATCCATAATCAAAAATAAAACCTTCATATATAAAAAAGAGAGAAAATTGGCAATTAACAATTTAAAATTAATGATGCAAAAAATGCATTGATGAAAGAAACAGTGCAATGATAATAAAATTAACGGTTATTGCATGAAGTTTCTAAACTGTGTTAACTGCACTACATAAGCTTTATCAAATAAACTTGTTAATTCTTAAATGAGGAAAAATGAATTTGTTTTTTATATAACATTTGATGGCTCAAACGCAAAACAAAATTGGTACATATAGTATAAAAGCAAAAGTCTTTCTTATAAAAAAGCAACTTGTTCCACATAAAAAGATACTGACTGTTAGGTTACTTACACTTATCCATCTGACTCAGGGATCCCCAAACAGTTTAAGAATAGACACAAAAGATAAAATAAATGAATGTTGGGCCAATTAATTGTAGACTTTTTGAAAACTAAGAGCTTTAAAATAGACATAGAAATAAAAGAGACAATAAAATATAGACTACGTAAGCTGTTAAATAATTCACATTTTCTAAAAGAATCAGATAGTTAAACATAATGTGCAAGCCCAGAAGCAGAATTTTCTGTATCAATCAGCTGCAACAGTTTTAGAAATTAAAATTTATCTACTACTCCTAACCACGCACAGAGCCAAGATTACTATACTAAATTATTGTCATTTTAAAGCAAAAATACCAATAATACATGTAGGTAAATACATATTTATGCAATATGAAAAAAAAATGCTGCTTAAGATAAAAGTAATACATGAAAATAAATGAAAGGCTGTAGTTTGGGGATCACTGACCTAACTGATACTTTCTAAGTATAATTCAACCTGGAAAAATACAATCAAGCTCTATAGATAAATCTGTTCATAAAATTTTGAATACCTATTCACTTTAAAGATTTGATATTTTTTTATGCAGGTAATCAAGTGCAAAGGTTCTTCAGTTTGCCATTTAATCCAGATTGTCTGATTTAAAAAAAAAAGGTTAAAAGGGTTCACAAAAAAGGTGGAACATTTTACTTTGAGTCTGAAAAAAAAATTTTTTTAGTTTGAATCAGTGGTAACCAACTTAGAAGTCCCCACACCACTTTCTCGTAAATAAAATCATCTACAAGCCAACCTTACCATCTAACACTTAAAACCATTCAGCATGTCTAAATTGAATGGCCAATATTATTTTATACAATAAAATGTAATATAAATTCATATTATTTTCTGTTAATTATAATTATTTAAAACACATTTAATTTTTGTCCCAATTAAATATAGATTAGTTTTTCTAAAGTATTAACTATCTTTGCAACTCAAGGTAGACCAATTTTAATACCAGAACATTTTATATTACACTTAGTTTATAATAGTTCACTTAGTTTATAGTACTGAAAAGCATTTTTTAACAATATACCGGTGTGGTTGACTATTGAATCACCCCATAAATTCACTAGCAAATAACACAGATGTAATCACCTCATCTCACTTTCAATTTTTGGGGCAGACTGATTTCAAAATTCCTGTTGATAAGACATTTTTATTTTGGGTGTTCCTGGGTCCTTTCATGGACCCTTTGTGGTGAGCAGACCCAAAGTTGGGAACCACTGGTTCAAATTGTAGAATTGAATCTGATAAATGTTCTAAAATATTTCTTCCATACTAAGGTTCCAAGAAGCTTTGTTAAATATGGTGTAATTTCATTATTTCATCCCTTTTACATGGAAGATATAGGAAACTAAAATGTATTTAGTTTCAGCAAATAATTAGGTGTTAAGATTTTTCCTTTTAATACATTGTATGGAGTTTTCAAAGTTTCAATATGACCACAAAGTTGTAAAAATATAATCAGGAGTATTTTTGATCAAGAGTAAAAAACCAGGAAAATCACCCTTAAATATTTTGGGTGGAAACTCAGCAAAATTATAACCAATAAACATTCAGTTCAAAAATGCTGGATCAGTGGAGTAAATCGAAAAACCTGGAAATTTGGGGAACACCTTGGAAAATAATCATTACTGTTTAAATAACAATAATTCTTTTAGCTGTTAAAACTGAAGCAAAATGTATTCCAATTAATTCTAATTCAGTTAAACAGGAATGATAAGTTGCATAGAAATTGTACAGATTGTAAGGTCTTTATGAATATACATATATATATTTTCCTTTATCTACAATAAAAAATTATGAAGAATAATATTAAAATATCAACACTACTGATTATGATATTGAGTAAATATTCTCTTAATGTTAACATTTTTAGACTAACATCTAAATTATAAATATCACTTTACTAAAGGTAAATACTTATTTTAGATATGTTTCTTTATTTCATATTTGTTGTATGTGCTAGTTCATCAATGAATTAGGATTTAAAGTTTTGCCACTCACTTTGACACAATAGGTATATAAATATGACATTCACTTAAAGAAAACAAACCCACAAAAACTTGTGTATAAACAGGATCACAGTCAAAACTTTGCTTTCTAAGTGCACAGCTTGAACTATGAAAACATTAACACTTGTGCATAATTTTAAAAGTAGATGCATTCTCGATAAGATTTATTACAAATCTAAAAATCGATTTCAGTACTACTTGAAATATCTAAGGGCAGTAAATACAGATCAAAAGCATGAAAAAAAAAATTTTTAACAGAGGGAATGCTAAGAAGGCTATTAACACTTTTTAATAAGAATAACTTTAAATGAAAAATTAAAAGACTATTAAAGAAAAAACTATTTTTGATACATTCTCTACTAGAATACACATGATAAAATTTCATCAATTTCAATACAACTGAAGGTGCAAGTAGATATGAAGGTAATACGCAACAATAATATTGGTTACTACATTCTTCACCAGTTACCTTATTAGGTAATGTTACAATCCACTTTTATGAACTAAGGTTTGAAAATACTGTATGTATTTTGCAAGATGTAGCAAGGATATATGACTCTTTAGTCCATATTACCTTCATCTCCTTGCATTTTCACTGTAAACCATTTCAAATTATACATCTATTACTGCTGCATTTATGCACTTTCATGATTCAAGAGTATCATAATCTTTGATGAATTATATAACACATACACTTCATAGATAATAAAGTAAAACAAAGTAAACAAGAAACTGAGGAAATAATTGTACCAATACATTAAATCACATTTTAACGAAGGATAAAAATCAAAGATTAAAAGGCACATTTGCTACCGACTGTATAGCCAGCTGAAGAAGGAACAATTGAAATTATGCATAACAAAACAATTGCAAATATCACAAATTAGTTTGCCACAACAAAACGAGAAATTCTAAGAAAAATTCCACAGAAGTCATCAATCAAAAATAAACAAAATGAAAAAAATTGATCCTAAACTATAATTAATTTCTTGAAAGGCAAAGAAATTTTAAAGAAAAAATTAAGGCTACTATGAATACTATTTACTATGAATTGTGACAAGCTCTTGCATTTATTCCTTGAATACAACTACAGATAAATATCAAGTGAAACTAAAGTACATATGAATGAAAGAGTGCTAAGCTCTTTTAATCATGTGACAGAATATCTAACTGACTAACAACTGAGCAGAAATTAATAACCGAGAATGATAAATATTTGAGGATTCAATATAAAAGTAAGAATAAAGGCATGAACTATGAGAAATAAAAATAAATTATTAACTTTGATCACTCATTAACATCTTAATAACTTATCTGATTGATTTTCAACAAACAATATCCCTCATCTTGAAACTCAATCTTCATCAGAAGAATAGAAAGCCATTAAAAGACCTTGGCTGACAACATTTGATAATGAACCTGAAAACATAAACAATTATGAAAAAAAGAAGTTTGATTGATTGCTTATAAACTAATATTTCATTTTCAAACACGGAAATCTAGTTCTACGATACTTAGCCATACTATGCCTAAAAATTAAGATTTAGTACGTATCAAGTAACTTTTAAAAAAATCTTTGTCAAATAGACTGCTAATTTTTACTAATTAAGTCCTTTTAGTGTCCCTAAAATTAACACAAAATTAGTATCTTGATCATAGTCATAGATTTCATAGTCTTTAAGATTAAGATTTTAAAACCCTTAAAGTCACTTTGTTTACAACAGATAAAAAACTTTTTTTTAGTTTTTGCCTAGTAAAACATTGCTCTAAAACAGGGTTGGGTTTCTTCCAGGACAGTTGAAGATTTGATCCATTAAAAGCTAATAAATCATCAGTTTCTCTAAAATTTTGAAATTGATTAACTATCTGAATTATAACATAGGTACTAAAACTACACGCTAATAAAATTAAAGAACATAATTTAATTAACTATTAAAAATTAAATTATTTTTGAATGTAAATTTTATGCTAGGAAAGTTACTGCTGATGGTTTATACTATCTACTATCTTACTTAGGAACCAAATGGATGTGGGGGTTAATGGTTTTTCTGCTTTTGAAGAAATATGCCAACCCAATTAAAATTTCCTTAGACTGTTTATGAAAGTATTAGTGCATACTTCTGCACACAAGCTGAGTATGTTTGGAAAAATTTCTGATGCTAAAGTGGGGAGTTGGTTTATACGTGGATCTCAAGATTATTTTCTTTCCCGCTTGTGGCAAATTTTTTCAAGTGTGCTTTTGGCAGTGGTAATCACTTGTTAATTTATTACAGGCAGACAGAATGGGTTTTCTCTTTGTATGTTTGACCTTAGCATTTCAAAACACCAATCACATTTCAATAGGGCACAATCACCTCCCACTTATAAGGACCCCCTTTCAGATATCATAAACTGAGACAATTGGCTTTTTGAGGCCCTGATGTAAGCGATTCATGTGGGCAGTGATGTAAAATTTTAACCTGACTTAGTCACAATTTTTTTATAAGAAAATCGTACTCTTGACTTATAAAGTAACACGAATGGGTAACGGTAAACAAGGATGGGCTTGCTTATACGCAGAAATATAGGGCAATTGGGTAATTATAATCTTACACAGTTAAAACTCATGAAAGAGGTGGGACATTTTTTCCCTCACTGGAAGAAACCTATACCAAAATCCCCAGTATTAATTATTAACTTAGTCTATGCTTATAAATAATTACATTTTTGAAGGTTTAATTCAATTTCAGTCTGTAAATACAAAAAGTAATTGTTACATAACATTAAATTAAAGCTTGTTTGCCAATTTCTTTCTTTGAGTTTTTTCAGTTTCTTCCACTAGAAGAAACCTATTTCTTTTGAACGTTTTTGTCCGCAATTTTTTCCACTTTGTAATAAATTTGTCAACTGTGATTTAACCTTTTCAATCCTAAGTCACCTGAGATTACCCTTGAATTCTATGGAAACTTTGGGGTAGCTATGACTGAAAGGGTTAAAAGTAGCAATTAACATAGAAAAACATACACATTATACTGGTCTAAAGTTGTATCACCATCACCCTGCAATTATTTTATACAAGTAGCTTTATTGTAGTTACATATGCTACCTAATCTACTGTTATTCTGGAAATGCCAGAGAAACTAACATGTTTAGAGTTACTGTAAACCTCCTTTAGACTTCCTTGATACAAAAATCTTATTATTTTACATGTAAGACAATATTTAACAATAAACTTATTAGGAAGAAACAATTGTATGTGTTAGCATGTAAAGTGTTACTGGTAGAATGGTGAAGCCTGGGCCACCCACCCATAAGGGGGGAACAAAACCAAAAATGTCAAGGGCAGAGCTTTATGACACCCGGGGCCCAAAGGTTTGCTAATATCAATGCCTCATTTTAAGTTTATTTTCAATTTTGACAGAAATAGACCATTAAATAATTTTTTAGTCCTTCTAAAAGAACAATAATCAAGGTAGTTTCTCATTTATGGAAGTATATGAGAGGTAAATAATCCTCATTTAATGTTATTCCTACAGCATATCAGCATATTCAACAGGAAAAAAGGTATGTACTACTTTTTAATCTATAATTTAAGTAAAAATTCTTTGAACTGCAGCAATCCCCTGATTAGGCTTTTAGCTAACCAGGAAGGTCTCAGACTATAAGCATAAATTGAGTACACGAAAATTGTTAGAAAAAATTAAAAGACTTCGTACTTGGTGGATATGTACAGGTTGATAGTGTGTCAGAAGTGTAACTTTACCTCCAATATTAGAATGGAATAACTTCTTCAATTGAAAAAAAAATAGCTTAATGGATATAATGAAGGTAATCTTTGAAATTTTTCGCAAAATTTAGGGGGCCCTTGCAAAAGTATTTTCAGGGGGCCCCGGGAAAATTATGGGTGGCCTTAAATGAAGCATGTTATTAATTGTTACAATGACAGCCTACAATATACCTAAACTAAACAAGATTCTGAATAACTAAAGTAAAAATATTATAATAAATAAAAATACGTAATATTACTTTTCTCATCATCCGTAACATATAAGTTAGATCTGTACATAACAACTGGCTGGTGAACCATTTCTCTGTTCTCTTCCATGGTAAATGAGCTAAAATAAATATAATAATTAGTCCAGATAAAATGAAGCTAATAGTTTGAACTAAAAATTTTCAATGCATGAATTTCTTATCATACATAATAAGAGTAACAAAATCATTTTCCCGATTTTTTTAAAATGAAAATTTTTATTCCTCTTAAACCTATTAGAAAATTAATTAGAACAGAATCAATTTCATTTTAAAGGTCCATACATAACTTAGTATTGGTTTTTAAGAGTTAGGTTTACTTACTTTAAACTGGAAGCTGGTGAAATACCGGATATAGACAAAAAATTCAACAACTGTTTAGGCACTGGTTTACGTTTCAAAAGTTCCTAGTGGTAAGATAACATAAATTAGATGCTGAATTATTGCACACAGGCGTGTAGCCAGAGAGGGGGATTTGGGGATATACCCCCCCCAAAAAAACTTGGAAATTTCCTTTTTTAGATCATAGAAAACCACTTAAAATACCCCATACCCCCCCAAATATCAATATCCCCCACCAAAATTTTTTTCTGGCTACACCACTGATTGCAGAAGACAGAAAGAGATGTCAAAAGTAGAAATTGATAAATGGTTTATTTGAAAATTACCTATTAAAATTGACTAATCTTTAACTTGCATTATTACTACCTCATATATTAATCTTCTGACCTTTGAATGATCTTATTCATGCATGACATGTAGTGCAAAACTATTTTTTTGATATCATGTATAAAATACAAAAGTAACATTTTAATGTTTAAGGTAGTGAATAAGTTCATTATACCTACAATTTGGATTTAAGAAGAATCTATATACATTGAACAGACATAGATGATAAACATAGACACACACATACACAAAGCATAGAAAACTTAAGAATTTTGCAAAATTTATTAAAAACAATTAATTACATTGATTAGTAAACATTCATATACTTTACAACAAAGAATCCTTATGCTGATCAAAGGTAAATTTATACAGTCGGAAGTCTCAAATCCGGAATTGCCGGGACCGCACCATTTTCGGATTTGCGACTTTTCCGGATTTTAGGCCATTTTATGAATTTTGGTTATAAGAACCAGACATTCACTTACTGAATACCTTAGTTTTTATACTAAGGGAAACATGCTTCCTTTTTCGGTTCGATTTATTACTGTGGTTTTCCGACATGGTAAACATTTGCTATCAAAACTAGACTTCAAATTAAACGTGTAGAATCAGCAATTTCCAGATGGAGAATAAAATTCAAATGGCTTCAGAAAAATGGCGTTTTAGAAAAGGTGTTCGTACTGAAAAAACAGCGTAGCATGGATGAGATAAATTCAACGATGCCTTAAAAAATCGATCGGTCAAAAGTGTCCGGTTTTTAGGCCATTCCGGTTTTTGGACGTCTGGATTTCGGGCGCTTGACTGTATTTATAGAAAGGGAAATAGTAAACTAAATAATCTCATTTAAAAGCATTAAAACTACTAAAATTGGGAACTGTAAAAAAGTATAGAAAATGAACATGCATTTTAAAGCAAGAATCGAAAATCAAACAATAGACTCACTTGAATATAGCTCTCCAAACCTTTCCGACGCTGTTCAAGTACTTTAGGATTAAGGTTACGAACTTTTTTAGGTGGAAATTCAGGCGCGTTGATAATGTGTTTTAGCTAGAAAAAAATATAAACATTTGTTGAAATTGTAATATAAAAATATTTTTCAATAATAATTATTGTTAAACATATTTCAATCTAGGCTTTTATGATCTGAATAAAGGACTCAATAGTTTTAGGTTTATGTAACAATAATTTTGGCACCTGATTAATTCAGATACTTGGCATATATACTTCTACTTGGCAATAAAAGTATGTAATTTAATTTGGTTTTATATTTTAGTGCTTCTTTTCCCATAAAAGAGATTTGTATTCTTTCACTTTTAATTTTCATACTAGGATTTTGATGCAAAAATACTGTAATAGGTCATTTTGTGCTAAAACAGGACTAATTTTACAATGATTGAAGGAATGGCCTAAATAAAGTTTCAACCAGGATTTAGACTACATTTGACAATTTTCTTAGTTGACAAAACCAACAAAGTTATGGTTATTAACCAACCCTAATTCAAGTTGTTTTGCCATATCAGTGTGAGTTTTACTTTTAAATGTGCCAGAAAGTGTTCAAAGCAAGCAAACTTTGAATGGCAATCATTTTACCTGTTTATGCAAGGAATGAAAGGCACGATATCGTCGTTCAATTCTTTGACATTTTCCAGATGTGTAAACTTCAATTTGGAAAACCTAAAACAAAAGGTATGTTACTATATTTTTAAATAAACAATAATGACATTATGAAAATTGACATTTTTGAAAATACTTATTATTAAAGATGATATATATATATATATATATATATATATATATATAACTCATCTTAGAATCTTTGAATTTAAACTAGATAATTAATGCAAACTTGAAGCAGCGCCAATGCTGCATGCAACAAGAGCATGAATATAATTAAGGCAAAATAAATTTTTAATCAATATTTTTGAGATCAATATTTGGCAAACTGGCAGTTGGAGTTTCTCTTCCCTAGAATGGCATCAGAGAGTTTTTTGGTATAAGCTCTCTACCACGGTATTGATGCATTATGTTCGTTCATTTTATGATTATGGTATGTTGTTTTTGATGTTCAAATTAATTATGGGGTTTTGATTTTCATGTATGTGTTAAGGGTCGTTTGGGTACCATGGTTGTTTGGAATTTTGTATGTATGTACTCTCCAACAACCAACAGAAAACGACCCGTCCACCATGCTTCTGTTTGGTACCCCTGATGAAGTGACAGAGGTATGGTGGACTTTATTAATAATTGTTGTGGGTTTTGTTTCTGGCTCATTTAAGTGATTATTTTAAAAATTTATTTTGCCTTAATTATATATATATATATATATATATATATATATATTATTATACAAGCAGACAATAATATAACTTTTTGTGATTAAACACACAAGAACCATTTTTTGTTTTGCATTAATAATATTTTTTAATTTACAGAAATAGAACCCTACTTTGGCGCTTTACCCAGCTGTAAGTGCTTAGCTTTGTGAATAATTGCAAAAAAGAATCACAAATTAAAATATCACGATTACTTTTGATGTGTATTTATGTGTTATTTTTAAAACGTCACCCATAAAGTATGATTGGCGAAATTTCCCCCAGCTAATCCTAAAGTACATACCCCGTTAATTTTATCACAAAAATTCATTTTACAAATTCCATTCATAAAGTTACCAAAAGAGGACACATGTAAAAAAATACTGAACACCAGATATATTAAAAACAGGTTCTTATACGGCAAAGCATTCCTTATATTTGATCTTAAGGGTTGATTGGTCGTGTAAATAAAGCAAAAAGTTACACATACTGTATAATTTTTTCCATGATTTCCTCCTTGAACCTGGCGAAAATTTGGAATAAGGGCACTTATCATGTTGATGGTGTATCTTAAAAACTACATGATATGCTTCAGAGCTGAATCTGTTATTTCTTCCACACCTATAAAAAAAAGAAAGACTATAAAACATACATTAAGAAAGAAAAAATAATAACAAGCTGTGATCTTTTTTTCCTGGTTAGCTTGTAATTTGTGGGCTATTTTTAAATCTTTCAGTGCTTAAAACTATTTGCTGATTTTTAGTGAGTGATAGAAAATAGAAACGTACTACCCTAATTTAGTACTCTTATTCTTAAAATAGACTATTGGTTAAAAAAAGTAGTAAAATTTCAATGTAATCCAACGAAACAGGGCCTGGTGCCAAAAATGACAATAAGTAATAGTGAATTCTGGCAACCCAGTTCTACAGAAGTTGAATTGCTTACTCGCTAATAAACAGCATTGGCAACACCAAATTTCGCCAAAAAATGTCACCTAGGCCCAGTTTCTTTGGATTTAATAAATTTCACCTTGTTTTCTGTAGCCCCATCACCACAATCAAACTATTCATTCATCTATTTGTTTCACTAAATTCATTGTTTAAACATGGAGGATACAATAATTATAAAGAAGCTGTCCATAAAATATGGCTAACATGACAACCATTAGTTGCTGTCACCAAGGCTTGGTCACCAGATTCTTAAAAGCTTTGCTGAGATTTTACGAGGAATAGCTAGCTATCTTTGCTCTAGTTTAACTTTTGCCCATCTTAGCAGTTTTTCATTCAAAATAAAAACCTTGTAATTCAACGTAAGAAATCTAGACAAATATGCCTGACATAGAATATATGTAAGCTAATAAAGTCAGTAAAATATAACGGATTTCATCACGGGTACACAAATATATCATTTCCTGAAAATGTAAACATAGAAACACCCTACTTCTAACTGAGTCAAAAATATATCAACCATCAAAAAGCTACATACGAAGTAAGTCATAAACAATTAAAAACAAAGAATAAGCCCAAAACAATTTAGAATCACAAACTTATACCGTAAATATAACACATCCTACCCAAAATACCGCAAATAAACAAACTTATTTACCTTTACAATGTTTTTAAGAATGTTGAATTAAGTTGAGGAGAGAAGCAGGAATAGCAACCAAAATTACTGAGAGTTATAAACAGAGTTGCTACTCTCAAAAATGTTGTAGCGACATCTAAACGAAAACTATTAAGAGGGGGGCCCGGATGGCCCGTTAGGTTTGCTCTCTGCCTTTCACTCTGCCTCTGTCGTGAGTTCAATTCTTACCTCGCTCCTGGGTGTATTTTCCTTCTTTGTGTCAGTAAAAATTCTGTTGTGTCTGTCTTACTTGACGAAGGTGTATAGAGTGTTTTCAGGTGACGTCACAACCGGTTATTTTCTGTTAACTGTGCATCTTCTGTAGGGCTTTTAACTGTTACTAAGGCTGTTGTTTATCTGTTGCTAAAGCGGTTTTTAGGTATGTGATCAGGATCACGTGATTGCAAATGCTCCAAATTCCACGGCTAGTCATTTTCTGTAACTGTTAACCTCTGTAGGGCAAAAAACTGTAACATCTTCTGTTGCTAAGGCCGTTGTTAGGTCCGAGTCATGTGATTGAAAATGCTCTATAAGCACAGAGGGGGCCCATCTGACACTGCTACCAGTGACGTCACTGGCAGCGGAAGTGACGAGCCAAAGCTTACACTGGCCAATCAGGCTTGTTAAGGCGGAGCGTAAAGTTTCCATGCCACCAGTATCTTTCCCTTATCCCGCTCAAACTGAAAGTGATTGGTTGTTCAAACAGTTAGGAGGCGTTACAAATGACGTCACTGGCAGCGGAAACGAGACGTCACGAGCTTTTTCCATGTCTATGTAAAGAGCCAACCTTATATTCTATAAACCTTGCTATAAGCAGATCCTTGAGATCAAGCACATATACCTGAAAAATATATGTAACACCAACCCAACTATTAAGAGAACAATTTTTCGACTTTTTTTTTTCAAATTGTTTATGTAGTAATTAATTGTCAAACAATTTATGTTTATATTTGTAAAATTTTCTTTTTTTTCCTTTTGTAGCGTCTTTGGAGCATTTTCAATCACATGACTCGGACCTTAGCAACGTTGTTGCCTGTCCTCCACTCCTATCCACGTCGTCAAGTGTGACGTCATGTGCGAATGCTTCTATTGGAGCATTTGCGATCACATGACTCCGCCCCTAACAACCTCTGTAGCAACGGGTGAACAACAGCCTTAGCAACGTTGTTGCCTGTCCTCCACGCCTATCCACGTCGTCAAGTGTGACGTCAAGTGCGAATGCTCTATCAACAGAGATCCCCGAGGGCTGTCTTTTGTTAAAAGGACCATTGAAGGGGGTTGATTGCGGTTTTCCTATTGTCCGATAACCAGAAACAGCAGATTTTTTGAACAGATACCATGCTGATTTTCTGGCTGACCGACCGTACCCTCTAAAATATGCAAAGTATGTAAAATATGCTTGTCCAAACAACGTTATCAGTGGGAGGTTGCATCTGTCGTGAGTGATTTGTGGCCTCTTTTGTCCGCTTATTTGTAGAGGGGGTTCAAGTAGGCTTTCTAGTTTCAAGAACATTTTGTCACACCTGCAATATTTGCCCTGGTCGGGATTTGATGTTTTAAAATTTTCTAATGAAACTAAAAATACCTGAAAATTAAGAAACGCATAATAATTATAGACCTACAGACTTACTTGCTCAGTTAAAATAGTTGAAAATTTAATGTTACTTATGGGAGAGGATTAAAATTGTCGACATATAATTTTCATTACTTTTACACTGTAAAAAACCCCGTAAAATTTACGGTTTTAAACTGGCAGTGGGTTATTGGTTGTGGAAAACCGTAAAAATTTTACAAAGTAAATCCGTAAGACAACGATGTTTTACCTTGTAATCTAGAAAACATTGATTAAAATAGTAAAACGCCGTCGTTTTTACGGATTTACTTTGTAATTTTTACGGTTTTGCACAACCAACCCAGCTGCCAGTTTAAAACCGTAAATTTCACGGGATTGTTTTGTATGTATAATATGAAAAATATATAAACTATGAGATATTTAGATTTGTTTTGAGGATTTTTAAAAATAACACCCTTATTTATGCTCCAGATTGTAAATGTAAAATATGCTTGATGTCTAATTTAAGATCACTAAACATAGTTTTGAATTAATTAGTGTATTTTTTGTGTGTTTCCATACAAAATTTATAATTTTTGAGCTATTATTGAAAGTGTTCCAAGTTCCAAGGTGGGCTATACTGGGCACCTTGGGACAGTAAAAGAGGTGTTTAAAATTTTTCATTACAAATTCCCTAAAAGAGATAATTGGTCGGAAATTTTTTTATTAGGATGCGTAAAGGAGTACTATATTTAATATATTATCTGTGTTTTGTTTAGTAAATATAGTTCTATAGAACAATTAGGTAATAAAAGTGTCCCAAGGTGCCCCACTCTTCCCTATTGTGTTTCAAGATAATTTAATGACTTACTGAAAATAAGCCTTGAAAGTAAAAAAGTGCTAATCATACGGATTTTCCTCCACCTTAGCCCTACGCCTTAGTTTAATAACAAGTTTTAAACATGCATTTATATTAAATAAGGGAATTTACTTAACCTTGTTTCGAAGACAGAGATCTCCAAGAATTTTATGAGTCTCTATTTTGTTCAATAATTGTTTATTAATATCAAACACAATATTTAGTTTATCTTTTATACAGTAGAATTAGAATTAAAACTATGCCCCTTAGTATATTATATAAAAAGCAGGAATCTGTCCAGACTTTTACCAAAAGATCCTGTTTTAGTGAAATTTTAAAAATTTGTACATAATTTTATAAAATCAAATTTAGTGCTTAATTATGTTTTTTTCGGCCTAAATTCTATTTTTGTGAAAATACGATCCTGGTTTGACGATTTTGCAAAATTTATAATGACTAACATATAGTAGAATTGAAAGAAAAGCACAATACGGATTTGTTTTTAAAGTAAAAAAATATTGTGAAGATACATAAATTTTTAAGAAAAAATATTTTGTGTAATATATTCTTATTATGTAACCAATTTTTTATTTACTGACCTTGTAAAATGTAAGAAACAACATTTAAAAAAAAAAATTTCATAATTAATTTGTAATTAAAAGAAGGTAAAAAATACCATGAAACATTCGCCGGGAAAAGGTTATAAAGCGCTACTTTCGTTAACAAACAAGAGCATTGAACATTCCTCAATATAGCCTGAAACTTAGCTCACAAAATAGGAGCGGAATGTGACTGTAAAATTGATTCCTGAATTCGATACTTATCGCTCATGAATCCGCCTTCGAGTTGGAACCCTCTCAAAGCAAGCTCGAGAGAGAACTACACTTTTAACAATGCGTAAGAGAATGTACTGTTTACATTTCAGCGATCCTCCTAAATTACAAAATGCGAAACCATTCAATCAACTTTTGTCTTAAGTGCTTGTAAATTATTTTTAATAGCTGTATAATGAAAGGGGGTTTTGGGGTTTCCCACAGGAAATTTTTGGAAATTTGATCCTTGAGAAAAGCTCAAACTAAGTTTTTGTGTCTAAAAATACATATATTGATTTTCAAAATACTTCTAGAACAACAACCAATAGAGGGTAAAATAAGACATTCGTAAGTGAGGCAGCTTAAAAGGAGGCAATGCTGAAAAATAAACCGTTTATGAATCGATAAGTTACCATTTTCATCCATCAGGCCGAAAACCTTTCAGACTAGCATTGTAAATATCATAATACGGTAAAGAATAAGATGAGTTTATAACTCTGACTCGTCTTAGCCATCGATGTATTAATCCTCTAAAACGTCCTTGAATCAGACGTAAAATTCACTGCAGTTAAATTCTAACGATGTTAAATCGTTAAGGAGCAATTTGGTATTACAATATTATTTACTTTCTAAGACCTAAGCAATAATAAATTCATTATTTTTAAATAAAAATAAGATTCTTTCACAGAAAATTAGATGCTAACTCAAAGTAACCATATTTTTCCTGATAAATAAAATACAGAATGTATGAAAATAATAATGACACTCTTTTAAGATAGCTTTTGATATACGAGGTGTAGCTATTTAATAACGAGACTGATGCTCCTACAAAAGAACTAAGCATGTGACAAATTTGAACATTGGACAGTTGTTTAGTATGGAACTTTATGTTTTTAATGCAACAACCCCCGTGTTTTTAAACAAATTCGTCTGGCTGTAGTGTACGTTTATATAAAAGCATATTGTTCCAGTTTGCCGGAAAAATGATAAGTGCAGAGTAATAAGGCAGCAAATTTTCGTTAAATTTCACACGAAACTTCACAAAATGGCTACTAAAACTCATTTTTTAATAAAGGACATGTATGGAGATAAATATTTGTCATGTGCATACGTTTTTGAGGGGTTTAAGTGTTTTCTAGATGGCTGGGAAGATAAAGAAAATGATTTACACTCCTACAAGCCCTTTCTCGTCAAAAAACACTTAAAATTACTAAAAATGTTGGTACTTTGATCCGATTTAACAGTTTTTATGTATTTGTGCAAAAGCTAAAACTGTTGAATTGACAAATAATGCTCAAGACAAGTTTTGCAGAGCAATTCTAACTCGCAAGTCATTGAATCTCCATAAGGATTTTGCGCCAACTCATTCTGTATAGTAGTAGTGTCTGTGAAGATGAAGACACGTTAATAGCCAAATACCACATCCCTGAGTTCAATCATCCAACTTTTTCACCTGACTTTGCCCCATAGGACAATTACCTAACTACCAAGCTTAAATCTGATTTTAAAAATCAGGATATCAGTGTGTTGAAGTTGTAAAAGAAAATCCGGCAAAAGTTTTAAAGGAGGTCACATACGAAGGCTTCCAAATTTTTTCAAACAGAAAATTCACAAAAAGTGGTCTAGGGGTAGAGGAGGGATGCATATTAAAGGTAATGATAGTTAAATATAGATAAATTAAAAATAATAGGATTTATAGCATCAGTCTCGTTATTTAATAGCCACACCTCGTTTGTGTTCATGTGATCACACTCGCTCCCCTTATACTGTTGCCAGTTGCCAACAGGGAACAACAGCTGCGCACTCTTACCCTCTTTTCTCCTAAATAATGGGTTTTATTTGTGGAGCTTTTGCAGTTATTGGCTTATTTTATAAATAATTAATTTTAATTTAAATAGTTAAGTTTATAATTAATTTAATATTTAAAATAACTAGGTATTTCTTATGAAATAAAAATCCTTTTAAAATTTTCTATAAGAGTTGTAATTTTTCTTGTTCAAAAGAATGATTTATATTAATTTATTCTGTAGGTATGGAATCCGGGTCATGTAAAGGGGAGTTGCAAGAACCGAGGCCTCTCAAATTCTTAGCTTTTGATGTGAAAGATTCCAATAAAAACAACTTGCTTCATCGATTTGTGCTGAAGAACTGTACCTCAAATCACAATGAAAACTACATTACCGCTGTTCTTAGGAGTCTCTATGGTGTTTCTGTAAATATTATAAACTCAAAGGGCCACACTGCGCTTCATTTGGCTGTGATAAAGCGCAACTGTCTCATGGTAAAGAAGTTATTATCATGTCTTCCAACCATTGATGTGAACTTCAAGAGTTTACGTGGACAAACTGCTCTGCATCTGGCAGCTGCATCATCAAGGACTGGTGAAGAAGATGCTGCTACTATAATTAAATGTTTGATAAACAGTGGTGCAGATCCGAATGCCAAAGACTCTTACTGCGACATACCACTTCATGTTGCTGTGGAAAACAGGAACTTGAAAATTGTAAAAGTTTTGATGGAAGAAGGTGCAAATGTACATGGTTGTAATGGAACTGGTGATACTCCACTTCATGTAGCCGCGAAAGGCGGGCAATTCGAAGTAGTTCGCGTTTTAATAGAATGTGGTGCTGCAAATGTACACAGCTGTAATATAGATGGTGATACTCCTCTTCATATGGCTTCCCGAGGGCCTCATTTCCTTTCGGCAGCGGAAGAAGAGTATTTTAAAGTATTAAACATTTTGTTGGAAAGGGGCGCTGTTATAGATAGCGGGAATAAATGGGGTGATACGCCGCTTCATAGAGCAGTAGAATGGAGAAACTTAAAAATAGTAAAATTTCTGGTAGAAAACGGGGCTGTCTTAGAGTGCAGGAACGAAAGAGGTGAAACGCCACTAAATACTATTACTCTGAGGGACTATGATGGTTTAAAAATAGCAAGATTTCTTGAAGAAAGTGTTTCTTCTAAAAGTAATAACTCTGATAAACTCCCTCCGCCGAGGAAAAGATCCAGACTGGTTGAAGTTGATAGTTTGTAGGAATTCTTACGTTTGAATGAGAGAAATATAGGAAAGGGAGCGCTTTGTATTCTTCAAAATTTTTTGAAACGCTGATTTAGTTATGTCTTAAACTGATAAAGTTCGTAAATGAAATATAATTTTTTGGAAGGTCTCTTGTTTTAATGCTACTCATAATTTTATGATACGTTTTTAGGCATTTTGATAAAGAAACTATAAAGTACATTGAAGCTGTAAATTGTTCTGTTCAAAGAAAGGCTGTTACTTGTATAAATAAAATTTTAATTGAAATTACACGAAGTGTCTCGCATTTATGTTCCAGTAAGTACCAATTCCATTTAAACTGTACAGGGTGATTATAATTTAACTGAAATAGGTTCAAATCTCATAAACAGGTGGGCAGTGACGGATTATTGCAATTTTGTGGTTGGGGCGGCTAGATGGAATATCCAATTTACAGTAGGTCCTCCCTGGGAGATAAAATTTAAAAAAATAATATCTTTATAAAACTAGCACTGTTAAGCTGTTTTGAGACTTAAAGCTGATATAAAATAGGCTAGAAGGGAGCACAACAGGTACTATATATGTTAAATTCAATTTGAAAATCTGAAAAAATCAATAGATAGCTGTATTGACTATTGATACGATCATTTGCCTGAGTTTTCAGAGGCCCACGAGAATCCTTAGTCTTTGAAAATTGCATCCTTTGAAACGTGAAAAGTAATATTTCTCTTCTTTTTATTCGTGTAAAAATTCAATCAAGATAGTTTTTTAAGTAGATATATTGCTTTTCATGATATTGTGACATCAAAGTTAACTTACTTCTTACTTCTTACTTCTTATTACGAGCATCCGAGGCTGTTTGCCTCGATAGCTCGGTGTCCCTGATAGGCCCTAGTGGCCAATGGCCACCAACGTCTATCCCTAAGGATGTCCCTCATGGACTGGCCAGCCAGTTTAGCGCAAAAGGACGCTCTGGCGGGCAAGGGGGAAGTGCAAAGCAGGAGTATGTGCTCCAAAGTTTCCTCCTCCCTGCCGCACATCTCACAAAGAGGGCTGGCTGCCAAGCAGAATCTATGAAGGTATTTGTTGGTCACTATGTGACCCATACGCGCCCGTGCTGCAAACGATGCCACAGAACGGGGCATATCCTTGAAGATCTTTGGGTCATTTGGGGAGCTTTGGATACTGAAGTACTCCCGTCCAGTGGTGCAGTCCTTCCATCTCTGTATCCAGGACTCGTCTAAAGATTTTCTAATAGCAGCCTTACACTGTCCCAATGTGTAACGGCGGAGCGGGACAGGGCCCATACCACAAGCCTTATTAGCCATGGAGCTCTTGAATACTGCAAATCCATTGACACCCACAACATCTGTATACTCACTGACTCGAGGGCATCCATCCAGGCCTTGCAGTCCCCAAGTCCCACAGAATACTATTTTCGAACTAGAGAAATTTTGCAGAAGTTGAAAATTTTGAGTGATTTAGATAGGAATGTGGTACTTCAGTGGATTCCCAGCCACTGCGGGATCGATGGGAATGAGACTGCCGACATCAAAGTTAAGTCTAAAAAAGTTTTGTTTCCCAATTTCAATTATAAATATCTGTTTTGTACTCTTAAAGTTTGAGATAGTAGATGGGGCACATTTTAACAGTTCAAAAATTCCTTCCATACGTAGAAGGCATTTTCCAAAAAAAGGAACTAGTTCTTTTTTTTCTATTTTGAACGCATTTTAATTAAGACGTTAAATGTAGTATATTTTAAGTTGTTTTAAATTAGTTAAATTATCTCTAGTATTAAAATTCATAGCTTTTAGGATTTCCTCAGTATTGACTTATAATAATAGAAGTAGGATAAGTTTTAAAAAAATGTTTTCTGTATAAAAATATGTTTTCATTTAAGATTCGTCAATATTAGTCAGGTTTTTAAGAACTTATTCTTCTAAGAAAAGACTTCTCTTGGAAGAAGGAGGTATGTAAAAAAATGCTTGATTCAATATATTTTGCTTTAAAACTTTTGTTCTTCGTTTCTTTCGTGGTCACATACCTCGTTCTCGACACTGATACAGTAGCCAAGTTGGCATTATTTTAGAAATGATCTGTTGTTTAAACAAAACATACATGTCAAGTATTGATTGGTTAAAAGCAATGCCAACTTGGCGACAACTACGTACTTTCGCCAAAGCGAACTCGTTCAATAGTACAGTCAAATTAGGGTTTGAGGTAAACATTTAGAAAAACAAGCAGAGACCCCCTGGGATGTATTAAGGGGGGTCTGAGGATGCCTCACCTGAAAATCCCAAAAAATCCGGTGACGGGTTTTCCGCCATTTTGAAAAAGAAGTCGGCCATATTGGATTTTTCCATAGTTCATAAAAACAGCTATAACAGGCGAATTACTTGGTTTAAAATGTTCGTTCTTGTTTTAAAATGCGTAATTCAGTGCGTTCTTTCAGTTTCATGTATCAATTATTGGTTCTAAACCATAGATTTTTTAAAAATTAAGCTAAAATAGCAATTTTTTTGTAATTTTTTCGGTAGTAGTTTTTTCGTTTAATACTGTGTCGTAACTATTATAAATATCAAGACCAAAAAAGCTGGAACTTGTTTAGGAGGGTCTTAGGCTATACCATACTAAAATTCGAAGAAATCCCTTCATTAGTTTTCCGCCATTTTGAAAAAAACGGCGGCAATACTCAATACTGAATTTTCGATGTTTCTTAAAAACTGCTATAACAAGCGAACTTATTCGAAAAAAAATGCTCAATTTTTTTTAAATGCGTGCCTGTACTTATTTTAAATATCATGCAGTAAGTTAATATTCTTAAAGATTTAATTTTAAAAACTAGGAAAAATAGTAATTTTTCAGTCTTTTTCTGTTGTAGTATTTTTATTCTTATTATTGAAGAAGATATTTAAAAAAACTGGGTATGATGCTTTGGGATTTGTTTAGGAAGGTCTAAGGATGCCCAATATAAAAATTTAAAAAAATCCCTCCACTGCTTTTCCGCCATTTTGAAATGGATTATTTTTATGGATTTTCCAAAACGATAATTACAGACGAACTAATATAGATAGAAGATATATAGAAGAAGTAGAATTAAGTGTTGAATTTGAATATGTTAAAACTTTAATTTTTACACCAAAGTATAAAAACGTCCCTAAAAAGGGACGCTAGGCACGAATGCCCCCGTGTTTGTTCCCATAGTAAACGCATTGTAAAAAAACTGTGTTTTAATATCTCAAAAACCTTTTCTACCTTACTAAGTGCAGCAAAAGTGATCAGGAAGATACTGTAACATGAAATTCGTACAATCCGTACGTTCGTAACATTCTAATTAACTGTAAAATTAACCTTAATTAACGTAATTTGAGCATTTTATGTGCTCTATAACACGTTTTTGCTTCATAAATATGAGTTAATTGCAATTTAATTAAGTTTTTTAATTGAAAAGGCTTTCCTTACATATATCTCACCTACTATTGGGTAATGGTTACTTTCACCCACCTCAAATCCATCAGATTATCTTAATTTTTGTAATTTAAGTCTGTCAAATGGCCTCACTTTTTTCATTTTATTTAATTTTAGCTAGCGTGAATTAAGCATTAGTTGGGTTTGCTTTATCAAACCGGATTTTAACGACTGATCTGTAGTATAGAACCCAATGAATAGCGATCTCTTATTACAAAAAAAGGCCCAAAATGTATCACAAAAACTACTTTTCAGCAATTTTAATGACCAAAAGTCATTAAAACAGCTAATTAATTAACTTTTAACTATAATGTAACCTGGATATACTTACATAAGTAATACATTTAATTAAATAGTTAATTTATTCTTTTAATTCATATAAATTAATTAATTTCTTATAATTTAAGACTTTTTATGTCAATAATTTACCAAAAATAACAGTATTTTCACAAAAAAATAAACAAAAGAAAATTATAACTTAAAATGAAAGTAATTTTATAAATATTAGTAATTTAATACATTTCATAAAAATATAATGCGTTTTTATAAAAGAAATAAGAAATCACTATCATTTCACTATAGGTAACAAACACGGGGGCATTCGTGCCTATTGTCCCTTTTTAGGGACGCTTTTCGAGGGTCCAAAACAAGAAATCAAAATGAAATATTTTGGAAAAATAAAAAAAACACCTCAACTGATTTCATGTATGAACAATAATATATATCAGAATTGAAAATTTTTTTAAATAATTAACAGGAGTTTTAGGGCATTTTCTTTTAAAAATTTTAAAAAGCACTTTTCTGAAAAATTCTATCTTCTAAAAAATTTAATTCTGCTTTCTTCTTGTGTTCTTTATGTTCCATGAAGATCAGAGATGCATCAGTGCAAATTTAGATTCAAAAGACAGAGATTTGTAGAAATAGGGGCATTTTTAAAAAACGCCCCTTTTTAGGCACGCTGGGATTATCACACGGAAAAAATATTTTGCATTGGTAATTTGTGAAATCTCCTATAACCTCCTTCATTAACGGTTTAATACCAATTTATGCATAGGAAGTTAATAAAAAGCTGTTTAGGTTTTGTGTATAACGGTATGGGTCAAAAAAAAACTGTGAAAGGTAAAAAACTGTGAGGGATCTTTCTCAGAATCCCACAAGTTGAACTTTATAGCCTTATTAAAAGATTTGGAACTCCCAAAACATAAAGATGATGAATTCTTAGAATCTAGATTGCATCCTGAATGGGGGACCTCTTAGAAAATAACGTTGAAAGACCTTCTCTTCGAGATCGTCAAAAATAATTTTCAACTTTACTCACAAATAAAGATGATTATGCAAAAAACTGATAAATACATATCATACAGAGTAGATTTATGTGTAACTCAAAAACCTGCCTTAAGGCTGTTCTTTTTCCTAACATCACTGAAATATCATCATCTCCCATATATCGTGTGTGATTTTCGCACAAACAGGCGATGAATTACGCTAAACACGTGCTTCGCTCTATTTACCTTCCCTGAATTTGGAGTGGACCCCCGCCATTACCCGGCATTGAATCTACCGGACGTCCGGCCAGATTTTTGCGGGGAAGCGGGCTCTTTCCGGACTCATCTCACCCGGACTCTCTTCCCACACGGTTTTTGACAATTTCCTCTTTTTTTGTGAGGGTCGCCCATTGATTAGGCATTATATTGTGGGTAATGGGTAATACGACAGTATTAGATGGCATTCAGTAGCGAATAATTTGAGGGTGACTAAATAGGGCGTTTCATAATCCATCGAAGTTTTGATGGGGTTTGCTCGCTGTAGGGGTATATAAGGTTAGAGTGCTTAATGGTTCATAGGGGATCTATACACTTTAGGAACTGTAACCACCATACATCATAGAACTTTAACCCCCTTGAATTCCAATATGATGTTGAATTTTTTGTATGCTATTGAAACCCAAGGACCAAGACAGATGGAAAACAAAGTTTAGAAATTAAATTAACGTGAATTTTCTTTATTTGTCCCCCAGTTCCTCGTTTTAAAGAGAATTTTACAAGCTTTATTTTGGTGTAATATTTTTCACTATTTTCAAAACAATTTTTTCATGATTTCTTTGAAAAAATCGTTGATTTTTCTCGAGAGGAAAATTTAAAGGTATTTAAGCAAAAAAAGATGAATGAAAGAGTCGAAAATAGAACAAGAAATGATTAAAAGGGTAGTTTTCATTTTTTCCTCCAATGTGTACTGAAATTAAATTGGGGCAAATAGGTCAAGTACAGTTTAGATTAGAAGAAAGTGCTGAAATCTTTTCTGCCCTGAGTTAGTGAGCCAGAAACTCAGATAGATACACAGACTCAAACATTTATAGCTAAATTAAAATCATTCTGTCAAAATATGAAAGATCTGAAAAATTAGAAAAACACCAAAATCATGGAACACCTAATGCTTTTGGAGAACAATACCAATGTTAGACAGTTCATCTTATAAATGATTCTTCACAGAAACTTTTAAGTCATAAGTTGCGGGGGCCCCGCCCTAGCCGGGTCCCCAGAGGACCCCCGAATGACACTTGCGTGAGAATGGTGGGCGGGTCCCGAGGTCGACCATAAAGAATTTCCCGCCAAAAATCTTCGGGACGACGTCGGAATCATGTCCCCTGGAGATCAGTTTTCAGGATAAAGTGACCGTTATCTACCCCTTCAACACGCAAGCTTTGACTTTGCCTGTCTTGACTCCATAGTTTTGGCAATTTCAAAATCAGTATAGGGGAGTGTTTCGAAGAATTTACGCTTATTTGACTTTCAGGGTTATTATGGAAAAGGTTAGCGAATGATTTGATCTGATTCATGTCTTATTGTAAAGGTATCTGTAGTTTTCTTAATGTTTATAAAATATCTTATTTTAAGGGAGGAGTTTAAGGAGTTCTTTATAAGTTTCAAATTTAGATCATAAGTGATTTGGGTAATGTTGTTTTGAACCTTTCATCAAGAAGAGAAGGATATAAAATTTCTCTTACTTTTCTGGAAACTTATCTATCTCTCTTATTAAAAACTGGCTACATTTACTTGCAATATTTTTTTTAGATAGTTTAACAGAATGTTTCAAAATAATACTTGAATATCTCATTAAAGAGAACGTTTGATTAGGCATAAGCTGGTTGTACTTTAATTAAGTAATCAAAAAACTCTTATTTCGATAATAAAGTAGAATTTTAACAAAATTTGGGTTTCAAGGTAAAAACATAGGAAGGGTTTCCTCTTCCTATGTTTTTGAGTCAAAAGATCCTTAGGTCTTATTTGACTTTTCCAGCCACCAGGTTTTAAGGTAAAAACATCAACACTAATAGAAAAAAACAAGACAATTTAGTCGAATTGTCTTGTTTCACTTCCTTTTAACCAACCTAATGTTTCTAAAACTCAAGAGTAGCGAATAATTTCCACATTAAACCATCTGTGTAAAACGTACAATTGAGGAGTGGAAATAGTTTTCAAGTTACAGCCTAGTCGGTGTCTTGAAACTAATATATTTATAGCTCGTTTTTTGCGTGTTTGTTTTCCTGTTTTCTGTAACCCCCTACATAAAATAAAATAAATAGTAGTGTATAATGAAATAAAAAGTGCGATTTCTTTGAATTAGAAAGTAAATTCCATCAAAACATTAAATTTTGTCAAAAAAAAAAAAAAAACTACATCAAGAAAACATCACCTATTGGATTAACGTAAATCCAACGAAAGACATTGCGTGTAACATCTAGCTAGCCAATATTCCAATCCTCCACGAAATATCCACAACACAGTAAGTTAATTACTAAAACCAAATTAACATCACCTCCTAATCAAACCCAAGAAATATCCCCAATCACGTCAACATTAATTAACTCGCATAATCCCAACATCAATTTGCAAACACCCACACAATAATAAGCGCCTCGAGGGACACTGCGGAAAATTGTATACGTAACTCCCTATCCCATTTTCAGTCAGGTCTCGCGCAAAAACCGCCATGACACGAAATCTCTCCCATAATGGTCTTCCTTCCTGAGAGATCCAGAGGGAAACTGACCAATGAAGAGACTGGGTGTGTCTTCTGGACAGGTTGGTCCATCAACATGCGTCCGGCGTAGCTTCCAGGAGTCACGGAAAGCCCTAGGGACGGTAATTGTCGTGGTTTGGGACGCTTATGTCTCTGATTTGTTTGGGGAGTTGGATGGGAGGGTGTGTTTCAGGCTGCACGGAAGGTTATGTGGGGGGTTTTCCATAAAAGAGATGGCTCTTATCATTGGTTGATAGAGAATTGTTTATGGTAACTGCAGTTTTTAGAGGTCAAACCTGCAAGTTTGAAAGAGAAGTGTAGTGGGATTTAATTCTGAGCTTGATTTTGTTTAATGGAACCAATCTTCTGTTAGAGTTTTGAAAAGCTCCAAATGCTACTTCATTAGGAAGATAAAAAGACGATTGAAAACGTATTGAAATAAGATGAAAGTACAATGATTAATAAAATTCTATTCATTGGTTTAAGATTATCATATTGTTCACATGTCGTTCACCCTGCTCATTTCAGAAGTAGAGCGATTATTAAAAAGAAGTTATTAGAATGGAAATCATCGAAATAAACCAGAATAAAATATTTAAAAAAAAATTTTAATATCTTTTACTAGTGACTAATTTGAACTTTCAGAGCTATCTAGAGTTCGTTCTAATCTTCTGTTATAGAGTTTGAAAAACTCCAAATGCTACTTCATTAGGAAGATAAAAAAGACGATTGAAAACGTAGTGAAATAAGAGCAAAATAGAAGTATTAACAATCGTATTCTTGAAGGTCCCTCATTGGCTTTCACTGAGCCTAGCAACTAAATAGGTAGTAAGAGTGTCATTAAGCAGCATGTATTCGGATTACCCATACTAATAACTACTTCTATCCATGAAAAGTATGTAAAAACGTTCTGTAAAACTGTTAGTTTATGAAATACTAAATTTTTTATTTCACCTGTACATTATCAGGTATGATACACAGAAATTGTTTGGTCATTGCGTGACTTCTTGACCATCTTTTTTCTAATATTTTTAAAGGGATTTGTCCGAGTACATGGATATATTTCCTCCTGATAACCCAAGTTAAAAGCTTTTATACATTTTTCTGGAACAAAAATGCTCTAATCTACTTAAATACTCTTCCTAATAACTTCCTTATTTGTTTTTCTTCATCTGCATGACAACCATTCTAAATCGCATCAGATGTGAATGCAGGCTTTTAACGAATCGTTGTCATCGAACACAAAATAAGGCGAGAGAGATGAAACTAAAGAGAATGTCCCATTAGCTTTCGAAAAGGCATTCACTCTTAACTGATGGCTACCCCACAAATCGTGCTTAGTATCTCTGAAACTGCATAAACAGTCAATAAAAATAATTTTTTCTAGGATGTGAACAATTATTTCGTGACTTGGGACCTTTTGCTCAGCATCTCGTAAATTGACACAAAATGGTTGCACGAGATGTCAGGAAGTCGAGAGGCTCGGATGGTAGCCATGTTTGGTCATGAAAATGAGAGCATTCGGAAATTTCGTATTAAATATTATTGTTGATTTCGCAATAAAATTGTATTCTAATGCCAAAATGGCAAATTGTAAAAACTTTAGCAGAACAATTAAAAATGTAAATAGAATTAAGAATAATTAAGTACAACTTTAAATTTCACCTTTTTTAAGTAGATGTTTTACATAATTATAAAGACAAAAAACTAGGTATGGATTAATTACACTATAAGAGCTTCCACTGTACCAAAAAATGTCTCAAAAAGTACTCAAAATGAGTTTTAAAACCCTACTTTTAGGGGGCTGAGCGGCCTGGTCGATTTACATGCTGCCAACCACGCTAGCAGTCTGCGCACTGTATCAGCCGTCGGTTCGATTCCGGCCTTTGCCCTGGGTGTACTTTCCTTCTCTGTGTCAGTAAAAATTCTGTTGTGTTTGTCCTTCTTGACGAAGGTTTATAAGCGGATCCTTGAGATCAAGCACACAGACCAGAAAATGTGTACCCACAATCCAACCCTACTTTTATAGGTCAAATTTCAAAATTTTTTCAGAGGGAGGACCCTTATACCCTCCAGCGGTACCAAAAGGGGATCTTGAGTGATACTTTTTAGAAAATCCAAAAAATTTTGAAATTTTTCTCAAAAGGTAAAGGTGTAAAGGTGATGGTCTGGAAAAATGCCCCCCTCCCTTGGAGCCGTGCTGGATCCGCGCCTGGGCTAAATCTGGGAAATTTTGACACACCCTTTAATATCTCAGTTAAAACCAGCCAAAGAGTTCGATTCCGGCAATTATAAACATAATAATTAAAAGATTTGAAACATCAGTTATTTTTTCCCTCCTAATCGTCCTTTCTCAGTCTTGTGGTTTAAAATAAGCTACGTACAAATCCTGATTTATTATAAGCCTTTTAGATTAGTGAATTTAAGTATAATTTTACTGAAATTTCAGCTCTTAAATGGGTCTTGTAAGAAATTCCGGAGTCGAACGATTTTGCTGGTTTTAGGTCTGATAATGAAGGGTTAAGTGTCAATTTCCTCCTCAGAATTATCCATCTTTTTTTGTCCCCTTAACCCCCCACGTCCTTACTTTAGGGGTGCAATACAGGGTGTTTTTTTTTGTGTTATTCGACCGACAAAGTTAGAGGGTTGATTGTAGGCATCATGAGGGTAAATAATTCTATAACCTCATACAAGCGGGGTTGTCATCCACGTTTAAGGGTTCAAAGCTCCCTAAAATTTCAGCCTAGAATTGCTGAAATGCGAAGTTTGAGGGCACTTTTATCTAAAAGAAAAATATTTTTTTACGCGCTTTACCCGTTTTTACCCGCAGTTTTATGAAAAATTCTCTTGCGTATCATGAAAATAAAAGCAATGAACCATAAATACTAGATGGAAAAATACCTAGGTTATAACGCATTTCAGTTCACATCTTCGAACAATATCTTTAAAATTGGTCCTTTGCCTAATTTTTGACATTGAACAGAAATAATGCGTTGTAACTAAGCTTATGTTAAATGAATGTTTATTTTCTAATTATTGGTCTTTTCCCCCGAGATGACTATTTTTTCAACTACTATCATCCATTGCTTTGTACTTTCATAAAATACGTAAGAGAATTTTGCATGAAAAGGTTTATTTCGTTCAGATAGAAGTGCTTCTAAACCTCGCATTCCAGCAATTCGAGGTTTATATGTTAGAGACCCTTTTACGTGGTTGGCGACCTCATGTAGGGGGAAGAAGACTAAGTAGCTCCATCAGAGTTAGCAAATAATGTCTCTGGAAAACCAACAAGAACAAGAAAAAATCAACCGGATAATGGTCATCAAAATCAACTGGTCTCTGTCACTCCTACTTAACTTTACAAAAAAAAAATATTTCCTTTTCATGTGATGATCAACCGCACATCGTTTCATGTTATAAAAGTTTGTCAAAAACTACTATATTTTTTCTATAAAATATTTCAGTTCTAAAATGCATACTATTAAATCTATTTAAATATTTTTATCTTCTGTCACTTGTGGCCCGAATTATTGATTTTTTTTATTGAATACTGTTAAGTCTAGGATAAATGTGATTATATTAAGAGGGGTTTATTGTACTATTTTAGAATCCAAAAAGTCTCTAGTTTTCATTCCCTTCTTCAAACTGATTATTCCAATATCTGATTCAGTGTAATGTTTATAATGCAGTCATTCAGAGTTAAAAAGTTGGGGAGCACTCATCAAGGACATGTAGGTATTGTTTGCGCAGGTGTCCACCAACAAGAGATACAGTAAGTTAGTAAAAAAAACGAATCCGCAGATGTTCAAAGCTACGTATTCCTATGCAAATTGCTTGATGGCTAGTCAAATCATGATTCAAATAGCGTAATAAAACGGGGTAATTTGAAATTTAATCTAACCATTAACTTGAGACACTCCAATAGCAATTAAATTAAATCTTAAAATAATTTATTTAATAGAGATTAATACAAATTGGGAGGTAATTGTAAATGCTTTGAAATCACAAATTCGGAAAAAATTTCAAAATCGGCTTGTGTGGAAAGAAAAGTATATTTCTACTGTTGTTGATATCCATTTCAAAAATATCTTTTAAATTCGTTAGTTTTACTTGACTCCGTTGACTTCTTGAAATTAAATGCAAATTTCTCACGAGTCTTTATTTGTGTACCGAATCTTACTTTAATCCTCAGGCATTAAAATGTTGTTGAGCTTTATCTAAAAAAAGCTGAATTTTGCTAAAATTGCAGAAATATTAATCTGTTGGATTTTAAGCAAGATAAAACATCTTCCCCACATAATTTCGAATCCCAATACCTCGCTCAGAAAGAAAGATCTTTAAATATGTAACCCAACTTAAAAAAAAAAGATTAAATTTTAAAATCAATAAGTAATAATGATGAATCAAATAATCGAGACGGTTGAAAGAACTCTTTCATGTACGTACAACGAACTATTTTCGTTGAGAAAATTAAATAAACTATGAAAACACACTTGTTTAAATATTACTAATAAAGTAAATATGTCATTAAATTGTCTGATAACAAAAAAAAAATCCTTAAAATTAACTTTTAGCAATTTAAACGTTCAGGTGATACTATTAAAAAACCCTAGATGCTTAAGCTTTATTATAATCCAAGATGTTTTATATTTTTACAACCGCAATACTTCAAATCAAACGATAATATAAATGCAAAATCATGAAATTCGGTAGTTCCGCTGTTTCAAATTGCGATTTCTCAAATTATAATTTATTCTTTTGGTACGATAGAAAACAGCACTATTCCTGAATTTTCTCCCAATCTAGAAGCTGATTGGACGCATCTCGTTCTTTCTGGTTATAATTTTGTCACATGATTAAATCGATCCAATCAAAACCCAGGAGATTCTCTCAGCAACCATCATCTTCGCATGTTTCTCAACTCGTCTAATTCTGAAGGTCGCCATTAATTTTCCGTTGGCTCGGTGTTTTGTACGACGTGTTCTTCTCGCAGTTTTTTTAAGTTTTCCTGAGGACTGTGATGCTGTAAAAGACTATCATCTTGGATATCTTAATTTAGGTAAGAGCGTAAACATTGGTTCTCGATCAATTCTTTTCTTCCCTACGTTAAAAATAATTTTTTTTTATTCTAAATGAAATCGAAGATACAAAATTGTAATGATTTCGCTTTGATTGAGAACCAATGTGTCGCTTTCTTTTTTATTTATTTGTAATTTGTCTGTATTTACTAAATGTTTATTATCCGTTGAATTAAAAAATTGTTTTCTTAGAATTCATTTCTTTGAATGTTTACCTTCTTTCTTGGTTAAATATATCCATTTGGAATTGCATTTGGAGTTAGGCCTAGTTTTCTCGAGCTTGGTGAAACTACTTAATTGAGTGGGATTCATTCTCAAATTTCTTAACGCATTTTGAGTGAGTTTAGTGGATAAATATTCTCTATATTTCGATAGGAAATTGGATTGATTTAAGGTTGATAATGTGTAGTTAAATTCTCAATTTGAGCTCGTGTAAACAAGGTCTTACTATATTGTGAACCAGTGGATGTTAACTAGTAAGCTCAAAAATGCCTTTGATCATTAAATTTAGCAATGAAATTCTATGAATTGTGTTGTTTAATACCATTTCACCGACTGGCGAAGTGTACATTCTTAAGATTAAAAAAGCATTTTAGAGCTCCCTGTAAACATCAACTGGGACCCCAAATTGTTAATGTGTAAACTGCATTTAAGTGATTATGGCGTAGGGGTCAAAATGATTATTTGATGTCTGGGTTCTCTGGTTTTGAATTTAGTTAAAAACCCTTTCGAAATTATTAAATGTTCACTCATTTTTCCCAGGAAAGACGGTTTAGAGCCTAGGCATTAAAGAATCATGACCCCTGCGTTACTCTTGCTTTAAGCTAGGTTGTCGTACGCTAAGCCGTTGTGATCTAAGTTGTGTTGTTGTGATCTAAGCCGCTTGATTGTACTGCCCGATTAGGTTACATTGAAACTGAAAATTTTGTTGTGCACGTCATGTTCATGTTTTTTCCTTAACGAATGTTCATGGGGTAAATCACAATTGCATCAGTCATCTTCATTCTTATCAGAAGGACTGCGAGGGGTTAGTTTTCTTCCACCCTCTGTCTTGTCTTTGAGGCGAGTTAGGAGGATTGCAGATGTCGTGCACGGGGCTTCGGTTGCGACATCGCGGTTTCGTTTTTCGGGGGTCGCGGGCGAAGTGTGCTCGTGGGATCCGCAGTTTCGTCGTCTGCGCAAACAGTTGTGGGGCCGAGGGGGCTCGAGAGGGAATCACGAGGGCAGTCGCGATGAAGCGCTTGTGTCTCGGGTTCACGAAATCGGTAAATCGCTGAAACATAATCGAAAAAAGTATGTTTTCTGGGTTCTCTTGCATTCGTTGTTGACAATCAAAATGCTTGATTGTGCCAACAAAGTGGCCCAAGTCATTAAACCAGGGATTCCCAAACTTTTCCATGTCACAACCCCTTTTGAAAAAGCTAGAGCTAAAACTTTCTCTAGGCACCCCAGTCATAAAATATCGATCTGGGGTATTATCTATTTTTATTTAACTCACTTATTTATATTACGAACATCATTTCATGGCCCTGTCTACCCTCCTGTCTACTATTTCCTGTCTACCCTCTTTTCAATCTACTTTTTACCACAGTAGTATTTCTCCAAGACCAAGGAATTTTAAGGGATAAATTTTATATGTATAATTCCAGTCAGGAAAAACACACTAAAAACAGCTATGTGTAGTTGAAACAAAATTATCAAAGGAAAATGAACATTTTCCTAAAAGGTAATGAGATTTTAAGACTTTAAAATCCATTGGTTTTTTGTCTTTTGTACAATGTTTCAATGACAAAGGCTGTCAACTAATTTGTAATTGCTATCAACGAGGACAGTAGAAATATTCCTATTTTTACAGCAGATTGTGAAACAAACTTAAAAAATATCCTTGAAAATGTCCAATAATGTTAATGGTTTAGTGACTTGGGCCACCTAGAATTCGTAATCAAATTGTTTTTAGTAACCCGTTTGAGTATTATTGCATTAGAAGATAACCTTAAGGAAATTTCCTGATTTGCAATTTAATCTGTAGTAACAAATGAATGCAAAACAGAATTGTAGATAAAGTGAGATGAATTATTCTGCAAATTAAGTTAAAATCATAAGAGTATTCTATATTGAGAAATTGATGGATTTGATTAGTAAAAAACTTATAATAGATTTTATAAATATAAGTTACAAAGCTTATGTTTTCTGAAAATGAGGTTTCATAAATTGAAATAAGGTTGCTGAATCAAAATAGTCATGTTTTGGGAAATAGAAGTGGCTAACATTGAAGTTAAATGCATGAAAATTTTATGCACTTGAGTGGTGTTTCGCAAGAGAAACGTTAGTTTTACATAGATGCAAATTTTTAATTGGAAATCAATTCTTTTCTCATCTATAAGTTTTTAGTTGACATTAGGTGTCTAACAGCTTAAAAGTTCATAGTTTTAATAACGTTTTTTATATTTTGATTATACTCAGACGATTTTAAATTCACGTCCTTTAAGTACCTCCATATGCAACCTTTAACACCCTTATGGTTGAATATTCCAACCAAATTATACTCAAAGATTGCTTTTAACTTGTTAAGTTGAAAACCAACAAAAATATCAATTAAATTGTAAGAGGATAGTCAAAAACACTTAAAAATCTTTAAATTTGAATAACTTAAAGTAAATAATAATATTTTCCCAGATAGTAATTTTATTTTATCATTGAATTTCACTTGTGTTAAAATAGCAAACTTTATCCTCTCCTGACAACATGCAGGTTTTAAAACAAATGCGAAACGCAGGGTTTTTATATTGGGTAGATAGCATTTAATTTAGCCTTAAATTGTTACTTTAATATTAATGGAAAATTCTGAAAGTCATCCATAATTTTACAGCTTAGAGGTTTCACTATTTGGCTTTTATCCTGCCATCTCCAGGCTATTGTTTTTAACTTAAACATCTTGAATACTACCTTAAAAACTTTTCGGTTTGATGGCTTTAAGTTTGAATTGAATTTTTATATTACTGAAAACAGCTGAATATTAAAAGTAACCTTAAATGTGAGCACTATATTTGTTCCATTTATTTAGCATTATTTATGGCTAAAGGCAAAAATTTCTATATGCTGAATATTGCAGTGGTTGAAAAGTATAAAAACTTGAAAATTTTTATGAAAAGTGATAAATGTAAAAATTATCATTACCTTGTAAAATTTATGAAGTTTAATTGCTTTAAAACGTCATTCACACTTAGTCACACTTTAAAGGAGTCTCCTAAAGAATGTAAAGGATTTCAAGAACTTGTCAAAATTAAAAAAAAAGAATAATCGGAGATAATTTTGGAATGATACTAGTAAATGGGGGCTTATTGTGAAACATGGTTTGTTAGTTATTACGTATAATTTATGAACGTTAGGCCTAGTATTCTGGTTAATACATTAAAAACACAAGATTTTTCATTTAATAGTAAGCATCACAAAAAAGTGGGTAATAGCTGTACCGACATTACCATGTTAAATTGAATTTCTTTAATAAAAAAAAGTTTAAAAGTAAGTGTAAAGTTAAAAACTTGTAAAGAAGCTTTAAAAATGTTAATAGTGGCGATTTTCCTTATATAATCCAGTCTGCAAATTCCTTAAATTTATGAAACAAAACCTTTTTGCGAAATTTTTTCAGCCGTATAAGATAGTAAATCGCTTGAAATTTTAAATTTCAAGTGGTTAATATGTATTAAGAGTATTTTTTTTTACTGTATTTGAAAGCAGTTTTCAATCTTTTATAAAACTAATAGAAGTCTATTTCCCCCAAATTAGTACTTTTGATTAAAAAATTCAGAAAATTTGTTTGGTGTCTAAAAATTGTTTGAAAGATAAGATATTTACTAGGATATGAATAAGTAAAACTTAAAAATGCCTAAAAAATTTTTCAGACTTGTTTTTTTTTTCATTATAAGAATGTTTCCAAAAGATTAAATAAACTATTGAAATCACTCCAGTATGCAATCCATGAACTGTCACTTTGTCCTTAAAATGCAAGATAGTTTATAAACTTTTAGTATTTTCTTTAAATCCCTTAAAAATTTAATAATTAAAAAAAAGTAATGAAATTTTTTTAAAGGAAAAGAACATGTGAAAACCATATTCCACAACCACTTTATTTTGCAATAGACTAATACAACGAGGAATACTCCAGTTTTTTAAAGTTTCAAAACTGGAAAAACTTTCGTTGTCTCAAAAACATTTTAATTTCCCAAAAGCAATGGAGTGTTAAATGTTTTCTACTTTTCTTTAATAATGCACCCTCCATGCATAATAAAATAGTCTAGTGTATTTTCAGTCTGTTTAAAAGTGAGCTTTTTTACTGAAGTTAAGTGTATTACCTGATTTCATAAAAAACCTGAAACCTGAAACTATGAATAAAATACAACATAGCTGCCAACACTCCAGTTTAAATATCAGTACCATAACCATAGTACTATTAAATTAGTGTAAAATAAATTAAATTAAATTATGATCTTTATAAGAATGTCTTAAAACAGAAAATTCAGATTAATTTTCCACTCTCATAGGACCAGTGTGGAATTATATTGCTGAAATATCTTTATTCCATTTGAACCAAATGTGTAATTACATAAAAGTTTGATTCTACTTTTTTAAAAATAAGTGATTTTTTTTATTAAATCTTATTAGAACAAGGCAAGTGAACAAAAAATTGATAGGGAGAAGTGGATACTAGGTTGGATATTACCTAAATAAATAATTGGTCCTTATTCCAAATTTCATCCAGTTTTTAAAATTAAGTACTAGGCTAACACTAGGCTAGTACTTCATTAAACTATATCTATGCATGCTTTCAAAGCATGAATTTATTCAAAACTTTAATAACTTAATCAGTTGGACCAAAAAAAACGTTTCCACTTCTCTCTGCAATTGGTGCCTTGAGCAAACCTTATGTATATTTAATTTCTAAGAGAGAAAAACTGAATAATTTTCTTGCAATCTATTAGTTAATTTCATGAGGTTTTATCATAATTTCTGAGTAATATTAGTCAATGAAAAATGTCTTAGGACAAAATATATTTTAGGTAAAGTGGATATCTTGGTTGAATATTTCATAAATAATTGGTCCTTATTCCATAAATTTATTCCACAATTACACAAGGATTTATCAGTTGGACCAAAACCAATTCTACTTTTCTCTCCAGGTGTTGCCTCCAGCACACCTTATGATAAAATGTCTCATTTCTGTGTCAGAAAGACTGAATACATAAGCTCTGCTTAAGAGATAACACTGCAATTATGTTGCAAAGATTAATTTCATTAAAATACCCAATTTTCTGACGGTCTAAAATCCTTATTTCTTAGAGATGTTAATATAAAAATAATGGGATATGATCCTTCATCTCTTTATGGCAAACTGTCACAACAAATGTGTGTGTAAAAAAAACAGTACAAAAGAATGGGATGAAATCTTATTTCTCCTCTTATGTCATGGCTGGCGCAGTATGTCCTGTCGTGGGCCTTGCGCAAAAAAAAAAAAAAAAAAAAAAAAAAAACAACACCCAATCTATTCCTATGTATAGTTAGACAAAATATATCATCTCATTTGTATGAGAGAAACACAGTATACTATTCTCTTAGGAGAGACATTCTGCTATTATTTTGTAGATATTTTATTACGATGTATTACGTAATTTGAAAAAACTTTAAATCACAACTTCTGAGAGAGATAAAATATTGGGATAAAATCCCACTACTTAAACAGAACTGTCAGCCTAGGACAGCCTTGATAAATGTGTGAACACACGAAATGTTACTACAGTTTACTAGTGCAATATGGCCAACAATTGTTTAAGGTGTGGCGTAGTTTTTGTTGTTGAAGTTAGTTGGAAGTGTTAGAAGTTTGTGAGTTGGTTTGAAGTTAAGTTGTATAGTTCTGAGATGTATTGTAGTTGAAATTTCTGTTGTTGTAGTAGTAGGTAGAAGATTGCAGTGTTGTGTCGATGTATGCAGTTAGTGGTAGTTTAGTTTTGTTAGTGGTTAGTTGTAGTTAGTGGTAGTTTTATTGAAGTCTGTTGTGTCGAAGTTGTTAGCTAGTGGTAGTTTTGTTGATGTCTGTTGTGTTGAAGTTGTTAGCTAATGGTAGTTTTGTTGAAGTCTGTTGTGTTGTAGTTAGTTAGTGGTAGTTTTGTTGAAGTCTGTTGTGTCGAAGTTGGTAGTTAGTGGTAGCTTTGTTGAAGTCTGTTGTGTTGGAGTTTGTAGTTAGTGGTAGTTTTGTTGAAGTATATTGGGCCGAAGTTTGTTGAATCGAAGTTTTGCAGTAGTTAGGGGTAGTTATGTTGAAATTGGTAGTGTTGTGTCGTGATGATGCACATCCCCTAGCATAGCAATCAGGTCCATAAAACCATTCACCCTAAAATGTCCAACACCAGCAGAGGGTTATCGAAGAGACCTTGTTTCGACAAGCCCTGTCAAAAAAAAGACATGTGAAGGCGAAGCCTGTTCAAGAGAGCACTTGCAGCCGACTTCAAAGAGCCTGGAACCCCCAGAGAATCTCATTTCACGGTGTAAAAAGAGAGTAAGAGAGGATTGGTCCCTCAGACAGCAGGCAAGGGACAAGAAACCTCCACAGTAAGGTGGGGCAATCCAAGTCATTTTATTCCTTTGTTTGGCAAGTGAGAAGAGTTCCAAGTGGGTAAGCGGGGCGGTGGGCAGCAGCGCCCGCCTTGGCCAAGTTATTCGCAACCTCATTTCCCTCGATTCCCACATGCGAGAGACTCCACTGACTTTTGAAGAGGTTTGCACCCACTGAATCCCTCACTCTGTGCCAGTGGGCAAGATGTTGCTCTCTTTTCCTCTCAGACTTTATGGGAAATATCGACCTAGCTCCGAGAAGTCCCAGGCCTTCGTTAATTGCAATAAGCTCTGAACGAAAAACTGAACAGTGGTCCGGATTCTTCCTCTGGACCCTCATCTCCTGCTCCAGAAACATGAAGCAGACTCCTCTGCCAGTACTCAATTATCGTTTTTACCACCATCTGTATATAACTGAGCTGCGTCCCTCTGAATGTGACTTATTCTCTCTGGAGTCAGTTGTCTTAGATAATCTGGAATATCAGATTGCTTGGTCCCCTTAATAGGAAGATCTGCATGAAAAAAAACATCCGTCAGACCCTCTGAAGGGTCAATACACTGATAGATGAAACTGCTCGACGTCACTCTGAACGATGGTATTGGCGTGAACATGGCCAAGTGGACTGCTTCTTTTCAGTTTCTGGTTGTTGCTCTAAGTTCCATGGAAGGCAGATGTTCTGTGTTGTGATCCAAGGCTACTAAGCTTATTGTAGTATTTGACCAGACAAGCTTTTCTTCTAAGTCCCAGGGGCTGCAGATCAGCCTCGTACATCACAATGTCATTGGGGCACGAGTTCTGTAGTCCAGTGATGATTATAGGCTGCACAAAGGCACGAGTCACGTCCGAGTGGTCCGAGGCACAACAATGAATGGAAAAACCATACTCCACAATAGGTTGAACAAGCGAAACATAGTCGTAGTAGTGGGGGTAGAGTTCGCAAGTGTTTGAGATGTAGAATTTAGTGGTTGTTGTTGTGTTGGTATTGCTGGGCTTAGAGAGTAGGAGCTGTTGTTGTGTAACGTACAAGAGTGTGTCTCTGCTTACCTTGAGAAAAAAAAAACAAATAATTGAACATCATTATGATTCTTAAAATAAGATATGAAAGGAGATAACGAAATGGCCCAACTTCCGGGAAAGAAATGTCTCCCAATCAAACTTAAAAAAAAAAGTAGAAAGAAATACAAGTAATAGAAAAATGAAACATATGTGATATGCCAAGGGAAAATACTCTTCCCATACAGGCATAAAATGTATTCATAACATTCATATAGAAAAAAATAGACACACTATAAAAGAAACACTTTAAAAAATGGCACTAACCAACCATGTGTTAAAGCTGCTATGGGTTTTCAAAGTTTGTTAATCTAGTTGCAGTATAGATTTTTTATGTTCTTTTCTCACTGACCTTTCATCGCATAATGTCTTGATATGGACCCTACTGTGCCATAAAACAGCAACCAATCTCACTAACCTTTGGTTTGACGCATTTAATATAATGCAGTATGGTGTGAAATGAAGGAGGGATTAAATAGGCTTCAACCAAGAAGCAAAAACAACAGACAAACTCAAACTGAGCTACTGTCTAACATAAAAAAAATTTAATTTAATAAATGAAGAAAATATTTTATTCAGATAGTCTTTGCACACCTGTGATGCTTTTGCACACTTTATGATGAAACCTCTTAATCTCTAAATGAGAAAAAATGTAGTTACTCTACCTTTAAGAGACAGTCTGCAATTATTTTGCAGAGAATTTTCATTGAAATACTAAATTTCGGGAAGCTCTAAATCCTAATTACTAAGATATTAGTAAAAAAGGAGCTATCCTTTATAGTCTCATGGAGCATACCCATGTCTGTACTAGAACTGTCTTACTAGACAGTCTTATTAAATACTATTATACTTGAAATTTTAGATCTATTTCTAAAGAATAAAAATAAAAGAATGGGATAAAATCATATTCTTTCCCATGAAAACTGTCTTGGAACAGTTAATATATTCAGGGAAAAGTGGATATGTAGGTTAAATTATACATCAATAGTTGGTCCTTATTCCAAATTTCCTAACATTTTCTAACACTAAGGTTAGGCCAGTACTTAATTACTTGAATAAATTCATTCTTTGAAAGCATGAATTTATTCAACACTTTGGGGACTTATCAGTTAGACCAAAAAACCTTTCCACTTTTCTCTGAATGTGGTGCCTTGAGCAAACCTCATGATAAAACCTCATACTTTTAAATGATAAAAATATAAACTCTCTTTAAGACAAATTCTGCATTTGTTGAGGTTCTTTTATTGAAATGCTTAATTTTATGAACCTACATATATTCTTTTTACTAAAATATAAGTTATAAAATATGTAATCATTCTTCTCCTCATGGAGAACTATTTAAAGACATTCTTATAAAATGTGTCTTCATGAAACTTAATTTATATTTCTAAAGAATAAGTACAATGGAAGGGGATGAAATCATATCCTTCTTCATGACTGTCTTAGGACAGCAAGTATGTATGATAACATCTCATTTCGATGTTTAGAAAAACTGGATATAATAAGTTCTCTTTAAGAGGCAATCTGCTAGATTCATCTGCAGATTTTTATTTCCTTTGCAATGCATTAAATTTGATGAAGCATCAAAACCTAATAAATGAAATATATTTGTGTGAAAATAATGGAATTAAACCCTAATAGACCATATATGTATGTATTGTCTTAAACAGTATTATTAAGCATCATACATAAAATTTTAGTTCTACTTTTAGAGAACTATTAGCACAAAAAAATAGGATAAAATCCTATTCCTACATTACAAAGGATTTATTAGTTGGACGACAAAAAAAAAAAAAAAAAAAAAAAAAAAAAAAAAAAAAAAAAAAAAACCACCCCACCCACCCATTTCTACTTCTTTTTCTTGGTATTGCCTTGAGCACGTCTTATGATCATATCTATAAATGAGGATAGAGAATACATTTGTTACTAGCATTCAAAGACTCAGTGTGTAGAACATTGTATATTAAAAAAAAACTTCATTTCTTCATTTAAAAGAAACATAAATTGATGCAGATTTAATACTAATGAACTATTTGTATAAAAATGGGATAAAATCCTATTTTTCTAAAATCTGCAAACTTTTTCAAGTGTTGGCAGCTATGTAAAATAAAGCAATTAAGTACTATTGCGATTTTAGTTAATTTTTCATTTTTATAATATGTAACAAATTTAATGTTAAAGCAATATAATTACTATAGGGAGCACAAAGATCAGATTGCCCCTAAAGTTTTGAATAAGCTAAGTGAAGTTATCAGTTACTACTTATAAACAGTTTCTACATAAAGACTGACATTTACAAATAACTATGGTTGATTCAAAATAAGGTTTCTAGCCATTTAGAAGATTTCTTTTGTTGTTGTGTGCTACATGCAATTCTGAAATAATATCTATTTAAAAAAAAATTCTGAATACTGATGTTTTCTTGTGACATTCCATGTTGTTTCCATTTCTGGAAGTAAAAAAAAAAGAACTTATCTAAGTAATGTACGAAGTACATTGATGTTTATTATTAAAAAAAAAAGTTCTACGCTCTTTAAATTGAAACTCAGAATGTAATCAGAAGATAACGTTCCTTGCTTGTATTTGTGCCTTGAATGTATATTTAATGGCAATTTATAATTTTTATCACTTTACCTTTGGAAAATAAGTGCATATTTTTCATTCTTTAGTAAAATAATACCAGCAATGACGATCCATTATATCTAAGTTGTTTGCTGCATGACATAAGGATGACTTGAAAAATTCATGACCATTCTAAAGAAAAACGATTCTGAAAATGTTTTAGAGTGCACTACTGCATCTAATTCTGATGAAAAATAACTTCAATTACGAAATGTAGTATTTAATTTAGTACTTTAAAAATTGGTAGTTCAAGATCATAGATGTGAACTACTATTTTACAACCTTTGAAATCTTCCCAGCCTGGATTTGTCTGATCCAAATGGTCTTTCAGTGACCGAATGAATCACTGTGTTGTCAATTCAATGGTCCGGTGTGGATACGATTCGTATGAAAGAAATGATGCTTCCGCTGCTGATTTGCACAGCCCTTTTTCCACACCACTGACCACCCCAGGACGCCTCCGGGTTGATGACAGGCGTGCCTGGAAATGCCGGATGGTTAGTGTCCGGCTCCTACTTCCGGTGGAGTCGCCTGGGGCGTTGACAACCAGGAGAAATGAATTAAGAGGATGGTGCGACTCTGATGGAGATCCTGGTCGGTTGAGGTGGTGTGTCCCTATTTTTGACTTCACTAAATCCGGAAGACCTCTCCGACCCGTCTTAAGTCCCCTCCTCACCCTACGGGATTGCAATGTGTGAAACAATGTGTGCAATACGTGCAATGTGTGCAATACATGTGAAGTTGGGAAAAAAGTAGCTAGACATACATGTTTCTACTACTATTGCAATGTTTTCTGATCAACTAAAAAAAATAAGTAAAAAGTTTCCTTTGAATTCATGTCATCTGTTCAAACTGAATGAATTTAAGGTAGTGTATCTAGCACAAAATGCCAATCAAGAATGGTCATGATTAGGTGAAATCTATATAATGTTTAAGGTTTGAGAATGTGTGAAATCAAGAAGGAAATACAACTAGATATGATTCTAAACATGCTTTTTTTTGTACAAATTTACCTGCAAGGTAAAGCTTTGCAAGGTTTGAGTGATGAAAATTGTGCCAAAATATACTTGAAATGAACAGAGAAAAAAAAATGCTCAAGACTATCAGTGTGAATAAATAAGAGTAAAAAAATATAAAAAAATTGTAAAAAAAAACAAACAAAAAAAACTAAAAAAAAATTCCTTGAAGTTCAGTGTGAAGAAATAAGTGTAAAAAAATGAAAAAAAAAAAAAAAAAAAAAAAAAAAAAATAAATAAATAAATTAAAAAAAAAAATAAATAAATATAAATAAATAAAAAAAAATAACTGCCTTATGCAGCAATTTTGTTAATTCTTCAGAATTGGACAGAATAAACCTGTGAAAGCAAATATTTCTTTTTATTCTGAGTATTATTTCAAAAATACTATCAATTCTGAAATGACTTCAAAATATTTTATGATAAGTAAATAACTGTAGTCCACTTTTCATCTAATGAAAAGCAACTTTCTTCAGTAATGTGGAATATTTTAATTAAAATAATTTGGAATGGTAATATAATATAATATATTTTATGATAAGGTAAACTGCTGTAGTCCACTTTTCATCTAATGAAGATCAACTGTCTTCAGTATAATGTGGAATATTTTCACCCTCACTTTCTGTAAAAATATGAATTGCTGTGTTTGATATCTTCTGTGTACACTATTGTATTTAAAGACAAATGTAGTTCTTGTTTCATGCTCAAAGCTGAAGCAATTAGCAGCAGCAGTTCCTTATACAAAATGAATTAAATTTCAGTTAAATCCATACACAAGAGCTTTTAAACAAATCAATGATTTTTTATAAAAGTTGGACATTAAGATTAGGATGCTTATGGTTGTTTTCATTGAAATCAGGTAACGCGTGATCTACTTATTTAAAAGTGACTTTTAGTTCTTTCCTAGTATCAAAATTATAATAAAAATTTAAGCAAACGAGGCTTCCAACTAAAGTTTCCAAACAGTGACACAGTGACATTTGGAAAAAACTGGAGTATTTCTGTATTTTGTAAAACGCGCAAATTCCAAAAATTAATCATATGCTTATATTACAAAGAGTGATCTTTTTCTTTTCAACTTTCACCTAATTTAACTACATATCCTAATAAGTAGCTATCTTTCAGACTGTGATTAATCCTGCAAATTATTATTATTTTTTAATTTTGAATCTTGTAAAATCAAGTATATTTTTTTGAAAAGATGGTGCCATATAAAATATAAAATACCCAATCGAAAAAAAAAAATGCTTCAATAAATTTCTTAAAAGGAATTTGCAGAAATTTCTGGTGTTTAAAGTTGGAGTGATTAAAAGTTGATTGATTTAAAGAATATTTTCTAATTTTTAACCATTGAAGTACAGCTGTAAAATTATCAATGCAAAATTTTCTATATGCCTTATTTTTACTGCCTTGAGCGCATATTTATTAAGACTTTCAAATCGAATTAATAATTAATTTGTTAAAATATTCATATTAAGTGTCACTTTATGATCGATTTTAATCAGCCTTGATAAAAAAATAATGGTTTCATTAATATTTTCGACCGTGTGCAAGAGATGCATTTAAAAGTAATAAAATAAAACAATATTCCTAAATATAACATTTTTTTATTAAAAAATTACTAAATTGAATGAGGTCTTTCATGTGAGCTAAAAATTATATAACCTAATATACATATTATTTGGTACTTAATATTAAAGACTCCTTTAAATTGTGACTAAATTGAATGACAAATGCTGAATGACTTCATGCCTATACTAATTTGTTTAAACGAGCGAAATCCATTTTAATTGAATGATTAAAATCTGATAAAAATGTTTATTGGGATTAAGTACTGAGTTAAAATTAGTAGAAAATTCTTTCAAATGAATAATATTATTTTGCTCCTGCATTAGCCATTTTTGCTCTTGCATCAATCCAAACTTGTAGAACCTTTCTTGTAACTATTCATTGTAGTTATTCCCAAGAAATATCAATTAAAAATACCTAATAATTTAAATATGTTGGTGGCACTTGTAATGAAAAACAAATATTTTTACTTCTTAAAAGTTTAAGCTATTTTCTAAATTTTCAATTTGCAAGTAAATCTTCCGTGCAGTAAACTTTGTTTTCCAAAAAAAAGTAGTAAAAAAACATACACATATTAAGCTTATGAAAAACATGGGCGTAGCCAGGGGGGTACTGGGAGGGGCAGCTGCCCCCCCCCCCCCAAATTCTCAACTTGTTAATTTTTTCTTTAACTTTGTTAATTTCCTTGAAAATTCTGCTCCTTTCAAAGGACAATCCGGGATAGCCAAAAAAAAGTCACAAAATTAGAAAAACACTACTTTTTGGAGGCTAATTTCATAAAAAGTATTAGGGGAAAGGTTATTGAACCTATTTTTATACTAATTTTCGAAATTATGTGGCTTACAAAGAAGCTGTTCTGTTCGGGCCTAAGAGTCTCAAAATGAGTTAAAACACTACTCTGAGGGACAAATGTTCTGGTGGAGAACCCAGAACCCCACTAGTTCATCTCAATAATTTTCACTAGTATTCGCAACATCAAAAGTAAATATCCATGCCCCCCGCCCTAATATGAAACTTGGCTACGCCCATGATGAAAAAACTTACGAAACAAAATCTACCAACAATTACTGCCGCCTATATGGTTGCATAGGGGGTCTAGAATCTTCCTTCTTTTACCAGCCCTGTTTCATGCATTTAACTCCAACTGCAAATGTAGTGTGAATTGGCTTTGTAGATTGAAAAACCTGGTCTCATTAAGGAATAGGCGCCCAGAAACACCAGCCTTTTTTCGACTACGTTTTGCCGATTTCCCGATTTCGTGAACCTGCGATAGAATCGTTTCATCTCGGTCGCTCTCGTAGTTCCCTCTCCATCCCCCAAAGCCCTGCATCTGTTTCCGCAGACGTCGGGAAAACTGCCGACCCCCGTGTCCATTTCGCCCACCACTCCTTAAAGACGGAATCCGTCGGTGTCGCAATCAAAACTTTCGTGGACTACACCTGTAGACTCTTTGCTCGTTGTCAAAGGCAATGGCCGATGCGTCTGAGAAAACTAACTTCCCGTACGTTTCGTCTGGTAAGGATGAGGCTGTTGATGCACTGTTTTATACCCATGTAACATTCAAAAGGGGGGAAATATGGCTGGTATGCATAATATACGTGCACCTGACCTTGATATAGGTTTCTAATCACCTCAATCATTATACTTAAAGCATTGAATACTGAAGTGTCTAGAAACTTTGTCAAGTTTTGTGCACCATTCTAAATGTAGATTAAATATTTTTCAATTAGTAGTTCCAGCACTTAAAAAATCAACGGATTGCTTGAAATTATTTAGTCTACCTTAATTGTAACTTTTCTCATGCTGGACCAACTAATTGAAAAATCTATTCCCTACAATAAATGCCTTTTTTTTTATTAGTTTTATGTTTTGTTTAAGTACCGTAAAAACACTTAACTATTTCATTGATTCCAGATGCAAAAATTGTCTTCTCATTGTTCTTCAGTTTCATATCAGTGCAGTCTGACTATCCTGATATGTTCTTTTTGACTGATTACATTTTGTCATTACGGCAGAGGTCAGACTTCATATTATGAAATTTACTATCATAAAATTTGTCCTGTTTAGTACACACAATCCTGGGATCAAATTTTGTTGAGCTTTTTTACGGTACTTAAAACAAAAAAGATCCGAATTCGTGCTATCAGAAACCACTACTGCCATAATTTTCTCTAAATCATGCTTTGGATTTTTGGAACTTTTTTCGTTTCAAGCTGTATAAAACAAAAAAAAAAAAAATGTAGATATTCTGTGTCAGGACTCAGTATTTCGTATATATTGTTGTATATCCGTTTTATATGTATCATAGTCTTTGCTATATACGACAATTTTATTGAGATTATTTAATTAATTTATTGAACGAACGATATAAGAAAATCCATTAACAAAATGGAAAACAAGCGTGGTTTTGGGAAAATGTTAACATGAGTGGTTTCTGAACTTCACAAACTCATTTTCGTTATTTAACAATGTTTTTATGAAGTTTCAATTTGGGCTAAAAATAAAAATGTTTTACCATTTTTTTTTTCCAATCCTGCTTAAATTTGAAATTAATTGATAGTCTGTTTTTTTTTTTACTTAAATATTTTGCTTATTTCAATCCACTCAATAAACTCATTTTAAAATCAAAGTACTATCTAACTTTGGTATTTAAAATTTGCTTGATGCCAGGGAAGTGATTGGGATCTCAACTTTAATATATCCTCTTCAATTTCAAAATAAAACCTTTTTATTTTGGTCTCCATAAATAATCATCAATATGTTTCCGGTTTAGGCGGTTCACTTTATTGAATAAATTAATGATTCATATTTTTGTTTGAGTTCTCTTTTCATGAACCTTTCATCCATGCTTTCATCTCGGACATCGAACGCCAGATGGGCCATGGAGACACGTGGTAGACCCTGGGTGCATTGTGCTGACATTGAGACAGCTGACATTGGGAGTGAGAAAAGAGACAGAGAACAATCTAGAATAACCGTCGGAATCAAGTGAGTATTCAGAGTACTGATATAAGCTGATTTTAATCTGAGATGGCATGCTATACTAGACAGCAACTTAAGTTGACCCTACGACGTCACTAAAAAACAAAGTAGTTCCCATCGCGGTGTCTGAATTTTGAGTGAAATGAAGAACGTCAATTTAAAAATATGATTATTTTGTTAAACTTATGTATACATAGTGCTTTTCAATCACGCGATTTGCGTACCGACACTCCTCCTATCAACCCAACAGGCACTGTTTACCGATTTCTCCTTCCTCATTTGTGACGTACTGATGGGTGCAAGAAACGTTGCAGTCGAGTATAGCTAAATGACAACAACAAAAATCACAATAACAACTTATTTTTGGATGCCTATCTTGTTTCCGAGTTTGAATAAAACATTTCAAATTAATTTAATAGAACAAAAAAGTTCACGTTAAAACATCTAGCAGCAGAATTTCCTGGACATGAAAAGAGCCCAGCGACAAACCTCAATGCGTGATTTAAAGAAGGGGTCTTCCAGGAGCATTGGCCGATCCATGGGGGCAATCTGGATAGTTCCTCCCTTGGACCCAAAAGTCGCTAAAAGAATAAAAATGAGTTAAAACCCTATTTACAGGTATACACTCCTCCTATCAACCCAACAGGCTTCGTGTTTACCGATTCCTCCTTCCGCATTTGTGACGTACTGGGTGCAAGAAACGTTGCAGTCGAGTGTAGCTAAATGACAACAACAACAAAAATCACAATAACAACTTATTTTTGGATGCCTATCTTGTTTCCTAATTTGAATAAAACATTCCAAATTAATTTAATAGAGCAAAAAGGTTCACGTTAAAACATCTAGCAGCAGAATTTCCTGGACATGAAAAGAGCCCAGCGACAAACCTATCAATGCGTGATTTAAAGAAGGGGTCTTCCAGGGGCATTGGCCGATCCAGGGGGGCAATCTGGATAGTGCCTCCTTTGGACCCAAAAGTCGCAAAAAGAATAAAAATTAGTTAAAACCCTATTTTACAGGTAAAATTTTTTTCTGTCGGAGGTCCCCCATACCGCCCAACGGTACCAAACATGGATCATGAGTGATATTTTTTAGAAAATCCCCAACATTTTGACATTTTTCTTAAAGTGTAAAAGGTGATGGTCTGTGGGAAAGTCCCCCCCCCTTGGAGCCGTGCTGGATCCGCACCTGCCCAGGGGTGCATAAATGTTCCACATCCCATAACTTCCTCTGAACACAATTTTCATCAAAATTTCCCTAAAAATTTCTACATATTTTCATTCCAGTTTATGCTACTACTTAGTTTTTATTATGAAATTTAAGTTTTCTTAATTACTGAACTTCTGTAAGGTTCAATACGAGTAAGTACCAAAAAATCCACAAGTTTTAATGTGTATGGACTTAATACCTTTTATTCTTTCTTATATACATGTCACCTTAGCTCAAAACGGTTTCTTAAAAAAAGGTTTCTCAGAAGGTCTTAAAATATGAATTATAAACAGCTTCTCTATATTTGTGCTAGAAACGCATCTAGAAACTCTTTTAATCTTCAATCCTGTCACGGATACGTTGTTTTTCCTAAATATCCATCGAAACAAAAGAAAAAGACAACTTTCAGGTATTCACCTAGGAAACTCGTTTTTTTCGGCGAAGATTTGTAGTTTTCTGCTATAGATCAGTAATTAAGTATAGTTTTCACCTAATTTCTGTAGAATTTGGAGGATATGATATTGTCACCAGCCAAAATATATGTTACTAATAACAACTTGAATTTGAAGTATTTTTTTTTCTTTATAAACATACCCCCGAACCATGTTCGAAGTTCGGACATATTCTGCACCTCTGGGGTCTCCAAAGTATGGCTCGCATTATAAAAATTGGCTCGCGAGCCCTCTGTGACCCGAAATGTGCTGATTTTCCTTGTAGGGTAGGGAGAGTCGCGGTAGTATTTGGTTTTGAAATTTTCACATTTTTTTTTTGTGTGTAATTGTTAAAATTTAGTAAAATATATATACAGGGTGTCTCAAAAGGTCGAGTACAAACTTGGAGGAATGATAGTACTGACATCAAGACGAACAAGAATTGGTAGAGAAAGGGGGTCGCAAATGAGTTTTAAGGAGTGAAACCCCGGGGTGAAAATTTACAAAAAAACCTTTTGAGACACCTTGTATTAGTATATTACACTGATGTCCAAAAATGAAGAATAATTTTATTTTTGTAATAACAGCACAAATCTTAGTTCCTTTTAAAATGAATTCTACCACAAGATACCATAATTTCAACCATATATTCCCATTTAAGAGTGAAAATATATGGCTCGGGATCAAATTACCCTAAAAATAGTTTAAGGAGGGTACAGAGACCCTAAATGACATTGGAGTTCCATACATATTCGGAACGGTAGCAGAAACAAACATTCATGTAAGTCATACAGCAAAAAATTCCCTATTATTTTGTAAATGATATAGTAACTCCTGAACTCAATGCTTGATTATAAATGCGCGAATATCTTTATATTTAAGTATAATTTTTGACAATATTTAAGTGACACCTATTTAATCTTCATTTTAGCGGGAATTTAGCCTTTGGATCCTTAATTTGTGGGTGGTGACGATTTATGTTGAAGCTCTCGAACGTGTTTGTGGCGTCTGATGTCTGGGGACTTTGAAAATTGCATTACAGGAACTACGATTTGTGTGAGTATTTCCAAAAAATCTGATTATACTTAAATTTTGAATACGTGTCTACTTTGCGCATTGATGAAGAAATAATAGAATAGATCTTCCTAGAAAAGGTGTAAAAATAATTTGTCTGCATATGGTTTAAACATCTCTAGGCCTAGAGCAGCGGTTCCCAAAGTGGTCCATATGGACCCCCAGGGCTCCACAGCGACTTGCAGGTGGTCCATGGGTATGAAAATGAAAATTGGGGGTCCACAGCGCCACCTAGGGGGTCCACAGCAACTTTCAGAGGTCTACGGGAAAAACTTTATTAAAATGAAAATTTTTATATGTTTCAAAAATTTTGTCTTTTGTTTTGATGGCCGAAAAGTAGCTTTAGAACATATTTTAGCATACTAAAATTCAAAAATTTTTCGGAGGAGGACCCCCGAACCCCCTTATTTACCTTTTAAATCATGGAGTAACTTTGGTTGATCTCCCCTGAGTGTAGCAAGGGGTTATAGGGGCAGCTACCCCCTCCCCTAAATTCTCAGTTTGTTATTTTTTTTTAAAACTTTATTCAAGCAATAGTACATAATTTTCCTTGAAAATTGAATGGCTTATAAGAAGCGGTTCTGTTCGGCCCAAAGAGTCTCAAAATGAGCTAAAACACTACTTTGAGGTGCAAATTTTACAAAAATTTCTGGGGGAGGACCCCCAGACCCGCCACTTTTAAGCTCACAGACTATTTTCAGGGTAATTTACAAAAAATAATTCATTTTCATTGTTAAAAGATGTGTAGGGGTCAAAAATTTATATATCCTTTGAAATTTTTGAAAATACAAGAGTCCTTCACAATAAGTAAATAACCTTCGTTCCTCTCGCCAAAAAAAAGTTCCATATTAAAGGACTCTCCCCCGAAAAATATATTATGGATAAAGATAACTTTTCGGCCCGGCACTTGACTACGTTGTAGTTATTTCTGAATTTTTATGATTTGGTAAATGAATAACTCACTCATAAGCCTTTTTTCTCTTTTTCAGTCACTTTTGACAAGCTTTCGACCAAAACTTATTCTTAAAATTAAAAGTTTTTTATCTTAAAATGTAGTGATATTACAAGTTTAGATTTGTTTTTATTTCAAACGTTTGATTGTTATAATTTCCTTGAAAATATTGTGTAACCATATTGTCAGGATGTCCGGATGTCAGGATGTCCGGCGGTTTTTTAGAAGCAGTGACAACACCAGTCTTGAGACAGATCATTTTATTCAATCCATTCCATATCTGCTACATCTAAGAACTGACTAGATTCCCCTCCTCTCCCACGACCAGGAGCTCTGCAGCGCCACCTAGCCGTGATTGAGGACCCTAAACCTCACATCACTCCCCCCAAAAGCGTGAAACATGCCTTCAAGCGCTTGTTTCATAAGACAATATCTAAGTATACATGAAGACACTGACATACACGACATTTCACATTAAGCAGTTCAAACACACATACAAATTGTTCCTGAGTAAATATGATTATATTGGTGAAAACCACAAGACTGTTCTCTTGATTCAAGGCTCAATGTCCAACCTAGATATGGCATCAGCACCCTGGTTGTTCTTTCCAGGTGTATGTTGTATTTTTAAGTTGTAATGCTGAAGAGCCAACGCCCATCGTGTTAATTTTGGGCTTCGTGGAGTCGTAGACATCGTTAAATAAGTCAGTGGATTGTGGTCCGTGTATAGATGAATCTCAGATCCAAATATCCAATGTTCGAATTTTCTGAGTCCGAAGAGGACTCCATAAGCTTCCTTTTCAATGGTAGCCCAGTTCTGCTGTGTGCTAGTTAATTTATGACTCGCAAAACCAATGGGAGCGAAATGGCCATCTTCATCTATTTGAGTTAAGCAAGCCGATACAGCCACATTAGAAGCGTCTGTATGTATTTGAAAAGGTAAACAAAAATTAGGTGTTGCTAATGAGGAAGCCGTTATTAACCTTTTCTTTAACTCTTCAAATGCCTCATTTGCCCTTTGATCCCAAGGTACTTGGTTTGCTACTGATTTTTTAGTTAACTCTGTTAATGGACTAGCAATTAACGCATAATCCTTTACATATGACCTATAGAACCCCATTAAACCTAACACTGATCGAACATCTTTCTTTGTCACTGGTCTTTTTAATTTTTCGATAGCTTTTAATTTCTCTGGATCAGGTGCATGCCTGCCAGATCCTACAATGTGACCTAAATATTTTACTTCGTGTTTCGCGAACTCACATTTATCAATTCTAGCTGTGAAATTAAGTTTTATCAATTCTTTGAATACTACATCAATATGATTCATATGATCTTCCCAATTGTCTGAAAAAATTGATATGTCATCGATGTATGCCTGAGCATATTTAGCATGATCTTTCAGTGCTTCGTTCATTGAACTCTGAAATGTAGCGCCCGATGTTTTTAACCCATATGGCATGGTGCGCCATTGCCATACCCCAGAATGAGTGGCAAACGCTGTGAGGTGTTTGGATCCCTCATCCATGGGAATTTGGTGGTAGCCCTTACATAAATCTATTACCGTTACCCAGTTGGCCCTTCCCACACGGAGCATTAGATCCTGTGCATTTTGCATGGGAAAACTGGAGGATTTACTTATACTGTTCAGAGCCCTGAAATCAGTGCATACTCTAATACTCGAGTCTTTTTTAGCTACGCAAACGATCGGGTAGGCTATTTCTGAATCTGTTTTTTCTACTAATCCCAAACTCACCAATTCTGCAATTTGACTATCTACTTCATCCTTGTAGATTTCTGGAATTTTGTATTTATGTGGGTGAGTTCTAATAGTCCCTGGAATTAGTTCGATTTTGTGAGGTCTAACATTAGCCATTCTAATCGGACCCTTAAATAATTCCACATGTTTAACTAAGAGTTTCCGAAGTTCCTGTGTTTGTTTTTCATCCACATTTTCTACATCTATTCCCATTATTTTATCCTCAACTTGGTTCTTATCCCTTTTTGTTGGGTTATGCACTATCTCCCCAAATTCCTCTTCTCCTTCAAATATTACATTTAACGCATTCACAGGCGCGATAAATTTCCTTATTTTATTTTGATGTACCCGACATCGTTTCCCATTTTCTAGTTCTACTACGTATGTGTTCGGTAGAGTGTGTTTTATTATTGTCCCTGGTCCCTGCCATCTAGAGTAGAGTTTATTAGTTGAATCTGGTATTAGCAAAATCACCTTTTCCCCTTCTTTAAACACTCTGACGGTTGACCTCAAATTATACCTACTAGCCATACGAGATTGCTGTACCTCCGCAGTTGTTTTTGCCAACTTTGCAGCTTCCTCTAACCTCAACTTCATCTCATCTAAATACTTATGTACAGGTTTAGTGTCTAACTGTGCATTCTGTACTTTACCTGTCCATGTTGATTTAATTATCGAAAGTGGTCCTTCAGGTGGTCTACCATACATTAGTAAAAATGGTGCAACACCTGTGGTACTGTTTGGAATTTCCCTGTATGCCCACAGTAAGTAAGGAATTTGTTTATGCCACCCCTTTCCATCTGTTCTTATTATATGATGCAACATATTTTTCAGCGTTTGATTAAACCTTTCAACCAATCCATTTGCTTGTGGATAATATGGCGTTGAGAATCTTGGACTAGCTCCCAAAATTTTCTCGAATTCCCTAGTCAACTCCGAAGTAAAGTTCGTACCATTATCTGAACTTATCACTGATGGAATCCCAGTCCTAGAAAAAATATGAAGCAAAGCTTCACAAGTTGAACGCGCAGTTAGCGATTTCAAGGGAATTGCTTCTGCCCAACGTGTGTTTTGGTCAACTAAGCACAGTACATACTTGTGACCTGCCGAACTAGGAGGATTAATAGGACCAATTAAATCTATGCAAACAACTTGAAATGGTAATTCAGGTCGCGCTACTGGTGTTATTGGTGTGCGATCACTTATTTTTGCTGGACGCCTAAGCTGACATTCTTTACACGCGCTACAGTATTTCTTTACATCTTTGTTTATTCCTTCCCAGAAAAATGAATAACGAATTCTATCTCCTGTTTTCCTTGCACTCATGTGACCCCCAAATGGTGTTTCGTGGGCCCTTTTTAAGATCTCCATCCTTCTTTCCTCTGGTAACACTAACTGGCTGACCTCAATTCCCCCCACCTTCTCTCTGTGAAATAATAAAAAATCCACTATGAAATAGTTTCCCTTTCCTTTTGCAGCTAGGTCCCATTCAGTACGCAATGAGTCACTCATGTTCTGCACAGATCTGAATCCGTCTGCCGGAGACTGCTTCATTTCATCAACACCTGCCTCCACTTGAGTTATGTGTTTATCGTTCTCGCTTTCCCCCACTGGATCTTCCCTTCCCTGGGCCTCAACATTCGTTTCGCTCCTACTTTCGCCTTCTAAAAGCTTAACCACTTGAGGATTGATAATTGCCTCTTCGGAGATTTGAGATGTAACTGCACATAAAATTGATTTATGCGTTACGTTGGTACTATCGCCAATCGGAATAGCTAGATTAATATGCTTTAAACTTGCTACAATGGTCTCCCCAAATGCTGGTTTTAATTGAATATTTCCCCCTTCCTGTGCGTTGAAATTCACTAGATTTTCCCGAATAACTGTGATTTGGCATCCGCTGTCTAACAGTGCTTTTATTGGCTTCCCTTCTACACTTATTGTTATGTACTTTAGAGGACTTATATAAGGTGTTGTTTTTTCCCCGTCATCAAATTTAGACTGTATTTTTGCTACACAAACACCTTGATCATCATCTTTCCCCTCTGAAACCTCTATCTTTGTTACTCTCTTTGAATTAGGTTCACATTTAGCATAGTTTGATTTATATCTAGGGCAATCTTTTTTCATGTGAAATTTGGATTTGCATATGTAACAACCCTCTTCCCATCGAGGTTTTGATTCATCCCATCGAGGTCTAGATTCTTCCCGTCTAGGTTGGGATCGTGGAAAGTTTTTATACCGTCCCTCCCACTTTTGTTCATTTTGATGTCTAGTTTGTATTGGAACTTTTACGGCACTATTATAATTATCGATTTCCGTCGCTAGCTCTGTTGGCTTGAGCCATGTTGTGCTCTCTTTTAGGAATATGTGGGTTTTTAGTGCTGGATTTAGACTATCTTTTATTTTATCAGAGATTAATACAGCTTTTAAATCCTCAAATGTTTTTACTTCTCTGGACTTAAGGTATAAGTTCAGAGCAGCTTCTATCCTGATTGAATACTGTGTGTATGTTTCTTTTTCTCCCTTAGCACATCCCTCATAATTTTTCTTATGCTCCAAAGGAGTTATATGGAACTCTTTAAGTACCATTTCCTTGATTTTATCATAATGTTCAAGTTCCTTTTCCCCTAATTGAGAGTTAATACATCTAACGTGACCCCTTAAACAATTTAACACAAGTTTTCCCCGATATTCCTTGGGAACCTCATATAATTCAAATAACTCTTCTGTTTGGTTAAAAAAAAATGGCCACTCCTCAACCCTTTTTGGAGGTTCGGGCAAAACACCTTTCATTACATTCAGAAATCCAATGAATGAAGTAGACATATCCCTACTAGTACTTTTATCTAAGATACTCCCCTGTTCTAACTCCAACTTTTTGATATGTATCTCATGCTCTCGAGCTAATTTTTTCTCCTCTTGCTTTTCTCTTTCCTTCCTGTCCGTTTTTATATTTTCTAACAACATTTTAGCCATTACTTCCTCATAGCTTCTACTTTTAGTAATTACATCAATAATTTGGAGAACTGTCTGATTCGGATTAACCTCCTCAGACAGCTCTTTGGCCAAATTGATTAAATCTATTTTTTTAGAAGATACTAAGAAAGCCATTTTTCACCCAACATACGAAAACACTCATATATATATACACTTTCAAATTAATTTGCGAGACACAAATTACTACACAGAACTAACCTGGACGCTTGTCCTTGTCCAGCACTTATCTCCTAGACCTGGAGATACTGTCGAGAACCCTGCTGATCAATACAGCCATTGACGATCACTTTTGAAGAATACGACACCCGGTCCTTTCGACCGATAAAACTTTTCAGAATGGCGACCCGGTCCTTTCGACCGATAAAATTTTGCAGAATGGCGACCCGGTCCTTTCGACCGATATTACTTTGATATTGCTTTGAAGAATGACGACCCTGTCTCAGACTACTCCGCTCTTGACACCAAATATGTCAGGATGTCCGGCGGTTTTTTAGAAGCAGTGACAACACCAGTCTTGAGACAGATCATTTTATTCAATCCATTCCATATCTGCTACATCTAAGAACTGACTAGATTCCCCTCCTCTCCCACGACCAGGAGCTCTGCAGCGCCACCTAGCCGTGATTGAGGACCCTAAACCTCACACATATGAATGGCAAAACTAATTCTTTTTTTTTTAATATGTAAATCAATGCACGAAAAAACACTTGAAAAATTACAAAATTTATGAGTTATTTACAATATCATAAACATAAGATTTTTAGCTACGTTTTGAACGGTCCCTAAGAAAGGGGGTCCACGGGGTACGAAAAATGTCGTCAGGGGGTCCACGGGCCAAAAAAGTTTGGGAACCCCTGGCCTAGAGAGACGTGACCCATATATTAAGCTTAAGGCATGCCTCATAAAAGAGTAAAAATATTAAAATAAAAGTACATAATTTGTAATTTTAAATTACTTCCCGTTTTAAGAGGTGTAGTCTTGTAACTTAAATATTTCCTACGTAAAGTTCCTATCTTATTCAAGAGTATATTTGTTTATTCAATTAAATAATTATAAATAGGATGGCAGTTATAAAACAGGGTTAATTCGTATTGCACCCAAAATTCATATTTTTTATCCATTTTGGATTTTTTCCTAAATATTAATCTTTTTATTTTGCGCACACTGAAAATTCGTGGGGTGTGTGTACCAAAACGAATTAAAACCCTGTTTTTTTAGGGTCAAATTTCAAAAAATGGTACTTGTATCTTGAGTAGTTACAATTCTTTTTGTATTGAGTTTAGTAAGATCAGAATATTCTATGGGAGGGGCTTAGGAATAATTTGGGCCCCTCTTGAAATAATTTTCTACATACCACTGTAATTAAACTATAGACGCTTGGCTTCTAAAAATTTTCAGATAATTTCTTTCTTGAGCAATCACATGCCTGCATGTATTTATTTACCATTTTACGTTTTCTCCTATTATACCGTCAGAAATTTAAATTATTATTCATAAAAAATATCTGAAATTTTGTTATTAATATAAGTATCATAATATTTTCTAACCCTCTTTTGAAGCTTAATCGCCTGAAATTATATAATTTCAATGGTCTAAATTTAATGAGGTCTAATTGATGCTCTTCCACTGAAATAAACCTAATTATACTAGTATAAATTCAGGGGTTCATCTAGAACAGGGTTTCCCAAACTTCTTCATGCATCGACCCCTTGGAAGTGTTTTACCTATGTCATCGACCCACTTTCAAAAATCTGACTAAATTCTTTTTAAAAGAAAAATTATTTATGAATGAAAATCTTAACTCAAATTCTAAAGCCGGTGCATTCACAATTTTTGAAAGGGGTCCAAAACTGGCAAGTTCTGTTCCCAATTTCTTTAAGTTTTGGTCTTCTAACTTAGTGGTACGTTTGCTTCTAGCCAACATCACCTTTAAAACCTTTAGTAATCTAAAATTTAGTGTTAAAGTAACTTAAAAAAATGATTATTTTAATTAATTAATACTTAAATTAACTTATTTTTTAAATTAGTTTAAATTATTTATTTGTGTAGTCAATAAATTTAAAAATTTGGAACACCTGCTTGCTTTTATTGGTTTCTTCCTTTCTTTCCCAGTTTCTTCCACTGTCCTGGAAGAAACCTAGGCATTTTTTATTTCTTGAAATAACACCCCCCCCAACTTGTCTATATCAGTTGATAAATAAAAACATTATCCTACTTTGGTTTCATATGGCCCTGTGACCTCTGATTTGATAGAAAAATTATGAAACCTTTTGTATCGCCATTCTTTTTCCCATAAAATTGTCAAGAAAATTCGTCACATGGTGGCAACAAGATTTTTTATTTTGGGTGACAAAGTTTAGGTAGTCGTAGACTGATTTCATAATAGGAATCTATAATAATAAAAGAGCTTTACCACTCACTCACTTACCAACGCACAGCAAAATCTACCGGGACTAAAGACTCGAAACTTGGTAGGGTCGAAGACCTAACGGTGTATACGCGCACTAAGAAGGGATTTTTCGAAATATCTTTTTTCTGACCCACAGGGGGGTTTGGAGCGTTTTCGACGTTTTTGAGCCCAGCGGCGTCCCAAATGACCCCAGATCTTCGTTATTTCGCAGGAAGGTACCTAGCAAAAATATCTAGAAAGGCATTTTTCAGATTTTGGATATTCGAATTTTAAGAGGTCTGAATATTCCAAAAACCCGTTTTTGCTGAGCATAAACCAAGTTTTATATTTTCGAAGAAAACAACACCGAGAAATCATCGATATTACGAATTGAACTGTTGGTAATACCTTCTTGAGAGAATTTCAAAGAAAGTAATTTCTGGATTTTTCGATATTCCATTCTGGAGGGGGTGCACGGGGGGTTTGAATATTCACTCCCGTTTTTAGTTTTTGGATCCTAGCACTCACATTATTAATGTGATTGTTATGAAATTTTAGCGTGTTCCTCACACAACCAGGAAGGTTTGCTAAAAAGAATTTTCTGAATCAAAGCATTCCAAGGAGCCTTTTTTGTCCCTTTTCTAAATCCTTATGCTTAGCCTTCAATGTTAAATTTATTGCGGTTATTGCTCTTTCCAGGACACGCAAAACCTCTATTGTTGGAAATATTTATTTTGAAATGTTTTATAACAGGTGAATTTTTAAAAAATATGATAAAGAAGCAATTTTTAATTATTAAATATTTTTTTTATGATAACCAGAAACCATTCCACTGAAAAATTTTATTCTTTTTTCTATTTAATCAAATTTAAGTATTTCCAGCAAAGTTCAAATTGAACAATATTTTATCACAGGCATTTTCATTGTCGATGCAAATGATGTTTACTTTTATTTCATGTTTGAAATTCCTTTCAATGAATGAGTTGGTGATAAATCAGCAAAGGGGGGTTCAGGGGGTCTCCCCCTGATTTTTTAAAAAAATTATCATTATTAAAAAATGGTTATAAACACTAATTCTAAACCGGTTTTTTAAGATTTTGTTTAACATCTTAAAAAAAGTATAAAAGTATGTAGTATATTTAATTGTTTTGTATTTTATAAAAATTTAGCGGGATGAGGGGGAAATAAGTTTTATCTATAGACATTGCATTTTTATCGTGAACCGAAGGCTGAGAAATTTGCCCCAAATATACATTTATACCAATTGCAGAAATGGATGGAGGGAGAAAAGGACAAAAGAGAAAAAAATAATGGGGTTCAGAAGGTCCCCTTACTTTTTTTCTATTTTGAAAAATTACTCTTTAAAAACGGGGATGGGGATTTCACACATTAAATCTAAACAGGTGGTATTTTTAAAGGGTTTTTTTACATCTTAACGAAGTGGTATGGCATCAAAAAAGAATCCTAGCGGGAAGACTGTTGACTCTATTGCATCTAAACGATAATTCTTATTTATTTTAACACACAGTTTGATAAGCCTTTTGTCCCCCGAGCAACGGCGGGCATATCAGCTAGTAGTGAATAAATTTATTCATTTCATATTGACAATAATGTTGAAACCCACAAATTGTATTGGGTGTAAAAGTACATATTCATATAGTGATTGTAAAATTTATTTTAATTTTTCTCTTCTAGCAAATGTGACTTCCCTGATGACAACACCAAAGATCAAAATTGTTCAATGGAGTTAGATTTGCAGGTTTACCAGTTGACTTCATTAGAGTAACCAAGAATAACACAATATACGTGCTCACAGATGGAAATTGTAAGAATTCACATTTAATTGATTTCCCAATTACAGAAAACTCGTTAGTACGACTTTCTGCATATTTCGAGATTTTTTTCTACAGTCCCTGGGACCTATAGGCCTTTTATCATTAAAAACTATCCACTTATTGCGCCCCTGCTTATTATGATTTCCTGATTATCCTTTGAATTTGATAAATTGAAGATTTATAAGCAGTATCTTGAGAAAAAAGGTCAATATCTCCCAAACGGTGTTATAAGGAATTCCACATATAACGCCTTACCACCTAACATGACGTTTCCTTGCATCCCCTTGAACGGCGTACTAACGAGATATTACTATAGTTGGTATTTTAATTATATTTTATATTAGAATCTTTCCAGGGATCTCTTTAGAAGAAATTGGGTCCATTTAAGGACCTTTTTCAAAATATTTTAAATTTAAAAATGGACCTTCACAATATTTTTCACTATAGAGAAGATCCTTTTTATGCTCCTATCATAATTTTACCATGTTTTTTTATTTTACAATATCACCAAAACGAGACACTATTTTGACAAAAACAGGACTGGTCGTAAGAACCCAACTAAGCGCTAATTTTGAATTCAGAAAAAATTCACAATTCCAATTCTAAAAATACTTATAAATAAATTAGATTGCAAAATTAAAAATTGGTATAAAAAATATTTAAAAAGCTGTAAAAAAAGCCTTTTTTTGGTTCTCTGAGAGTGGGAATCTTGATTGTTTAATGACTTAAAAAGCAAATTAAATCAGCAAATCATATCCATTTTAACACATTCATGCTTACCACATCATAGTTTAAAGCTTTAAGATTGTTTTAGAAGAATATAATACTGTAGACCCTTATTTTAAATGATCCATTGATCATACTGACTTATTTACAACGATTGGTATGAACATTGAACAAAGTTCCCATGGGTCTAGAAATTGTCAGAAAAAGTGGAAAAGTCTGGGAATTTTATTTAACCCATAAAAGAGGGGGGAGGGAGATAAAAACAAATAGCCTATTTTGCTAAGATCTGGAAAAATTGTACAAAATACTTAAGGATCCCACAGACGAGCAACTTGACGATCAGATCATCAACCTGAAATTCAATCATCAACTTCCCCACAGACGGCCAACTTGGTTGCAAACTTCGCAAATTGACAACCCGGTTGACGACCAAGTTGCTCGTCTGTGGGCCCCTTTAGGAAATTAGAAATTTTGTAATATCTGCCACTTATTTTTGGCTCTGGGAAAGAAATAAACTACTATGTTTTAAAAGTATTTTCACAGTTGAACATTGGTGAGCAACCCCTTTTGAGCAACAATATACGGTCATTTTAACAGAAAAATGGTGATCTGGGAAGGAATTTTCAATGATCATACATTGATCATTGAAACTGTATGATCATTGAAAATTCCTTCCCCCATCATCATTTTTTAAGTATCATTACACTAATGTAAGGGAACTCCATTCTTTGGCTAAAAGATGAATATTGCACGTTTTAAAACTCACCCCACGGTTTAGCAAGTAGTCCAATTTCTATCACATTGAGGATTTAAGTAGTACGGATACTCCTGTACCTCATGCAATAATGTTTTTCATTTTATTATGTTTTGTTTCGTCACACGGGCCTTCTAAAAATCACCTTTTAAAACGCACTCGCACTACCTTAGGTCCTACCTCTTAAACGGTAAGGCTGCGCCCCACCTTTCCCATTCGAAATATGCTTATCTAGGGCCCCTCTACCTCCCCCTCAATTAATGATGATTATTTCTGAATCACGCTGTATGTTACAGGCGTTTAGTTGTTTATATGGATTTACAAAACATTTAAATAAATGGTTTGGGATAATTTATTCTTTAATGATCTTATTTATGAATAGTTTTTCTATCTCGGCGGACATAGATGTTAGAAGGCAACTGTTTGGCGGATTTAAGAAGATTTAAATGTTAATTCCCTTTTATAGAATTGAAAAAATATTTATTCTCTATTATTAACACTTAAACAATGAAAAAATACTTCTAAAGTATCATTATGAAAAGTTTACATTCAGTGTTAAGCGTAAGAACACATTGGATGAGTTCATCGGTGAATGGTCCAGTGGATTTTTTCCTCGGTTCATCTTCCATTTGTGATGTTCATTTCGAGAAGAAACGACAATTCACACCTTTCACTTTCGATGTTTCCTCGAAAATGAAGATCAAAGTGAAACAGTGTGAATGGGCCTTTAGCTTTTGTAAATAAAGAGAGTTAAAACTATATCGGAAGAAAACTTAGTTTCCTAAAACTATTTGTAGGGAGTATACTGATAAAACATGTATTTGTTAATATCTTTATTATAGCAGATCATTATTTAAAGAATAAAAATATCGATCCTATGAAAAATGTTTGTGATCAAATTTCAACAAAAAATTAATGTATCAAATACGTTTTAGGTATCCGAATAGGTGGTACAGAATTGGCGTAAATGGAAATTGCCTAAACTGAATTCCTGTGCTTTAGGATTTTTAGAAGCCCGTTTGACAGATGGTAAGAAAAAAAAATTATCCACTCTTTTTATAACAAATATAAATTTAAGTAGGGGCTAGGGGGCACCCCTTTGGACACTTTCTTAACTAAATTATTTTTCTAATTTTTACATAATATTATATTTATTCAAATACAGTTAATATTAAATATACTTCTTTGAGCATCTAATAAAAGTTTTTTCGACCAATTATCTCAAGAAATTGATCATAACAAAGTTAGAAAATCTCATTAAATGCCCCATGGTGCCCACAAGTGCCTTGTGACACTCAATAATAGCTTAGAAATTATAAATGGTGTTTTGAAAATACAAAAATAATATTCATTAATGAAAAGGCTATGTTTAATAATTTAAAATTGGACATAAAACATGTTTACATTCAAAGTTTTCACTGATTTCCTTATTTTGTTATGACATAAACCACTGAATTTTTTTGGCTTTATTACTGTGCTTCAGGATTTTTAGAAGCTCGCAAATATAAATTTGAGTAGGACAGTGGGGCACCCATTTGATGGACATTTTTACTAAATTATTTTTCTAATTTTTTATGCAATATTATATTTATTCAAATACAGCTCTAACATATTAAATATATTTCTTTGAGCATAGAATAAAAGTTTTTCCGACCAATTATCTCTTTAGGGAATGGATCATAAAAAAGTTAGAAAACCTCATTAAGTGTCCCATGGTGCCCACAAGTGGTCGACCTTGCGACACTTTCATATAATAACATAATTTTTTTCTAATGGCCGGTAATTTTTAACAGTTATAGCTGTAACTAAGTTCATTAACCCAGATAATGACGAAGCAGTAAGTATTTACATTGCGTTACCCAGTGGACACCTGTGGACCGAGACCAAGGAGGTGAAATAAAATTAAAATTATAATTGGTGTTTTGAAAATACAAAAACAACATTCCTTAATGAAAAGGCTATGCTTATAATAATCTAAAATTGGACATCAAAGATGTTTACATTTACCATTTTAACATTTTTAATTTTATACAAAAACAACATTCCTTAATGAAAAGGCTATGTTTATAATAATCTAAAATTGGACATCAAAGATGTTTACATTCACAATTTTAACCGATTTCCTTATTTTGTCATGGCATAAATCACCGATTTTTTTGTTTCCTTCCATATACGTTTTTGCACCAATTTCTAAATTAAATCCTCTTAATTCTTAAATTATTTTTTTCAAAACATTCTTTTTTTTACTCATGAGAGAGGTTTTGGGGTTCTTTGGACATCTCCCTATTATATATATTATTTTTAACTACTCTGGTAGGTTTAGCAAAAAAAATTATCGGTTTCATTATACAACCGGGTGCCACTTGTTTTTTTGTTTGTTATACTGGATAGTGGATTATAATGGCCAACAATAGTGGCACCCTGTTGTATAATAGCACCAAATTATCTTCCACAGACTTGCCAACCTCTGAAAGTCAAAAATCAGGAGATTTTCCATAGAAATCAGGAGAAATTTTTATCGATGTATAGCCCATTGCAAACCAATTATAAAAAGATAAAATGTGCTCAAAATAAAAATTTAACAGTTTTAAAAATTTTTGTATTTAGTTATTGAAAAATATAAAAGTATAGAAATAAAAAACGTAACAATACAAAATGTTTTTTTTTTAAGAAATAATTACCTTTATGTAAAAAGTTGAATAAAAGTTAATGTATGTTGAGTTTTATAATGCTAGCATACCTTTTACTGAAGAACCTTTCTTTCCATTGCACTAATCTTAATAGGAACATATATTGAAGTCCTTTCCTTTGAAAAACTTCCACAAATTAAATGTTGTAGCTTTTAAACTACCTTATTAGATTTTAAAAAAATTAAACATCTTCACTATTAGAATTTAAACAAATAATTTCTTGAGTAACCATTGATTAAATACCAGGCATGTGATTGCTCCCAAATTTTTAGAAGTGTCTAGATGAGTTACAGTGCTATATACGATTTCAGGAGGGACCCAAATAAATCTGTCTAGGGGTCCTTTTTTGTGGTGAAATTTTTAAGTAAGATTTGCATTTTTTTTAACTTAATCTTAATGTAAAAAAAGTGGTGAAAAAGAGAGTTCCAAATACAAAAGGGGGTCTGGGGGTCTTCCCCCAGAAAATTTTTGGAAATTTGACCCTAAAAAACAGGGTTTTAACTTTTTTTGAACACCTAGTCAGATTTTTTTTTAGGGGGGGGGAAGTCTCCACGCTCCCTCCTTATATATCTGACTAAAATCAACAAAAATGCGATCTGAGAGGTTTCACACTAAATAGGCTCCTCTGACAACGAAAAAGTTTTTTCTGCATCGCAATTACAACGAGAAGCCAACTTCAACTAAGCGCCCGAACTTTTGCGAAAAATCGCTATTTTTCGACTTTTTCCGGAGAATGTGATCTCGAACACCGGACTTGTAGGCTTCTGACAACTCTAAAGTTGTTTTTTCTACATCGCAATAGACGACATTAGTGTGACGTCACTTGCTTGTTTGGAAACGTTGATTCTATCCGTGATTGGTTCCGTGATTGGAGGTAAATCCGTACCAATCCGTACGGAACCAATCACGGATGGAATCTACGTTTCCAAACAAGCAAGTGACGTTTTGACTAATGTCGTCTATAGCAACACAGGAAGCCGCCTTCCAACTTGGCGCCCTCGGCCGACCGAGAAAGCAGTCGCGGGAAGAACGGGACACTCCGCACGCAAAACGAAACTTGCACGAAAATCGCGATTTTTCCGACTTTTTCCACGAACTAGTCATTTTTCTTGGAAAAAATCTGGAAAGTAAGGATTATTTAACAAAGGGATTATCTGAAAAAAATTCAAATCAGTTCGCGGACCGCAGGTTGTGCATCACAAATTGAGCGGAATATAAAATTTCAAAAAATCGGAATTCCGATAATCAATACCTGTAAAATTAGCGGATTTCCGCTATTTAGCGGAAAAATCACATGCCTGAAATACTACATAACTTCTTAAGTAACCATTTACGGTTGGTTTTGGGCAGAATTTCGAAAAAACCAGGAATCCCGAAAAAAAGCGGGAGAAAACCGAGAAAGCGGGAGATTTTCGGGGAAAATCCGGAGGGCGGGAGGAGAGAGCGAAAATCCGGAGTCTCCCGCCAAAATCCGGAGAGTTGGCAAGTATGCTTCCAAAATATTAATGGTTACACATATTTTAATCTCAAAATAATTGTAATGAACTTCATTTTCCCTTTCACTTTTAGTAATTGTCAAGTTAGTAATTGTTTAGTTTAGTCAAGCTATTGTAACATTGCCCCACGCAAAACAAAATACTCATGTAAATATCCAGAAGCACCAAAGATTCCAAAACAAGTTGAAGAATGGATTTTACTTAATTTACAAGAACCTATTAGCACAAGATCATAACTATAAAATTGCTTCTGAAAAGGGAGGTGTCCCAAGGTGCCCAACTCTCCCCTATTCTTACTGTTATTAGTGCCTCGTAAAATCGAAGGTCAAGAAAATGTATATCTCCTTTTTTTTCCTTTTGCTACACTAACGAATGTGAGCAAACTATGAAAACATTATAAAATATTAATCATCCCCTAAACTTGGAAGCTTTTTGTTGCTGAATAGTAGAACTTCATAACACATTTGAACGCAAACACTTTTACCAATTTTTATCACTAGGAAAACCTTAATGTCCCGGTTTTTTTTTTGCTAAAAATTGAAAATGAATAGACTAAAAATGATAAAATTACTTTTAGGTCCCTAAAAGTATAGTGCGTACAAGTAGTACAGTACCCAAGTTATGGACACTTCTCAGATTTTATATTTTTATAGTTTAACTGCATTTTTTTTATAAGTAGTTAATAGTAAACCTCTTAAGTATTTTTTATTTACAAGATGGTGACTGTGGGATCATACAGGGTGTCCCAAAAAAGACTGACGCATTTTAAAAATCAATAACTCAAAAACTAAAAAAGATAAAAATGTGCGGTTTCTTGCCCCCTACTTGTTAGGCCAAAGAATTTTCATCCCAGAATTTTCGATTTTAGTTCCAAAATTTTAACTAGATGGCAGCACAAGAATTTTTTGAGGGATTTAGGGAAAAGGTATCGGAATAATCCCTGTTACTTTACTTGTGATAGGAAAACCAAAGTTTGATTAAAAATCGATTCACAGAATCGAATGTTGTTCGATCCTGAACGAATCTTATTCGATTCTCGGAAGATTTAAGAATCGATCTAAGGAAAATATTAAGATTTGGGTTACGCTTTGAATCAGTTTGACAACTAAACCAAACTGTGGTCCTCCCCTTTAGACGGATCTCTCATTTCAGCCAATATTTTTCAAATTACTGAATTTGATTTTGTTAAATACGCATTAATTTTTTCTAAATAGTTGAAATCCAAATAAATTCTTTAAACGTTTATTGCGGGAATGAGAAGTTTAAATAATTGGTGTTCTTTAGAAGAACATTATATGGTAGTTTGTGCTGCGATGCACATAACAGGGGTGATTGTGTTGCGAGTGATTATCCTATAGATTACCGTACCGGATTTTCTATTAAACTTGCAAGTTTCTATGGCGGATGTTGATCAGATAGCGTTGGGTGGGAAAAGTAAGCTCTTTCTTTAAAAGCTCTTTCTCCGGTTGAACAGGTTAGCTGTTGCGAACGCGGCTATAAACTGTTAAAATAGCTAGACCTATTTTACCCCATACCTATTTTACCCCACTAGACCCATTTTTCTCCACCCCACCCTACTCATAATTCGATAGAGATGTGGGTACATTACATATGCGAGTAGAGTAGTGATGGGTGGAGTAAAATAAACATATGGGGTTAAACAGACTATATAAAATTTATTATTTTTTGACATCCTGATTCTTCTTGAGTCCAAAGAAAAATCAGCATGCCAAAATAAAAATTAAAAAAAAAAATATATAAATATATTCTGTTTAACCCCGAAAGATAATTTTTCAGCCAACCAACCCTATTTTCACTAAAATAATAGTTTAAAGAAGTTCCGCACTTACACTTAAATTATTTCCAAATTCATCCACTTATTTAATTCCGAAAATAAATGTAGTTTAAATTTAGTGTAACTTAGTCTGATCGGGGCCCTTTCTAAACTTAATATCCCCTCTATAAAATGTTATCTCAAAGATTCTAAAACTTTGATTTTCCTTTAAAATATTTTACATAACCATCCTCTTGAAAAAAGCAGTGAAAAACGCTTCATATAGAAATTTTAAATAAAAAAAGTTTCCGGTGATTTAAAATGTGTATAACCCCCTAGCTAGATTAAACAATTAATGGAGCAGCCTTTGTCAGAAATCATGTTCTAATTTTCCACGATATTCCTTAAAAAATAATTTCCAATTAGAACTCAAAGTTCGATTTCCCAAAGATTTTATTATTTGGAATTAAATCCTAACAATATCTCCTCTGTGCCATAAAAGATCAATCAAACAACCAACTAGCTAAAGCATTTCAATCTAATTCGATTCTGAAATCGATTCTATCTCTCAACTTCGATTTTCCTACCACGAGGCAACAGCAGGGATACCGCTGATAGTTTATCCCTAAATTTCAGAAAAAGTTCTTGTACTGCCATCTACTAATGCATTTTGGAACTAAGATTTTGAAATTTTGTGTACAAAAATTCTTTGCCCTCCTAAGACGGATGCAAGAAACCGCTTATTTTTATCTTTTTTAGTTTTCGAGTTATTGATTTTTAAAATGCGTCAGTCTTTTTTGGGACACCCTGTAAATACAACAAACAACGTTTGTATCTCAAAATTACGGTTTTTTTATTAATTGAATATAAGTGATTCTATAGAAATCGGAAAAAGTAATGCCGTATTTTCTGCGATTATGGTTTCAATACATACAGACATTTGCACTTTTTTGGAGTTTGTTGCTATAATGTCATGGTTTTTTTTAAGAGTTTCAATTAATTATTCCTTTGTGGGGATATATTATTGCTATGCAATTGTCTAAAAGTTCTGCCAGTACAACCCAAAGAATTAGAAATAAAAAAAATCTTTTTTTTTCAATGCTTAGTAAGGCTATTCAGACATTCTTAAATAGATGATAGACTACTTCAAATATTTTTAAATTTTTTGATGCTTTGAGTGTTTGAGAGTTTCTTTTCTTCAAGAAATGTATTTTTTTTAATTAATTTTAAGGATATAATTTTTTTAAAACAATAGAGTCACATTGATATGTTTTTAAAGTCCAATGTAAAAAATATAGTGGAGTCGCTTGTGTCAAAAACCAATGGTGTTAAAAAAACTTTTGGCAGAAGCTTAATGAGTGGTATCATTCGATTCGTAATGACTTCTACATCAACGTGGTACCGGGTGTTTTTTCTGATTTCCGTGCAGGGGGTTTCTATGACGTCATGAATGCAAGATGGCCGCCGCAGGAAAAAAGCTGTAAATGGCGATCTAGCTATGTTATCGGAACTATTTTTGGACAAAATGCTCAGAAATATATATTTTTATCGAATAGCTACAAAAATAAGCATCTAAATCGGTTTAAAATTGCGTTTATGAAGTCATAACCAAAAAATGGCTATTTTCACCAAAAATACAGTATTTTGTCATGTAATACTTTAAATAGATGCTATTTTCAACGTGAATGTAATGAAAATCTCTCATATAAAAGCCCACGTCACTCACTGACTCACTGACTGATTCTGGAACGCTCGCACACTATGATGCCATCTCGCAATAATAATCATAATCATCAGAAAAATATAAAAGCCCACGTCACTCACTGACTCGATGCCATCTCGCAATAATCAGAAAAATAAATAAATAAAAGTAATTAAAATTTTAAAATAATATAATAGCTTTTAAATAAATATCTTTCAAGAAAGTTGGTTTACTTAATAAAGGTTAAAAAGTTACTTTTAGGGAAGTTGGTTTCTAATTCAACAATAATAAATTATTAAAGTTAAACTTCTTATTTAATGTATAATTAATAGGAACTTGAAGTAGTAACGAGCGAAGCTCGCATAAAAGGCTAGCCTAGCTGTAAGACCCGGCTTTGCCGGGTCGTAACAGCTAGTATGTTCATAATAAAAAAACCAACAATGAAAATTTCATTGATGGTCACAAAAGGCGGATATGACGTCAGAAATCCAAAATGGCTGTCACATAGAATAAAAATTTTTATTTTTTTATTAAAAAATTTTTTAATTGGGAATTATTACACTTATATGAATGTAATAAAGGTATTTTGAGGATAAAATTTAACAAAACATTTTGAAATTCCTGAAAATAGCATCGAAATATTAGGTGTGAAAGACAGAACTACAGTATTTTGTCATTTTAATTCCTTAAATAGATGTTATTTTCAACGTGAATGTACAGAAAATATGTTCATTATTAAAATGCCAGCAATGGAAATTTCATTCTTTGTCACACAAGGCGGATATGGCGTCAGAAATCCAAGATGGCTGGCATGTGAAATGAATTTCTTTAGTTTTTTACTCCAAAATTTTTTATTTGGGAATTATTATACTTTTATTAATGGTGTAATAAAGTCATTTTAAGGATAAAATAATTCCCAATTACCACGTTAATGTAGACGTCATTACGAATCGAATGATACCACTCACTAAGCTTCTGCCAAAAAATTTTCGAAACATGAAACAAGCGACCCCACTAATATTTAATTTGTACTAGAAGAACTAGTTTTTAGGATATTAATTTGAATAATAATATAATGTTATATTATGATATTAAGCTAAAAACTGTTTTTTCCCATAGTGAGTTTTAAGAGAAATGCAAAGAAAAGGAAGACCAGACACCAAGTTATCGCAGGTAGATTTTTGAATTATTTTCTTCATTTTTAAAATTAGAATAATTGTATTTTGAATATTTTTAGGTTTATAATTTTTCAAAAGAAAAAAATGTACGATGTTTTTTTTTGAACATCCCTTGTTAGTATCTTTTTTTTTTCTTCACATTAAGTTAATTTCTCACAACGATTCTTTAAAACTAGAGGTAAAAACAGACTCTAGGGGGTCGTTCGAATATTACGTAAGCATGGTAATGTGATTTCTTAACCCCTTGTTTCCTTGTCAGGAAAAAAAAGCAAATCATTAACCTCCTTCTGATACTAATCTATGTAGGCAACTGCCCTAAATTCCCCCACCGGTTTTTTTTGTACAAAACTTTCAAAAATATGATCTGATTTTAAAATGTAGACTAACTTTGTTTAAATTAAAATGAAAACCAATTTCTAACCAACTAATTAAATTTTATGATGAACAGTTTAAATTAAACTATATTTACAGATTAAAACAGTAGTTCCAAACTTTTTCGACTCGGGGCGGCCTTACTGATTAAAATTCTTCCACGGCACCCTTAAAAAAAGGAGTAATTTGGAGAAAAAAAATTAAATTTTCATTTGTTTTAAATTATGGACTGCTTCATAAAACGGTGGTTTTTCCCATTGTAAACCTTACCGTTTAAAAATGAAAAGCAGGTACAATTTTCAAGCTTTCAAATATCCTCTAATTTTCCCAAACTTTTTTTTATCAATATCTGTCTTTAAAAAATCAGCCACCCCTCCTAACCACTTCTTACATCCTAAACTTTTCTTACGTCATCGAATATTCTAAAATGTTATTTTTAGAGAGATAAATCGGAGTGTGATATATGCAATGAAATGACATAATTTCAGAGCGTAAAGATAACTTCTTTTCATAACTATGGGATTTTAAAAAAAAATTATTTTGAAAAACGATACTCTAAAAATTAAGTTGTTAAAAAGGTTTTGGGTAATATGAGGTGTTGTTTAAGAGAAGAGGAAGTGAATATTTGTATGTAGAAGTTTGGGAACAACTAGGTTGCAAGATATTTGCGGAAATACTATATTTTTAATGTATCATCATATAAATACTACTGATATTCCCCTCCCACCTTGTCAGCAAAAAATATACGAATGGAAAATTCTACTCCCACTTTAGTGCTTTTAAGTAATTCTTGAACGGCCCCATAGTACATAATTGAGGTGCTCGAGCTTACCCCAAGCAAGAACTTTATATTGCTACAAATAATAATTTGAAAATCCTTCATCTTTAATGTAATGGTACAAATAGCAATTTAGAGCTATGGTTTTTATTGAGTTTGAGTTATTAAGATGACTTGGTTTGTTGAATCTAGTGTCCTTCAAGAAGATAGAGCAGGGGTACAAAAACCTTTTTGGAAAGAATGCCACTATAGTGTTTTCAGGTGACGTCACGAGCAGCTATTTTCTTTTAACTCTTAACCTTTTGTAGGGCTTTTAACTGTTGCTAAGGCAGTTGCTAGGTAACGAGGTATCTGTTGATAAGACGGTTTTTAGGAATGGGGTCACGTGATTGCAAATGCTCCAATAGAAGAATTCCACGACCAGTAATTTTCTGTAACTGTTAACCTTCTGTAGGGCAAAAAACTAACCTTCTGTTGCTAAAGCTGTTGTTAGGTCCGAGTCATGTGATTGAAAATACTCTATTTGGGAAACAAAACTTAAGAGTTCCACTTCCACTTTTTTGAATTCATACAAAAAAATATAAAAAAGTAAAGTATTATTCCTTGACTGATTATGATAATTTTACGCAAAAAAAACATTGTTTCGCATGTACGTATAAATAGTTGAGATGTAAAAATTAAAATATGGAGTAACATAAATCCTCGAAAAGTTTTAGGAATTCTCACTCAAGACGAGTTTTTAACACATTTTTCAATACAAAGTAATTTGAAAATCATTGAATGAATCAATAACTTCAGAAAAATATCCAAAACACTAAAAAAAGTTATAGACTTTGTAATATCTCAGTAAAAGATCTCAAAAATTTTTAAGCTATGCAGTAAAGTTGGCTCTAAATTAAGAAACTTCAAAAATGGGAGTCCTTCAGACTCCTAAAATAGACTTGACCCACAAAAACTATTACAAATTAGAGATTAGACACTTTAGCAAAATGAATAATCGTGAAAAAATGTTTTACAAATAATTAGAATTGACACAAGTAACAAAACAACGTTTAATTTGCACATATGAAATTTAAAATCTTAAAGCATACAAATGTGTTTCGGGGATAACAGTGGCGGATCCAGTGGGGTGGCACTCTAGAAAGTGCCCCCCCCCTTGGACCCAAAAAATCACTCATAAGTCCCCAAAAAGTAATCAAAATGAGTTAAAACCCTACTTTTACAGGTGAAATTTCAAAAAATTTTCAGGGGGAGGTCCCTCATATCCCCCAGCGGTACGAAAAGGGGATCTTGAGTGATACGTTTTAGAAAAATTTTGACGTTTTTCTCAAAAGGTAAAGGTGATGGTCTGAAAAAGTGCCCCCCGTTGAAGCCGTGCTGTATCCGGGCCTGGGGGATTCATGGATCCCCTTTGTCAGTGGAGGTATTAGTGACCTTTTACTGACGGAGGGGATCCATGTATCCCCAAAACAAATTTGTATGTTTTAAGATTTTAAATTTCATGTGCAAATAAAACGTTGTTTTTTTACTTGTTTACGACTTTGCACAAGTTTGCTTTTATTTTTCAATTAGAACTGAGTTTAGATTAGATGGACAGGGGCACTGAAACCTCATTGATGACGCCTGATAACACTATTATTTTTTCAAATTTTTCCAATACATTCGCGAGCCACTATTTTAACTCCGACGTGCCACACTGGCACTCGTTCCGCGGTGGCCATCCCTGAGATAGAGAGTGGAGGAGATAAGAAATAAGACAGAGAAGATGGAGAGACATTGGAATGTGAAACACAAGGAAAGATAAATATAGGGGTGAATGAAACGCCACGAGAGAAAGTTAAACGAATTGCAAATAATTGAAAGAGAACGTTTATCACTGTATTTCTATCTTTCTCGTTTTTTGTATCTGTACATTTCTCTTTTCTTGTGTTTCCCATAATTTGTGAATGTTTCTCTTTCTTTTCTCTTAAACCCTCTTTCTATCTCCTAGAAAATCAGTTAGATCAACCACGGCTTACTAGATACTATACAGGCTAGCCGAGGTACGGAAATCATTAAAAATCCAGATGGCAATACTTGACAAACTGGCGAAGCAAATCCACAAAGTTGAAGGCGGGGCTTTTAATGGCTTAAAAATTCAACTCAGCCACTAATGGCCAACAATTAGAAGTTCACGTCATGAAAACACGTCTTTATTTTCCCTTATTTGTCAGTGTGTTATCCTATTGGTTGGGTGATATAGGTAGGACTTGTGGCGATCCAAGCGGGAAAAGTTGTCAAATGGTTTTCATTATTTAAAACTCGGCTAGCCTGTATAGTAAGTATCTAGTAAGCCGTGGTTCAACAAATTAGGTCGTCTCAATAACTCAGTTCAAACCATAGCCCTAAATTATTACATCTACTTGAAAATGAAAGATTTTTCGGATAGTGAAGTTATTGCACGAAACAATTGATAAATAGGCCGAAGTCTGGTAATAAGATACAGTAGATAGTGCAGTTTTTTCTGACCGTAATTCTGTATGTAGAAAGATTATTTTAGCGTTGGAAGACATTCTCTTAAAAAAAAAATTCTATAAACTTTAATTTTTGAAATTATGACATCGATATTTTTTTTTGAGAGAAAGTTCTAATCTTCTTTCTTCTTTATATTGCTTATTATAACTGCGTGTGAGATGAAAAATGGGATCAAGTAAAATGAACTCAACGAATTAGGGTATTCACTGAAAATAAACCATTTTTAAATGAGTGTGTAGAAAAAATATCTGGTCTGAAGATTTTAATTTTTGTAGTAAGATATATATTAGTACTTCAAAATTTATGTACAAAAATAGCCCATTTTAATATTACAATAGAATATGACATTAATTATGAAAATACAATTTTATAGATTAGTAATTTCACATGAAATTTAAAGCAAATACTTAAAAAAGTTTAATCCCACCACTATATTAATTGTTTAAAATATCAAATGAAACAAAAATATAAAAAAAAACAAACTATCACAAGAGCCTGGCTACTATATATCAAGAAAGAAGACTACATATATTTTTTCATTTAATCCCCTACTCTCTGTACAAACTTTTGCTAAAAACTAATTTATGCATAACATTTATGAATACATAAATTTTGAATTTCCAGTTACAATTTAGTACAAAAAATTTTGATTAAAATTCCATATTTTTATACAATTTAATTTTTTTCAAGTTTCTCAAAACTAAATTTTTTGGCCTTATACCCTTTTAAAACTAACTATTCAATTCCAAAAATAAGGAAATTACGTGTATACTTTGGTAAGAAAATATAGTTAGTTGATTTTCCTCAAGGAACTATGATAAAGGTTTATACAATTTCAAATTTCAGTTATAAAATCTTTTCACACATTTTGAATTACAGCAAATGTATAAGTATTTAATGATTTAAATTTTAAAAAGATTTTAAAAACTAATTGATGGGATGGGTGTGCTGCTCTAATGAAATCAGGCCTACTACTATATCATGAACATTCATAAATAAGGACTTGCTCTATACCCTGCCTTATGTGTTTACAAATGTTGTTATAATAATGTTATCAAGCTAAAAACTATTTTTACCCCATAGGAGTTTGTATATGGAAGACCAGACACTAAATTATCGCAAGTAAGTTTTTGAATTTTCTTCATTTTGAAAATTAGAATAATAGTATTTTGAATATTTTTGGTTTATATTTTCTCAAAAAATTATACAATGTCTCTTAAATAATAAAATTAAATAAAAGCAATTATAGTATATTTTTTAAAATTTATACCTCCATAATTGTTTTTAAATTAGACCTTTTAAAACAGGTTCAAACTCATTTTCAGTGTTATATGATTAGAGAATTTTATAATCAAATTTTCCATGCTTTATGGAATTTTCCATGCCATTTTCAAGGAAAACCTTAGACTCCAAAATTTAGAAGGGGTTTGGCTGTCCTCCGACAAAAAAATAAGTTTAGAATTTCTACCCTTAAAAGTATATAGAGTTCTGACTCATTTAGAGTCCTTTGGGTTACACCCGAAGAGGACCGCTCATTGTAAGTCACATAAATTTTTAAAGAAAATAACAGTATATAAATTGATGACAAATTTATTTTTTTTGGGTGGGGGTTTGCACCTCTAACCCCCCCCCCCCTTGGATACGGCCCTGGCCCGTCCCCCTCTTATATACGCCTCTTACCTTGGGTGAGATTGGTAAATTGGCACCATCCTTTAAGAGGGAATTTTGGGTCTCCCCCAAAAGTGAAAAATAGTTTTTTAAACATTGGTCCTAATTAATGGCTTCCCCCGGGGGATCAACGCCCGTGGCAGGTGGTTATCGCTAAAGCCCCCGTGCAAAAAAAAAGACCCTCCCAAAAGTTTCAAAATAAAATGAGATCTAGATGCCTGGGAAAAATCCATACTGCAGTCAGTGTTATTCCTAGGATTTTTTTGGAGGAGTGAAATTGAATTATGAGGAGTGAAATACGGAAATAGCATGTACTATACATATACAGAAAAATACGAAAACCGCAAAAAAAGAAAATTACTATGGCTGTATGAAAATACAATTAAAAAGTATGATAATTAGGGTGCCTAGGCTTTTGGCAATTGGCTTTGGCCAGAAGTAAGGCGAAAATGTCTCCGCTGAGATCAGTTGGTGTTTTGAGTAGGAAAATATTATTTGTTGATTTCGGTGGGGCCACGCGGTGCATTTTTTGAGCTAAACCTTTGTGAAAAATTCAAAGAGTGAAAATACTCCTGGCTAGTTTTTTTAAAGAGTATTTCCGATTTTCAAGGAGTAAATACTCTCTCAGGGGAGTTAAAAATATCTCCGACTGCAGTTGAAGTTTAAACGTGTTAAGTTGGTGTTCATTGAGAAAAAGCGCTTTTTAGAATGGTCTTTGAGTAAGTTCTGCCGTTCTTAATGTACGAGGTGGCTTTCTACAGGGTGTCCCGTAAATGATGTGTCACACTTCTAGGGGGGATAGTAGACACCTAGACGAGTCAGAATCACATAGGACTTAGGGGTCCCAGACCCAATCCCAGGGAGTTAAAAATGGAGCGACACCCCAAAACAAGTATTGAAAAATTCAATTTGTACAAGAACTACTATTGGTAAAAATGTAATTATGGTCTGAAATTTTGTGGTTTAATATGATCTTTAAAATTATCTTGACAGTTTTCAATTTAAAATTTTTTTATTACGAAAAAAGTTAAAAAACAGCAAAAAAATGTGAAAAATATGCCAAAACTTTATTTTGTTTTCCAAAATCCTTTCTTTTGATTTGATAATCTGAAAGAGCATAATTAATTAACCTTATGTCCAAAGTTTCACGTAAATAGCATCAGTATTAAACGCTTGAGAGCCTGTTAAAGTTAGTTTTAGGCGTGCTAAATCGGCTTCGGAAAACGAATGTTCAGGGAGAATCTACAAGTTACGGATAGATGTCTGAAAACTTTCATTCCTCGCCCGATTTGGCGAGACAGGAGATGAGTATGAAAATATCTGAAATGCGCCAATTGAACAATTTGGCGGGATGAAAATTTCAAAAGCGTAAAATGTTGATTCTTAATTCTTATTATTTTTAGAAAACAAGAGATTAATTAATTTAATTTAAAAATTTTTTGAACATAAAGAACAAACATGATTTTACTACTGATTTTTAGGAACTATCGATCTTAAAAATCAATAGTATGAATTGTTAGAAATTATCTGATAGTATCGATAGTTTTTTATTCAATCGATAGTTGTGTTAGTTTTACAAATGTATCAATCATGCAAACAGCATTACTACTTATTGCGTTTAATGAGAAAAACTTTGCATTTGATAACTTAGGTAAAAAAACAGAAGAATCTATTATTTACAAACATGGTTCGTAAAATATCTTTTGTACCAAGTGGGGATACGTCAGCCGGTGGATCCTCAATCGCTAGGTTCCTGATTTCGGGTTGCGATACAAGGGTGGTTCCTATTAATTAAAGAATGATATAATAAGCAAGTGGGTATGCAGGGTCTCCCCTCAACTTCCGATATAAGAAATTTGCAAAATAAAAGAATGCAGGTTATTGAAAGTTATGACAAACCTAAGATATTGCTTATCGGACGGTGAGTGGATAGCCCCCATACACTTTGCTTATTCCCATTGACATTTCTCGATTAATAGAAACCAATCTTGTATCGCAATTCGAAATCACGAACCCAGCGATCGAGGATCCGCCGACTGACTTATCCTAGTGCAGGGGTATTATGAAAAATAACGACAAAAACTGTTTACAAAAAGTGTTCAAAGTTGGCATGGTGGTTCACTTTTTTATAGGATGGGATTTATTTTGAAAAAAAATTAGTAAATTACTAATTAATTTACTTAAATTTTTGCCTTCGATTTCAGACCGTCACAGAAGTCCAGAAGATAAATGTTTATTGAACTTAACAAAACAGAGACTTAAGAAAAAATAAGTTGTAACTATCCCTTTTGCTAAACAAACATTGCTTATTTTCTTAGGTATAGTAACAATTTTTTCTTGAGTGTCTGATTTGATAGCTTGAATACATTTACCTTTTAGACTTCTAGTGACGATCCGAAAACTAAGGCCACACATCGCCAAGGAAGTTTGAACTATCTGTAGAAGCGTAGGTTGGCGAGGAATCTCGTATCGCAAATAATGTTGGGAAATTTGGTGAGCATCTATCCGTAACTTGTAGATTTTGTCCCTGAACGTTCGTTTTCCGAAGCCGTTTTTGCTCCCATAAAACTAACTTTAACAGGCTCTCAAGCGTTTAATACTGATGCTATTTACGCGAAACTTTGGACCTAAGGTTAATTAATTATGCTCTTTCAGATTATCAAATCGAAAGAAAGGATTTCGGAAAACAAAATAAAGTTTTGGCATATTTTTCACATTTTTTTTGCTGTTTTTTAACTTTTTTCGTAATAAAAAAAATTTTAAATTGAAAACTGTCAAGATAATTTTGAAGATCATATTAAACCACAAAATTTCAGACCATAATTACATTTTTACCAATAGTAGTTCTTCTACAAATTGAATTTTTCAATACTTGTTTTGGGGTGTCGCTCCATTTTTAACTCCCAGGGATTGGGTCTGGGACCCCAAATCCTATGTGATTCTGACTCGTCTAGGTGTCTACTATCCCCCTTAGAAGTGTGACACATCATTTACGGGACACCCTGTATGATACTTAAGTGCGTTTATAAAATAAATATTAGACCTCAGTAAGTAAATCTTTTGATTATTGACCACATTTAGTTGAGCAAAACCACTAACGGAGAATGTTTCATATAGAGGCTTCCATTGCTTTTCTGCATCGTTCTTCACGAGGATTGTAGGAAAGGCTGAATCTGGGTACGTCTCTTGCTCCTCTGCATCCTTTCTGCGGAGCGTTTTAATCGGAGGCTTCTTTTCTCTTTTCATCCTCTCTAAGGATCATGCTATTGCTTCTCTCCATCCTCTTTAGGAACTGAAAGTCATTCTCCATTCGATGGCCTCTTGATCTTTTTCAATTTTTTCTAAAAAAAAAAAAAAACTATAGGGAGCACTTCATCCGACGGAGTTCACTTGCTCTTCCGAATTTTCACTACAAAGCGCTGCGCGTTTTTTTTTTGTTCTAAATATTTTCTAAGAACCACTGGGAGCGTCTCATTCGGAGAGTTCTCTTGCTTTTCTACATCCTCTCTACGCAGATCTCTTCCAGGATGGAGGCCTCTCTTTTCTCTCCGTATAATATCTAAGAACCTTCAGGAACAGTTGTGCTTTCCGCCAGCCCCTCATCAGGAAAAAAAGTTTTTGTTTAAATTTTATATAGCCACTATATGCTTAAGAAAGGTGTTGAAACTTTGATGAAGATCTAACACGTGAGGCTTCTTTAAAATCATCTTGTTCCATGTAGAAAATGTTATAAGGTCATGTGCACTCAATATGCCTTATTGGAGCTTTAGCGATATTAAGGATATATTTAAATGACACCACGTGAAGTAATTTTGACGATGCTCATATTACAGCCTTATTCACAGAAGGATTCCACCAATCATAGTCAGCGAAAAGCTTATTTTCTTTCTTTAGCTACTGGTTAACATCGACGCTGATTGGCTGTGAGTCTAGCGCAGGGTATTCCAACTGGCGGCCCGCGTAGCTCCCTGAAAACCTCCCAAAAAGTAGCTTCAGAACACTTTTTAGCAAACTTAAATTCAAAAACTTTTCGGGGGAGGACCTTCGAATCTTATTTACCTCTTATATTATGGAGTAGCTTTGGTCAGTCGTTTTCTATGGTGAAAAATAAGAAGTTTGAGGTTACAAGAGGGAGGTTGTATAACCTTGAAATTTCCCCTGAGGGGGGAGCAAGGGGTTATAAAGGCTTAGGTCAACCTTTATCACGAGGAGGGACAAATGGAGTATCCAAAAGTTAGGTGAAACACTATTTTTAAGGAAACTTACATTTTCTGTAGGAAGACCCCTGTTTAATTAATATTCAGTATTAAAAGATGTATGAGGGTTAAAATTTTTTATATTGTCTGAAATTTTTGAAAATACAGTAGTACCTTTTCACAATATGTAAATTATCTTCGTCCACTTGACTTGTGATTTCGATTGCGGCCGTCAGGTACTTGGAAGTTGGAAACCCCCCTGGTCTAGCGCGTCGCTTCTCTTATCCTTGAATGGCAGAACTTACTTATTCAGTACCATAAATTTCTGAAATATCCACCGCAAAAATATTTTTGTGCAGAGACTAGGAAATGTGTATGAAATTGTATTAAAAATATAATTAGACCCCAATAATTAATTGTTTTCGACAAACGATGCTTAAAAATAAAGCGATAAACTTCCATCTATTGTTATTCCATTATTTCATTTTTTGCTATTCCTCTCAATACCATGAACAAGGGATATTGCATTTCATTAATTGTTTGAACCACAAGATCTGTCTGTTTTTTTTGCAGCCGCAAGTTTAAATGGCTAAAATTGCCTTGATCGCATATTTACGGTTGTGTAACTATTTCTGAAAGCTGGGTAAAGATTTTTTTTCTGAAGGGTGGTCCTCCTTTACTAGAATGTAAAATAAATTTTTTGCAGCGCCATTTTATTTAAAATACACTTAAGAATATTTGGAAGGGAAAAATTATTTAAACCATTAAAATTCGTCTTGTTAGTTTAATCTTAGTCAATTATTAATATTTAACAGTCGCTCTTCTGAGTGAATAATTTTGAAGTGTATGTTGATACTGGTTTATACTCATTAGCAGGTGTACATTGATATTATGTTACGGGGAATCTCTAAGTTAATAATTATTTTTGGTGATACTTTATTTCATAATGTTTTGCAGGAAGAACACTGGTGAACGTAATGGTTTTGAAGTTTTGGAACACTTGTCGAAGTAGTATCATGGACTGCTCTTTCGAGCTCGCTTTTCGTTCTAATTTAGGTAAATTAATACATTTTCTTTCTTATAAATTTATGGATTCACTCTCAGAAAAGTTACATTCGACTTAAAAGACATTTTTGAGATTTGATAAAATTGAGCTCTTTAAAAAATACTTTTTAGCTCAAATACAATCAATTAAATCCGAGTATATTTTACTCTTATTTTTATACATTGATCGACCACTTTATTATAACCACCCGAGAGTTTTCAGAAAATGAGCTAGAGGGTAATATGATCTGGATAAGTAAATTTTTTATGAGCTTGAGAATATTTTTAGCAAAGAACGGAAGTGGAACGTAGGATAAGATAAATAGATCGGATACTATTATAAATTTACCGTATCTGGACATTTTACGAGCATATTTAGATGAGTGTATTACTCAAAATGTGTATAAGCAAAAATACTTCGTCTGGATGCACTGTGATGTGCTTGTCAGAGCGAGCGATGAAATTGTGTAAGTTTGGGGAATGCATAAATTACGTGAGGTCAAAAAGGGGGGAGGGGTTTGGAAAAATCTCACCAAGGGGGAGGGGAGGTCGATTAAAATCTCACGTCAACTTTTTCAGTTAGAAATTATTAGAGAGTTAACTTCTATTTATTGCTGTCATTTAACAATTTTCGTCCGGATGATAACATAATGTCCTTTCCCCCACATTATTAATAATGTAAAGGTTTTAGGTGCTATGAAGCACTAAATGCAAATGAATAGGATAGAAAATAATTTTTAAAAAGTTGTTGGTAAATCTCATAGTATGAATAAGATACATTTTCAAAAATTTTGTTTTGGACGGTGATGAGAGGGTGATAATAATAGAGTGGCGATTTAGTGTATAACAGGGAAATGCAACTTATTTCCCCTGCAAAAATTCTAGTTTTGTAACAAACAATAAATGTTAGCCGCGATCACAAGTTAGGTTTACTGTATAACAGGCCTGATCAACATACGGTCGGTGGGCCACATACGGCAAGTAGGACCGTAACCAGACTTGATCCGTGGGGGTTGATTCAACATTTATTATACTTCTTCGGTACACCCTTACAAGTACTTTAATACGTAAGTGTTAAATGGCTAAATTTAAAATTGGTGTTTTCAATGTGAATCCCAAGTAAAATGAAGGGTCTAGAGGTCCTCCTCCAGAAATCTGAAAATTTCTTCCTCAAAGCTCGAGTTTAACACCCTTTAGATTACGCCTAAAGATCATTGTTTGTGGCAGAATTTTCAAGGAAAAACAGAAAGCGTAATAAAGGGAAAATTTCAAGGGGAGGTTAGGAGTCCTACTCTAGAATTATTTCGGGACTTTGCCCCTAATATTAGTATTTTAACTCATTTTGAGACTATTAGGATTCCCAAAGAGAATCACTGCTGTAAGTCACAAAACTTTCAAGGGAAAAACACTATAAAAATTTAAGTCAAGAAAATTTTTTTTGTGGGGGGGGGAGGTTGAACTTCTAAAACCCCCTTAGATACGGCCCTGCCGCCCTTTCGAATGTTACTAACAATTTAAGTGATTAAAGTTTAGTTTAAAATAGGCATTTATTTTGTAAATTTTTAAAGAAGGGTACAGAAATTTCAAAGGTATACTAATTTCATCAAATTATATATTTTAATATACGTTTCATTTTGCAACCACAGGGGAACAGCAATTTCGTTGACTTAGAACTGTGACTTGTTTTTGAATAACTTAGCTCCTGAATTCAAAAGTAAATGTAATATTTGTGTGTTACGTCAACTTTTTAAGATACAGGGTACCCCCAAAATGTGCATAAAAAGCAAAATAAATTACTTTGAATTCGATTTTCAGGGCCAAAAACCATTACTTTAGTCTTTAAATTACACCATAAAGGACAAGAAAGGTTAAAGTTTCTAAAATATGATAATTTTTAGCAAAAGAATAGGTTTAAGGGGTAATTACCCCCCTAAAAGAAAAAACCGTTTAAAATTATAGAGGTTATTTTACGCTTTTTTTTCTTATTTTTAAAGCAAATCATCTTTAAAAGGTCTTAACCCTTCCCCAAGGATCCAAATTTAATGAAAATAGGCAACAATGATTTTTACTAAAAGCGGTTAAGGTGTTAGCGTCCTCGTAGCACCCACGCAAGTGTTCGGAAAAAAATATTTTCATGCTTTGAAAAGTTTAAAAAGGACATTTTTCTTATAATAAAAGTCTTTCCAAAATGCCCTACCCCCAAATTGTGCATAAAAAGAAAAGTTAAGGGGAAACTTACTAAATATATAGTTATTACAAGTTAAATTATATTTCAACATTAGAAGGAAGTAATTTCCGTTTCATAAAATCCACTCTTTGCTATAAATTGGAATAGGAAACACTTTGGAACGGGGAAACATTGCCAAAGGGTTTGATTTTCTCAACTCAATAACTGAACATGTGATCAAGTTTGGCATGTTTTATATAAAACATGAAATAAATCTAAAAAAAAGGGTGAAAAAGATTTCAATACAGGATAAATATAATTCATCCTATATTGAGATCTTTTTCACCTGGAGAAACTAAAAGCAAAAAGAGATAGGTAACGAATTTAGTTTAATTCGGAGTTAGGTTGAGTTGTTAAAGATCTATCAAAAGTGACGTCAGGACTTCTATCGCACTTAAAATTTTGAGCTTCTCTGGCCTTATGAGTCTAGTTGGGCATGGTCAAAGCTAGGTACAACTATGGGTACAACCCGCGAGCTTTTAATCATCGATCTAACAAGGAAATGTTCTCTAGGGTGAGCTCACAGAATTGGACGAAAATTTTACAGGGGTTAGTGTATGACTCAAAACACCTTCTGTAAAAAAAATTAGCTGCTAAATTACAGTAGAAAAGCTGTAAAAAATTATTAAAAATTATCATATTTAACGCCAAATGTAACCCTACTAGGGGAGGATGCTTCCTTTGGCTCTGTGCCAAATGCTAGAATAAACTGGCGGCGTTTTCTCTGAAGTAGTTTAAATGAGCGAATAAAAAAAAAGGTTCATCAAATGCAAAAAAGGATTAAAATTGAATTAAAGGAGGAAAATTAAATTAAAGGAAAGGAAATTAATTAAAAAACTGTTGTTTTAATGGATATTCTGAAGTACTTTTAACAAAATATCTCAATTTCACGTTAAATACAAATTTAATCATCCCATCTGATAGAAAATTCGCCAAGTCGCCAAGTGGTGTTAACTGAATGTGGTTGGCATCTCAGAACCCAATTTTCAAAGTTAATTTACTCCTTTCCTAATGAAATTTAGCAGCTAATTTTTTCACAGTAAGTTTTTTTAGCCATCTTCTTATGCCTGTAAAATTTTCCTCCAATTCTGTGAGTTCACCCTGAGAACGTTTCCTTGTAAGAGTCAAAGATAGAACGTGTGACAAAGATAGACGTCGTGACTTAATTGAGTTCTTTTATTAATTTTATGTGAATTTCAGCTAAAGATTACTCAGCCCCATGCCCCCTTATAACCCCCATTCCTATAGGATTCCTAGTAGTCTAGGTGTACCCTACCGCTCTTAGCATTTTACCTCTAGTTTTTGATCAGCCCTGTATAGAAGGAATCTATTCGTTTTATTTTTGTTTAGACGTACAATTTTTTTGGGTTATTTGCTAAATTATTTCCACTATCAAAATAGTTTGTTTTGAAATAACGGTTGCGCCAATATAGTCGCTCTGAATCTTAACAGACCGGAAAATGTGTTAATGGCGAAATAATAATAATAATAATAATAATCTCAAAGAAATTGAATTCAAGAGAAAATTTGTAACCCTTTTGGAGAATGATCCATAATATTGTTATTTTCATAAATGTATCTGATTTTTTTTTATATTAGACGAGAGGATTTTTAACACTTAATTATTGGAAACTTTACAGGGACTCCTTTAGCCCAAGAAAATGTCTGTACTATTTTATAGTAAAAAAAACTGGAGTGTCGGATCTGTAGATTCTGCTAACAGGTTGGTGAAAGTTTTCATCCCTATTGTATTTCGAAATCCGTATTAGGAAGTACGTAGTTTGAAGCAGTCCACTTCCCAGAACTATTTAGGGGACGTCCATTAATTACGTGAGCCTATGGTCTGCCAAAATTTTCAGATTCTAACCAAATATCGATAAACATAGTACTATAACTCTTCATTCGGGGTATATACAGAGTGAGGCCCCGGTGGCGTAGTGGTCAGCGTACCTGGCTACGCTACGAGCATACCGACCCAGGTTCGATGCCTTGCGGCTCCTGCTTGGGTAGCTGGTCATTGGTCAACTCAGCCCTTCATCCTCTGATGGCGGTCGATAAAATGAGCACCAAGCTTGCTTGGGGAATCAACTGGGGGTCCAGAATCGGGCTATCCACTCGGCCTGGACACAAGCTAAGTAATTAGCACCCCAGGCTAATGAAACGGAGATGGGCACCACATGATGGGCCACTTAGGCCCGGGCAGAATTTGATTTGATTGATATACAGAGTAATTATAATTTAAGTTTCGATTTTATAAGGGTCTAAAAAAAAGTATTTGTCAGAATGCCCTGATATTTTATCTGAGTATTCCTGAAAAGCAATGATATATTCTTTTTTGAAAAAAAAATGTATCAAAACATTTTACGATAGATGGCTCTATATTTATTAGGGTGGTTACAAAAAAATCAACTTTTGAATTTCTTGGGTCTTACCCCCTTAAAATGTGTTAACAGGCTAAAAATGAGATCGGCCAAGTTTCAACTCAATCTGATAACATAAACCCGTGCCGCAATGAGGTCAAAGTTCAGAAACACAGCTAGTTTTAATAAAGAAATCATAGTTTTTGCCCAATAAAACTGGAACCATTTATCCCAGTAATTTAGTTATGGGGTCATTTATAAGACATTTTATGCACTTAAACTCTGAGGCCATCGGATTTTATTTTCCAAAACATATAGGGCGCTATTTAGCATTTTTACAGCACAGGTTCTCGAAAGCGTATTTTCATGCAAAAACCCTAGAAAATTACGATATCACGAAAAACTTCCTTCCCTGGACTTTTCCCATTGCATTTGTTCCCAATATATAGTTAATGAGTTTTAGACCCCTTAGTAAATACGTGGGTATATACTTTTAAACCACCTAGGATTCGGAAAAAGATAAAAACTTGTTAACTTTTTCTTTCTTCACACCACCTACTTAAGAAAACGTTTTATCCCTTTTTTAAGGGAATTTTCTGGAACGGTTGCTAAATGAAACCTGGAGTATTTACTGTAATCAAATCAGTTCATTCATTTTTTCTAAAATCCTATTTTAAGTTTAAGTTGAAAACGAGTAACTTTGGTAAAAATATACCTTTTTAAAATTTAAAGTCTCATTTTTTACCCAATTGGCACATTTTAGGGGGGTACGACCTAAGAAAAGTCTCAAAAATGTTTCCCTATATACCTTGTGACCACCCTACTCTGTATACTCGTGAAAACCACTTGGACTGAAAACAAGCAAAATTGATGAACATAACTACTACTTTGCCTTTATTTTTTTATTCTGTCTCTAAAAAATACCATCGTTTTAGGAATGCTCTATTGAAATATTAGGCTGTTTTGTTGCGAACAGCAATTATTTTTACAGCCTGATAAATAGAAACTTTAATCATATTTACTGTATCTAATATTTTCAAAAATAAAAATAGGACAAATTATTTTAATTCTTTAAATTAATCACTAAATTATAAAACTATTAAACGTTAAAGTATTATAGTCTGTGTAATTTGAATTGGCGGTTGAAAAGTCACGTGATTTTCCTACTCCACGCACCTTACTCTCTGCGTTGCCATGGTTTCGCCAAATCTTAATTTTTTCCCACAATAAGCACTGCGCCAAATCCAGAATGTTTCAGGTAAAATTCGAATGAGAAATAAGACGCAAGATTTGACGATCACTAAAACATATACGCATTACTTGCATTACAATAATTTCTTATGATGTTAAGCTACTTTATAAGTATTTTGAATAAATTTATTTTTCTTGAAAAAATATTTTTTTAAGGTATTTAAATTACGTGAAAATTTTACTTTGAAATCTTGAAAGAATAATCAAAAATATAGTTCCCGGATTTTTTTTATTCTGAACATATTTTGACACTTTTTTAAGTTAACTTTATCATAAATCGATCGATATATCATAGCTTCAGATTTGAATTTTGTTTCACAAATATTTAATTACAAAAACATGTTCACTAGGTGCGGAAAGATTTATTCGATTAAAAGTAAAATTAGGATCTTGAATTTATAAAAATAAATAATACTGCGATAGAAACTATTTTATCCCAATAAATGTAATTCTTTTAACAATGTTTTCTGTAGTAGTTGAACCAAATAATCAAATTTATAAAACTTAAATCGGATCTTAAATATCATTAGATCCTCAACAGATCGCAGATCGTAAAGAAGATTGTAGCAGATCTTAAATAGGAATATAGCAGATCCTAAATAGGATTGTAGTAGATCTTCAAGATCATAAAACAAAGCTTAAAAACCCTTAAGAAGTATTTGGTGAGAATGGATTAATTTATATTCCAGAGCAAGTTGTTTACAGTTTACAGCAAAGCAAACGAATAAAGTGACTAAATTTATTTGCCAATTTCAAGTTGGCGGGCAAAAAATTCGCGCCCTGCCTTAACTGATGTGTAAAACTTAAAGGTGATTGTTTATATTTTTACGTTGTCACCAAGGCAACGAATTTTAAACCTACCCGTCATGTCCACCCGCGCCAATTCGAATTACACAGACTATAATATTTTATAGAAGCGGTAAAGTATATAAACGCGGAGGTTTCGAAAAATGCTGATTTTTAAAACAGCGAATAAAGACGAACCCAGAGTTAAATCCCTCACATTTTATTAATAACAAAACTATTAGTTTATAAAAAAATATTAAAGTTACTGGTTTTCTTCATTATCACGACTCTTTTAGGAAAAATTTCTTATTTAACGATAAAGAAATCCATCCCCGACCAAATACTATGTAACTATTATCAAGATGTTATACGTCAACCCTGCCATTAAAAGTGACAAAAAAAAGCCAATTGGAAATTTTGACGTTGTGGTAACGATATTGTAGGTAAACGACAAAGGATAGAAATAAAATTTGGGTGTTTGCTCCATAGTTTAAAGACTGAAAAGTCAACCCTTTATGGATCCAGCTTCATTTTAAATTCAACTTGACCTTATGTTAAAATTAACTTTTTCAATTAACTACTTTTTAAACTTGCCTAACATAAAAATAGACACCTAAATTTTATTTTTATCAGTTGCCCATAATGTCATTAGGGGACATCCAGAAATTACGTGAGGTGTTTTTTTCCAAAATCTGGACCCCCCCCCCTCTCCCCTTGGTGAGATTTAGTGAGATTTTGCTGGACCTCCCCCTCCCCCCCACGTGAGATTTTCTCAACCACTAGTTTTGTTTTATCGGCATAAAAATTACCCATCCAGATCGCAAAATTTTGATACAAAAACACGTTTAAATCGAAAACATGGTTCTAACTTGTAAGTATCACGACTGACTGGCTAATGATTTGCTAATTTGACTAATCTGAGAGTTTTTTCTGAACTTGTGCTAAAAAATATTAAAGAAAAAACCGTGTATTTTCTTTACTAAAAGTTGACGTGAGATTTTAATTGACTCCCCCCTCCCCCCTGGTGAGATTTTCCTGGACTCTCCCCCTTTTTACCTCACGTAATTTATGGATGTCCCCTTATTTGTGACCCCCTGCTTAGTTTTCCCTCCTCAAAGACAACATTCATGGTATACTGACAGTATACAGGTATACATCATATGGTATACAGGTATACTGACATCAAGGGTGGATTTACATGAAGCGACCATCCTGGACCTATGGGGGGCCGCCTTTTAAGAAAGTTGGGGGTTCTTCCCCAGAAGAATTTTGAAAATTTGGCCAACCGATTTTAGGTCGTCTACACCAGAGGTTCTCAAACTGTGGGTCGCCAGTCAGTTTTTGGTGTGTCGTGACTAGTTTTTAATTTAAGAATTTCCTTAGGCAATGATGTTGTAATCGCATTTTATCCCAGATTATCAAAAAAATAATAACGAGTTAAAATCCTCATTTTAAGAGTCAAATTTTAAAAATTTCTCTGGGGGAGAAATCTTCAGACCCCCTTTCTGACTCTGGAGCGCATTATTGCTCCTATAATCAAACAATTTGATACGCTTAGGTTCAAATATTTCTTTTTAAATATCTAACAAGTTAATATAATGTAATTTATTACTGTAAAAAAAAAGTAGATGACCAACCCACACACTCTCGAAGCTAAAGTGTTATAGGAGGTACGGGAAAATTAACTGAAAATGAGGTGGGTCGCGTTAGAGTTCATTTATAAAAAGTGGGTCGTGATGTTGGAACGTTTGAGAACCCCTGGTCTACACTACAGGTCCGTACAACCAAACTTTAGTTTTTCGGGAAGGGTGTTGACTCCCAATTTTCCCCCCTAAGGTTTCTCCAATACCAGAGTATTTTACAGATCAAATGCGAACATTCGTGCAAAAATATCTAAATTTCGTTGACGGTGCTCATATGACGCCACAGGGTAGGAAGGGGGTCTGGGGGGGACTTCACCCAGAATTATTTTTAAAATTAGACCTTAAAGTGTAGTCTCTATTTATTTTTGAACTTTTATGACGGGATTTAAGGTCCCATCCTCCGAGAGATGTCCCAGAGATGAGCGGTCATCTCTGCTCTAGATGGTAAAGGGTTGCCCTCCTCCCCATTGTCACAAATTGAATACCTCCGAGCGCGATATCATTTATGGACGGCCCCTAATAAGTTCAATGTAGCATTATAATACAGTTTTAGATAGTATTTGCATTTTTAAGAACTTAATATAAAAAGTAGTAAATAATATAGTTACAAACGCAAAAGGGGAGGCCTTCCCCAGAAATTTTTGGAAATTTGTCCAAAAAAGCAGGGATTTAACTCGTTTTGGTCCGAGCCCACAGGGGGAGTAATTGACCAGTTGCCCCCCTCCCTGGATCCGCGCTTGGAAGCGACTCGATCGTCGCGACTGTTCAAAACTTTCTTATAATACCCTACAAATGATGACGTAACAATAAGTCATAGCACTAAGAACCAATGGCAGGTCCAGATTCTAAATCGATGGTGAAAGCAAGTCGCTACATGTAAATCTAACCTATTAAGTGTCGTCTATTATTTACAAAACGGGTGAGTTTGAAAGGGGTGGTCAATTAGAATTTTACGTCAACTTCAATTCAGATAATGTACATTTTATGTTATGTAACAGAGACAAATATGTTTGTTTGGGGACATTTCTAGTAGTGGTAGTACATCAAGCTGCCACACTTCAGACCCGAGTTCTTCCCTGGTTGGGAAAGGCAGACTCACATGGAAACTTTCCCTTGCTAAACTCACAGAAATGGACGAAGATTTTACAGGGGTTGGTAGATGACACAAAACACTTATTTTGAAAATATTAGAATTACAGTAGAAAGCGGTAAAAATTCTTAAAAATGTTATTTTTAACGTTAATGCTATCCTTCAAAGCGAGAAATGTAGAGGAAACGTCAAATACTAATGATGAACTGGCCGTGTTTTCTTTGTAAGTAGTTTAAATCGGCCATTCAAAAATGGTTCCTCAAATGCAAGCCAAGTCAACAAGTGGTGCTAAGGAAAGGGGCCAAATTTTTAATATTAATTTTACTCCTCTATAAAAAGATAGAGACCCCGTGGCGTTGTGGTAGGCCATTGTGCTTTCACGCCACTGGTCCGGCGTTCGATTCTCGGGTCCCGGGATGGAAAAGGTTGACCCAACCTTTCAACCCTTCAGTGGGTCTATAAACTGAGGACCAAGCTAACTGGGACATATGCCTTGCACCCCAGGGCCAAGAGTACGAAGATGGGCATGGTAGGCCTTGGCCCACTAGGGCTCTTGTGCCAATGTGTTTAGTTTGAATTTATAAAAAGATGTCGTAGCTATTTTTTTCACAGTAAGGGTTTGGCGCCATGTTCTTATGCCTGTAAAATTCTCGTCCGTTTTGCAAGTTTAGCTTGGGAACGTTTCCTTGTCAGCCTTTTATACCTTTGGATTGATAAAATGAGGACCAAGTTAACTTGGGGAATCAAAAGGGCCTTTTCACCTAGCTGACTGAGTTATAGACACGTTCAGTAACAGCTTTGTTCATGGTTTCACCCAGTATGGATGGATATACTGCAGTCCAAAAACCTAACGATATTGGTACTCCCTCAAGTATTCCCCTGTTTCAACTAATAATTTATAGTTATAAAACATAATTAAGTTATAAAATTCGATAAAGTAATTATGTATACGAGGGCTGTCCGTAAAGTAAGGCTCTCAAAATTCTGCAGATGCGAGGAACACTGTTATGGTGGATTTGGATACACTGGCCTGTACCTTGGACCCTTTTCTTCAAATCCCCGCCTCCAACAACAGTCTATGCTTATTAAAGGTTTGGCAGCTGTTACAGTTGGAGCTTTCGCTGTTTCCTCCCGCCAACCGCGTTAGCCGTCCCCCACATAGGCCGTCCAGCACGTTGGTCGTATTGGGCGTCTATACGTCCGTTTTTTAACTCTGTACCATTTGCGCACATTTTGTACGCTCATACACTTTTCTCCGTAGACTTCACACATGTGCGATTAACTTTCCACAGCCGCAATGTTTTTCGCACACAAAAAAACAATATCAGAGAGTGGTGGGAGAAGGGAGTGGAAGCTCCATAATAAGCATCGCAGACAGTTGGTGGGGGGCGGGGATTTGATGAAAAGGGTCCAAGGTACAGGCCAGTGTAGCCAAATTCTCCTCGCAGAACATCCTTCCCCATAACAGTGCAGAATTTTGGGAACCTTACTTTACGGATAGTCCTCGTAGACAGTGGTAAAAGTTAATGAAAAGATGAAGATTCATAATTTTATTTTGAAGTCGGGTAAATATCATTGAGGGGTCACAACGCACAGCATCCGTTAAATAAAGAGGTTTGAAATTTGGGGAATTATCATGTAATTAATGGAAGTTATCTAACCTTGGAACGCTATGTTGTTTTGTTAAACCAAGTCATGATGTATTGATTATTTTGCAGGTCATTCTCCAGTATAACAACTAGTAGAAGGTTTGTGATTTTACTGATATTAGGGAGTTCTTCAAGTTTGTAAACTGCATTGTTTCTTTATACCATTGTACCAATTATTATTAGTTTTGGTATATTAATAAAAAAATTAATTGAGCGTCCGAGAGGGGGAGAAACCCCTCTCTCGGACATGTTTGCAGTTCATTTTGAAGGGGGTAAAATACAGCTCCACTATCCTACTGCTCACTAACCTTTATAAAGAAGAATGATACAGGGCTGGTAACGGATTTTAAATTTTAACCTAAAGGTATTTAGTTTGTAACAAAACTTGTGATAAATCTAGATATTTTAGAACAGTGGTTTCCAACTCTAGTAAAAAAGGGTAAAAGACAGTCGTATTTACAGCCAGCAGGCTCGATGTTAAATCTTTAGATGAAGAAGGATTTAACCAATCAGTTTTGCATAAGTCCGATGGTCTCTATATATATCTGAAATATTTCGTGAACATTTATAATATGTTTTTATTTATGGCCATAGTTAAATTAACACATTTCAATGATTATAAGAATTTTTTTATTTTGCTTATATTTTAAATACTGTATTATAATTATGTCTTCCTAATTTCTGTGAATGCTGATACTCTAATCTAAACGATTTTGGAATAAAAATTATTAATCACTTTTGATATGTAAAGAGAGGGGGAGTATATGTTACATAAAATATACCTTTAACAGAGTAATTCTGCCGGTTTTAATCTTTTAATACCAATAAATAATTGCAAACCACTGTTATAAAATTACGGATTCTAAACAAACGTTTGTGTAAAAGATAGGCTATAATTGATCTTAATGATTAACATAATTTAAGACTATTTCTATTTATATCAGTTTAAAATAAGTTGCTTGTTTATTTGCAATGTTTTATACAAATAATAGGAAATTTGTCTATCCTTTGCCAGCCCTGGTTAAGTGAGAGGAAAGGTTTCTAAACTAATAGGTATTGGAATTCCTAATTAAAGGAAATAGGAATAATATATAATACAAAAAATATGTAATAATGTTAATTAAAAATTCCTAAGAGATTTTTTAAAAATAAACATACATGAAAACAATAAATGATAGTTTAGGAACCTAACCTCCTTTAATATAATTACACCATTCTCGTACAGGGAAGCTTTCCAGCGTAACATAAATTCCCTAGAAACACAACTATTACCAAATATGTCATGTTTACGCAGGCGTGGATTCAGGGGGTACTTCGGAAAGTGTCCCACATTGGGCAGAAAGGTAAAGAATAGAAATGAGAGAAAAGGTGGAAGAAAGAACATTCAGAAAGAGCAAAAATTATTCTGTCATTTAAGATTAGTACTTTTTCTTTTTTTTTTTACCCCTTTTTTCTTTCCCTTTTTGGCCCCTTTTCCCAGGTGGTCACTTTCTCCAGATTGTTCAAACTTTTTCGTTTATTTAGTGCTAGTGCGGATCAAAAATGAATTATTTAAGGTCAGAATTTCTACAATTTTTTGGGGGAAAAATTCCACGGGAGGATTTAGAAATTTTTATAGAAAAAAAATGATAAATATTTGTCCATTTGCGTTCAAAGGTTGAGGTGGTTCTCAAAAAGTGGCCACCACTTGGAGCCTTTCTGGATCCGTGCCTGTGTTTACTTAACTGCAAATATACTCGACTGGAACGTTTTCCGTCCCAGTGACGTTATTACGCGGAAGCGGAAATTGCGGAGACAGAAAGTATGTTTAGTTGCTAGGAACAGTTTCAGAACTAAAAATGTGAAAAAGTTGCTATACATGGTCAAACAAAATCATTTTAAAATTGACATGCTTCATTTCAATCAAAATGCCAAACCGCTCTGAGGACAACTTTGATAGTGACGTCATAGGGCTAGGAAACGTTGCTGTTGAGTAGGTCAATTTAGACCTTAGTGCGACGCTCACTTTATAGCTAATTTGAAAAAGACACTGTCTATTTGAACGATAAATGTACAACTAAACTACTCTTATTTACCTGTCTAATTAATGATTAAATTCGAATTCCCACATGGGTATGGAACAAGTGCTTGTGCGCATGCGTGTAGACGAAAAGAATGAAGAAGGTTTAAAAAGTTTTAAGGTTTCTGAATCCCCAGTGGAGCAGTGGTAGCGTGCATGCGTTGTATGCGCCAGTTCGCGGGTTCTATCCCCAGTTGTTATTTTATTAAAATTTTCAAGAAAAACAAGTCCACACGCATGCGCATTTGATCTAAGTTCCTTATCCATGTGGAAATTTGAAATGCGCCGCCGGGACCGCTCCGTAACCACAAGACCGTAACCGGTAATCGTAGCCCTTAACCCACATTACAACTGAATTGAGGACTATTTTAAATTCAGACTGTAGCCTTGTTTCTCTCTGTAGCTAAATTGAAGGATCGTTTCAATTCGCACTGTAACCCTTAACCCACATTACAACTGAAATGAGGACTGATATAAATTCAGACCGTAGCCTTGTTCCATTCTGTAGCTGATTTGGGGGATTGTTTCAATTCGCACCATAACCCTGTACCCACATTAAAACTGAATTGAGGACTGTTTTAAATTCAGACCGTAGCCTTGTTCCACTCTGTAGCTGATTTGGGGGGTTGCTTCAATGCGCACCGTAACCCTGTACCCACATTAAAACTGATATGAGAACTATTTTAAATTCAGACCGTAGCCTTGTTCCCCTCTGTAGCTGATTTGAGGAATCGGTTCAATTCGTACCGTAGGCCTGCACCCACATTACAACTGATATGAGGACTATTTTAAATTCAGACCGTACCCTTGTTCCACTCTGTAGCTGATTTGAGGAATCGCTTCAATTCGCACCGTAACCCTGTACCCACATAACAACTGAATTGAGGACTATTTTAAATTCAGACCTTAGCCTTGTTCCACTCTGTAGCTGATTTGAGGGATCGCTTCAATTCGCACCGTAACCCTGTACCCACATAACAACTGAATTGAGGACTATTTTAAATTCAGACCTTAGCCTCATTCCACTCTGTAGCTGATTTGAGGGATCGCTTCAATTCGCACCGTAGCCCTGTACCCACATTACAACTGAATTGAGGACTGTTTTAAATTCAGACCGTAGCCTTGTTCCACTCTGTAGCTGATTTGGGGGGTTGCTTCAATGCGCACCGTAACCCTGTACCCACATTAAAACTGATATGAGAACTATTTTAAATTCAGACCGTAGCCTTGTTCCCCTCTGTAGCTGATTTGGGGGTTGCTTCAATGCGCACCGTAACCCTGTACCCACATTAAAACTGATATGAGAACTATTTTAAATTCAGACCGTAGCCTTGTTCCCCTCTGTAGCTGATTTGGGGGTTGCTTCAATGCGCACCGTAACCCTGTACCCACATTAAAACTGATATGAGAACTATTTTAAATTCAGACCGTAGCCTTGTTCCCCTCTGTAGCTGATTTGAGGAATCGCTTCAATTCGCACCGTAGGCCTGTACCCACATTACAGCTGATATGAGGACTATTTTAAATTCAGACCGTAGCCTCATTCCACTCTGTAGCTGATTTGAGGGATCGCTTCAATTCGCACAGTAGCCCTGTACCCACATTACAACTGATATGAGGACTATTTTAAATTCAGACCGTAGCCTCATTCCACTCTGTAGCTGATTTGAGGGATCGCTTCAATTCGCACAGTAGCCCTGTACCCACATTACAACTGAATTGAGGACTGTTTTAAATTCAGACCGTAGCCTTATTCCACTCTGTAGCTGATTTTAGGGATCGCTTCAACTATCCTGATCACCCACACAGCAATTTTCTTTTGATGCATCTCATTTTCCCGAAAACAAGTTTACGTTACGAAGTTGTCCTTGAATGAAAAACGAAATATTAATAAGATAGTTTTTTTATAATCTTTGTAATAATAAGAAGATCAACGACAAATAATACAAAGATAATAACTTACAAACAGTACGGAATAAGTTTGAGCTTAAATCGCGATACAAAATACTTAACTCTGTGGCCAAACATGGCGGGCCCTCAGAGCCGACTGACCAACTTACAAAAAAAAATCAAGCAGCGGAACTCGATGAGTGGCATAGAAAGGTTGAGAACTGTCACTTTCCAACAAATGGACAACTCGTGTCATTTTCGAGGGATGCACGCACCCTCTGTGGGGGATAGGTTAATTACAGGTCACTCTTTTCCGCTCTGACCACCGGAGCTCGCCGGCTTCATTTCCTGACCCAGGGTTGCCAGATTATTAAGGCCGAATCATGCCAAAAAATTGGAAAAAAATCCAAAACAAAGCCAATTTTATTGTGATATTTTTGATATTCGTTGAAAGTTTGAATGATTAAGTATCGTATGGTATTCTTTTTTGTGACCGCTCACATTATTACTTCCCTTTGCGGATCTTCAAATACAAACTTTTAACTTTCATCACTTTTGAATGATGCTTTTATTTTTTCCAGGTATCTACAGTAAGACAGTAAGTCTATAATTTTTATTTACGGAGTTTTAATAGACGTTCTGAAATAAATTTATAATAATCAAGGATCAGTTAGTTATTAAAATTGCAAAGAAGTGTTAAACTTAAATACGCCTAGCTGTTTTAAATATTTGAAATATTTCATGATATCATGAATTAATGGTAAATAAATAATTAATTGATTAATTATTTTACCATTTGCCTCTCAACGTCATTGAATCCTATTTTAAAGTATAAAAAAACTTTAAAAGGTAAAAGAGAAATATAGGTGTTTAATAGAATAGAATATACTTTATTGGACATAACGACATAGAAACATACCTTATAAAAAATTCCACAATAACACAAGCAGAAACACATATAGAACAAAAACGTTAAAAAAAAACCCTCAGAAAATAATTATGTGATACCAAAAGAGCACAAAGCTCGTCCTTGGTGTACCTAAAAAGAAAATATATATAAACTGGGCAACAAATATGGGCTGACTTTATTTTAGTGTTTTAACCCGTTGGGACGCGCGGGGTCATTTTATAACCCCATGCTCTCGTTGACATTCGTTTTTACGGAAAACTACCCACCTGTGCATTCCTTTCTTATCAGTAGCTGAGTTTCTGACCCTTATCTACATGCTTGAGTGGTTTCATGGAATTCCATTCATTCTTCCACCCCCCAGGCCCACTTTGTTTGTTACTGGGGCTATGGAATGACCCCCGCGACGTTTTTCGCTAGTCCTGGAGATCACTTCTTTTGCGTGTGAGATGCAGTGTCAGGGCTCGATTTGAGGCGATTTTCTACGTTTTTATAATTTTTTATGTATTTTTTGGAAGTGTATAAAAAAGATAAAGTACATAAGACAATTGGCGCTAAGGCTTTCGTTTTTTTTATTCAAAATCAACTTAGAATTTAATACTACTCAAAGAAATTCATGAGTTCGTGGAATTATTAAGATTTAGGCTAATTTGTTTTTCTTTTCCAAGAAAACTTTGATTTCAGACAAAAAAAATACAGTTTTCTCATTGACTTTTATGTAATTTTCTTAGAACACTATCAGTTTTTGAGTGTTAGGATTATAAAACGCAAATGTTATTTTTTATTCTACTACGCGTAAACTAAATTTATAACCACTTGTCAACTTTTATTCCATTCTAAATGTTGCTGCGAGAAATACAAGAAAAACATTTGAATTTAATGAAAATCTGGTTTAAAAATAGACGACGTTTCATCAAAGACTTGACCTTTCCACTTATGAGTGACTGATTACATAACAAATGAGTGAATAAACATAGTTTATACAATGAACTTTGAGTGGAAATAGAAAAATATCGTGGCGGTTCTGCTAAAGAACCCCAAAAAAGAAATCAAGATTTGAAAACGTAATATTTGTGTGAGGAATAGGAATATAAAAACTTCTAGAATCTGAAATTTGTGCTCAAGTTTTGTTTGCAAGAATCACTTAAATTCTATATGTCACGATTATCTTTATCAAACCAAACTATAAAGAAAACGGGTATATACTTTTAAAAAGTAATTAAAATTATTTTCACAGTGAAATTATTATGTTATTCGGCTATACATGCACTTATTTGTGCAATGAGAAAAATTATTATCAAAATTAACACATTATTTATTACGCGTATATATGCTATAGAATATATGTTTTCTTCAATCAGTTCAGTTCAAATGTCTAAAAATTTATGGTTCCAATTGAAAAAAATCTTTTTTTTCTATGTAGAAAAGAGCTAAAATGGTTGGGGTTATTCCATTACCCCCGCGAGTCTCAACGTTCGTCCGGTAGTCGCGCGTCCCACCCAGGGCCGTGTGGTGGTATGAGGCAAAGAGGCAGCTGCCTCAGGCGGCATTTTTCTGAGGGCGGCAAAATTCCCCTGGAATTTTTATTTTTTTACTCTAAAGGAGCTTTCTCTGCAATTTGTTTACACGTTTTTGTGGTAGGAAAACAGAAATAGTATTTTTATAGTCAAGCTGAAAAATCTGTCAGCTTGAAACTCGATCCAAAACAGGTGCCCGGCACGCGACCCCTCGCAGCCTTCGCAATGCAAAGAGAGGGGGTCGAGAGCGTCTTGTTTACGCGATGTTAGTGTGTCGGGGTCCAGTGATTGATAGTTTTTCAGTTTCAGCCCAGATTCAGCTTGACTCTGACCAAGGTTGTTAAGTATTTAAATACTTAGTAACGGAAATATTTTTTAAATACCTTAAAAGTATTTAGTTACATTAGTTACTTTTTCAGTATCGAACTGGTATTTAACTACAAAAATTTTAAAGTAACTAACTCTTTGTTACTTAAATACCTATGCTGTACTTTAGTTACTTTCTAAACCCAGAATTTAAAAAACGAAATCCAACATTGGAGAGGGGAACAAAACACTTCTTCCTGCTTCCGCATAGCCTGAGGGGAAAAAGCGTTCTCGGCAGTGGCCGACTGCCCGACCGGACACCCGGGCGACAGCGCTGACACTCCTCCCCCGACAATTTATAGCCCCCCTGTGTTGACGAGGAGCGGGCGCTTGTGTGTTCTCTGGGTGGCCGGCCGCCTTGCAGGTCGAATTGCAGCGCAGGAGATGGAATAGCCGATATGGCACCGTTTTATACTTTTATGGCCACTAATTGTTCGTAGTTTCTTGTTTTCCCACCCCACCTTCCACGAACCAAAGGGAGGGAGGGCACATTTTCAAGGGCAAAGGCAATCAAATTTTACCAGAGCCTCCTTCAGTTCCTTTTTGTTTGTGCTCTCGAAAAGCTGCAAGTTTCCTGCCTCCTGGATAGAAGAAGTATATTTATTTAAGAAGACCAACTGCTTAGAAGTATAATGTCCCAAAAAGAGCTAGGTTGTGTTTATATTTTTTTTAAAGTAGAGTGAAGGGATTAAGGATTTATGTTTTCTTTATATTTTTATCTAGATAATTACAATTGATTTTATTTTTTGATATTTGTATATGACATGGGACTTGAAAATTCTCCAGTTTTTGCTCAAAAGGCCTTTTATAAAACGTAACTTTTTTTAGTGGACGTTTCATAAGTGCGAAAATTCCGGTCAATGTAAAATAAAAACCGTTCAGTTAATTCCAGTGAAGAATCAAAAAAAAATTATATAGCTTTACCCATGTAATAATTTAGTTTTTACTAACCGTAATTTTCGTATAACCTTTTGTATAGAGTTTTTTAACAAGATACTCTGATTAAAAAAAAATTAACTAAATAAAACAAAAATTCCGAATTATACTATATACAAATCTAAGGGTATTTTATTTTTTCATTCCATAAGTTTAATTTCATGAAAGCAAACAGTTTTAAGGAACCTCCAAAACTGTATTTATGAAGAAAAACTAAGCCCCCCCCCCGAAAAAATATTACCATCCTTTAACTTTTTTCATATTGATTGTATTTTGGTAATTAAAATAAAATCCTTCCATAATAATAAAAAAAAACAGTCAAAACTTAAATATTCATTTTTATAGTAGTAAAATAAATTGTGTTGTAATTTATATATTTAAACTCCTGGACTTTTATTTTGAAGTTTAAATATAATTTCTATGAAGTAGTTTCAAAAATTAATCCATTCCCGGGAATGACTGAAATTCCGGGGATTTCCCGGGAAGATTATACTATGACTAAATATACTAATGACCTGAAAAAATACTATATTATTTATTTATTCAATTTTGGGATTGTTGGTCGTGTCTTTAGGAATTTAAATCCATAGGGGAGAGTACCCCAAAGCGGGTATGCTAACTTTGAAAGCTCAAAAACCTCAATTATTGTTTGATAAATGTGTAGCTTCTAAAAATGAATTTTGAATAATTTACTCAAGTGTTCAAATGAAATGCATGTTTAAATCTACTTCTCAAATGGGGCACTTTTGAACATAATTTCTTAATTCTTAGAATGATGGTTTAGGTTAGAAATTCTCTCGTTAGTTCTGAATTATCAAGGATGCAGTGTATATGAAAATCACAAAATGTTGCTTTTATTGCTGAAAAAAAAGTGTTTTGAATCATGTAAAATATAATTGCCCTTTTTGAAACTAATTAATGGTAATTTAATTATATTACTAGAAATTGGTTAGTTTTCTACAAGCTACAACGCAATTCCCCCATAATTAGAGAATTATTGGGGGACTTAATTATGTATGATTAATTACTAATTAAATATATATCATTAATTACCAATCAATAAGTTATTTATGATTAATTTTAATTAAATATTTACATTAATTAATCTTAATTAATTTGAAGTATCAATTATTTAAAGGAAAAATACATAAGGGGCGGCATTTCTAGGACTTGCCTCATACTGGGTAAATCTACCACACGGCCCTCCCACCGGGTTAAATAATGCTTCAGTAAATAATGCTTAGTAAAAGTTAGATCCCTGCCTTATTAAGTTGCATGCATGCAATTTTTTATGTTGTTAATATCCACTACATAAACAAGTATAACAGAAAGAAATCTCATCTGGAGAGAAAAATAGCCAAACATGGCAATCATGATGTATTCTTATCGTGCTAATATTCCGTAAAAATTCTTATAATGGCTAAAGTCTAGAGACGTCACTGCTTGATGACAGAACGTTTCGAATGGAATCTTGGGTTCCATTGTGTGTCCAACTAATTAAAAAGGGTATGAGTAAGAGTGTTGTGGAACCTGAGCTTTCTTCTTTTGTTTCGATTTGAAGGGGGGTTTCAGAGAAAGGGACTTAGCAGTCACGAGAGGCGCAGGGGAAGTTTTCATATGGGTTGGACCCGGAAATTCGAGTAATTCATCATGAAACCCATGTGTGAGCAACATCATTGCCTTTTGTTTTTTGACGCGTTGTTATAAATAGAGATACTGTTGCATGATTCATAATAAAAACCCTCAATGTTGTGTCATGAAAAGGTTTATCTAAGTGATTTCCTTTTTAAGTTGCAGTCCTAAACACTCCAAAGAAGATTAAGAGTAAGTAAAAGCAAATATTAGACAAAAACCAAATAATTTTTATGATGCAAATGTCTACTACCATGTTGATTTCCATTAGTAAAGAGAAGCAAATGTTCAATGCGGTCTTTTAAAATATTTTTGGGTTGCTGAGAGCAATGGTATTTTAAAGTACAACATTAAGACATTTCTCTTCTTTTCATAATGTTTTAAAATCCTCCCTTATATTTGAATCACATAAGTCTACTCACTGGCGGATCCAGGGGGGGGGGCTAGGGGGCTTGAGCCCCCCCCCCAAATGAAAAATTTTACACTATATAATATGGAATTTCATGCACCAAAATGAGTTAAAACCATGTTATTTAAGGGTCAAATTTTCAAAAATTTTCTGGGGGAGGACCCCCAGACCCCCTTGGTACTTGTAACTCTATTATTACAACTTTACTGTTATTAAGTTTGTCAAAACGCAAAAATTCTACCATAAAATCTATATCCGAAATTCAGATGAGGTGTACCAAAACGAGTTAAAAGAGTGTTTTTTTTTCTTAAATTTTCAAAATTTTCTAGGGGAGAACCCCCAGACCCCCTTAGCACTTATAGTAACTCAATTATTACAACTCTATTTTATATTAAATTTGTTAAAACGCAAAATTCTACCATAAAATCTATATCCGAAATTCGTATGAGGTGTACCAAAACAAGTTGAAAAAGTGGGTTTTTTTACTTAAATTTTCTAGGGGAGGACCCCTAGAGAGCCCCTCAGTACTTGTAACTCTATTATTACAACTTTGTTTTATGTTAAGTTTTTCAAACAAAATGAAAAGTGCGGGTTTTTTTACTTAAATTTCCAAAAAATTTCTGGGGGAGGACCCCCAGACCCCCCCTTTTACTTTAGTGGAGCAGGATAATTCACTACCTTTTCCATATTAAGATAATCAAGAAGATACAATTGCATTATGAAAATTCTTAGCCCCCCCCAAAACTAAATCCTGGATCCGCCACTGAGTCTACTTTTAATTTCTTTTCATTATTTTTTACATTCAAATTAAAATGACATAAAAAAAGTTGTAATGGAAAACAACTCTGTTTCAGTGCACTTTTATTATAAGAAGTTTTAAATAGGAAGTCATCAACAATTCAAACGGATTGTTACAATTTTTCACCATAATAAAAAACTTCTTTAAAAGTTCAAATATTTTACATCGGAAAATTTAAGGGTGCAAAGCTTTGTTTTTTAATCTTGAGACTCCTTTCTATGTTTCTAATTTTTAATGGCTAACTAGCTCTACAAAGTGTTGGCTTAGAGAATTTGAAGCGTGGGTCATTATCTGTACAATTTTTATCTTCAGTTTGGTGTAAAGTACTGAGAGCTAGCAACACATTTTATCTGTAAAAAGGCTCCACCACATGGGCGGATTTAGGTGATGGACCCTGGGGGGTAACACTGGAAACCTTGGGGGGGCAAGCTGTTTCTGATTGATGGCTTTGGAAACATGATTTCCCCTTGTAAAAATTGAATTTTCTGAATAAGTTGGGGGGATTGCCCCCTAATGACCCCCCCATAAATCCTTCCATGCTTCACCACTGCTTGTATGGATAGAAATAGTCTACATTTATTATTCTTAGTATTGAAAACTCTTTATTATTTATATTTCCGGTGGCTTTGATGTTCAAAATACTTAACCCCTAACATTTCCAACCCTCTCTCGTTCCAGAGCAAATTATCGGTCTCCCAGGTCGTCCTGACCTCTTCTCCACAATAAAGAGAGAGAGAGAGAGAACCCACTAACACCTCCTCCCCTAAACAGATACATAAGTGCCATTCCATTTTCCCATTACACAAGAGCGGAATGCTCCACGCGGAAATGTCCCAACACCAGCCCAAGCCCCGTTAACTTCCATATCCCTGTTGCTGCGCCCCTGCTGCGATGCACTTCCCGGGGCAGCGGCATGTGGCGCCCTCTGGTGTCACCCGCGGTGCGGACCCTAATGGAATTTCGGTGTACTTTTGACAGTGCGGATGACGCATTGTCTGGCAGATCGGTCACGGCCCGACAAAGACCCTTTCTGAATGCATGAGGAGCGGCGGCGTGAAGTTGCTTTCACTGCGGTGAGCATCGCTCGGCAGGGAAGAAAGTTTTACAGAGAGCTTCACGGGTGACAAGACGACCTGCGGGGAGGGGACGTTTTGAAAGGGATGGAGGAGATCTTTCTTTTGTGTGGTGGGTCGGAATCACTGTGGTGGAGGGCAGAGGGGTATTTAATCATGGGTGACAGTATTGAGGTTAGTTTCAGGGCTGCGGCGGTTTGTGGGTTTGCATAATATGCTAAACAAATCTTAGGTTATTTCGGTTCTTCCTAGTCAAAGTTATTTTTCATAAAATATGTTTAGTCTTATATTTGGTTCCAAAAGTTTATTTTCTGTTTATATTAACATTTTTTCCTTTTTAAGTCGTAAGTATTTAGTAAGTAACAAAATAATGTTTATAGATGTGTAGTTGACCTCAAAGAAAATCAGAGAATTTTTAGAGTATGAAAAAAACATCAACTTCATGTTTTACTTTGTGTCAGTTTCTTTTGAATCAAAGAAATTCTGGAGTGTTGTATTGAATAAAAAAACCCTACGGAACTGTTAAATTATATAGAATACTTTGCCCGTTGTTTGGGAATATATCAGAGAAAGGGTATGAGATAATAACTGTTGGTTAAATCACTAAGATTTTTAAATTTTTTTCGTTAGGTAACAAAAGAGGATTTTACGGTGGTGGAAAAAAATCATTAAGATAAGATTCATTGTCTTCAATATTCATTTAACACCACGAGTAAATTCAGTAGAAAACTTAAAACGTATAAAATTTTTAAGCCCTATCAAAGTTCATACAAACTAAATTTATATGATTATGACGCGTATGAGCATCACGAAGTGGCAAACCTTTCGAAACCTGGAAAAGGAAAACTAAAACTTAGGGTAAAATTCCAAGCTTTTTCTAGACACTTAGTGTTAGAAAGTTACAACTTTTATTTTAGTAAATAAAATTTGTAAAATATTAATTGTGTATATTATAATATTTATTGGGTATACTTTTGAACTTTAGATACCCCATCAAACATTAAGTAGTACATTCATGTAACTGTTTTAACATTAGAATTCTTTCTTTAGAACATACTCTTTTTAACAAGTGCAACTTTGTAGAAAGAAACACTGTGAGGGAATATCCTACCAATCATTGTTTTCTTAAGGTGATGCTCAAAAAGGAGTAATTTAATTTTTTCATAAAAATACTGCTTAGGTTATTAAACACTGGTGCTTAGTATATATCCTAAGAAAAACAATTTCTCTACTGATACTTGCATCTCTATTGATAAAAGCATATTTCCATAACGAACACCCAATACCAACAACAGAAATCGGTCAATGCGACTCACCGTGGAAAACTCTCATTATCGAGCAAAGTAGTCTCCACGCATTTACCCCTCGCATCCGCTGTCGCCCTCGGTGTGCGGTCACGGAAGCAGCACCCTCGAATCGATGCTCTTCCATCAAATGGAAGCGCGTGACCCGCAGGTTTGCCCGGAAACGAGGGATGCGGCCCGTGGGGGGATCGGGCACGGTGGGAGACCTTTTGGTTGGTCAAATGAGTGCTTTTTAGGGGTCGGTTGGGTTTTTTTTTAGGGGGGTTGTAAGTTGATTTTTAAAGATAAATGAGTTTTGATGAGGTTTTAGTCACCACTAGAAAAATATGAAAGAAATTCAATTAATAACACAACAACCATTCATAGGGTATGTTATAGTTTGTGGATGGGTATTGTAAAGCCTGAACTTCGCTTTGTAGAAAACGAGTCGGGTAGTCATTTTTTAATAACTCTAAAAAAAAACGTTGTAAGTAATTCAGAAGTCGAATAGGGGTTAATCCCAGTTCTTAAGAAAAGTATTAAAATGTAGATGGGGAACATTTTTTTTTGCTGTTTTGGAACAGTGTTAGCATTTTATGAAGGGATGTAAATGGCAAGTGTGAGGAATTGTAAAATTATATTTCTGTGGCTTGAGTAAAAAGTGTGTGTAGAAAAAATGTTATGAAATGTATTTATCCCATTTAGGTATGTTAAATTAAATAAAAAATGTTAAGAGATATTTTTAACAGTAATGTTTATGTTTGATTTTCCACAAAGCTATAAATTTTAAATTATTAAATGAAAAAAATGAGGGTTAGGGGTAAAGTTTAGATTGTACGTGGAAAAAAGATTTACACTTCTTAGTAGTAACATTATGAAAATTTACCCATTGAGTAAGTTTTTCACCCTTTTTCCTATTTCTGTTTGATTTGTGTCGGAGTTCTGCTCCTGATACTTTTTGTTTTCAGTGCATACTTAAGTATTATTTGAAATTCACTAGAACTCATTGCTCTGGAGCCTTTCAGAATAGCAATACATTGAAGTATGGAATACTTCTTAGAATATAAGTTATTTATTATAAAAGTATGCTATACATTTTTAGTGATATTGGTACACTTTTTGGTAAAGGGTAGCGTGACTATCATTAGTAAGTATAGGTTTGAAAAATCTGAGCATGAATTAAATAATTTAAGAATTGTCTCTAATTTTGTCATTTGTTAACTGTTTTATTAAATTACGGAATATTTAAGATTAAGTTATTATACATTATTTTTCTGGAAATTTAAAACAAAAATTTTGATTCTCTTGAAATAGGGCAAAAATATTATTGTAAAAATGAAAACACATTCCTATACACTAATACTGAATAAATGCCTATATGAACAAAGTAATAGAAAAACAACAATTACAAACCTTAAGTCATTTTTTAAATAAATTAAACTAATCCTTGCTAAATAACTGTGCTAGAAAACCCTCCTCTCTCCTAAAAATCTCAACCAACTCACTGTCACTCAGAATATAGGTCAAAAGGCCGTCACGCAGCTTGTGCAAAATTAATTAAACTCAAAGAGAAATCAACCCCAAACGATCAAATAACAAAACACAACATCCTCGTCTTATTACTTATGCCGTCTCGTCTGCCTTACCGCCAAACAACAGACACAAAGGGCGTTGTCTTCGGCCAGCTGACCAATGGAGAGCTTCCGGGACTCTTCTCTGGGTTACCATGGCAACCGAGGAATCAACAGTGACCCCTCCCATTCCCCAGTGTCATCCCCCCGGACTGGGTGGAGTGGCCAGCGATGACCTTTCTCGTCAGACCACGCGATCTGCCTCCCCCTCGCTTATTAATTTAGCAGGGGCCTTGGAATGACGATAACGGGCCACTTTCCGATTGAGGATTGAATTAGGGAGGTCTTTCCTTCTCTCAGCGATGCCATTATCTGCGATGGATGTCGCTTCCGGGTGGGAGGAGTTCTGGGTTGGAGGGTATATACTTTTTGGAAGCTTGTTGGTTGTCTATGAAAAGGTTTCGCGTGCCACTTTTATTGAGTGGCTTGATTTGTTTCTCTTTTTCGAAGGGAAGGCGGTGGGCATTTTTCAAGTGAGGCCATTTTTTTAAGGGTAACTATGACTTAATTCATGGTTCCATTGTTATTGGGTGTCTTTTGAACTTTTATTTTAATGGGACGCATATTAGGGAAAGCAGCGTGTGGTTGTTTTTGCTGCGTTAGGAGTCCTTTCACTGGAAAGATAGTTTTACAGGCAACAATATTGATAATGAAGAGGTATTTTTGCTTGTCACTTTTATTGAGTGTCTTGATTTGTTTCTATTTTTTTTAAGGGAAGGCGGTGGGTATTTTTCAAAAGAGGCCATTTTTTTAAGGGAAACTATGACTTAATTCATGGTTCCATTGTTATTGGGTGTCTTTTGAACTTTTATTTTAATGGGACGCATATTATTGAAAGCAGCGTGTGGTTGTTTTTGCTGCGTTAGGAGTCCTTTCACTGGAAAGATAGTTTTACAGGCAACAATATTGATAATGAAGAGGTATTTTTGCTTGTCACTTTTATTGAGTGTCTTGATTTGTTTATTATTATTTTTTCTTTTTGAAAGGAAGGCGGTGGGTATTTTTCAAGAGAGGCCATTTTTATTAAGGGAAACTATGACTTAATTCATGGTTCCATTGTTATTGGGTGTCTTTTGAACTGGGATGCATATTAGGGAAAGCAGCATGTGGTTGTTTTTGCTGCGTTAAGAGTCCTATCGCTGGAAAGATAGTTTTACAGGCAAGAATTTTGATAATGAGGAGAGTGAGGTATTTTTGTGTGCTAATTTTATGATGAGTGGCTTGATTTGTTTTTCTTTTTTAAGGGAAGACGGTGGATATTTTTCAAAAGAGAGCATTTTTAAGGGTAATTATTAGGGTGGCCCTTATTATAATGGGGAAAAAATTTTTTCAATATTTTCTTTCAGCCCCCCCCCTTAATTTTTTTTCCTTTTACTATAAAATGAAGGTGTGCAAAAGGATTTTCCGATATTTTAATGTTAACACGTGCCTCATCGCGGTTGAAGTTTGGCCATAGCACGCCATGGGTATAGTATGGCTTACTACGGTAATAACGTCTCCGCTAACTTCCTCGGGAGGAGAATGACAGATAATTTCATTAATTTCGAATGTTTATGGGTAAAGAAGATGAAAATATGACTTAAGAATATTATTAGTACATTAAAATAGTTAAAAAGACAAATTTAACAAAAAATGTATTTATTGAAAATAAATTTCAAAAACATGTACATAATTATTCAAAATTGCTTAATATAAAACAATAATTATTTACACTTACCATACAATTATAAAAAAGTTCCAGCTTAAAAATTAATATTTTAAATACATTTATATAGTAGAATATATTCTAACAAATTCATAAAAATCTAACTAACATCTTAAAAACATGTAAGATTCAATTTACTTTTTTGGAACAATTAGCATTCAAATTTACGCTTAAGAGCCTATACTTTTTGCAATCGGGGTTCGGGGTATTGTTTTTTGAAGATACTGTTTGATTATCAGAAATTTCTTCATTTTCAATACTAGATAATGATGATTCCTCAAATGAGTCTCGGTCATGAATCGTCTCAGAACTATTGAGAGCATTGGCCTGTCTCTTCTCTTGGTTACTTAATCTTTGTAAAACTCTTTCTTCGCGTTTTGCCAGCTTTCCATTAATTCCACCTAAACATGCTACTCTACCTGGCTTTCGTCGATTCAGTGAAAATTGTCTATCTTCTTCAATTTTTAATATTTCCTACGCATTCGCGGATGCAACAAAGATATTGCTCAGGTTATCACAAACGTCTGTTCTAATTTTTTTCTGGGAGTCTGGCGGACGACACGCATTTTGTTGTAAACTTCGCCAAGTGGAATACATCTTCATAACTTTATTTGTGTATTTTTTAAACTGTCTTGTAGGGATTCTTGCCAAAAAATGACACTCTCGCACTGCCAAGCATTCCTGTTATCTGATGGTATACTTTTCCAATGAAATAGATATTTTATCACCACTTCTTAAGTTAAAGGACATAACTGCACAACTAACAGAAACCAAGGCTATTTATCCAGACACTTTCTGACCCTCCCTAAACTCCATACTATTAAATCACTCTCCCCTGGAGTATTCGGGAAGATGGGGTTGGGGCGGTCTGTTTTGTCTTTCGCCCACCCCCATCGTGCCGGGGACTTCAAAAGTCTGAGATAAAAACAAGCCGTCTTCGAGGAGAGAAAAAGGGAATGTGACAGTTTTCTCTTATGAGGTGAATGACACCCACTAAACAATCTAGCACTGCTCCCTCAGACAACAAAATCTTTTTACTTCTCATATTCATTTCCTGGATCAAAATAATGCTAAAATTGTGAACTTTTACCTGTTCTTTACCTGTTTTATCCTCATATGTTTATCTACATTTCTTCATGACACATGCTCCTTCCTCAAATTTCATCTGTTCGTTATTCTGCTCTTGGGGAAGCGAGCGTAGACGTTATTCCCGTAGTAAGCCATACTATAACATGGCGCGCTATGGCCAAACTTCAACCGCGATGAGGCACGTGTTAATATTAAAATATCGGAAAATCCTTTTGCACACCTTCATTTGATAGCAAAAGGAAAAAAATTAAGGGGTGGCTGGAAAAAAATTCCGACTTTGAAAAATAAGGGCCACCCTAGTATATTACTTGGTTTCAAGGTTAAATTGTTATCGGATGCCTTTTGAACTTTTAATTTCAAGGAAACAATATGTGGTTGTGTTTACTGCATTAAAAGTCATTTCATTGGGAAGACAGTTTTACAGGCAGCAATTGTGATGGAGTTAGGAGAGTGAATTTTTTTGTGAGGAATTTGTATTTTGAGTAGTTAGAGTTATTTCTCTATTTAAAAGGATTCAGTGGATATTTTTCAATAAAGGGGTAATTTTAGGGTAATTATATGACTTATTTTATATTTCCATCGTTTTCGAGTGATTAGTGGTGTTTTTAGAACTTTAATCTTACTGAGAAGCATTTCAGTAAAAACAACGAAATTGTTATTTTTGCTGCAGTAGAAGTCTTTTCACTGGGAAGATAGTTTTACAGGCACCGATTGTGATAGTGTTGAGAAAAATATTATTTTGCGAGAGTGGTTTTTCCTTTTTTTTTTTTTTTTTTTTTTTGAAGTAGAGGAAATGGATATTTTACAAAGGGCAGTTTTGGAGTACATAACATGACCTAATGCATGGTTTCATTGTTATGTGTAATGATTATGTGGTACCTTTTGATTTCAGGAATATCTTCTAGATTTCAGGAAAAGCAGCGTATGGTTTTGGGTGCGAGTTTTATTTTGTTTGAATTGTTTATCTTTTTTAAGAGAAAACAGTGAAAATTTTTATAAAAAGCCTTTATAAAGGTTGTTAAATAACTTAATGTTCTGTTTTATTGCTATTTAGGTATTTGCAGTCTTTATTTTTCATGAGGGGATAGTGTGGTTGTTTTTATTGTATCAGAAGGCGTCTCACTGGAAAAAAATAGTTTTACAGACAACAAACGTTAAAAATGAGAAGAGGAAGATATCTTTGGTGCTAGAGTTTAATTTGATTTTTTTTCTCCTTCTTGAAGAAAGAAAAGTTGCATTTTTGGCACTATATTTTACAGAAAACAATAGTTATAACGAGGAAGGAAAGTTTTTAAAAGATAATGTAATGATTGTTAGTATCGACGTCGATATATAAAATTACATTGGTTAGGATAATTTCTGTACGTATTAAGCTGGAAAGAATTTTTTATGAATAGCTTTTCAAAGTCAAAGAATGAATAAAGGATAAAAAATTTTATTTTGAGTGAATTTAAGTCAGCGAGTAAAATGATAAAAAAAAACCCACTTAAACATTTAATTTAGTTTTCAATAGCATTAGTCGTCTTAATGAAAGTAGACTTTTTGTAAGATTTTGAATTTAAAGATTAAAAAAGTTTATTATAAATTTATGTGGCGATAAAGGAATCGAAAATAAAAGGAATCAATATTTTTCGCTTCAATCCAAATAAACCTTATACGTTGACTAAACTATAGCACTCACGAAAAAGTAAAGTTTTGAAGAATAAAAAAGCCCAAATATCTTTTCATGCAGGGCTAAAATCATTATGTAAATCCCATTTTCAAAACTGTATAAGTTTTCTTTCAATCATAAAATAATACCTTCTTTTCTCCTTCAATCAAGCAATTAGGTACTTCCTCAAATTTGTGCCGTGCCTTTATAAAAATATAAGAATATAAGTTTAATTTATCAATTCTTACCAAACATTTTTATGAATGCTACAACCAGTGTTAGAAAATACATCCACATAACCTTACCTATTTTTATTTAAAAAATATTAAAAAACATTACAACTCAAACTCATCACCACAGATATTTTTCCATGCTGTAGAGGAAAAAAATACCGTCTGAGATCCCATTCACTTGAAATAACCTCCATCTCTCTTCTTCCAAGCCGTTCAACAAAACCCCCCAACTCCTTCCCAAAACATCACTTCCCTCCCTTCCTTGAATACCCTCCCATCCGATCAAATATTCTGTGATCCGCGAAAGCCGCAACAGGATTCTTCCATTAGAACCGCATCTTCCATTAACCACCGCAAGAGGTCGCCACGCGTGCCATCACCCTCCAAGATCCACTCTCTAGCTCTCTCATCTCCATCTTCCATTTTTTACTAGCGGGAATTTTATTGCTTCCCTTTCTGGAGAAATATTTTTCTTCTTGCCTCTCTCCATCTCCTCTAATAGGCAAACTTTTCTTTTGAACCCCTGCTGCTTTAAAGATCGCTTTCGATGGGGGTAGAAGGATGATAATAAATGGGATATAGATAAATGGACAGATAGATTACCGCGTAAAGAAGCGGTGTGGGAATGGCAGTTCGCGGGCTTTTAAAATTGAAGTTGAGGTTATTTTTCAATCGGTGCTGATGCGTTTCTTTATTTATTTTTGCAGTGTGTTTTTCAATAGGTTTTAGGGAGTGGGACAGTTTGTGAATTATTGGGTAGGATTTTTTGGGGTTGGTTTTGTAGAAAGACACCTCCTTGATGGATGAAAGATAAATGAAGGAAAAGTTTCGGGGAGTAGTTTGAAAAGGAGATTTTCCAACTTTTTAAGTATTATATCTAAACTATTGATCAGAAATTTGTTTTGTTACTCATTTCTTTGTTTTAAATAGTGTGCTTTTGAAATATTTTCATATAGGATATCTTACCTTATAAATTAAATTTTACTTTAAAACTCGAAGTTAAATTTAATGTAATTAAAATTTTATTAACTCAGACCGATAGATTAGCACAAAACTTTCAAACTAAACTCCACATAATATATTTTGGTATTGTACCAAATGCATGAAAATACATAATATGTCAGGTTTTAAACCCAGATAATTGCTTTAAATACCTATATTCTGATTTTCAGACGAGTTATTAATAGGTTTTAGATTTATTGAGGTTATTTTGACCTTTAAATATAGAGAAAACTGTTTTAATTAAATAAAAATCTTACACAAATATTAATTTAATTCATAAGTAAGGTTTTTGAAATATATTTTATTCTTTAATTTCTTTCAGAATATCTATAGTTAAAAATTTTATGGAAATATTTTTTAATTACTATTATAATCAAAGAAGAATATGTAGGGTAAAAGAAGAATCATAACAAATAGAAAATATATTGCAAATCACATCAGATTTTGCCTTAATTGTATGTTCATCAATTATAAAAATTAGTTGTCAGAAAAGTTTAATGAAGGAAAAGTAGTTACAAGCTGTTCACAACATGTTGCGAGCTCGACTATTAAATTTGGACAATTATTTTAATTAATCAACTATCATTCTCTTTATAACTAACTGAATCATTTTGAGAAATTCTTTTACACGTACGATATGAAAAATATTATCATGCAAATGTCTTAACAAAGAGTAGGTTTTATGTTAAAATAAAAATATACCAGCTCAGTCCTATTTTTTAATTCTTAATTATATATGTATAACTTTTAAGATGGATTCACAAAATATTCTCCCAGAAAATACTTCCTTCAAATATAGCAAAGAAGCGAAAACTTTCTTCTGAATCATAATGTAGCCATAAACGTCAGTGATGTGGAATGAGGGTACACACTCCGGAGAAAGAAACCAGTTCTCTAACACTAACTTCTAACCTTGTGTTTCAATCCCTTAACATCTAAATCACAGCCTTAGGTTCATCCCAACTCAAACAAAATTCAACCAAATTTTCCTTGAAAGAGACCCTTTTTTCCCGGCAACACATTAAAAAATTTAAATTTTAAATGAAAGATCCACAGTTAATATCCTTCCAGAAAATACAAGGCGAAACATAAGAAAGTTATAAATGTGAGCGATGTAGAACGAGTACATCCACTATGGCGAGTGAAACCAGTTTTCGCAAAATACACTGGATATATTCCTGGTAATACTCTTAAAACAACTATCGCTTTCTGGTGATTCTGCAAATACGTTTTAACCTTGCGTTTCCATCCCTTTTAACATCTAAATCACAGTCTTAGGTTCGTCCCAACTCAAACACAAAACTTTTCCACGAAACAGACCCTCTTTTCTAGAAACACAGCTACCACCGATCTCATCCGCCCCCACCCTCTTAGCAATCAAAAGGTGGTTCGGGATGATGGAGAGGCTCCCTCCTCCTATTTCGCAAAGATGCTAATGAGCCAAAACGCCGCCGCGACACCTCGAAAAAGTGTCCACCGTGCATCCGCTTTTGCCGAGTGTCACCCGATCCGCCGGAAATTCGTCACCTTGCATTGAGCCCGCTTGGCTGACATGATAGATGGGACACTTTTTGCTCCTTTCTTTTCGAGTCAGGTGGTTGGGGTTTGACTGGGGTCAGAGATGGATTCGCTGAGTGCGAGGAAATTCTCAGGTTAACCATGAAAATGTCATGTATGAGAAAGGTAGAGTCTCATCAATATCTTTGATCTATACAGAATTTCCATGTGCACCATTGTTTGCATAAGAGCTAATAAAACTGTGATGCAACAGCAGGTATCAGGCAGGTATAAAATCAGGCAGATATACAATAAGTGTAGTGTGTCAATAATGGTTACGAATAATAAACTCGTCTTTTAAGTTTCGTTTTAATTTGTTTTACATTGCCACTTAAAAATAGTACCAGAACTTTAAATATTTAATTATAAAAATTTATTACAATTTAAAGAATACACTAATTAATTTAAATAAAATTAGCCAGAAATCCTGAACTCCTTTTTTTCAGAACACAATAAACTCCTGAGGACCAGCGTTGGGATACAAAAATGCCAAATAATATAATACCTTTTTTAACTGTGTTGCCATTCTATATATAAAAGATAAGTAAATAATAAGGAGCTAGTAAATTCAACCAAACAACGATATTAGTTAATCGATTCACTTGTTCCTCGTTTTGCGTCATCGATTCATTCACCAGTCCCAACACCCCTTGACCGAATTCACAAGTTCCTACAATTTCTACAATACAATTGAGTTTTGCTTCAACAATAATCCCTTTTAATTTACCTGTAAAATATTAAATTTTATCAATACGCTTGAATTTAAAGATTCTATTTCATATTTAAATTAAAAGTAGCCTGAGGTAAACAACAGGCTCCAACGTATTCTTAAATTGGTTTTCGAATGGGAAATGGAAATTTATCATTCACGGTTTTCTGAATTTATGGCTTAACCTATAAATAAAAAATATTTTGTATGAAAAAAATATCTTTTATTAAAAGACGTATATTCCGGAACGAAAATTGCACATTTTGGTGGTGCTGATGTTATTTTTCATGCAAATTTATTGGCAGTTTTGATGGATTTTAAATATTGGTTCCCAAATTTCTGTATTATATGGTGTAGTTAGAATTAGAATATACGTTTTGAGGCTAATGGCTAATGAAATAAAGTGTTTGAAACAAACTTCTCTTGACTCATTTTTCAACTTGCTGTTCTAATAAAAAGGTAAATTCTTGATAAAACTGAAGAGAAAGTAAACATTCTAAGATATTTATTCAATACAATTAATTTTAACTGAAACAGAAAAATTGGAAAATTTATATTACGTTTTTATCCAAGCCTTTAATACCGAACCTTGTGGATATTATACCAGATGGCGCTACGAGTACGAAAGTAATGATGGAGTAAGGAGGCTTTCTCCTCTTATCCTATTCCTTTTATGTTTCCTTTACACTAAGAAATAAGTATCCTTCTGATGTTTTTTCTTTTCAAATTTAAACAGACATTAGATAAACATCTTCTCATATGGCATTGTAACTATAAACAATAATTTTCACTAAGTTTTAATAATAAACAATGGACTGTATCCTTTTAATCGTTGTTGTAATGTGTTATTTAGAGAGAGAGAGAAATGGTAAATCTAAGAATTTTGAGTGATTACATGTTGTTATAGGTATATTACGCACAAAAATTTATAAAAAAAAAGTACAATAAAACTTGGATATAATAGAGTGCTCTGAAACACTTCGAATTTTCCAAAATTTCGTAAAGTTCCATTTCCTACTTATAATTCCAGATTCATTGAATAATTGAAAATATTTTCTTTCTACCTTTCGACTTATCAGTATCAGCTACATGTTCTACTCAAAAACTTTTAAATTCTTGTTTAGATTAGTTGGTTTACTTTTCGCCTATTTTGATGTATGGCATATTTTCGTACATGGTGAATGTTCATTCTGAAACTATCTTGGAAAAATCATGACGTTCTTTTTGTGATTCCGGTGGTGAGGATGATTTTATGACGATAAATGGCAAAACATCGTTATTATTTCAAAATTTTATGAGAAAAAATTAAAGAAGTTGAACATTGAACTATCCACAATTTTATAAACATTCATTAAATAGAAAGTACTAGGGGGGGACTTCGAATTATCATCAACTTCGAAGTAAATACGTTATTAGAGCCAAGTAGCATTACTTTCTTCCCAAATTTTACTACACAAGCTAATGTGCTTGAAACACTTCTATAAATTTAATTATTGGAGGGTTAAGTAATTTAATTGATTTTTATCATGTGGAATTTTGCCTACCTTATTTTTCACACTTTTCCTAATGGTAAATTATACCTCCAGATATCTTTTCTTACCTCGGTTTTTATTGCATTTTTTTAAGTAAAGTTTGATTTTTAAACTATAGCCATTCAGTGCTTTTTTTTGTTTGGTATCAGAAAATTTCCCGCTGATTTACTCGAAGAAGTTTATAGGAAGCTTCCATAAAACGAAAACCTAGATTTAGAGAGCAGATAGTAGATACTAACCAAATGGTTATGGTTGATTAAAGAACATGGTATCCGGTAGTATAATGGTATAAAAATTTAGAATAAAAAATGCAGAGGTCCCATCCAGTGGCAGATCCAGGGGGTTGGCACTCTGGACAGTGCCTCCTCCCCTTGAACTCAAAAAATCACTCATAAATACAAAAAAAAGTACTCAAAATGAGTTAAAACCCTACTTTTACAGGTCAAATTTCAAAATTTTTTCCTGGGGGAGGACCCCCTACCCCCTAGAGGTACCAAAAGGGGATCTTGAGTGATACTTTTTAGAAAATCTCCAACATTTTGACTTCTTTTTCTCAACATTTAAAGGTGATGGTCTGGAAAAGTGCCCCCCCCCCCTTGGAGCCGTGCTGGATCCGCACCTGGTCCCATCCTGCTCGTCATGAAAGGGTGCAACTGCATTTCTTATCTTGGGCTATTTATTCTTCTAATAAATAAGTAAATTGATAATAATCTTCTTGCTTCAGGACGAGTGTCCTCATTCCATTTCTCAGTGGAGACACTTTAAAACAAAACAACCAGTAGGAGATTCTGTTTCCCGATCGGTATTTACAACATCTTGAGGGTGTTCTTGTCATTCCACCCCACCCTCACCCGACTGAAAAAAAAAATAGAAGAATGATACACCCTCCTACCTTCTTCATCTATTCTCATCAGAGAGATAGAAAAAAAAAGCGGCACAACACTTGAGCGCTTCACAACGGTTACAGTGTCCGCTGCCAGACTATTTCCATCTCCTCCAGATCCGTCCCGAGCTATCTGACCGGCCTCAAAGGGTCCCATTTTTCGGGGCACTCAAGTGGTCATCCTAGCCCTCGCTCACGTCATGCCACAAGGGGTGCACTGTCCCGACGCAATAATGCACACAGAACAAGAGGAATGGAAGCATTGTGAAGATTCGACGATCGATTGTGAAGATAGAAACAATGACGTCATTGCGTGTTGTCGTTTATTTGGGGTCTTAATTACGATAGTGAATTAAGTCGGGATTCAAAACTTGACATTATTGTTGTCCTTTTGTTTTGACATATATCTTGAGTATTCTTCAATTTCTTAATTAGTGGCATTGAATTTTGGTAATATAGTGAACTGAACTGAAACTTTACCTAATTTACTGACCTTTACTCCTGATAACGAAAGGTGATCTTGTAACCTAAGATAGTCCAGAACAGATATTTTATCTGTTAATCACTGGAAATTCTCTATTCGATTCGAAATGCATCGAACTATTTCAACAGCTTGGGAACATAAAAAAAAATAATTGTATTACGTTTAAAACCTACCTTAAATAAGCAGAGACATATTTCGTAACTAAAAAATGATGAGAGAAGTATGTATTTAATTATGTATAAAATTATCAGTTTATTTAACTAACCTTTATAAAAGAGATAGGAAATGTAACATATATATTTTATAGGTAGTTACGATCATGATACAGTAAATCTAATATTTTAGGAGTTATAAGTAATTAGTACTTCAGCAATTATTTAAATAACTATTATAAATAAAACATTTAAGAATATAAGCTCCTTCTTGTTATTTATTTCGATAAACAACTTGTGAAACCGAACTATTTGAAAACCTTTTCATTTGGAAAAAAAGCCAGATCTTTCACACTTTGAAAAATATGTTTAATATATTTTACGAATCAATCAATTATTTTCAAAACAATCCTAAATTTACCGTTCAAAATTTGTTTAAATTCAGATTTAATATAATTATGCATCATGAAAACCACAGAGTACTAGAACAGAGAGTCCACGGCCATAGGCCATAATGGAAATCGAAAATCATGACATCTTGTTACAGGTTGGGAGAATTGTGGCGCTGGGATCGCACTAAACTCACTAGCGTCTGGATCCAGTCTGAATCGTTCGCCGGCTGCCTATGGGAGATCGAAAACACCTTTTTGCGCATGCGCTGAGTTCTAATTTGGCGAGAGATTTAAGCGGCCGGCATACGTTCTAGACTCTAGTGTGGCGCCCTCACATCAGTTACGCATTTGAAAATAGCCTCGTGGACCCTCTGTTAGGATATTTCTCTGTGATGAAAACTATGTGCATTGTATTCTTATTTGTTTTAGGAGATTAAGGTAATACATAATAAATTATATTTTACTTAACAGTAGATTTCAAAAAACAAAATTATTACAAGCAATAAATGTCGTTTTTTAATTCCAAATATTTTATTTGAATACCTTACATAAAACACCATAAAAACAAGCCAAAACCATACAGCTGATGCACAATCTGACTCGCTTCACTTTCGAAATAAATAGAAAGATTTAATTCCTGTGTCTTACACCCCATTCATTGTATTCTATCCTCCTCTTTTGTCTTCCAGGATCTGTTGGGGTTGAAAGGACATCCAATACAACGTCCATGCCCTCTTGAGCCTACAACACACGTTCGCGTTACTTGTTTGACAAAGGCTTGAAACAAATCATTGATAATCAACCCTTTCGCTGAACTTGAGCTTGGATATTGGGAGTGGGCCTGTTACGTCCCATCTGAGAAGGATAACTGATCCTCAGCTGTGAAAATAAACATGAGAAATGTATCTATAAATACTGTGTTCTTTTATTTATGGAAGTGTATTGTCACATAGTATAAGTTGCAATGACAAAGCATGTGGTATTAAAAAAATAGCTTTATAAATGTATTTGCTTGTGTAATTTGTTAAATTTTACACTATCGGGTATATCTTCACATTCGTTTAATATCCATTTATTTCAAAAAAAAAACTTTTTTAAAGTCCATTTATTTCTTATGTTTTACATGTATCGTTGAACCTCTACCCGGGAATCATGGATATCATTGGTTGAAAACAAATACAAAAATAAATATTCTTAATATTAAATAAAGAGGCATCTAATTAAACAAGCGTAAAATATAAGATGAAGTAGGATAAAGTATATAATGTTAGATAACTTAAACAGTAAAAATAACTATCCCTTCAACTTTGGAAAACAAAGGATAATAGCATACTTCGTTAGACTGTTTTGCTTTTTAAACTTCATCTATGTTAAAAAAATCTTTTTGAAGATAAATTTCAAAATTTTACTTGTTGTTCTTTCAATGGTAAAGGATTGTACCTGGTAATAAAATGCAAAAGCTTATCTGAATTAGAATTAAAGCTTAAAATTTGCAAACTTTTGAAATTTTAACCTCCCAAATATGGTATCTAGACTCTTGGGGAAAATGACACTTCCCTAGATATTCGATACAAGCAAAACTCTTGCGTAACCCTAGATGAGACAATTATCCAATCGGCATCTAAGAACCGAATCCCTTTCCAATTGAGAACAAGTGGGTTTAATTCATTGTCTTTGAATTCAAGTGCTTTCGAGAATGCGTCCATTGCCACTTCTTCAAAAGACACGTTCGCCATTCATTCATCCCCTAACAGCCATTCATCCTATTTGATGTTTAAATTCAGTTACGTGATGCGTAAAACGAAAACATTTCCTTAGATAATATGCAATAAATAGTATAAAAAAGAATTATTATATTGAATATAAATTATATTAATTGTAAGTATACTTTTTATTTAAATAAAAAGTGATATTTGTATGGCATGCTTAGGATATATTTGATGCCTTATTGTTTAAACGCCACTAAAGGAGTAGAGATGATTCCCCCTTTTTTAAACTGTTTTATTTCTTTAATCACTGCAAAGTTATTAATTCCTATTGTATTTAGCTACATAAAATCTAAAGAAAAGGAAAATACCTACAATAATATTATTTTTTTCCAACTGATTTTAGATAATATTTTTTGTTTAGCAGTTTTATTCTGGCCTTAGCATCAGCAGGCAATACCATATTTTTCTTACTTGTTTTAACACTAATTAAAACAACCACCGAAAATGGACTATTGTATACATCTGTTTTTTTTTATTCCATATAGTTAAATGACACCTAATTCGGTTTTTTTTCAACACTTGTACCAACATTGAAAATAAAAAACTTTAAAAGCAACATTGTCTCATTTTCCTATCATTTAATGCAAATGACTTTTGGCTGATACCGAATACATTTTCATATTTGTATTTAAGTTTTCTATTTTTAAAATCGTTTTTATGTATTTCTAGATAAATTAGTGGATCAGGTAATGAGTGATTTTAAATTTTAAGATGACGAGTTCTAACAAAATGCAATTATTGTTTGATAATTGCCCTCTAAATCGAAAATAAAAATGCGATTTGACCTAGGCAGTTTAAATTGTTTTCTAATGATAACAAACTATACTAAAACACTGATTCATATATTCAATATCGTAAGTACCTTAAAAAATATAATATATGCTACAACTACTTACGGCATTGACCCCCGATCCTTGCAAATAACCCGTAAAATCACCTCCAAATGGAAGGAGCAAGATAACCCTGATCGAAACACACAAGCTAAAACTTCTAAGGAGCAGAAATCTAGAGAACTACATAATATCAAGCACCCCTCCGGTATTTACCACGGAGGTGGTAATAATGATTTATTTACCGTGCGGATGGAAAGGAATTCGATTAATCGTATCGAAAAATCACTTTGGCCCGAATATTGATAGGTCCAGAGGAGGCAAGCATAGAAAAATGGATTCTATCGTTTAAATGTTTCTAATGGTCGTTTAGGGGCAACCCATTAATGCTAATACAATCGGGAACAGGTGTGGAGGTAAAGTGTTCTTAAATAGCAATTTAATAACCGCTGTTTTTTTTTCTTGATTTGATTTGTATTTTTTTTTTAGAAACGGGGTTTTGATCTCTCGGAACCCTAGGTGGATAATTTAGTTTTAAAGATACGAATGCAGTTTAAATGTTAAAAAGTGTGTTTTTAAAAAAAGTTTGAAAATGAAATTACCGTTTGTCATAAAATGTTTTTATGAAAAGCTAAAATTTTAAATTATTATAAAGGGATGAGGGTTTAAAAAATTTCCCAATAAATTGCAAGGTTTTAAATTATATTCCTAGTAATAAAAAACTTCAATTTGAAAATATGGAACTGTTACATGCTTTAAGATTTTAGAAAAATGAGCATTTAATAGCTTGTGGAAGTGGATATATACATAAAATGGCTACTTGATACTACTGTAAAAATATTTCAATCCTAGACCCCCTGAGATAGCCATTAAATACTATAGAAAATTTGAGGTGGAAAGGACTGAAAGAGTTAAAAAAGATCGTAAATAAACCCATAGCAGAAGGAACAACATAAAATTTTAAGGTATGGTATTATTTTAGTTTTATGCTATATTTGTTTGAGTGTTTCAATAAAGAAAAATGTATGAAAAACGAATTCTTCAAAGTGATTCAATTAATTTTATCCTAGGGATCTTTATGGCAAGTTTTTCGGTACAGGAAATTTCTACCCCTTTTTTCATTTACAACGATCTCCCTACTTATCTTAAATAATGAAAAAAAAATCATCCTCAAAACGAAGATGGCTTTACACCATTAAGTCGGTGGCGAAGAGGCAAAGATGAAAGTGAAGAGAGCCTTTATATGTATCTCCTCCAAAAAACCCTTCCACCCTCTTATCTCATAATTCCACCTTTATGCTCCAACCCTCCCTTTACAGATCCCCAATCTCCGACCGAGAAACTCTCGAGTTACGCACGACAACACTGGCTACTGCGATACGTCTCAAGAATTAAACCTCCATCCCGGCTCAAACGAAACACATGTTCTTTTAATCAAACTATTATCTCCGAAAAAGAGGGACAGAGGAGCACAAGACAAAGTCTGGCCATCCCTCTGTGCCGGAGAAAAAAAGCTGGAGATAAAGAGGCTTGTTATGGATGTTCTCCATTTGGGCTGAGTGGAGTTTAGAGGTGGCGAAGGATCAAATAGCGGAGATATTTCAACGGAATCGCTTCCTTTTTCGAAGAAGATTGGGAATCTTAGCGTGGTTTTATATTATTAATGGAGGATCGCGGCTTTGAAGCTGGATGTGGAGTTTTTAGGAGGTTATCTCTTTTACAGTAGACTCTCGGCTTGATGTTGTCTTATCTGGAGAGAATGAAGCGATTTTCTGGGTTTTTGTGACGTTAGGAAAGGGGTTACTTTAAGGAGTTAGGTTTTCTGGGAAATATAGAAGGGAGAAGCAATGTCTAATTCAGGGAAATGATATTTACTTATAGTTACTTCACCATTTCATATTTTCTCATTTCGCTTTTTTGTTTCATCTTATTTAGAGTGGGCAAGAGTTTGTTTTTTCTCTCTATGTCATATACATTTAGTTTCCTACACGAGAGGAATTTTTAGAGGTTTAATTTAAAGTCTGGGTGCAAGATGGCAGGTCTTTTGTACTTACAAAATAGGAAATTTTAAAAAACTTTTACACAATTCTGTAATAATTTGATATTTTAATGTTAATTTCTCTAATTATTCTCAAGCAATTATATCATTTTTCAAGATTTGCATTTTTTTTTCTGAATAGAATCTGAAATTTACCTTTCCAATTTCGTAAAAGCGATAGCTAAAATATAAGAAATTGGAACATTTTGTAACACATCATCGGTCTTAATGGCTTATCTATTATTTAAGCAAATAATTATTCATTAGAATTTCATCGACCTTAAGAGTTTGCAGTAATTATTCCCTATGAACAATATGTTGTAATTACCGATATATCAGATCGTATCTTAACATGGGCATGGACTGATTGCACTAAAGAAGCTTTGATCTCATGATCTGACGTGATATGCACAGATTATACAACGATGTGCTTGTTAAAACCTGTCAATACGTTTGTTTGCCTTAATCCTTCCTTAATCTCTCTTTCACTCTGTTATTCACATACTTGAGAGATATTTCTGATGGTGTCATTTGAAAGTGTCGAGAGTACTTTCGTACTAAATGCTCCACGTGCTTAAAATTCTACAACTTAATTTAGATAATCAAAATGTGAAGATAACATTTACTGGAAAAGGAGATGTTTCTTAAGAATATGCCAGGTCTGATGAGGTTTCTCACAAATTAAAATGGATGAATTGTAGGACAAAATGAACAACTTCGCAGTTGTTTATGTAATATTAAAGATTTATTTCAAGATCGAAGGGAACGAGTCTTTCTCCAGAGCTGTACTTAATACTCAGACCATCTTGTTTTTAAGCTTATTTAATGACAAAACTATGAAAAGGAATTCACAATTTAAAGAGAAAAATTAACATTAAATCCATTAACCTATAACTTCTCAAAATTATATAATTTTTACACTAAGAATTAAAATAGTGAAAATTTGGAGCTGTTCAGGTTAAGAGTTATATTGTAAAACTTTACAATAAATGATTGATGGATTTATAATTCCATTGATTTATTTTTTACACTAGCTAACTGAAATAATATAATTGGATCTGAATAGTTCATTCCTTTCTATTACAGTGTAACAACTAACTACATCGTTACAGGATTGAAATACATTACATTACAATCAGACTAGAATGTGTGTGACTCCCTTTCTCCATTTAAAAAAAAAATTATATCTCCTTAACTCATTTCACAGATGTAACGTGTCAAAAACACCCCAATCAAACCGAAACCACCAGGCCAGACTCCCCAGGCGCCAAATACCCAGTTCTCACACATTAAGCCGCCATGATTGGCGCAAGCGTCGCATTGTCACGACACTTAGCACCCCTTTCTGCCAGACGCTAATATATCCTTCCATCCACTGCTCCATTACCCCCCTTTTCCAGGCTCCCGCGCATGCGATAAAAGCAATATCCACCCCCGCAGGAAAGCCAACCTCTCAGGGGCGGGTGACAAGTGGGACAAGATAAGGCGTGTCGGGAGGAGTGTCGGGGGCTTGACAGGGACGAGTGGGGATGGGTAAGGGGGAGGGGTTATCTCCAAGAGGAGGGGGTGTTGTCACCCGTCCCCCTTATCTGTTGCGTCTGAGAGGTTTTGGGTCATGTTTCCTTAAAGTGCCTGTTTTGAGATTATTTTTGTTAGTTTTTGAAATTTATGATTGTGTAAAACCTTCACATTACTTTGATTATATGAATATTATAGGGGGCTCTGAAATTTTGGTTAGGGATATTTCAAATATTGGGTTTAACAAAATATCGCAGATCTTAAAAGATCTCAATTTAAAATAAAGAGGTAAAAATGTGATTAAATGCCGGTAAAACTTCTTGATTTGATTTCTAGGGTAATGAATATTTTATTTTATTTATTTCATAAAACATTTAAATAATATCAATGCAATTAAGATTATAATGATTCATATACACTAGTCTTTCATTATTCCATACTCTTACTTAAAAGTACACTTCTTCTAAGGGGTTACGTAGGCTTCAAGTTTCATCACACTCTTTTGGACAAGCCACACCAGAAAAAGCAGTGGCAAGTGCAATAAAAATGCCATAAAGATGGTTATCTAAGACAGATTATCTTATAGAAGTGAAATAACTATCTTTATGGCTTTTTTATGGCTTTGGCGGATGATAATATTTATTTAAAAATGGAAAGGTTCTCGAAAGATTTGGAAGCTACTGAAATGCTCAGAATCACCCAAACGAAACCAAGAACTGAAATTCTTTCCACAATAATTGTGACATTACAGAATCTCTTATCAAATTGATTGCGATCCAAGGACAAACCGTTCGGTCAAGTTCAAAACCAAGTCAACACCCTCGGCGGGAAGACTCAAGTGTGAAGAAGTGATACAAATGAAATTGGAACAACGGAACTGAGGCTTCTTAATCTTTTCTAACAAGGCTGTGTCCGTCCGTCCCCAGGTGTTTCTCATCCTGAAACTGGATAGGCCGGCTTATCTGATCGCTTGATGCATCTGCTGTTGCGAATGAGAAAAAGAGTGGGATTGGATTGGAACCACGCTTCTATAAACAGAGGAATTCGGTTTGTCTTTTGTTTTAACCTAAGAGAGAGGTTGTTTAGTGCAGAGAAATACACAAAAGTAGATACTAGTTACAACAATAAATTTAATTTATACACTGTTGAAAATCTTTCAGAAAAAATTTTAATTGTTAAAATTGATGTTAATTTCCATTGTTGTTAATTTTTCCCTAAATATCGCTTCATTTTCAAGCAGTTAACAACGTTTACCTCTTAAATTAGAGAAACGTAATGGAATGGGTTTGTTTTCACTCTTCGTGGAAAAGAACAGTCGCTAGCTTGACATAAAAGGGGAGATGCCAAGCTAACATCTGTGGAATAGTCATGATTGGAGGATGAAATGAATATGGAGTTTTCTACTTAGTTTGTAAGGTAAGTTAATATGATGGCCCTTTTTTAAAGTTGTGTTGTGTACAGGCAAACTATCTCAATCGGATTTTTGCAAAAAGATATAAACAAGATATAAAATGTTTGTAAAAAGTTCCATATCTTGAAAAAGAAAAGTATGTAAAACCCTTTTGCTATTGACCTTTAGAAGAGAGAAAAATTATTTCATTTTCATTATACGACTCTTACATAAGGTATACTATAAAAATCTAAGGATATTATTTTACGGCTATATAAAAAAAGTTCAAAAAATTATGCGAGTTAAAACTCATAAAACTAACCATTTCTTAATAAATTTCGTTCAAAACATATTTATAAAACACAATTCTTATTTACATTTCTTTATAGAAATATTTTGGGGGTTTACCACTATTTATTTAAAAAAAACACAATGTAATGGAAAAGTTTTTAAATCTTAATACTGCTAATGATATGAGAAAAGTTATATCAACGTAGGATCAAATTCCCTTCTCTCGACAAGTGGGAGTTCACACAAACATAGTTAACTCCTGTTGTGGTCGTTGTCCGAAAATGCGGTTGACCAAAGGAGGCAATAAACTGACCACAGGTAATAAACTATCTGTAACTAACTGTAGATACTTACTATACCACATTGATCTTCCCCCATTGAAACCCTTGTTTCGAATAGTAAATCAGAGAAGCAATGGAATGTGAAAAGGGGGCAGGGGGAACAACCAAAAGGGAAAGTTTTGCATTCTCCATCCCTCCACCCCTACATGATCATAAATCGGTACTACTGATGATCACATACTGGTTTGCACGGACAAACACGGTTCATGATGTAAATCTCGCCCAGGTGTTACTATTTTCACTCCTGGACGAGAAGCCAACATTTTCTGGTCAGTCACGGTCCATAAAATGGGGGATAGGGATTCCTCGTTCTCCCCAAGGGGTCGATGGGGGTTGATTTCTGACAGCTGGATTGGCGGAAAGGGTCATTTTTGAGGTAGGGTGGTGGCTCTTTGTGACGCGGCATCCTGCAGAGAGAAGTAGGTTCAGTTAACTGGAGTTCCGACTCCATTAGTGGTCAGGGTAGTAGTGAGTGGTTGGCAGGAGTAGTTGATGAATTACAGGTAAAGAATTGGAAGATAGCACCTTTTCTCTCTCAAAATGTATGGTTTGTGTGTGGAAAGAAGAGCGATGGCATGGGGTGCCGAGTAGGGTGGAAGTGACCTTACGAAAGGATGAAAGTGTTAGTGATTTATGATATACATAGACTATTGTAGAGTGAACTGGGAGTAAGTGCATAAACAGAAGACTTTATTGCTAAAATTTCTACAGAAAGAAATAGGATAGAACTCATTTATCATCCGAACTGTTTAACCCTTGACTATCGCTGGGGAGTTTCGTTCACCATTTGAGATTTTAAGGCCCAAGTCTAAATTTAGCTTCACCCTTAAACGTTTCCTTCCATCTAACCTACAATGATTTATGAAGGTTTTTGTCATCATTCATTTATTGAAATTTAAGAGCTTGGGGGAGCTTTTTTCTATCTAGTGCAAGGAATGCAACTGTTATATATTTATTCACTAGTAATTGTTCCTATCTACTAGTTCTGTATTTAATCAATATTTATTATTTATATCTACTAGTCCTGTTTAAATAATGTTACAACTCAACTCTTTTCATGCTTTGTTTTAATATCTTTAGAATTGGATTCTGATAGAACTTAACTTAATGTCTAAAAATAAAAACCTATTTTTATAACAACCTTTGTCTTGACCATCAAGATACATAAGACAACACGCGTAAAATTGTGTTCTGGGTCATCTGTGGCATGTATAACACATAGAATGACTACAATAAGGGTCAGTGGCGTATATAGGAATTTATTTCGGGAGGGGCCCAAAATTATTCCCCAGCCCTTCCCCCACTTAGTAATAGGTCTAATGTAGCTTTTTAGGTGATAATTTAGGTCCTAAAAACTCAATATAAGAAAAGTTGTTAGTAATAAAAATACAAGTACTAAAGGGGGGTCTGGGGGTCCTCCCCCATAAAATTTTCGGAAGTTTGACTTAAAAAACCAGGTTTTTAACTAGTTTTGGTACACTAAGTCCGAATTTTGGATGTACATTTTTATGAACTTAATATTTAAAAAGTAATTAAAATAGAGTTCCAAGTACAAAAGGGGATCTGGGGGTCCTTCCACATAAAATTTTGGAACTTTACCGCCAAAAACATGGTTTTAACTTGCTTTTGGTACACTTAGTCCGAATTTTGGACATATATTTTTTGGTAGGATTTGGATTTTGATGAACTTATTATAATAAAGTTGTTGGTAGTAAAATTCCAAGTACAAATGGGGGGCTTGGGGGTCCTCCCCCAGAATTTTTTTTTAAATTTGACCCTAAAATACTGAGTTTTAACTTGTTTTGGTATACCTAGTCCGAATTTCGGGGGGGGGGCAGGGCCCCCTCGCCCCCCCTTATATACGCCTTATATACGCGTATATTATATACGCTGATAAGGGTTTTGTGATTGTGAATGCAACACATAGCTTGCGAAGACTATTTTATGAAATTTATTCAAGCTAGTTTTTTTCTCAAAACCATGAAGAAACCTAAATTAAATGAGTAATTGGGTATTTCGTAATTTAATGAAGGAATTAATAGTAACTAAATGCCGAATTTTAATACTATTGTATTTGATTTAACTTGAAACTAAATAATATAAAACATCAATCTTCTTATTAAGATACTATATAAATATAAAATAATTCATATTATGACTAAAATAAATTAAATTTATAATGTATATTTAGACAGAGAAAATTTTATGAAAAATCTTTTATTACAATCACTGGTAACACGACTTTCGAAGAATAAACCTTAATTAGGTGCTCCACAAAATCGACCACTTTGTGTTAACCGCACCAAAAAGGGACACTCTGTTCCACAGAGACACATCATCGCAACCACCTGCGGCGAATGGAGGGGTGAGGAAACGGACATTTATACCCAGCCCCCTCCCCTTTTAATTCTCGGTCGGGGGCAAATGGCGCGTAGCGTGCCGCTCCAAAGTGGGTGTAATTGAGGACCCGATTGACTGATCGTTATTAAAAATGGATGAGCTACGGGGGAGGTTCGGGGACGAGTTTGCCAGCGGGAGTGGTGGTGGAGACACCGCAGTGGGTCATGTTACGCAACCCGTGTTCTTGAGAGGTTGTGGATCTAAGAACTATATTTTTGTCGCTTTTTATTAAATGAATCCTGTAGCAGCATTTCTGCAATTACTTAAAATCCCTGTTTATTCTGCGTGCTCTAGTTGTTACACACCTGACACCACACTGGTCAGAAAACTACACCAGTGAATTTCGTAGGAGATTTTGAGTACTTTAATTTTGTATACTAGAATCATCTTTGAGAATATTTTTTTTGATTTTTAATTACAAGCCGAATTTTTATACGATACAAAACATGATTCTCAAATTCAGCCCCCCCCAAAAAAAAAACATAAATTGACAACTAACATACTTTAATGGAATGTTTAGTAAGAAAATTATATAAATAAACAAGAGCAATTATAATTATAAACAAGAACCCATTCTTAATTTCAGTCGCCATGAAACTCATCGAGATGCCTCCCCATCTCAAATGAGTTGTATAAATGATCCTCTGTCCTTAATAAAAAAAAAAAAAAAAAAAAAAAAAAAAAAAAAAAAAAAACATTTTTTAAAGTAGCAATGAATAATGTTGCTTGGATTTCGATACTTTTTTTTATGTTTACTTGTTTATCAATTTCAATCCCCGCCTTAAAGTATAACTTACAAAACCGAATAAATGAAAATGTTCCTAATTCAAATGCGACGAAACACACGACAGAATTAAACACTCTCAATACACATGCTGGACCTCAATTCAACACCGGTACCTCGCGCTTCAAAGCTGTCCGTTGACAGCTGTGATGGATCATATAATCAAAAGCTGACTCCCTAATCCCAATGGCAATCCATTGTTTTCTTTACCTCAAATTAATGGTGCACAAGCACGAGGATGCGCATGTGCCATCGCGTGTCTCTTAAATTAAAGTGACGTCATTTCGACCCTCGTTTCGCATTGGAGCACGTAAGGGCCACGCGCAGGGGATTCTGTATCAAAAAGAGCAGAAGCATCCGTGCGAAACATCGTTCGCAAAGTGGGAGGTTTGCCTCTCTAAATGACGGTTTATTTGGGTAAATTGTGTAAACTGGGTGAGCGGCTTTAGGGTCAAGTGTAGTACTAAAGCAAATTTGCCATTTAAGAAAGGATTATTAATGAAACAATAGGTTGTTCAGGATGCCTCCAATGGGCTGGTTAGGTTCTTCCAGATTATAAAAACGTATTCGGTAAAATTTTCGACTCAAATTAGTGTCCTCACTTTAACGTCTAAAAGCTATAAAATTTCAAAAATTAAAATGTTAGCAGTTGTTGCATCAGTGATGTTAAATGATGTGTCAGTTTTGTCATTCAATCAACATCATGTGGAGAAATTACCAGAGATGGAAGTTGAAGAAACAGTGAAACAAATGATTTTCATATTTGCAGGTTTCCCTAGAAAATGATATCACCATGTAAGAAAAAGGGTTAGAATTAATTGCGTCATCTGTAATAAAGATAGGGAAGGTGTATTTTGTATTTATTATGTTATTTTTCTCTTAATGTTATTTTCTGTCTGTTTATTTCCCCTGTCATTGTTTCTAACTCTTTGATTTCATATACATTTGCTTCTCTTATTTCCTTCCATTCTTTTCCAGACTTTCTTTCTTTCTTATTTCCCTTGTCCATTTCTGTCATTCTTATACTCTCAATTATTATTTTCCTCGAACACACACACTCTCTCTCTCTCTCTCCCCTATATTTCTTAACTATTTTCTACTTTATTATTTCAAAGTAAGAAGTAACGGGTATAAAGTATTAAAATGAAAGGATTTTATCAATTCTATTAAGCTTTAGACAAGTTAGAAGTTTAGACAAGAAGTTAAGTAACTTGAGAACTAACATTATGTACCCTAAAAATTGTCTTTTCCTTTGAACCACAGAAAAACGACAAACTAGCTTTCGACAAGTACAGGCCATGATTTATCATTAGACCTGTGGAGGCTCGGGTCTAGGGGCCTCATAATTTAAAGGCCCCCAAAATCTCAAAAGTACCTAAACATTTAAAACAAAAATAGCTTTTCATATTTTCTAAAATTCATTTTTAACATTTTTTCCAAAAGACAAAATAGTAATTCAAACTCTATATGATTTTCTTTTTTAGTGAATTATTTGAAAAAGTCAGCAGGCTAATAGGATTATACTGGACAGCAACGTTTCCTGAACCCAGTACGTCACTAAACGTGAGGAGAAAATGGGTAAACACAAAGCCTGTTGGGTTGCTAAGAGGAGTTTTGGTGAGCAAATCGTGATAAAAAGACTTTAAGGGTTTAACAAAATAATCATATTTTTAAATTGACGTTCTTCATTTCACTCAAAATTCAGACACCGCAATGGGATCTACTTTGTTTGTTAGTGACGTCATAGGGTCAACTAACGTTGCTGTATGGTTTGCTCTAAATAAATTAGTGTGTGCAGTGAAATTTGTTTTTGTGATGAACACTCTATTATGTATTATATAGGGCATTTTCTTTCGTTGTGTACCTACTAGAGCAACTTTTTTAAATCGGGCCTGAAACAAGTACACTTATTTCGATATCCGAACCAAAATCAAAACGCTCGAGAAAACCAATTGCTCCAAGAACTCCCCCCAATCGTCCCTCCCGGACAAAGTGCATTCATGGTCGACTCGCTCCGGCCGGATCCGGGACCTGATGGATGATCCGGTGAGCGGACAGACCCGATTTCGCGTCTCGTTTGGCCGGACCGGGCCATTTGCTCTAATTAACGCCCGGCAACCTGGGCCGGACACGCCTCATTTGCCGGATGCGACCAGGAGAAGGGAAGGTATCAGGCGCCATCTGTTGTCTCGAATTGGGCTCTGGCTCGGAACGGGAGAAGGTTTATTTATTCCGAAACTTTTCCCGCCTCTCTCTCTCCCGGATTTTTATTTCCTCCCGGACGTGTTCTCTGGAGCGGGAAGAGGAATTTAATCTCTTACGTCCCGGTTTTTCAGTCGAGCTGCGAAAAGCTGAGTTGGAGGATATTTTAAAGGGTTTTTTTCTTCTTCTTAGAGGAGGAGGAGGAGGGATTGGGTGGTTGGGAACGACGTGCAACAAGATAATTATTATCTTTTATTTCTGTGGAGAGAGTGGGTGTTTTTTTTTGGGGGGGGGGGGAAGTTTGGGATTGTGGGCGTGTAAAAAAGTGGAGAATTGCTTTAATTTGAATAACTGGAGATATTGGATTTTTCTAAACTAAAAATGTATTTTCGAGCAGGTTATGGTGGGAAGTTTGAGTTAATGTTATCTAAAAAATAGCTTGCAATTTTAAAAAGATAAAGGTTTCTATAATATTTAATTCACAGGTAGCTAAGGAGTTTTGTAGATGCTCTATGTATTTTTTTAATTAGATGCAAAGATGATAGTATTATTAATGATGAGTGCCTTCAGACAAGATGCACCAACTTTATGGATTCAGTTTAATTGTTAACTGCAATACTTCTTGCAGATAATAAGATTTTTTCTGAAGATTTCTTTTTGAATCTTCAAGATTTTTCTAACCGTGGGTGGTAGAAGGGAAATAAAATGTCTCACCAAAAAGTGTTTCTGATCCTCCAATTTTAATTAGATACCTATCTAAATCTATACCTATCTATCCTATCTTAATACCTATACCTTAATACCTATACCTATCTTAATACCTATCTATCTCTCTCTCCTTTATTTCTAACTCAACTCTCTTCTGCACTTAATTCGTAACCAAAACCTTTGAGTTAAATTTCTGAGTTAAAGATGAAAAGTCCAGAAAACCCAAGTTCCACACTCCTAATTCACCCATAGATAGACCTTTAAACTGCAGCCAGATCCCATCGAAAGATATCCCTAGTAGCGCAGCTCATACCAATAAATATGTCAAGTTTACGTAACTGCAACTAGAACTACACGAAAATTGGACGAATCTTGAACGTTTCTGTTGCTCAAGATTGAACTCCTTCCATCTCACCCACACAAATCTTACCATAATCTCTCTCTCAAACGCACATCGAAACCCCAATTCCAAACAGCTCAACAGCTCCCCAAGGCTCATTACAGGGCCCACCAATCTCATGATGCAAATGACCACCGCCCGAGAAAAGTTCTCCTTTGAACCGGTGGTTGCAGAATGCTAATGGACGGTCCAAATAAACGCGGTCAGAGCGGTTCTGGGGAGATTCTCCCCTCGGGATCGCGTTTCGAAAAGCTTCCTTTCGCAACCTAATTTGGTGGACGGACTCCGGGGGAATATTAATGGATGCGTTCTCGTGTGAAGGGGTTGCGTGATGATGAGTGTTGTGTTGGGATTGTGCGTTCTCGGTTTTGGGGTTGGTTGGTTGATGTGATGATGAAAAATGCGTCGGTCAGTTATCCTTTTAGAAATTGAAAGGGATTTGGGGGAATAAAGGGGAATTTATGTGTGGGGTGACTGGGAAAGATGTATCGCTTGTTTCGAGCATGGAGCTAGGAGTTCAATGGAGGGAGCACCACACATCAATGGGAAATCAATGAACAATTTCAAGCAACTGTGAAGTTTTTCCGCCATCTTGAATAATGCATTGCGTAACTAACCAGTATTTAAAAAAAACTTTTACTGCTGATTATTACTATGTTTCATGAAACTTTATATTTTAGAATAAAATATAAATTGCCACACTAACAAGGAGAGGATCCCAACGTGTCATCACCGATTTGGTTCATTTTTGGTGTGTAAGTAGTGCATGACTAGGACATCAATTTGTGAAAGTATTAAGAAGCAACTTTCAGAAATTTTGGAGAAAATCGCAATTAAAAATCTTAACATGTACTTATAAATTTAATAAGATTCTAGTCTTGCAAGCGGATTGTGGTGTAGCGGTAAGAGCTGTGATTCCCAACCCAAAGGTCCCGGGATCGAGTCTTGTTGCATACCATAATTTTTATTTTTGTTTTCCACGCAATTAAGAGCACAGATATGAATTAAAGTAGTACATATTTATATTTATAATTATCAATTTTGAAACATTTTTTAAATATTTTTTTTTGTTTTTGAAGTCTTTTCATTCCTTGTTTCCCAAAAAAAATAGTTATTAAATCCAATTTTTATGATCATATTGTAAATATTATGTGTTTACCTACAAAAATGTTTATTTTAACCATCAAATCAGACACATAACAAATCCTTTTAGCATAACAAAATTGCGTACTTTCTTTCGGATAGTTAGGGATAAATTAAGGTAAAACTTCATACATAAAAATATAAATTATTAGTACTATTATTATTATTTTTTTTTTAAATCTTTTCCTTCCTTGTTTCCCAAAAATATAAATTATTAAGTCCAATTTTTTATGATCCTATTGTAAATTTTATCAAATATTATATCCAAATATATTAATATTTACCAAAAATTTTTTTACGCACAAGAAAAAATATTTTAAAATTTATAATTAAATATTATTATAAGTTTATTTCATATCTGTGCTCTTAAATGTGTGGAAAATTAAAATAAAAAATATGGTATGCAGCGAGACTGGATCCTGGGACCTTTGGGTTGGGAATCACAGCTCTTACCGCTACACCACGATCCGCTTGCACGACGTGAATCTTATTAGATATATAAGTACATATTAAGATTTTTAATCGCGATTTTCTCCAAAATTTCTGAAAGTTGCTTCTTAATATTTTCACAAATTGATGTCCTAGTCATGCACTACTTCCACACCAAAAATGAACCAAATCGGTGATGACACGTTGGGATCCTCTCCTTGTAAGTTTAAAAAAAAAAATTGCATCCCTTATAAATTATTGTCTTACCATCCATCTTACTTATTCATGTTTTATTCAATGGTAAAAGAGGTCTTCTGAAGAGTGCGAAATAAACTTGCGAAAGTTTCATGGATCATGAAGTTATTCACCAATTATAGAAAGTTTAAGAGAAATGTTCTTAAGTTTGATAAATATCTAATGTGCACTACTCATGATGGTCGCCAGTCATTACTACAGTTAAGTTCTTTTTGGTCTTTAAATCTTTTTGGGCTTCAGTGATTTCAGAGCATGTTTCCTCCGTATATTCCTATCTCCATGGTGTCGAGCATCAGTAACGCCTCAACTCGAACCTCCATAAAGTTATTTACTACAGAGTAATGATTACTATACTTGGTTGCGACGTTTCTTGAACCCAGTACGTCACAAATGCGGAAGGAGAAATCGGTAAACACAAAGCCTGTCGGGTTGCTGGGAGGAGTTTCCATACGCAAATCGTGATTGAAAAGCACTTATATACATGAGTTTAACAAAATAATAATATTTTTAAATTGACGTTCTACATTTCACTCAAAATTCAGACACCTCGATGGGAACTACTTTGTTTGTTAGTGACGTCATAGGGTCAACTTAAGTTGCTGTCTATTAGAGTGATAGTGATAGTTATGTATATTTTTATTTTCTTCTCACGTTTTGTACTGACAATTTTTGTTGTCGTTTTGTTTGACTTTTGGAATGTAACAACATGCTCAAAATTGTATGGATCTCGTGGGTGTATATAAAAGAGGACTGCAAGGGGGAGTAAATATTTTCTACCAAAACCGACTGGTGGGATAAAATACCCTATATGAATAACGTTTGGTTTGTTCCCTTTGAAATACTTGAAAATTTAACCATCCAAAAAGAGTTTAAATACGGTTTGTATCTTTTAAGAGAAAAAATAAAAAGGATTTCAAAACATTCAAATGATAGAGTATCATTGGGGTCACTCTATAACCCCTTTAAATTCATCTAATTGTTCAAATAGTCATAGAAGAAAGGATTTCTACGAAATGTGCCGCTTATCGCTTTAAAATCTATATTCTTTTCCTGATGAAGGTAATCAAATTAAAACAATTTAAAAGGATTTGAAAATTTTCCTATTTTTTAAAAACTTATAAAAATAAATAAATATTTGACATATTTTAACCGTTGAAAAATATAAGCCTCAAAGTTTTGAAAAATTTCAAGCTTTGATGCGTGAACATTAACCGATATTAAAAACTTTACCTTAGTTTTTCTTTCAATTACACATAACAAAATTCTCCATGGGTCGGGTATCTTTTTGAATTTCCAAAAAAAAAAAGCAATTTTTATTCACTTTAAATACACATTGTATTACACATTTATTACTCTTAAACATAGCTTTTCTATTTATTTCAGAGGCGTCCAGGACACTCTGTTAGGACACTGGTCTGAACTAAACAGCACCATGACCACTCCCCAGCGCCTGGCACCCTAGGTGGCACCCGATAGTGGTCACGATTTCCCGTGGTTGCGTGGCGGGCCCATTTCCTCCCGCACTTCCGAGGGCTTCCCTGCGCGACAGACAAGCGTGTCCGGAAGCCAACCGCTTCGCGTGATCCCATCGATCTGATACTATCGAGTCTCTCGATATATGAGGATGATTGGGATTTTGTGGGATAAATTTTTAATCAAGGTTGTTTTGGGGTTATTGTGTGAATAGTGAAAGGCAATCTTATCAGAGTTGCCCTTTAGGTGGCAGAATTTTTAGGGACTTTTCTCTTTAAATTTGTTTTTGTAAAGTAATAGGGAGGACTTACACATTGCTTTTATAGAATTTAAGGTGGTTAAAGTTATTTTTTTTTAGTAAATTTAGGGAAAAGAATTTTGTTCCGTAGATATTTGATGAAAATTTAAGTAATAAATATATTGCTTTAATTATAATGACACTATAGACGTTTTTCGTAGATGTATAGACTTAAACCCATAAGATTCCTTTATTACGATTTCAAATTGGATTTTTTTTTTCATTTATATTTCTCAATGTTACCTAATCTAAATATTCGTGTGACGTAGTGTAAATATTTGTATTTCCAGCGTTCAAAACTTTAAAAACATTTAAATTAATAAAAATGTTTTATGCAACATAAGTAAGTAGCTTATTGACGATTAAAAAGATAAAAGTTTTTTCTTAAATACAAATGTGTTTAAAAATTTCTGTTGTATTTGCCATTTATACAAGAAGGTATTTAGTAGGTTTCAGTAGATCTTTACAATTCTGAAGCATTTTTTCAAATTTAGTGGTAGTTTAGTAGGTAAATGAAGTGTAGTTCTATGTAAAAACACAATTTACCTTCATTCATAATTTTAATATTTTTCCTGATAAAAAAATAGGATCTTCAAAGAATCCCTCTATATTATATTCGTTCGAGAACGAGGTTCACTATACATCAATACAGTTATCATTTTCGGATAAAGACCTAAAAAACATGAAGTAAGCCAATCTATTTACTTAGCCTCTCAGCACCCTTAAGAAGCCCCATCCAACAATATTATCTTTTGTCACCCTTTCCTCCTAATCCTCTCCAAAAGAGCCATTTAATCGCTTCTCAGCACCCATTAGATCCCACCATTCCACTGCACAGTAAAAAAAAAGCACCTTTATCGTCTTCTTCAATCTGTCACCGTCCACTTCAATAAAAGGTTCCAAAACGGCAGGTAGGAGACCCCTTCACCCATCGAGTGTCGTCCCTCCATATTTCTGTCGCAGTTCGAGCACCCTCCACAAAAGGGTACTGCTGTTCCCACGTGAAAAAACACGTGTCAAGTGGTGGATGTCGTTTAGAGACAGACACACATTTAGCACCAAGTGGACAAAGATTTATCGCGGGTGTTGTTGGTGATCGTCTTTTGGGCTCTGGTGGGAACGACTCTTGGGGTGGAGGGGGCTCTTCTCTGATGGAATATCGAGTGGAGGTATGTCATAACCGTGAGGGGGTGGTTTTTTGTGTCTTGTTTGTGTTTGGTGGGTTGAAAGTTGTTGAGGTCAATATTCATCAGACATAAAAATATTGTGAAAAGTTCAAGAGATACAAGTAGTAAATGGGATTTAGTATTTAATTGCCTCTTTCGAAATTTTTACTATTATTATCATATTAAATTTGAATGGTTAGTTTAATGGTTCAGATAGGTAAATGGGAATCTTAATGGATATTCTATGCGATGAATCTCGGTAAGGGCAAAAAAATTATGTATAGGTACTCTTAATACCAACGTATTGAATACTAACTTTTGCAGTATTAATTGCAATACCATTTTTTCCTCAAATTTGGTGAAAAAAAATATGTTGTTATTTTAACAGTTTTAAAATTGTGAAACAATGCAAGATATTTTCAAGCGAGCATTTTAATAGGTTCTTATAAATTTCTGTACATTTCCTATACTTATTTGTCTAGAATGCAGTTCTAAAAATCTACACATTTTCTATTATTATTAACTTTTTCAGCACCTCAAAAATATTTTTAACTACCCATTATGACTCTTTTATCTGGCCCAACTTTTAGTAACAGATTTAGAATCCTAAAAATACCCGAAGAATTTATTTTTACTTAACAGCTCATTCAGTATTGTTCAATGGTTCAATCTACTTGTAATTGACGTGTAAAATTACCGTTAAAAAATAATTTCCCGGCAACAGTTTTTTTTTCGTTACCTTTCTGATGATTACCATAAAAAAAAGTATACTACCAACTCAAAATATTTCCCTCACGTCTTCCACGCCTTATCATGATCTTTATAGTAACACACGTTAAACACCAATTTAATCACATCATCGCCATTTAAACATCCATAAAACCTATCAACAGCCTCATTCAGCATCGAAAAGCCTTCACAAGAAGAAGATATCTGTTTACGGTATTATCTCATCCTCGCCTGCAAATCCGTCCGCGCTGTCACCGCGACGATGCGCTGACACCAATTGCGTCGCGAATCCGGCACGCAAGTGTCCTCACCAACAATGAGGAAGTGCTGTTCGGAAGACACAGCCGCCTTTCTTCCAGGAGATATTCGGGCTGAATGAAGACCTTTATAGCTGAGCTCTGACCTCATCAGCAGCCCATCAAAGTGAAGTGCTGCCGAGGATTGTGATGATGTGAGGGGCTGTGGACAAATCGTGCTGATGTTTGAATTGAAAATAACCATTGTGTAATTTGGATGCGGATCTAGCACTGCTCCAAGGGGGGGGGGGAATTTTTCCAGATCATATCACCTTTACCTTTTGAGAAAAATGTCAAAATGTAAGGGATTTTCTAAAAAGTATCACTCAAAGATCCTCTTTTGGTACCGCTGGCGGTACCTGTATTCTGGGGGTCCTCCCCCAGAAAACTTTTTGAAATTTCACCTGTAAAAGTAGGGGTTTAACTCATTTTGAGTATTTTTTTGAGGGTTCAAGGGGGGCACTGTCCAGAGTGCCCCCCTTATATCCGCGTCTGGATAGCAGTGATTAGTTTTGGCGAAAAGCAAAGGATCAGCCTCCAAGAAATTAAGATGATTTCTCTCTGTTCTTTTTTTATTTAGCATTCATTATCTTTCTTTATCTTTCTCATTTTCTTTCTTGTTCCTTTCTTCAATTATTTTCTCCCTTTCACTTCATCATAATTTCTTTGTTCTGTACTTGTTCTTGATGAAAGCCCAGTGGCGTAATGGTAGTGTATTTCGTTGCCACTCCACAGGACAGGCCCGAGTTCTGTTCCCGGGTTGGGCAAGGCAGACTCAGCCTTTCATTACCTTCGGGGGCCGATAAAATGAGGACCAAGTTAACTTGAGGAAACAAGGGGTTTTGCCTCAGTAAACTGTGACTTTCAGTCACACGTTCTGTAACAGCTTTGTACGTGGCCTCACCAACAATGAGGTTGGTTGTACTGGAGTTTGAAGTTCTAAACGACCTATGTAGTACTCCCTCAAGTATCCCCTTGGTTTTTTTTCTTGTTCTTTTCTTCAATCATTTTCTCACTTTCACTTCATTATAATTTCTTTCTGTCTTTCTCTTTCATTTTAGGTCTCTTTCTTCATCAGATCTGGAGTAGAGGTTCAAAGAGATTAAAGACGAAGCAAGTTAGAAAGTTTGAGAGTATAATGAAAACTCTAGTTATTTTGTTCAAGTAATGCAGAAATAAAATATTTTAGTCAAAAATTAAAATTAATAGGGGCATTACGGAATTTCTTTTCACTAATTTACTGGAGTTGAGCTGATTTTATAAACTTCTTTGAATTTCATGCAATCATTTTTACACACCTTTCACAAATGCATTGTTAGCATTTTATTTGTAATTTAAAAAAAATTCTTTAAATAGTCAGAGTGAAAATTTAAATAATAATGAAAGTTAGGATGGTCCTTATAATGTGGTAGGTTTTTTTTTTTTTGGAATTCAATTAGCAACTCCTCCTAGATTTGTGCCACTATAGAAAAAAATAATGTAATGCAAAATTTAAACTCTAGATATAATGTTCTAAGTTTTATTCTTCTATCACTCCACCTTTGGTAGTAATAATTTTTTAAAGTAAAAAAACTTTCAAAAGTTGTTTTTCCTGCATTTTAAATAACTCTAGAACTACAATTTAAAAACCTGAAACTAGGTTTATAAAATTAGAGTAAAAAAAGAGAAGTAGTAGAATCTATTTTATTTAAAAATATTCTTCTAAAAAGGCCATTGATTCAATTTATACTTAAAAATTACTAGTTTTTCCTATTACAATTATAACATCCTTTAATAATTTTTTAAAAAGGTAGGAAAATTATCTATTTTCCATTATTTTAAGTTCCAATCATTTCAAGGTAATTTGATGAAAAAACGTTATTTTTTTTTTAAATATTGATATTTTATCGTAAGCTAATCTGCTTGTTTAAGATGTCAATTTCGTTTTTAAAAGAATTAAATGTCAATAAGGTTACTAAATTAATGCCTTTTTAAAGAGTGTTATAATTTAAGATATTTAAATAAAATGTAGGTATAGTGCATTGTTTAACAATTAATTATTTTCTTTCTTATTACACTTTCATAAAGTTGCCCGTTGTTATTATATTTTAACTCAATTTACTTTATTGAAAATGTCTTGCATTGAGGGAAAAAACGTTTCAAATAGAAGAAACATGATTTTTTTTAATAAAAACCTTTTTTTACCAACCCTGCTAATAAAGAATGACATAGCTAACTCCATAACTTTTAACGTAAAGCCCACACTACAAAATTACAGATCGACAGCTCAGCATTAACTCAGGAATGTTCTAATCCCTCGGTAACAGACACCATCGTCACCGTCCAACTCATCCGGAACAGTCCGTGTCCGGGCGGGAGCGTGTTTCCCGTCCTCCCTGAGCGAAAGCATCTTCAGAGACAGACACCGAGAGGACATCGGAAAACGATCCAGCTGTCAGCTCTGATCGTTAACACACCGACGACTCATTTGCAGAGCTTGAAACCGGACTCGACGGAGGAGAGTTTTTTTCTATTTCGGTTTCGAGAGATAGTTTATTTGGTCGTTACTTTTTCCGACACCGATGTTTTTTAGAGTAATTGTTTGTTCATAGTTTTTCTTTCTGTGTGTGTGTAAGAAAAGATGTGCTTATTACAGACAGTATTGTTTTCCTATTTTATTCTTTCAAAAATTTTATTGGGTTAAAGGTGTAATATCGAGTAGAAAATAAAGTGAATATAGTTATTTTCTAATTCAGAATCAAAGATTTGTTCGAAGATTACTCTTGGATATATAAAATCTAATAATGGAATGTCATATAAAATCAATGCTGTATTTAAAATTTTGAAAATGTGAGCATTTGTATGATTCTTTCATCTTTGATTGATTCAAGTATCACCACACATACACTTCGGTACACTACAGATCTACAGAATCATTATGGAAAGAAACTAATTTTGAATACACTTCTCGATCCCATTTAAAATTGCTATTCAAACATCTTAATCCATGGATTATCTACCCAGCAGCATCTTTACAGCCGTATCGACCATCTCGAGTAAGATCGAAGCTAACTCGAGAGTAGGATAGCTCGAGAGTAAAGAAGACTCGCGTAATAAATGCCGAGCTTATCGACCAACATCGGTATAGCTTACCCGAGAGTAAGAAGGGCGGGACTATGTAAGAACACTTCTGATTGGACGGCCGGAAAACCGCGCGAAATGCGATTCTGATTGCGTTCTTTTCTGTTTTCATTTCGAGTATCATGGCGGAAACTAGGACTTGCAATTTTACGGCTTATGAGATGGAGATATTAACAACGCTTGCTGTAAAATATAAAGACATAGTAGACTGCAAACAAACGAATGCAGTATTCAATTCAAAAAAAAAAAAAGCATGGGAAAGAATTGCTTTAGAGTTCAATGCTTCTTCTGGCTGTACAAAGCGGACAGCTGTGCAACTTTTAAATAAATTTAAAAACATGAAAAAGCTTGCTATGCACAGGAAAAGTGGCGACAAAGTGGTAGTTTATGGGACTGGAGGTGGAGATCATAAGCTCAAGTCAACACCTATTGATCACCAGCTTTCAGCAATGGGTGTTTTAATTGAGCCCATACGTGATCCCATGGATTGTGATGCAGAATATGAGCGTCGTTTACAAGGTATGTTAAACTTTTTATTAAAGCGAAAATAGTTACATTGGCTTTCAAGGCCTAGTTATGGTTAATTAACAGAAATGATTATGTTGCTATACAGATTATCTATAAATGTAATTAAGTAACAATAAGACTCAGTTTATTCGGATACACAAGTATGCCAATATACAATGAAAATTTTAGTACAAATATCCTTTTGAAATCTCTGGATTGTCGCTCAAATTGTATTTCGACCCAATATATTTACAATGATTACTGGAACAATTACAATGAAAGAAATTTTTACATATTTTCAATGTTATTTGGGTACTTTAGGATTAGCTAGGCACAAGTGTCAAGTTTTATGCAAAATTGCTATAGTTAATCAAATATCAAAATGATAAAATATAAATAATAAAATGTTGCTAATATAGTTTGAATAGAAACATTTGCCACCGGCTAATCCTAAAGTACCATTATTTGTAAAAAGTATTCCATGTTAAAATTGTTCTCAGTAAGTTTTCATAAACATTACTATTTCTGTAATGCAATTTTCTTGAGTTACAATAACACTTGATAATTTATAACAAAAATTTCACCTTTACATATAGCATGCACAACTAGTAATTTTAGAACTATTTCCTACCATAGTAGCTTTTCCTTTTTTGCTAGGCAATATAGTCAACTTTTTAAGTATGCACCAAATTCTATTTTAATTAGAAGTTATGAATGTCTATTTTTGATCATAATGTTCCTGAATTACTATCAATCTGCAATAAGATTTTTAAAATTTTCAGCACTCACATCTGATGTGACCAGACCATCGAATGAATTGCATGCTGCTGATGTGGCTGGACTATCGAATGCTGCTCCAACGAAGGAAGAGGAGGAATCATTTGTAGATGGCGAGACTGTTCAAGTGATGACCATAGAGGAATTTTTAAATGTAAATAGAATTTTTAATGCTTGTAGGGGTACAGTGTAAAGTCATATGAACTATACGGGAGCTTGGCTTCAAGTTGTGTCAAGAGTGTAATCCTTGATGATTATTTCAATTGGTGCTAATAAGATAAAGTGCCAAAAAACCCTGACTCTATAAGCTTAACCAGCATCACACATCTTTTAATATTTATATCTCAATTTAAGCCCTTTCATGTTGTTAGATGTGAGTTTGGTATGGTCTGTGCATCCTCCAAAATACTGATGGCACCCGAAGGTGCTTAACTTTGTTGAGGACAGTTATATGTTCTATATGCTGACTAACCCGCAAGTATAGTCATACCAGGAGGAGAAAAACTTTGACAGGAAAACCAAAACTCTGAAAAGTACAAAGCCAAATAATAGCCAGAGATTTTGCACAAAACATTTTTCGGCATTTATGAATTACGATTACCCCTAAAATTGAGTAAAAAAATCGGTTTCCATAACTATCACAACAATATTATAAGTGAAAAGTTTTTCTCCTGGCAGTATGACTATATATAAGGCTGTTTTTGGAGATACTTTTAGCACCATATGAAATATTCACCAAAATTGTACTGGTTTCCCGACTCGACTTTGACTTGGTGACAAATTGAGAAGAATAAATATTTAACCAATTTGCAATTGCGTCGATCTTGCACCAGAGAGGCGATATAAAACTTGTTTTTATATTTCAGGAATCACATCCTTCATTGATAGAAAAGATGCCAGAGAGTGAAATTTCATCAACGCCATTGGTTTCAAGAAATAGAGTGCCTCTAGTGGTAAAGAAGGGCCTAGCACCTCTAGTAGTAGATGTGCAACCATCTCCAACATCAAGAAAACTCTTAGAAAAAATTCCTCTAAAAAGGGCTGGTAAACGTAAACCAAATGTTTCCGAGAAGGCAGTTGAAACTCTTGTGGACGCAGCGGAAGGGAAGAAGGCTTTCACTCTCGAAGAAATGAGGATTCGAAGAGAAGAAGCGACGACAAGAATGGAAATGGAAAAGAAGGAGCATGAATTGAGGATGAAGGTAGAGGAAGCAAAGTTAAAGGCAGAAGAAGAAAGGGCCAAGGCAGAAATAGCAAGACGGGTGTACTACGAAGAAATCTTACGTAGAAATAATTTAGAAAGGGATTAAGTTTTTATATTTTATAATAAAGTTAAGTTTGTTTAAGAAAAAGTTGAATTTCATTTTATGTAAGTTAATTAGGATTACAAACTATTATAAGTGTTTTTGAAGTAAGAACATGAAAATTTATCTGAAAGTGGAATTTTTAACAGTATTAATACATTCAGTGGTCCTGGCATTAAAGTTAAAAGATCAAACTTAATACAAAGCATTTTAGCCCTTCAGCTTTGTATCATCAAAGTTGCAATGCATGTTCTGAAGTAGTAATAAAAATCATCATTAGCACTTAAAGTAGACCCTAATTGCAGTATTTCTCTTTCAGCCGAGTCGGCTCTGATAGGTTGATTGAAATTTCTTTTGGAAGATACAAGGTTTTTTAAATAAAATAATAACTGGGAATAGAACCCAGGAACTGTCGCAGGCTACCACTGCTCCAGTGGGGATTCAGTAACTTCCATTGACATTTTCCGGCCTATCAGAGTAGACTGATAAAAATGACCATACTACAAATATAATCTAAACCTAAAGTAAGCTTATTAATGTCTTATAATTAAAATTTATAGAGGGTAAATAAATACCTTCCAGAAAGATTTTTTTATGATACCTGCTGAATAAATTTTTGTGTGCAAGCACAGTGATGAAGGAGACAAATTATTTTTCACATCAGAAACATTTACTTTGATGACATGGATAACAGACTTTCATAAGCAGTACAGAATCAACTAGAGCACAGTTGGGACAGACGTGGGGAAGAAATCGAATCAGACCATCAATAAAATGCAAATATAAGGAAGGAGTCATTTAAAAAAAGTTAAAATCTTTCAAATAAAAAATTCAGTAACTCCACAAATGTAAAGAAAATATCATTTATGATACCTGCTAAATAAATTTATGTATGCAAGCACAGTGATGAAGGAGACAAATTTTTTTTCACATCAGAAACATTTACTTTGATGACATGGATAACAGACTTTCATAAGCAGTACAGAATCAACTAGAGCACAGTTGGGACAGACGTGGGGAAGAAATCGAATCAGACCATCAATAAAATGCAAATATAAGGAAGGAGTCATTTAAAAAAAGTTAAAATCTTTCAAATAAAAAAATTAAAAGAAATAATCAATATTAACAACTTAAATAACATAACTGACATCAGAAACTCCACAAATGTAAAGAATTTATCTAAAAAATTAATGCATATTCTGAGACTCCAAGTACTCTCAAGTGGGGGGCAGTATACAACCGCACCTGAGAAAAAAAATATTTTCAAGACAAAAATTAAGCTACCTAAAATATTAGGCAACCTGCCAAATGTGGGGGGGGGATTTCGGATAAAGGGTTCCAGGGGTGCAGAATATGTCCGAACGCCCGAACGAGGTTCGGGGGAAATTCAAGCAGCCCTGGGGAAATTTTTGCCCCAAGATAGAAAGAAAAACAGTCGTGGTAGGATGGGTAATTTTCACTGTAAATTACGTTCTTGTTTGATCACATCGATGTTCTTTTCAAAAAAATGAGTTACTTTTGGAGTAATATACAGATAGCTTAAATTTTGAGAAAAATAGACAATGTTTTTAAGAAAAGAAGCACTTCTGAGCGAAGGTTAAGAGTGTGCAAGAAATACTAAAAACCAGAGCATAAAGATCATTTAAATTTATGGTTTATGTGAAAATTATTGAATTTGAAAGGAGTTTAATTATTGAAAAAAAAACCTACTTTTTAAATAAAATCTCATTTTGGGGGAAATTTTGAAGGAAACAAATTATGTTCTGGGGAAATTTTGGGCCCTAAAACATTTTCTGCACCCCTGAAGGGTTCATTACGATACTATGGAAAGTTTTCATTGGAGGTTGGAGTCTCAGCATATTGAAAAAATTAATTTGAAAAAAAATTAGACACAATGGAATTTCTCTTGGCAATTCCAGATGTTTGCTGGGAGGTATTGATGAAGTCATCATCATCAGGGGAAATTTCTTGTTCCTCAAGAACATCTCCCAGCGTCATGGCCAAGTTGTGGAGGACAGCTGTGGCAATTATAATTTGTTGGGCGTTTCTCAGACGGCAGCGCAAGGGAATCCCTAGGCAAGCAAATCGCCGCTTCCAAACACCGTACTGCCTCTCAACGACATTCCTGGCAAGGATCTGCGCTGAGTTATACCTGTGAAAATGCCAAGAGTAAAAAGTTATATTTTAAATTGGAAAAACAAAAGTTATCAGTATTTGTAACAAACAGGCCAAGGCCTCTGTAATTGACCTAAAGCAGTCATGGGCAAAGTACGGTCCACGGGCCAAGTGCGGCCCTTTGGACGAGGCAATCTGGCCCGCGGCATGGTTTTGAATAGCCCCTACATTTACAATTATATTACAATTTTTATATCACCACCATTTCGCTACACTACTGCAAATCAGCTCATCCCATTTTCTACCAGATTATGAAAACAATGTGGTTATTTCCATGAAGATTGAAGCATGCACAGTATTAGGATTTTGTTATTACGTGTTTTATAACATTAAAATTATGTTACTGATCAATCCTTGCATCAGCACCGATGGCCAAGTGGTAGGTCTCAGTATCACTGTTTTATTTGTCACACGTGCCTTCCTACTCTTCTAAAGAACAATCTATTTTGTCAATTTTTTCCAAAATTTTTAAAATTGTAGCCTATATGTAAATAATAAGTTGTGTATGATGTAAAAATCAACTCTAAAATTTATCACTCGTAAGAATTTGTTTTGTTAATTTTTTTGTTTCAGGCCCGCCTGGATAATTTTTTTTATTTTATCTGGCCCTCGCCTTAAAAAGTTTGCCCATGTCTGACCTAAAGTATAATAAGAAGTGTATTTCATAAGTACCTTCGCTGATCGACTCCAGTAGGGTTAAGGAAAGGTGTCAGGAGGTAAGATCGCAGCGGATATCCACTGTCACCCAAAACATGGTAATGGTGAGGTACTTCCGTCTCCAAGTGTGCTCTCAAGTGAGAGTTGTCGAAGATTGTACTGTCGTGTGTACTGCCCGGCCATCGCACAACAATATTTCTAATGAAAAGATCAGCATCGGCAAGTGTTTGGACGTTCAGGGCAAAGAATCCCTTGCGACATCGAAAGGTCTCTGCTCTTGGGCCTCCTGGACTTACGATTTCAATGAGGGTGCAATCTAATGCTCCTAACACAGAGGGAAAACCAAACTGTGCATAAAACTTTTGGCTGATCTAAAAAGAAGAATATAAGTAAGCATGGTTTGTAGATTTTAATACAGAAATTAAACAATTTTTTTTTTATTTTACTGAGCTACAATTAACAACAATTTTAATCTGTTAGATCCTAAACAGAGTGAATGGTTAAAGGTAGACATAAAATAGAGCCAAGCTGCAAAGGCGAATAGCCACGAACATGCTCGGCTGAGCTCGCGAGCATTCGCAGCAATGGTGGTTTCATTGAAATATTACGGGAAGCAACATTTCCTCGTGCACTGCGCTACAAGTGCCAAGCCAGTTTACAGCCAGCTGTTCACTTCAATGCTCGGCTGTAATTTTTTTCCACCTTAAGGCTACAGTGGACACTAAAAATCTGAAAAATGGACAAAAATTTGGAATTTTTTATTTTTATCTTTTTATACTAAACATGTCCTTAGGAATCGTCTGGTGAAAGAATTATTTTGATATCTTTATTGATTCGTTCAATATAGACTTTTTTATGAGGCCACACCCATTTGTTTACGTTTTCGAGCTTCAGAATACGACAGCTCTTTCAGTGTGTTTCAGTGTTTATGCTATCAACTTAGCCTCAGACTTAATTTTTTTTAGTGGTTCTTCGTTGGTGAACGTTCTAAACTTTCACTTCAACTTAGTTTTCTACTTCTCCTTTGTTTTGATTCTTTTTTTCATGTCTTTGTGTTTGGTATGATCATGAAAAGTCTTTGAAGAAAGTTTCTTTTGTGAGTTTCTCAAAAAGAACCAAGTTTACTATTTTTATGCCAAATAATTGGAATTATTGACCATTATTTACAATCGACAGTTTATCTCAAATCTAAATAAAAGTTAATACTGTTTTCATACACTTGTATTGGAAGTGTCACAGATCACAGAACTATGGACTGTAAAGTAATGAACTAGGGACTGTAATAGAACAGAACTATAGACTGTATAGTATTATATTTTTTGAAAATTAATTATTGGGACATTTCATAGGACGGAACTGCAGCATTTGACATCTGTGGTGAATTTTTATATTGCTATTTTTCACAAATTTCCTCTCTGTGATCATCAGAACTAACTTTTTTTCCAATGAGTGAATGGTCAAGAATTATTTACAAGTTTATTCAAACTTTGGATTGTCATAAAAAATTATTCATTTCTCCTTATATTTGTGTGCAAGAATATGGTTATTATAGACTATACTATGACAATTGAAAAACTTTTAGACTCAAAGTAAACAATATTGTATTAAAAGCCAAATTGGTGAATTTTACGACTGTGCGTTGTCATAAAAAATAATTGTATAAATGGGATTTCACTTATGATCACCTTGTTTAAACATTTAATATTTATTCTTATTTATGTTTTAATAAATATAAGATAAATTACATACATTTTTGTTATGTTTATACATCATTAGTACATTTTTCTTGTTTTCTCTAACGGAAATCTTTAACGATATTATCAACATTTCGTTGATTTTCTAGTGCTTTTTATTTTTAGCCACATTTTTGAAACTTTCTTTTAACAATTAACAAGTATATAATCATTATGTTTTGCACAGACACCCTAATTACAGTAAAATTTTAAAAGTATTGACATTTACACAAGGTTTTTACCTTACATATCGATGATTTCCATTAACATTATATACTTCAAAATTCAACTTAAATTCAATTTTTAAAGTTGATTAGAATTTCTTTGTTTAATAATAGAGATCTTTTATGATAAAGTGTGGTTTCATGAATTAATATGTTCATAAAAAAGAATTAAAACCCTTTTAAAATGAAAAAATCCCTTTTTCTCAGAACTAAAAATTTGCTCCGACACAAAAATTCAAAATGTTCCATACGGCTTAATTTTTATTCAATCTTTACCAAATTTTTTTTACATATTCCTCATGTTTTTAAACTTTCTTGGGAGCAAAAATCTAAAAGCTATGTTTAAAAAGAAATATAAGTTTTTAATTGATAAAGCCATAAAATTTTCAAAATATTCAATGAATAAATACATTTTTGTCAATATTTTTTAAATCATCAAATAAAATAGAAATGTTTTCCCTACAATTTGTTTGCAATTGTATAAACATATAATATCTGGTGAAAATTTGAAGTTATGAAAAAATTTAAGCCGCCTGGAGCGTTTTTAAAAAGTTAATAAATTTTTTTAAAAATTTAAATTACAAGAAAACTACTCATTGTTTTTCACCAAAATTTATATGTGGTTTTTGTTAACACTTTTGAACAAACACACAAAATTTTGAACATGTAGGAAAAAAATTGCAAAAAAAATTTTTCAGTGTCCACTGTAGCCTTAACGTTTATCAATTGTTTTGTAATAAGGATGATATAAATTCCTCAGGAATAGCAGGGAACTCGGAAGCATCATAGACAATAATATTAAACGGAACATTTTAGAGGCAATACTGTTACAAATTTTTGCATACCCTATATTATTATAATCTTGAAAGCAGTTGCGATTACTTTGAATGGCAATAGGATTTTTCACGAGCACCTGGCCAAATTAGTTTATAAAAACCTTCGAATTTATGGAAATAATTTTTCTAAAATAGGATGTGGGGAAATAAATATAATACATAGTATGAAAAATAAGTTGGACATATGATAAGTTTATATTTATATTGGATTTCAATTTTGTGTTTTTCTCGGGTGTTACTTGCTCATATGCTCCAACAGTCAAGCTGCCGCTAATCAATGTTTGTTTTGAAGTAGTTTTATTGCATTACCTGGGTGCAACTGCCAAGAGTAGTGCATAGTTATGGCCAATGTAATCCAATTGGCAAAATTTGCACCCAACAGTACTACCGCTTATTCTCAAAATACTCATAAATAGCATGCGAGAGACCATAATTAAAAACAATAAAGATAGTAGAGTAATGAAAATTCAAAAAACTCACCTCTTGTCTTTCAGCCTCCGATTGAGGCAAATAAATGTACTTCGGTAGTAGCTTCGCCAGGCTTCTAGAAACATCATTTATGATATCACAGGTGGATGGCTGGCTGATCTTGCATACATCCCCGATGTTTATCTGTTGATTCCCAAAAGCATAAAACCTCAGAGCAGTCATCACTTTCATCAAAGGAGAAACAGCATTGTTCCTATTCGTTTGAGATTGAAGGTCTGATTCGATTTCCTCCACGACCGTCTCAACTGTACTTTTGTCAAACCGGTACCGTTTACGAAAGTCTCTGTCATCCATATCATCAAAGTCATTGTTCCTAATATGAAAAATCCTAGGTCTCCTTTCCACTAGTTGGATTAATTCCAAATCTTGCCACGAAAACACATCGAGCATATCACCGGCATCCATATCCATCTTTGTTTACTACTAAACCAGGTTTAACTCGGAAAAGTTGAGGTGTCACGCAGCTCAGGTTTTACTCGAGAGTAAACGAATTTTTTGGATGGTCGATAACGTTAACTCTAGCATCCGTGGTTTTACTTCTACTTCCGGTTTAACTCGCGATGGTCGATACGGCTGTAAGAGAGATTAATTAAGATTTAACTTGCTATTTCTACAAAAATAACGAACTAGTAATTTCAAATGAAAAGGTATATTCTCTTAGGTTTTATGTTCCATGCTTGGCTTGTCGGTCGTAGATTACCCCTACTCCCTACTGGAGCTTTCTGTCTTTTAAACAGTTGAATTGAATTCCTCTTACCTGTCCCTTACAAAAGATATGTATACTCAGGTGCTTGTAAAAATAGGGTTCAGGGACTGTATAGAAAGGATGGGGGAGACGGAACACATCTTAAGAAAATGCTACCCCTTACTCCCTCCTCCTCCTCCTGGCCTTGGAAATTGAATGGTCAGTGTGAGTGAGTGGTCAGTTACCTTTTCATGTGTTGGACAACGGATGGGACTCCTTTCTCCGATTTCCTTTTTAATGCAAAGCTAAATTCAGCGCTTTAAACTATGTGTTTTATATACTAGTAAGGGGGTTTATCAGTTTATCTCTCACTTGTAAGGTGATAATGCACTTGATCGATTTTCCTCAAGGCTCAGGGTAACGTGCTCCCTCAAAAGAGTAAAAATGAAAATTTTGTATCAGATATTTGAAACTGTGAAATTTGTGTAGCTTTAAGAAAAAGCACACTTTTCTTCGATATTTTGAAAAACGATTTATTTGTGATGTTTTTATAATCCTCGCCTCCTTGAGGTTGAACCTGGATCTGCCCTGCTGAGGTACATGTTTACGATTATAAAAATATGATAATTCACTTTTCAAATCCAATAAAAAAATATTTAGTGATTAAAATTAACTCATGATCAAAAAGAAATGGCGTGGTATTTATACAGAGTATTACTGTTTTAAAGAGGACCAAAAGAATTATTTTATAACAACAGGTCATTCATCTTCATCTTAAAAAAATATCACAGGTAATAATAATAATGTAGGCAAATCTAAAAACAATCCGACTTCACAACAAACAAATAAATAACATTTTAAAAATTATCTTTAATTTTAAGTTTCAACAAATATTGAAGAGTGTTAGTTTTATAGAACAGTACGAAATTATCCCCTCTAAGAGATTTGGGGAACTGAAGAATTTTAGATGAGAAATAAATTTGGCATAGAACACTCCAAGCCTTTAACTAGACACTTGTTTTGGGAGGTGGAGGGGCTGCCCAAAAATTTTTTGACACTGATTCCCACACACATTATTAGAAAAACTTAATTTTCTAGATAGAATTCTAGATATTGTTGACTTTATTGTATTTTGTATTTCTGGAGGTCATCCGACATCCGATGTCTTATGCCAAACAAGAGAGGGTCTGGGGACCTTCTCCTAATATTTTGTAAATTTGACCCTTAAAATAGTTTTAGCTGATTTTTTAAATCACTTTAGGCTGGAGGACTGACATGCCCGCCTCTTTGCTACGCTACAAAATTCTCAAGAAAATAGAATAGCCAGTAAAAAAGTAGTAATAATCAAAACTATTGAAAAACTTAAGCTGGAAAAATAACTCTTGACCTACAAAAATGTATTTTATTTATATTTTTCTCCTTTGAATGGAAATTAAACAGAACGTCGAGTCACCCAGGCCAAAAGGAATATAGTACTATTAAGGCTTCAGCAGGTAAAATACCCATATTCGTCTTCACCTTAAAAACATATCACAGGTACGCACATCCCCGAGACGCAACTCGACATCACAACAAACAAATAAATAGCTGCTCCACCCAGGGCGTCGAATCAGGGTCCATTCTCCCCTTGATTTATTGCGTATTGATCCGCATGGCTTGCTCCACCAGAAGAAGCTGAATCGGGAAGCCACCGTGGGATCAAGAGGCTCTATCAGTTCCCCGGAATCAATGAGTCCGACTCCTTCCGAGTTTTGACTATTCTCAATGCCCAGATTATGAAGTGATAAGAAAGAGCCAAGTGGCGGAGGAAAAAATTGGATCCATTTATATGGAGATTCGCTTCTTATACCACGTCGATGAGCTTGTTGAGAGAGGTTGGAGAGGTTGCTTACAAGCAATTGGTTTTTAGTAAGTGCCCATAAAGGTTGTGCAGTTTGATTATAAGTGAAATGCGTTACGTTGGTGTCAAGTGTAGTTTATTAATGGATACCCTGCGTTTGGAGTCAAAGTTGTATTTTTGGATCTTCCCTTTCCTTAACGCTCAAATAGTGTGATCTGAAATAAACTAAAGTGGTGGTATAATAGTTTCTTAGTGTAATAGTGGTAATAGTATCTTGCTGTTTTATCATTCGTTAGTAACGTTAATAAAGACCTCCCAGCTTTATTAGAATTAACTTGTAAAAAAAGTGGTAAAGAGAGTGAAGGAGAGGCTGCCAAGATAGCCTAGTAGCACAGCTCATACCAAATACGTCAAGTTTACGTAACTGCAACTAGAAGTAAACGAAATTCGGTCATACATGACTAAAATTGGACGAATCTTGAACGTTTGTGCTGCTTGGGTATAAGGCGTGGGAGAGAAAGTTGGTATTTAAAATTAGATAAAGGGATAACAACCTTTCAGGGTACAGGGAAACAAACATTATACGCATGCAAATTCAAGAATGTTTCATTTCTTTCCGTTAGGAGTCGAGAAATAATTTTACTGTTGCTACGTCTGTAACCAGGTTCAAGCAAGCAAGCAATTAACTGGAAGATTCCTATAAATCTTTGACACAGCGCCTGGCAATACAGATTTCCAAAACAAAAACAAAACTGGAGATTCACCCATCAGGAAGCTTGACACTATGATTCTCCAGACACGTTTTGTGTTCGTATTTTGATTAATCCGTAATCTAGTGATTCAAAATCTATTTTACGATGATTCTTCTCAACAGCATTATGAGAAGATAAATATTTATATTCGGGAAAAGAAGATTATGGCTTCAAGTAAGACTGCTTTGATTTGTCGTAAAGAACTAAACAGACTGCCTAACTAAAATTTTTATAGTACAAATACACATGATTTCTCAACCATGCAAGACCAGTATAGATTAATTTCTTGTGGATAAGTTTTGTTTATAAGAACCTTAGATTTAGTCTTTAGTGAAGTAATCAAGTCAAGAATCGTATAAATATCTCCTATTTCATTGAACGATAGTATATGCTGCATTGTAATTTTTATAAATACCTCATAATACAGGACCCACTTCCAGAGTCCATTTCCACCCCTTCTCTGGAGCAAACCACCCTATCACAAGTAGCCGCTCTCTAAGCCAATCTGCATCCGTAATTAGCGGCCACTTACACCTTATTAGGCGCCCCACCAAAAGGGCGGGCATCTGCCATTGGAGGGGTGCCACAGGGGGGGGAGAAAGGGGGGATATTTTGAGTCCGATTAAGATCCACACCCCAGGTGCGGATTGTGACACCCATGAAGAAAAGGCACACAATGAAGCAAGAGATAGAATGCGCTATGGGATGTTGTGGATCGGGTAGGGCTACCAGGGGATCGGGATGCAGCGCTGTTTTGGGGGATTTCAGAAGGGGACGATGACGAAGATTTTTGAGGGGTATTATGTGTTTGGATGAAGATTTTTCTTTTTTATTGGTTTATGTTTTGCATTAACCGAATAAAATATTTTGTTAGACATAAAGGAAACAGAGAGGGGAGTAGACTTACAGCCATATTTATAGCCATCAGCGAGCGTCAGTGTTAAATCCTACATAAGTCAAAGAGGAATTCCACCAATCAGAGTGTGAGAAAAGCTAATTTTTCTTCCTTTAACTGCTGGTTGACACCGACTCGGATGGCTGTTACTTTATACCACCAGCATGGTTAAGATTTCTCATCGTAAAAATAGGAACAGTTTGGGCCAGACTTAAAGATACATAATCCTGATATAAAATAATGGTGGTACAAGTTGTTTCACTGGAAAGTTTTTCGATGAGTATAAAATATATAAAGTCTGTGAAGAACAAACAAAATTATCAAAAATCACCAAAAACCCACCTTAAATTAATATTTTTTGCAATTTCTTATCAGTTTAGAAAAACGTTCAACTTTCAATCAAAAAAATTAATAGAATATTCGATTTTTTAAAAGTAGATAAAAACTAAAATATTCCATCAAATTAACATTTTATTAATGATTATGGATTACATAAATTAATAGTAAATATATCAGGGGATTACTCTCAATTTTATACAACTCTCAGAGCAAATACTCCCTTTCACATGTTTCAGCGTTATCATACAGGAGAAATGACTCCATCTTTTTTGCATAGATACTTCTTCTTTACGATACGCCAAGAGTCTTTATCATTGAAATTCAAAAAAGATTTACCTCTCAAAGATTCACATCAGACGCAATTGTTGGCAAAAAATCTCTCCACATAAACTCAAAAATTAGCCCACGAAGATAAACAATCTCCCTACACAAAAACATTCTTCGAGCACCCCCAAAAAAAAGTTCCCCTCAGAAGAGAAACTTTACGAGGCGAACATCACTTATCCTCCCTTGAAGAAGCAACAAACGCTGCGGCAAAAAACGGCTTTCACACATCCCAGGATTTCACACACACCTTTGGAAAAGAGAGATCCATCCTTTATCATCGGCATCATGATCGTCGCGATTTTTTTTTCACCGAGTGCGGCAGATAGTGCGCACAACTGAGGCCGATTAGAGCGTCAAAAGAGTAACAGAAAGTTTCGGGCAACCCTGTCGCTATTGAGGAGAGGAAAATGCCTCGGACAATGTCGATCCCAGTGGGCCATCTGTGTGTTTCCAAAGGCCCCTTGTCATTGATGTCAAAGGTATGGCCGATTTTTTTTTTATTCGCTGCTCCCCCCCCCCTTTAGTGAACCTGGCTACAACTCTATTAGCTCGACCCCAAGCCCCTGCTTGCTCTGTTCGTTGGGTGGAAGTCATCGATGATGATGACTTCATTTGGGTATCGATAACTCAATTCTGCAGAAAAGGGTTCCACCGAAAGGGATATGACTTCATTTTGGTTTGGAGTTGATAACTCAGTTTTGTTCAGTTCAGTGAGCATCCCGTTGAGATCTAGATTTTTTCCATATCCATTGACAGTAACGAAATGACACACTATTGAAGTTATTAGAGGAATAGTGAATAGAAAAAAAAAATGTGTTTTCTTTTTTATAAACATATCTAATGGTTCAGGAAAAATATGGATACTCTAACGACATAAAGTTTCTGTCATTTATGCAACCGGGATTAAGAATCCATGAGCCCTTGTAAGACCCAATAACTCTTAAAATATTTCCGAAAAGAATAAGAGGAGGATAATATTTCAATTTCATATTTAAAACAGTTTAGACCATTTATTTTCTATCTTCACATTAAAATTTTTCAGTGGAAAATTTAATCAATAAAAACAACTTTTTATGGTATATATGGAAAATAGTATTGACAAAGATAATCCGCTAAACGCTAAACCAAAATGTAGAAGAATTTGTTTTATTTTTCCATTGATAGTTCTAAATAAAAGGCTATCTGTAAAAATAAAGAAACAAATATTCCTTAATTTAATTCTGCATTTCTAGTGAAATAAAAAGATCGTTTGGAAAAATATTCAAAGAAATAAAATATTTTATTTAGGGTACATAAATGTTATGGATGACTATTTCTTGATGCTTCGATTTACCTTTATTTCATTGCAAATGCTAAGAGTTGAAAAATGAAAATAAGTACTACACTTTTATATTTTTAGTAGTAAATCTGTTCACATTGAAAAAAAATGCGTATTTAAAATAAAAGTTAATTACGTTAGAAATAATTATAATTTCAAGTAAATAAATGAAATAAGAGCGAATTCATGATATAAAAATTGTACTAAGATATAAATAAATTTAAAATGCTATGTTAATTACTGAAAAAACTGCATTTTAGAAAAAGAATCAAAATTCTATTAATTAAATATTTATAAAAAATCTATAGTTCGTAATTTTCATTTAATAATATTTAGATCCTTTCAAACACCGCTTTGCAACATCCCACAGCTCCATCCGATTCGACATCACCCGTCTCCCTTCAAACGCTAAACGCTCTTCAGAGAAGCCGCCCTCACAGAAAAACGAACACTCCACTACACCAAAACACGCCCCCTGAAGAAGACCCGGGGAAGCAGCACCCCCCACACAACAATACCCCATTGTACCGCAGTAACGCTTCTAGTCCAACACCTCGAACGCTCACAAAAACCCCCAGCGCTCTGACGATAGATCGGATTAGGGGACCGCCGATCCCTTTCTCCCCATCTGCATTCGAGACCCAGGGGGGAGGAGGGATGCGGGAGAGAGAGATTCTCGGGTGGCGGAGAAAGACGAGTGAGATCGCCAGTTTTTGAGAAGTTTTTTTGAGGGAGAAAGATCATTTTTCGTGTTCCTGATATCTGTGCTCCATTGTGGAGACATCTAAAGACGGAAGTTGGCTCCTGGTGACTTTATTTGTGACGATTTTGGAATATACGGGAGGGAGAAAGCCAATTGCGAGGAGGGGAGTTGTTTGGGTCCTGAGTTTGGCGCGGGGATTATGATAATGATGATGGGACACCTCCCGTGGGGAGATATGAATATTGGGTGAATTACAACGGATTTTTGTCAACAGATTGCCGTGGGACTGATGGAAATTTCATATCGATTGAATGGAACGGGTCTTTTTTAAGTGATAATTTTGTGATGTTATAATGCAATACGAAATTTCTTGAATTATTCAGATCTTGGGACAGTAGAATTCTGAAACGTCTCCCCAACCCCTCTCCACTGCAAAAAACAATCGTACAGAAACAGAAAAGCTTTGGCAGCAAAAGTTGCCAGAGCTTTCCTTTCCACGGAATTTCTCTGTCGACAGAGCTTGTTCTGAATGCAACGACATTTCACGTGAAAATATTTAGGGATATTTCTGAATTTTGGGAAAATGAGACGCCAGTCTGTAGAGAGACAATATGCAGTTAAAAAATTTGAATATTTCCGATGGATAAGTTCCCTAAAGTTGCGGAACGATCGTAGCATACAGGAAAAGTTCAGTCAACAGAGAAATTCTGTGTAAAGGGAAACTCTAGCAACTTTTGCACCCAGCGCTTTTCTATTTCTGTACAATTATTTTTGCTGTGTAGTTTTCAACGTATGATCAGTAGGCACTCTACGGTCTTAACTTTCCAAAATGTTTCAGTCCTACAATCACCCCAATTTTTTATCTGCCTATAAGTGATTGTGGTTTATCCATCTGTACACTCATGTGTAGAGGGAAACTTGAAGATTTTTTCTTTTGCTCACAAAAGTCAGTTTGCTATTTTTTGGACTTATTCCCTTTTTTAAACTGGGGATTAAAATAAAGGGAATGTTTACCTTTTGAAGTGATAAACCTTCTATGATGCTGAGTTACTTTTAGATTACTGTATGACACTGACAGGTGGTTACGTCCTTGAAACTCAGTCGTTAGCATCCCACTTCCTCTAGAAATTACTCCATCTTGTTCTCAAACGACACCGAGTGACACATGTTAGTTCCACTAATTCGAGCACCCCTTAAAACACTCAACCCCGCTAATCACTCACTGACCCCCCAGCCAGACACCAACGTCCCACTTCCGATCCCGCACCTGCACATGTACCACCCTCACTCAAGATCCATCAAGTGACGACGACCCCCCCCTTTGGCTGCCCGAGCACGTTCGAATTATGACCCTAGAAGTGATCCTCAAAGCCGGGCCGATATCCTATTCCATCACCGCCTGTTAGGGCTTTTAAATCAGCCTAAGTTGTCTTAAACTTGACTGCCGCCAAGATCGGAATTTAACACGATGATGAACCAATAGGATAGGATAATGATACGAGAACGATGGACAACCACTCGAGCTCACTCGACCAGCTCGATCGTCCGCTGGCTGCTGTCGTGCTGCCTTCTATCGGAAAGATTTACAACTAATTATATGCTGATACAAGAAAAATTTACTAACACTATATTTCCATTACTTTCGTAATATATCTATTAATGTCTGAGGACTGTTTTTGGTAATTAGTATTAGTAGGTATTTTGGTAATTCTCGTTTTCGTATCATTATCGTATCGGTTCATCATCGTGTTAAAAGTAAAACAAGGCCCTTAGACCTCCGAAAAAGCTAGGCATTAGGGTGGAGCGAAGAACCTTTTTATTCGAAATTTAAAACGATACCTATGTCCATAGTCCAGTAAATCTACTGAAAAAAAGGGTCAAACCGGTAAAAAATTGATACATTTGGTTTTTCAACGGTTTTCACTTGGGAATGACCTCAATAATAACATACTAAAAATCGGACAAAGTCGGATCGCGGGAAGTTTAATTTTTTTAAATTTTTAAAAAATGACCAAAAAAAAATTTCAAAATTTCGGCTAGTTTTCAGTGCTGAATACGAATATTCCAATTAAAATTTAAAAAAATTAAATTATCAATTTTTAAAATTTATTTGAAATATTGGATATTTGAAAAAAATTAAACATCGCTCAAAACCACAAAATAACTGCAAAAGAAGTAATTCCAACAGTTTTCCCTTCGGATACTATAAAGTTTAATTTTTTTCAAAATTTCAATTTTTTTGGCCTCAAAAATCGACCTTTTTTAAAATTCTCGTTAAAAACATTTGAGGCATTTGCAAAGGTCATTTTTCCATGGATATTGTAGTTATATAGCTATAAAACATAAAAAAAGCCCAATGGATGATTAAATCATCAGTTAATTAATTAATTTATTAAAATGAACATTAAAAATACAGGTAAAATCATTCAATCAAATATAACAGAAAATATTTTTACAATATTCAGTGATTAATCATCTAACAAATAATTAAATTTGAAAGAGACAAAATATCCTTACAAAAATTTAAATTTTTAACAAATTTAAAAATTTTAAATTTTTTAAAATTTTTAAATTTTGTAGTATAGGAATGTGATACATGTCTATAGGCTGTATTTCAGTGCTGTTTACGAATATCAGGCCAACTTTTCAATAAAATTTAGAATAAGTGTGGAAAAATTGAAGCATTTAAAGCAAAAGTACTAAGAAAAATGCTTCATTTTTCCACACTTATTCTAAATTTTATTGAAAAGTTGGCCTGATATTCGTAAACAGCACTAAAATACAGCCTATAGACATGTATCACATTCCTATACTACAAAATTTAAAAATTTTAAAAAAATTTAAAATTTTTAAATTTGTTAAAATTTTAAATTTTTTTAATGATATTTTGTCTCTTTCAAATTTGATTATTTTTTAGATGATTAATCACTGAATATTGTAAAAATATTTTCTGTTATATTTGATTGAATGATTTTACCTGTATTTTTAATGTTCATTTTAATAAATTAATTAAATAACTGATGATTTAATCATCCATTGGGCTTTTTTTTATGTTTTATAGCTATATAACTACAATATCCATGGAAAAATTACCTTTGCAAATGCCTCAAATGTTTTAACGAGAATTTTAAAAAAGGTCGATTTTTGAGGCCAAAAAAATTGAAATTTTGAAAAAAATTAAACTTTTTAATATCCGATTTTCTTCTAATTTTAGTATGTCATTATTTAAGTCATTTCTAAGGGAAAACTGTTGGAATTACTTCTTTTGCAGTTATTTTGTGGTTTTGAGCGATGTTTAATTTTTTTCAAATATCCAATTTTTCAAATAATTTAAAAAAATTGATAATGTATTTTTTTTAAATTTTAAATGGAATATTCGTATTCAGCACTGAAAACTAGCCTATAAACATGTATACTCGTGAGGGAAATTAATTTATTGAATTAATGTGAATTAATGAATCAATTAATTTGAAATAATTATGAACACAACCCACCTTTGCAAAAAAAATTTTCTTGGGCCCCCTCCTGAATTCAAAGACATAGGCACCCATGCATATGGCAAAAGTAGTCTTGTATAATAAGAAGAAAAACCAATAATAATTTTCAAAATAGATTAATATATTCAGTTCGCTCATCAAGCTTAAAGTTTTCAAAAATCCTTAAAAATTATTATTTTTCCAGAATTTTTTAAATGTTACTTTGGGTTCAAGAATGTTATATGTATGGTTAAAATAAATAATGTAAATTTTTAAAAGATTTTATTTGCATATTTTCTTCCCTTTTAAGCACTTTAAAAAAAAAACGTTAATTTTTTTCTACGCCTGTAAAGTTGTTTTTCTGCGTATCGCCTGCCGTTTTCTCACAAAATATCAAGAAATTACCTCCCCAAGAAGAGAAAGTACGTCTAGTTCCACCTCTCCAATGATTATTTAGACAATTATATGAATATAAGGGGGTCGTTGAGGGGCACTGACTCCCTATTATTTGCCACTTTGTAAATCATGCCTATTTTCTCAAAAAGGACAAAAAATTGGTCAAAACCCCTTTTTATAGAAAAAAGTTATTGACCTTATTTTTAGCCATTTCTGAGAGAATACTTTAAATTTCCTTTGGTAAATAAAATTTTTGTTCTCGTTGGATTTAAGTTAAATGCTATTTTCATATCAAATCTGCGAAATAAATTTAATTTCTCTGACAAATTCAGAGAAGAAGTTGGCTGTGAATAAAGAAGTAGCAAAAGTATTTGCTCAGTAAAAATCAGGATTTATTTCTATTGCTTATTCTTTCCCTAAACTTAAGCTGTGAGTTTTGAAGCTGTTATTAGAGTCATTCCTTTAAAGTAATAGAAAAAACACCTTAAAAATTAATTTTTATCTCGTTTCAAAAAATTATTTTAAATTAAAAAAAAAAAAACTAATTCATTTAACAAGAATTACGTGTACACTCCTGTGCCAAAATATCACAACAAAATAATCGTTTTAAAATATTCCACAATTCCATTCAAGGTGCTTCAAAAACGCGACGTTAACGTCATCCAGACCTATCAATCACTAATTAAAAATTCCCCACTCCGTTTTTCTCCCTAGTGTCTCTGTACCTTCACTCACTTCTGCTATCAAAATTGGGGTTCATCCAAAAGAGCTAGTGGGTGTTAAAGCACGAAAGGGTACCCGAAAATAAAAGGATAGAGGCGAAATGTTAACTCAATATTCCCCGTTTCTCTCTCTCTCCATTCTGTGCCGCAGCCAACCAAATGCCGCCCGAACTTGCGCCCCAATGGGAAGCCACTGACGTCTCTAAGCCACGCCCCTCCGCATTGAGAGAAAGGATGGAAGAAAAGAGCTCGTTTAATCCTCGAGCTAAATGAAACCCACGTAGATCTCTGTTTTAGGAACTGGAAAGTAAATCAAGTGCTTTGTTTACAGTTTTTTTTTGGGACTAGTGTTTTGCATCTCTCTGATCTTTCGTCCTGGTGTCCTTTCGGGTATAATGCGGACTAACCCTCGGACTTGTGAAAATTATCTAAAGGAGAGCTTGGAACTATGATATTTGTATGAAGAAGTTCGAAGTTCCACCACTGTCCAGTAAGTCATTTAGTTATTTTTCTATTTAAAAAAAAGTAATTAGTGAGAGCCCTGTGATCTTGAATAATTTGGACATCTGATTACCCTTTAAAACTTTCTACTCGTTATGAAAAATAAATTCCAACGTGTAATTGAACCTTTGAAAAACATTCATTTACATGATATATATGTGCCAAAAATTCTTCTGATTTTCCTAAGTCAAGTTTTGAGAAGGAGATTCACTATCATGATAAAATGACCAAATATTATTACTACTTTTTTTAATCAGTATAGTAGGGCTTATGAGATATCGAAGTTCGAAATATGGGGAGTATATTGACCTAAAAATACAGTTCAAAAAATCTTAATATAGCTTCATAATATAAGCTGATCATTACATCCTACTGTCCTACTGTGAAAACAAAATTTATTTTTAAAAGTATAAAAGAAAGGTGTGACTGGTAATAATAGAAGATGATGATGACATGTTATAGTTCTAAAAATCCCCTATGGGGAAGCTTTAATTTTTTAACATATATCTTATTTAGCTATAATTATAGATATTAGTCTAATGAGGATTTGCAACAAATGATAAAAAAAACATTAAATAAGTTTAAAAACAAAAAGGAAATTTTTATAACTAATTTTATGTACCTATCACTTAATTTTATTAGAAAAATACCTTTATACATAAATGGAATAAAATTATTTTAATAAATCAGTCAAAGTAAAACCTTTATTCTTCCTTTAATTTTAAAACCCTAATTTTTTTACCTAGTGATATAGTTTTGTGAAATTCTGTGAAATTAGTATTTAATACTTTAAATAAGATATCTTTGATAGCATGGAGGTTACCTTCCATTCTCTTTGGAGAAAGGTCCATTATTGTAAGAAAATCTGATAAGATTTCCCTTCTTATCCTTCCATTTCCTCACATGATCTTTTGTCTTACCCGTTGATTTTTCCAGAGATAAAAATGAAAACGGGTTACATAATGTTTTAATTACTGACTCAAGGAAAATGTATCTGTTGTTTTAAATTCAAAATTTAGGATGTTTTCTTTCTAAGAATAAAATGGGCATCATTAATTTTTGTGCGATAACTAGTGCATAAATAACAAAAATCCCCAATGTACTAAAACTAAAATAAATTATGTAAGTTTAAAATTAACAAATAATGAGAAATTCTTAAGATATAATAATATTTGATATTGTGGGTTAAGGTGTGAATTATATTAAGCTGGAGTAATATTAAAACAAACTTTTGCGATTTTAAGTGAAAATTTTTTAATATGTTTTGTACCTATTTCATAAAACATAAATAATTTAAAATACATAAAAGAAATTATTGTTCTTAAAATTACGAAAGAAATAGTTTTAAATTCTAATATTTTTTGTAAAACAATTTTTTATACCATGTTGTACCTATAACATTTTAGTCAGGGAACATTACAAGTTTAATTAATATATAGTTATCCAAATAAAAAACTAGTAAAATGACAAATTCAATTCCCTGATTTGTTTTTAAATCCTTAACGAAACGTATAAATAAATAATTGAAATGATATAATAAGGAAACAAAAAGAGAAGTTTGTTTTACCTTACTTATCACAAACCTTCTTGTCTTCACTTATTACCTTCAGTATTTTGTAATAATAAAAAAGAAAATAAAACTTTCATATATTTTTTTTATACAAGAAATCTTATCCTTGATAAGGATATTATCAATTTTGAATTGCAATGAATGGGTAACAAGCCCTGCTATATAAGTTACAATGCAGAATAATTTCTATAAACTTGGTGGATTACTTCGGAAGGTTTTTATAATAAGTGCGTTTCTCATTAGGGGTTCAACTTTCCTTAGGAGTTAAGTAATTGTGTTGAATCAGAGTGCGGAATATTAAACCTCACAGTATTTCTTACTCGGATGGACCGAATTCTCTCGTTTTGAAGTGAAGGTATTTCGTAGATTAGTTGTTAATTTTGAAGTTATTGTAGATTTGGGGCTTAAGCAATGGCGCCATTTGAAATTAAATAATGGCAAATAACAAATCCAAGTAGTTTTCTGTTCCCGCTAAAAATAACCAATTATAAATTTGTGATTATATTTGTAAATTAAGAGTATTTACAATTCTTTAACCACTTATAGAAAAGAAAACCTTTCACTTTCATTGTAACTTGTACCAATTATAAAGTTATAATTTTAAACAGTTTTGATACTTGAAAATATGTGTGCATCATCTTTACCCATTTTTAAATAACGGTTTTCTTTCAAAAACGCATTTTAAATTAATAAATTCGTCTTTCTTTAAAGTTTAGCAACACATATTTAAGTATCGATATCACATTCCTTAACACAATACCCACTCAAAAACATCCAACAATACCATTAAAACCCACAAACAACAGAGCAAAAACAATAAACCCCTCTCCCTCCCCACCCCTGCTCAAACACAGCAAACAGTGCTCTCCAGCGAGAAAACAATACCCGCTCTCTCTCTCTCTTTCTCTCCAATCTCATCTGCAACAAGCGACTGAGCACACAGTAATACCCGAGGGGAATCCTCAAAGAGCGGTAACCGGACTCCGGGCGGTGCCGAGGCCGGGGCCGAGGGATGCCGCAGAAGGGGACGCCCGGTTCCGGCCGGTGGGGCGTCGGCGGCCGGCAGCGCGCCGCTATATAGATAAATCGAATCAGACGCGGCTAATGAAGATGTGGGGGAGGATGGGACGGATATAAATACAGTTTTATGGGTGTGGGAGTTGGGTTGCGATTGTTGGGGAAGATGCAGATGGTGATGAGGGAGATGTTGTGTGTTGATTGTCGCGTTGAGGGGAGGTTTTGATGTGTTCAGATGCGCTTTATTGTGATAATATTTGTGATAGATAAGTTGTATTAGATTGAATAGCGTTGGTAGATGCTTTCGTTTCAGCTGGGGTCATTAGAGTGATGGAGGTTAGGAAACAAACGTTTTTATCGTTTTCCAGGCCTTAAAACTACTTTTTTTATATTTATTTTATTCCAAGTTCATTATTGCTGTTTACTTATGCGTTATCGTATAATTTAGTGAAAAGAGGAAAAAAAAGTTAATGTGGTTTGAAATTGTTAATTGTGTGATAAATAACAAAAATGTATCATAGTTGGATGAAAATTTTAGTTTGAGTTGTATTTAAAATTATGCTATTCATAAAACTAAAACTAAAACGCAAAATGTCTGATGGTTATTTGTTTTCAAAATGTAATCCTAATACAGTTGATCAATAATTCATTCTTTCCTAAAGTGATTAACCTTTTTTTATGTCTTTAGTTAAGATTTTCTTTACATCTAAATATTCTAAAATCTAAATAAATAAATGAAATCGAAATTTCTCAATTGAAATCCTCTGAAATTCGTTACTTTCTCTTTATCAAGAATTCGTTTTAAGTTCACAACAATAGTTCAAAAGCATTGGACCTAAAACCCCTTTTAAATTAAACTGGAAATGTATGATGTATCAAAAAAAAAACCCCTTAATATAGATAACGAGCAGAAACTAAAGACAATAAACAGATACAGAAGCATAACTTAATCAAACTGAAAAAATGTGTAATACGCCTAAATGACGATAGTAAAACATGAGTAGTTATGTAAACAAGCAATAACTCTATACTAAACACGCATTAAAAATTTTATCACCATCGAAAACCGTCTCATTTCATCATAAACACATCCGAAAACCCCATCGTTCCAAACAAAACAGACCTTGCAGTGTCTCCAAAAAAGTCATTAGACTTCTTCTTCACCCTCGCACAACAGAGTCCTCCAAAAACCCTTTTTCTGCACCAAAAGAAAGAAAGAAAGGACAGAGAGAGAGAAATTAGGCGGCACTCGAGAAAGATCCTGCGTCACCCTACACCACCGCGTCGCGCGTGCGGCCATCGTATCATCATCAGAAAATAAGAAAGGGACGATGAGGAAAAATAAAAAAGACACCGAGGGATGAGTGGTGTCTTTCTTTGACCAGGATGTCGCACTCGAGAGTCGCATCTGTCTGTCTCGTGCGTTGTCATTAGCTGAGAGGTTTTTTTCCCTGTGAGGATCCGTTTGGGAAAGAGTTGCGATCTTGTTAGGAGATGATGAGGGGATTGTTGTTGATGAGAAGGGATTAGTTATGTTTTGGTTATGTTATGGATGTAGTAAATTTTTTTTTGTTGGAGTTGTGTTGAATGTGATAAGACATTTGTGATTTTGGAGTTATATCCTCTATATCTTTGTGTGTTGTTTGCCCTATATGTTATATATAATCAGGGATATTTACAAGAAGGAATTATTAAGTGCTTAAAGGTGAAAAATAATTTATGTATAAAAGATTTATTGAAGATTCTAAGGGAGACAAACAGTTGGGATCTAATATTAATGATAGTAGAGAAATTATAACACAAAATTTTTAATGAAACCAATGTGATATAGAGTTTCCATTTCTGTTAGAATGTTCATATTTGTATTGCAATCCACCTAATAATAGTTTAAACTGTTTCATTGAATGAATACATTTTTATTCCTTAGGTTAATTATGTTTCAAAAACGAAAATATCTTGTATTGCGATTTTTTTAAAAGTCATTAATATATCTTTCAAAATTCTTCACACTCAGTTATATGCAGGATTAACATTTCCAAATTTTCTTATTTATAAATACTAAGTGAATATTTTTTCTACTTTTACTTGTAGTTATAAATCTTAAAACTTTTAATTTTAATGAAAATTTCACATTTTTTGTAGAAAAAATAAGACAGAGTGAAGCAGAATTTATAACTTTAAGCTTTCCAACATTTTTTTAAATACTTATTCAATTAAAATTAAAGCATAAAATTATTATTTTCTTCGTTAGAAATAAAGAAATTAAAATTGGTGTATTGCAGTCTGTTATTTTAAAGATTAAATTAACTATTTCATAATTGTATTAAAACAAAATTGTTTTCGTTTTTGTTCTTTCTTAATTGAAAACATGGTTATTTATCATCATTTGTTGATAAATTTCGACATTTTAAGCAGACTCTTTAAGAAAACACTCCTTAAGTGTCTTATCTACATATTTACTCAAAAGACTTTCGTATTTAAGCAGTTCTTTTGTTTAAATGTCAACGAACTCGATCGTGACAAATATTATCGCGATTCAGAATTGATGCCTGTAGAACTACTTATTTAGCACACTTTTCTGCAATGCGGGGAAACCAATATCTAGTGATAAGCGAATGAGTCAATCCAAAATTCAAGAGCACCAAAGTTCATCAAACTTGGGCAAATATTTTGCTGAAATCTGAACAAATTTCTTATTTTTGGTGATTGAATGTGTTTTCGAAATTCTCTTCGAGGAATATCCGGGATAGAAAGGTGTAATAGTTAATAAATGCAAGAGTTAGGAGTGTTTCCTTTTTATGTCAGTTCAAAAATAAACTTGATAGTAAAGCCTTATCCCTAACGGAAATTTGTCATATTTCATTCTACTCTGCTTATCTATTTTCATATCTATTAATATATCTCTAATTTTTACAACGCATCTTTTAATATGTTCTTTTATACTTTATTCAATTTGAGATAGGTATCAAGGTATCTTGTATTTTAAGTATTTAAGTAATTAAAAAGATATCATGCACAATTTCTTAGGCTTAAATTGGGGAAATCTTGAATTAGCAATGTCTAACTATTTTATTTATTGTTCTGATATTTTTTTTTGATAAAAGATAGACTTACTGAATAAAAGAAATCTATTAGAAATATGAAGGGGATCTGAAATAATTATTTTTTTTTTTAATTTGTCATTTGATATGAATTAATATTTTGTTTTAAAGAGATTTTTCAATGGAAATTATATTTAATTTAGAACTACTACATCCTAAATTTATGAGTTAGGTCCAAACATTAGTTTTATAGTTTTGCTATTTCTGTTGAACTTATTCTCTTTCAAACGTAATCTAAAAATAAAGAAACATTTTGCAATTTTATTCGACAGTTGTTACCTATAGAAATGTTTTGGAAAAAAAATTAGCAAGGATATAAAAAAATGATTAAGATGATTTTCATGAATGATATTGGGTGAATATCATTTCGACGTTTTCTTTTTGAATCATGTTTATATTTAGTTTATGTGAATATTTCTATGGAATTTCATTCAAATGAGATTTGTGCATTTTGCCTTTTTTTTAAAAAGAAAGCTATATAAAATGGATAGGAAACTATTTACATGATAGCTAAGAAATTGCAACGAAGAGACAAAAATATTTCGGTATTTTTTTCGATACTTGTAATTACATTTCAAAACAAGAAACCTTGGCAAACCGAAAACAACAAACCGCAAGCCTTCAATTTACATCACCTGACAGTCGGAAGTCAGAGTCACGTTTAACTCTAGATAAGTCCAGATAACTCCATCCCTTGACTTTCATCATTAAAATTTGCGCTCCAAACATCCTTCGCAACTCTTCAAGATAAAATTTCTCCCTTAACTCTCTCTATCTGAACCAGCAGTCTCCCATATCTCACTCCCTCCTTAAATAGCTCCCAAAAGAACATAGTATCTCTCCTATAGCAAACCGATGGAAAAGATGCAAACAACGTTGTCCAAAAGCCTTTGTGTACCTCCACTGTTTGGCTTCCAACCCTCAGTCAATCCTTATCGTCTGAAAGTGGTTGAAAACACATCGTCCCTGCTAAACTTTGGAACTTGCCAAAGAAGGCAAGGGTCAAAAGTGGAGGCAATGACCCGATAGTTCGATGTGTAAACAGTCTGCATCCCTCTGATTGCCACCCTCCGGAAAAAAGGGAAGAGAGGAAACGCGCCCTGACAATTTTTGCCCTGAAATCTGCATGATAAAGCCCGACCACCCTTCGAGACAAAGAAGAGGTGTGGGAGGTCAATAGATGGGTGACGAGTCCGGGACTTGGGGATTATTATTTCCTGTTCGCTCTTCCAGTTGGAATCTTCAGCGTTTCTGGATAGGATTTATTTGCTTTCTGTGTTTGCAGAGGGTTAAGATAATTGGTAACTATTCCGCGTGTGATTAGAGGGGTTTACACATATTATTGAAACTGGAGATCGTGTTGTAAGGTAAGTTTAGACTTACTTTATCGGAGGGTGGTATTTTACTTAAATATTTGTTAGAGATATTTATGAGTACATAGATATTTTTAGTGAAAGGAAGTCATGGTATCATTCTGTTGATTAAGTGTGGTGGGCGAATTCAATACTTTCAGGTATAATAAATAATTTAATGAATCGAATATTTAGTACTTTTAGTATTAAAAAGTGCGTGATGAATACTTATAGGTATTTAACAATATTTATATATCGCTATCGAATTTTTTGGTCAAAAATGATAATTTGTTTACTTTAATAGCTTAAATTTTTTATGTCAATAACTGTTTTTATAAACTGTTATAAAAATAACTGATTATAATAACGATTTTTAAGAAAACAGTTGTAATTAACAGTTGTTCTGCTTTTTGTGCTTGAAAGGGATTACTCCCTTTTCTTATTTGGAAAGATGTATTATTTTTTAAATTTATGCAATTCTCAGAATCTGAAAGCATTATTCCTAATGCCTTCATTTTTATATATTCCTAACTATAAAAACTAACTGTAAAATATATTTTTTAAAATAAATTAAAACCCTTTAAGGAGATATGCTCACAAATGACTTTGTTTTGAAATCTACAAAAGGATATCTTTCAATGCATTTTACTTAAAATAATATTTTTCTAAGATCCTCTTACAAACAATAACATTCCTGTGATTTATGCCGATTAATTTCATAAACAAAGTACCGGATTTCATATCGTACTATTCTTACCATTTTTTCAATCCGATTACAACCCAGTCTTACGAAATAAAGGTTACAAGTTTGCTCAAGCACTTAACTATAATTTTAACCTAGCAGTTTCCTGTCTAGGTAACTTGAGAAATCTTCCAATTCTTCCTAAAAGTAATTAACCCCGTCAAAGTTAACCCTCTGATAGAAAAGCGGCATCTCTTTGGAATCCCCTCAACCCCTCAGCTAAACATCCCCCCCCCTGAAAACGAAGAGTACCTGCCAGGAAGTTGCTTGTTTATCTTTCCTCTAAGCCTAGAAATTCCTAGAAAGAAAAATAACGGAAGGGGTTGGATGCATCTTTTTTCTAGATTCTTCTAGGGTTTTACCTTTCTTTTATCTCTATTTTACTTGCCGAACCTCTGGGCTTTCTCATTGTCCACTCGTAAACTGTCACATTAAACACACTGGGTGAACTCGAATTAGATTGAGGGAACATCTCCCCCAAAAAGGATCGGATTAACAGAAGCGGTCACTTTGCTGTTAGATTGATCAGTTGGATGGTTCGTAAAAAAGAGCCCATTCGGAAATCGAACTGGGGGGTGTGGCCATTGGGATTTCAAAGAAGGAAGCAACAGGAGTATTTCCTAAATATTGTCAGTTTCTATAATCCTTCTGGTCTTCTTACCGACACTTCCTTGTTGACTAGTCGAGTATAAATAATCCATCCCTTAGTACTTTCTAAAGGGGAAAAGGACACATAGAAACGGATACTTAAGCTCAATGTATACCCCTCAAACAGTAGCTCTGTATTTTTGATGGGATATTCAAGGAACCATCCGAACTAAGAACTGACAAGAAAAAAAATTAGAATTTTTAGAGGGAATGTGTTATTTTATCACTCCACTTACGATCTAAGTGAAGAGGTATCAAACGATTGTAAACATATTTTGTTGTTTGTTAGTTTAAGTATGGTATCACGTTTGCTACCACTGATATCAGATGTCGTAATACACTCTTTACCATAGAAAGTAATTAAAATCGTGCGGGGATATTTCTTTCTTCTGGAAAGGCTTTAAGGCAACTTCTGGAAATGTTTAGCTCTTATTCTACTTTGAGTAACCGGAGTGAGTGTACTGTAAGTTGGCAAGAATATGAGTGGCTAAAAGGCAATGAAAGACAATTTTACTCTTGGACCATTGTATTCAATGCTAAATTTTTTCTTCTATTTTTACCCACTTTTAATTTTTTTTTTGTAAAAGTCTACTACTTTAGGATTAGCCGGGTACAAACGTCGAGTCGGTGTTTCTTTTAATTTTTGTTAAAATTTTTACGTGTAAATAATAAAACGTTGCTAATATAGTAAGATTGAAGAGATTTTCACCCGGCTAATCCTAAAGTAGCATAAGCCTTTTTAGATTTTGTATGGCTTTTTTTAAACAACTAAATATTTCCTTTGCGATATAATTGGGGGGCTACTCTAAAATGTATCAGCAACTACCAACAGCTATACCCCCATGCTCCAAACCATTGCATGTGATATTTTTAGCTCAGATGAATCCTTTAATATCTGGGTTTTCTCTAGTTCTTCCTCTCCCCCAAAAAAAAGCGTTTAGCACAAACATTGATGTTGGGACAAGGATGCCCATGGGCGCCTCGGGTGACAGACAACTTTGTCTCTGTCTCACCCTGAGTCACCCACGGCAGAAGGGCTCTCTTTTTTTTCTTCGACGACAGAGTCCTATCTGTTCCTGAACTTCACGTGGGACGGCCATGAAGAGCTTGTCATCGCCCTCTGATGACAGAATCGGTAGCTCTAGCAGCAAATGTTGATGCTGGGCTGAAGAAATATTGCGTTGAAAAGTGTTATTAATGGATGGGTATTGTTTTAATTGTAAATGTTTATTTTTTGCAGTTTTTTGTATAGTAGATAGATTAGTAGGGTCGTGATTGTTAGTAATTATAAGCAGAATTATGCCCCCTGGTCAACTTTAATATGCATGCAATCTGGAACTCATTTGCTCTGTTTTTAAGTTGTTTTTTTAATAATATTTTAAATAATAAATTTGATTGCCCCTATAAAGGCATTTACCTTTCTTGTTCTTAATAATATAAATTTTAAAAAATTGTACTTCACGAATACTTCTTAATATCACGAATACTTTTTATTATCACGAATACTTCTTATTATCTACTTATTACTCTTATTATCTACTTATTACTCTTATTATCTACTTATTACTTCTTATCTTCTTCAATACCAACCAATGGTTCAATTCGCTAAGCGAGTCAATAACCCACCTGATAATTGTGATATTTTTTTAAAAATATTTCGTTGAACTAAATTATTATATTGATATATCTATATAACTGTGTTTTTTTACATATTCTCTTTAACTTTTAAGGATGATGAGTGTTTTTTAAAAAAAAATAACAGTTCTGTGTCGGTTTTTTTGTCATGGAATTGGAGTTTTCTCTGTATCACAATAAATAATAATAAATTAAATAAAAACACAAGTAATACTTTGTTATGAGTGTAAATTTTGCATTGACCTACCATCATCTATGACAGTCTTACAATTTAAAAATGCCTTTTGATCACGTTATAGGATTAAGAACACAAAAAATTTGATATTTTTTCATACAAGTTTCTGCTTATCATTTGAAAGAGAAACCTATTTGCATCTCAAAACACTATTTATGCACTATTTGCTGGACTTCATGATCATAATAATTGGTCTTCTCAATGATGGGTTTGATTTTTGAACTATTCCTTTATCTCAAGACAGTTAAAAAAAACTTCTCATACTCGTAATCCTAGGGGTGAATAAAAATATATGGAAAATTTATTTTTCAAGAGAACGTACTATTATATTTATTGGATTATTTTTTTCGATGTAGGAGTTAATCTCTTAAAAATATATTAGAGATACTTCCCAACCACATAAACTTAAACCAAAACAATCTAGGGCATTTTATAACACGCCCAAAAATGAATGTAAAACCATTCCTTATATCCCCAATCAAAAGAATTGTAAAAGCGCGATTCATTACGATAAAAGCATTTCTCCATAAGGCAGCTTCTTCGATGGATCACAAGCGAATTTTCTTCGCATATTTTTACTTCGTCTTCATCCCATTAATTTGCTGCGAGAAATAATTCACTCCCCCCTCATTTGGGGCGGCGCACAAAAATATAAAGAATCGCCCCGGAAATTTAATGACGCCCGACAAAATCGGGAGCATTTTTGCATTTTGATGAAACGTTTACTTCGGCCATCTGTGAGTGAAGAACTCATAATTCGACTTTTTACTCTGGTCTTTTTATTTCTTGTCTCGCATTCGGTAATCAGTTAAGCGTACTCATTTTTAAAACCCCCGCGTCGCATATGGTCGTCTCTGATAATTTTCTGTTGAGGGGAAAGGTGGCGTAAGTCCGGTGGAATAATCCGAGATGGAGGAGGAAACACAAACGCCTTTATTGTGCTTCCTCCGAATTGCTTTTGAGTGTTTGTAGTAGTGAGCTTATTTAGGTGTTTTAAAACATGCGTTTATTACCTTAAATAAACTCGGAATGTGTTTCTCAATGTCTTTAATGACGTACAATAAAATGTCAAGAACTTGGTTTGTAAATTATCCATTTCAAATATATCCCTTTTGATTTTCTTAAGATTGAATATTGGAAGCGATGTAAGGGAAATCTTTATTTCTTGTTGCTTCTTTTATTGTAACTTTATTAGAAATTATTAAATGGGATAGACTTATAAAACTTGTATTCACGATTGTACAATTTTCTAAATAATGTTTGTTTGTTAAGGGGCCGTTCAAAGATTGCGTAAGCATGTTTTTGGTAATTTTTGGCCACCCCTCTCCCCTTCTCAGCAAAGATAAGCAAACCACAACCCTCTCAAAATTACGTAGCAAAACCTGCCCGACCCCCCCCCTTTGTTCTTTTTTTTGTAAAAAATGTTTATCAGTGCCTAAAAAATGTAAATTTTTTGTAAAATTTATTTTGGTTGAATCTTGAAATTATTACCCAAGTACCAAGAGATTTTTAAAAATCCAGTGTATGTAACATCTTACATAATCTTCCCGCATAATCCTCCCCCCTTGTCAGGAAATCGCAAAGAGCAAACCCCCCTTCCCCCTTAGGTGCTTACGTAGTATTTGAACGGCCCCTAAGCTAATTTTAAAATAAAATCGTATTTGGAAACATTAATTTTATATATTATGTGTGAATGTCTAGAAGTCAAAAATAAATTAACTTTTTAGTATCTTTTATGTTCACATAACTTCTAAGAAAATATCCTTTCGCTAAATCAAATTGTGCACCTGTTCATATAACTCACAACTCAAAACATTTTTTAACCTACATTTTAACTGAAAAATATCTCTGAACTAGAGGCATTTCCAATAGACTTTCTTTTCTCTCTAAAAGAAATCAATACTACCTTAGGTATATTGATTCTCAGATCAATCAACAATTTAAAAACAATGACCTTTATTCAAGTTGCAGTAAAACGCGAGAGTAACATTAATATTAAACAAGACACGTCGTAAAATTCAATCTTGGGTGAACGTAAACGGAAGAGGAACAAGACAGCGACCGGACATACGCCACTCTGCCCCTTTAGCTCCCTCGGCAAAATCTGGCGATACTTAATTTTCTCTTTGGAGCGGTTCTTGATTAAATCTCAAGCGAAATGACACCTCGTTCCGAAAAATTAAAGCCGCGCCAAATTGCACAAATTTTCGTCGACCGAGCCAAAAACTTTTAACTCCCCCAGAAGGGGGCGAATGAAGGGGAGGGGCGCACTAATCGGATAATGTTGTGTGAGCTGAGTGGAGTTGTAATTAGCGAGAGCAAACGATGCGTAATAACGTTCGTCCCCCTTTCTAATGTGGTTCAATCGTCTGTATTGGAGAAAATTCTTTCGCAGGGTTATTCCGTAACGGAGGGGATGATAACTTCATTTGGTCCCGATTTGGACCCTAAGTGTCTTTTCGCTTGTGGAGATTAATTAAAAATGAGCGGAGAAAATAAGAGGCCGATTTTAATGCGTTTTTCCAATGTGAAAGATTTTGTTCAGTGTTTAGTTCTTTCAAGGGAAATCGTTTTAAAGTCTCAAAATACTCGAAATATTCCTTTAAAAAATGTTATAGTTTATAATTAAATTGAATTTTATTTTTATGGATTACTATTCTTTGAGAGTAAACTTAGTGCTTATTCTTAAAAAAAATTAGAAATCCTTTTTTTAAAAGTACGAATATCTTGACTCCTGTACCAATCTTTTATACCAATCCAATTAATTAACCACTTTAATGATCTCCTAATATACTCTCAAAGGAACAAACGTTTGTGAAAAGAAAACAGTAAAAAATATTTTTTTCTAACCTTAATTTTATTATTTCTATGTGTGTGCCTTATTCAACTTTTTAATTATAAATCTACATACAAATATCAAATTCTTTTAAAATTTATAAAAAAAAATATTTCGTGGCAATATATTTGTATGGATATATACGATGGATGTATAATATGAATATCCATACAAATTTACTAAATCGGAGTATACAAATCTAGATAGAAGAGCTTATCGCTATATTTTAAAGCAATATATTTATCAACTTTTTAAACTTGAGACACCAAATTTTAGCTACTCTTTTAACTCAAAAACAACATTATTTCATTTCTAAAAAAAAACTAAATTTCACAAACAACTGGTAAAATGTTATCGACAAACTGCAGATTCCCTTTCCCATCTAACATTACTCCCAAAAAAACATACAAGATTCACTCCCAGCAGAACCCAACCCTACTCGACAAAAAAAAAATGGAGACAATGAACGACACAGAAAGAAGAACAATTCCCGAAGGAAAACAATCCACTGAGGATGTCCCCAGATAGAAGAGAACCCCTACAAATCGCCACTTCAGTCACGTCCGGAGACAGCTCATTTCCTCTTTGAGGGGCTTCCCAGACACGATCTCTGCTCATCCCCAGCATCCTCCCCCTGTTGGTTTTCCACCCCCTTCAAGAAGGGGGATGGCAACACGTGGGCGGCTACTTGTTGAATCTTCTGCTGTGTTTGTGGATGCAATCTCTCCGGATGCGGACTCCGTCTCTTCTTTCGCTGCGGTTGTCAGGTGATGGAGAAGGGGTTGGTTGGAAAGTTGTTTTTGGAAGGGGTCTCTCTCTGTGTAGGGTGTTATTGGAAGGGGTGAGTGTTTTTCTCATCTGGAGGACAAGTTTCAAGGTCACTGGGGTATATCCAGAGGGTCTCATCAATTTTGAAGAAACACATGTGTCGCTGGGACAGGAAATGGCCGATATGCAATTAGTATCTCCGGTGCTATGACAGGTTGGACATCGGTCCCTTTCAAACGGTCTCGGGTGTCTGCCTCGTCATTGGTGGATCGAAGTCGTTAGTCCCTTCACTTTATTTCGGAAAGGGATTCAGTGTGTTATGTGTTGGACAGTTCATAACTTGTCAGGAGCAGGGCAACATATTTGTGGTGGATGCTTGAGTTGGTATAGCCGTTTTATTAGTAAGCTAACCTTGACGATGGAAGTCCGAATAGATATTGGTAAGTTTACATGTTTAAAAATGTATCAACTTCGTAGCGTTAATTCATGTTCATGAGGACTTAGTTAGAATTACTGATTACTTAGAATTAACTGAGAGTTAGAATTACATGTGTGAATCGATATAACATAATTATCCAATCATGAAAGTTACAGATTCTAAATACATCCTCTCCCATTTAAAATTGCCGAACTTCTCCATTTAGGTTGCCCCTTCACAAAAGTTTATGTGACAACTATCATCCCCAAAATCGAGAAACCGATAAACAATGAAACTTCAAGATGAATTTCTCCCCCAAACCATCCTAATTAACCCCCACAAGACACCCCTCAATTTCGAACTTAACACCCCCCTTCAAAAAAAAAAAAAAAAAAACTCACCCCCTCGAGCAACAAACTTCCATCACGAAAAAGAAGAAGAAATATAAAAGTGGCATCGAGAGTGAAGAACACCAGAGAAGTGGGAATGATCTCCGATGTTCAGAATCGACATCGACTCTTTATTAAGCCCTCGGCTTAATGGGGGGGGTAGTCGCAATCTGGGGCAGTGATCAGCCGCTCGGAACGGACCGGGAGCTTTAATCAATAGCACAGGCATTGCTAAATGGGAGTTTAGACAAAGCCCTGCGTCTAATGACAAGGGACCCGGAGCAAGGATCATTCCGGGTGCCAGCTTGTGAGAACATTAGCTCTTTAATTGACAAAAGATGTTTCGCCGCTTAATTGAAATGCTCCCGGTCGCGATCGCTCATCTGAGGGGTCCTCTCCTCTGATGCCCTCTTTTTTGTCGTTTGGTTCGGTTGAGGAGTTATTAGGGGGGAATCGGTTCCCACTTAGGGCGGTTTTTTGTCTAGTTTTTGTCGTTTTGTGGGGGATATTGCATTCTGGGATTCGTTTTTTTTTTAAAGATTTGATTGATGAAGTGAGATAATTGTTGAGGAATTTAAGGGGAACGGAGAGAGTTTTTATGTTTATTAAAGATTGGAGGGTTTTGATTGAAATCCTCTTATTTCAATTACGTGGTTTATGTCGTTGTTTTTTTGTGAGGTCCAAAATTGTGTTCTAAGGAGGAAAAAAAATAATCTGTCAATGAGGACCTAGAATTAGATTAAAAGATTCATCATCTTATAAAAAAATTTTTTTTAAGTGTTTGCTTAAAAAGTACATAATAAAATAAATCATTGGAATAAAGTTCTGTATTTTTATAAGAAGTATAAAATAAGATCTTTGAGGACGTTCCAAAGTTTTTCTCAAGGAATGCTTAACTTTATATTTACCCAAAAGTTTGTAGAAATCGAATGAGTACAGCATACACAGCTGATACTGATATTACCTTGAGACTTTGAAGAGAAATGCTTTCTCTTGATTGCATTGAAAATTCCTTTCTCATTAAAAATGAAAGAAAAAAAAAGAAATGATTGTAGACATAGAGTAAAAATGTAGTTCACTTTTTAAAAGAAATAACATAATGTTAGAGTTAATAATTAGAATAAGAAAATAAAATAAGAGCTCGGACAAGAAATCGAATAAACTTCAATGTGTGTGCACTTTCAATAAATATTTATTAGTAGGTATAGCATGTTGGCACATGGTACAGGATGTTGTTGTTGGCTTTGCCAATCTGTACTAACAAATATGATTCCTTCCGTGACCATCTTCCCACCTGACGGGACTGCGCATGACGAACAGTCCCGGTGACCACCCACACTCAGCTGACATGTTATTCTTCTAATGGAGTGGCACAAGATAACGCTTGTGTCAGAATCTGCAGTTATCGGAGTCCCCAGAAGAAGATGTTGGAGATCTGCGGATTTCCTGGTCGGAAGACCTCCGCTTCCTTCGCTCATTAACCAGCGATCAGAGGAAGTCATTAGGAATGTGTGTGATGCCCTTTTCGAATCTTCCCAACACTTCACTTAACCAAATCATCTGTTACTCATTAGACAAGTAGTACAAGTAGTAAGCAATCCTGTTGTTGAAGATATTACATTGTCGAGTTTAGGGTTTCAGATACTTTAAAAGCAAGCATCGGCGTAGGGAATTCCCTCCCTTACGCAATATTTTTGTGTAAGAAAAACCCTCTTATTTTAAATTTTGAGATTTTGACTATGTATTTGTTAATCAGTTCGGATTTTTAGTTTAGTGCAATTTCGATCACAGGAAAGTCTCTAAACCAAAGTCGTAGGTAATTTGAAAATTTTTTTATTGGTCCCTTTAACGATATTTTGCCAATAACTCTCTTTTAATGTCGTAAATTTGGTAAATTAAACTTTTATAGTGTTTCCTTCAGCTTTGAACATTCCAAGTTGCATTGTACACGAAAAATGATGATTCTATCAAAAAATATTTAAAAGTCACATTAATTCTTTGGGGGGGGGTCATAGTTTGAAATCCCCCCCCCCCCCAACTATTTAGGAATTTTACATTTCTTTCATAGTAAATAGTGTTTCTAAAAAGCAATATGGCAGCATGTGCACTCAAAGTTTCTAGTTTGTCCACCCCCAGGGCTTTCCTCCTAAATCCGCCCATGCATTAATTTGACGAGTTTCATTTTCTGGACTCAATATAAAACCTTGTCAACATTAGAAATACTAAGTTCATTTGGAAGTTCGAAAGGAAATAACTCAGACAGTTTGAACGGTTTGGTTAGACTCAAGTCCGGAAATATCGCGTTATTTGTTTTGATTAGCCTGTTGTCCTTTTGTTTTGATAACTGGATCTCATTCTCCTCGTAACGTAAAATCTTTTGGTATAGTGTTAGTTTCAGAGTCATTTAAGGAGCATGGGAGGATTTAGGGGGGGCAATACCGCAATCTTTTCGGGATATTTCATTTTTTAGCATTAAAAGACCCTTTCAATTCTCTCAGGGACAGCAGGTCCCTTTAAATCTTTAGCTTTCCCTACCCGTTTAGGGTCTTCCTATTTTCCTATTAATCCTATTGCTGGCACTGCTCCTTCTTACCTTTAGCTTAAGCCTTTGCTTTTTGCTTTTAGTTTTTGTTTATCTTATTTAATTACCTTAATTGGTAATTAGAGCAACTCCAGTTAATTTTTGTACATTGCATTGTTAATTTAATCTCTATCCGCCAATAACCCAGTTTTACTAAACTCAAACTGATCAGTAATGAATCGACAAACAAATTAGTTTTAAACATTAATATTTATTATATTCTTAAAGGTGTACAAAATAGCATTGTTAAATTTTCCGTACCAATATTTAAAACAAAATATCTTATATGAATTTCTAATATTAATTGTTACTTTAACATATTAAGGTACGAATTAAGAAAGAAATTAACAAACATTAAAAGTAATTTACACTACTATTAGAGTAGTGGTCTAACCATAAATTATATTAATTACATATAATGAGAATATTTCGAGGAAGGGAGAGAGAATTGAAATGGAGTGAGTCACTATCGACTAACCTGATTCCCGCTGAGTAAAGGATCATCCTCTTTGCTGACGATCTAAAAACTCCTCATCTTAAAAAACTTCAGAAGAACTCCAACTTAAACACTGCTTAAAGAATAACTCAAGAACTTAACTGATAACTGATCTAAAACTCATCTAAGAAGAACTGATCTAAGAAGTAAAAACTCAGAACTTAAACTTAAAACTAAACTCAGAACTTAAAACTCAAAACTAACGAAAATCTCTCTTGCAGCGGTATTTAAAGCCTTCTCTCTATTCTTTTCCAGTTGTCCAATCTCTGCATGTTTTACGCCCCCTTTCTATCCCTTAGCTCTCTGAACAAATCAGGGCTGGTCCACTCCCACATCTCCAGGCTAAAAATCCCAAAACTCCACCTTTCTAGTCTACTAGTGGAGAAAACTTCCCCCTACCTTCGAATCAGGCAAAACCTTTTATTCCGTAATTTTATCCCATTAATTCCTACCACCTGGCTGACCGAAATATCTTTCTGCCGAAAACAACTCCTGAGAGGCGCCTGGCGATTTTGCCTCAGGCGCCTCCGTTCTGTACGGGGACCGTTTTATAGCCATTTTACCTTGAGTGGACAATGGCCAGCTTCTAAAATTATCCTGCAGTAATGCCCTCGGGATGGCGGCATGGTTCTTTGAGTCCCTTTGTCGGAATAAAAGTGTTAGTTCGAGAGGACACCTGGCTTATAATTCCTGTTACTAACCGATCCCAACTTGAGAGAACCATGGTTTTTGTTTTAAAAATGTAATGATGAGAACAGCTTCTCATCATCTTCGCCCGCCTCCAGAGAACCTAAGTCGTAATAGCTCCTCTCTCTCTCCCTCACTCTCCATCTCCAAGCTCACAACAACTCTATTATGATCTAAAACAAATAAAACATTGTAATTCAGCTTTATATTAAGTTTAAAAAATTTAAAAGTGGTAAGGAAAAGAAAAAAAAACATAAAGTATACATGATGACACAATCTAGATTATAAATGAAAATAAAATAATGAAAATTATAGTGTTAGTTGATAATCAGTATTTCACAGCTGTAACTCAGTTTTTACTAAAAAGTCTCAGTAGAAAAAATTGAGAATGAAGGCCTGCATTTTGGCCTGAATTTCACCCCCTTCTCCCGATATGGAAAGTGTGACAGTTTGGGCTCCATATCTTTTCACTTATATAACGAAAGCACTGAGTCATCCTGAAAAAGCACAAGCAATCATCCTGAAAAAGCACAGAACATCAGCACGGTCATCTGAGTAGCGAAGTCCAAGTTGCGGGTGTCGTTAGACTTGAAGGCTGCTGGTGTTGACCCAACCACCGGGCATTTGCAACTGATCAGGATCCATGACCAGTGTAAGCTCTGCCGTGGCTTGGACGACGACGGATCTGAAGCACATCATCGGGGCTCAATGTAGAGGTTTCCAGAAATCACCATGTGGAAGTATGTGTGGCCCAGCGGTTCTAGAAGGGACGCCGGGTATTGTAGAGGCGGAGGCTCCCCAAGGCAGTGAAGGTAGGAGGGCCCAAGTATAGCAGCTCCATCCCGTAAAGGAAACTGGGGAGTCGCAGCGTCCCGGCGTTGCTGAAGCCGATGGGGTGTTGGTGGTGGAATAGATGACCGTTGCTCTGGAACGTCACTTCCCGACGATGGAAGACCCATAGGCAGACCAGAGCAGTGGTCCGCCATTTAGGAGCGTCTGCCGGAGGGTTGGCATGAATTGTGATTTGTGGAGGTATAAAAGTTCACAGCTTTCTCGGGATTCAACTAACGTGAATAATGTCTGAGTTTAATTGGTTCCATGCATCCAGAACAAAGTTTCCTTAAAGTTCGTTCAAAAAAGTTTTATGAGTGAATAAATCACATTTGACTGTAAGGAAGGGGGTTAGGCATCAGTCGATAAGTTAACTCTCCAACTCTCTCTCCGTCCATAATCCAAATTAAGTTAGTTTTATATTATAAGTAATGAAATTTAACTTAAGAAAAGGTTACTCATTTCTAAATCATTTACAAGTAACAGTTCTAAGTTTGAATTTAACTTAACTGAATTGTTATTCAATTGGTTAATCAATTACTTAATTTATATATGTACACAAATGGGAAAATTATTTTCTATGATTCCATCTCGAGAAATATCCATTCAATATATTATAATCTCTTATAATGTCATTTGGACACATAATTAAGGGTACAATTTTTCTCATATTCTGAATTCATTAAATATTCTATTAACCATCATAATTTCATAGAGATAAGAAAATATATACATAAAAAAAAGTTCGCTCATAAAATCCTTCTAATGATCAATAATGTCCACGTCACGAACGCCTCTTATCTCAAATCAGAATATATCAAGACCTTCAATAACAAATTGACTACTACAAAACTTGTCTCCATTATTTCCTTTGTTTTCTACTACAATAATGTCAAAAAAAAATTTCCGCATAATGAGACTACAGGATACAATCAGCAAATTTGCTAGTTTTTCAAAATAACCATAGCCATCACTAACTTTCAGATGTTATGTCCATAATTCGTATGAATATATATAAAAATAAAAAGGGGGGAAAACTCAACTGATTCAATACTACATTTCTTCACTTTCCGTTAGGGATTGTATTACATTTATTCAAAATCATTTCATATAACTAAACACAAAAAAAAAATTCTCAACCAAGCAACCAAATTCTCTACCTTTAGTTCCTGACCTGACTATATTTGATGAATGGTCTATAATGCATGTAATAAAATGTGTTTTTGAACATTTTCCATTATATCCAACTTTTATTATCAAACAGATCATAAAAAAAAGTGAGAGAAGTCTCAAAATTCCACTGTCGTATCATCCTTATGCAACATTTTCTATAAAATTAATAAATTCCCAACTTTTCCATACTTGCTATATACACCGTCGTATTTTGTCTCCGCATTAACTCCAAATTTATCATACGTACTCTTATACTAATCCCAAATAATTTTCTTATTATTTCTATATCAACCATTCCTTATCTTCTATCCAATAGTTAAACTGGCCTACACTCACGATATCAGCAAACATTTTCTTTTTTTTTTTTTTTCTCCTATCTACCGTGTTCTCAAGTCACCGACTATCACCCCTCGTTTTACGATCGTCGTACCATTCACTATTCCTGCGTATCCACCGAGGTAGTATATTCTTGTCGCGACACACTAGTTACCTTTGTGTCGGCGAATTCACTTGCATTGATGCTTGCAACTCATTATACTATATACAACTCATTATACTATATATCTATTTCGCACTTTCAACTCTATGCTGCGCGGCGGTCCTAAGATCTTTGAAGCAAGATCATTTTTGGGCTTACTTAAGCGTAGTGGTATATTCTATCGTAAGTCAATCGCACAATTTGGTTTTCGCATCTGTGAGTCTGCTAAGCGCTGTGCCTTGATAAATTAAGATTTATATATTTGCATGCTAGCCTTGATTACAACCTTAATCTCATATATTATTTACATTTATACTTATTGTTTACTACTACAACATTTACGCTTACAACAACAACTACACACAACTGTACTATATATTTTTGTTTGTGCTATTCATTTATATGGGGTTCATGTTTAGACTTGAAAGTTTCCGTTATTATTTTGGATGTTTTTTTTTTCTCTAAAATTTTATCTCTGGGTTTGCTATATATTAGATCAATTTGAAAGATTTGTTTATATTTTTTCAGATAATTTTACAGTTAATACTTAATTTTGGTGTTAAGTTTAAAGTTTTTGTTTACAATTATGTTTTACATTTATTATTACTGAAATAAAATTCAATCCCAATCAAAACTGAATTATCGCCAGCAATTATCCAATCACTAACCAGGAAAAAAAATTATTTCAACCGAATTTTGTAGGTAGCTGCCCAAACGTGATCACTTCTTTAAACAGCGACGCACAAAATTCAATTATTACTTTAAGCAGTTTAATTATTATTATAACTATTTTGCTGATTTGTATTATTTAATATTTATATTGTAAATTTTCCTTTCATTGCTATATACATATTTAATTGAGGATTATATTATTTTTTCTTATTTAGTACAGTTAGACTAGTTTGCTTTATTTATTCATTTATTGCAAGGCGTTTGTTATTCTATCTAAAAATTGAATAACCGGTGAGGGTTCCTGTGTTGCTTCTTGATCAGACGACGGAGAAGCCGTCACTCTAAAGGCCCAAGCCATAAATCTATCAGCATAATTGCCTTCGTCCTGCTGTGTGTCTACTTGCGTAGCAACACTTGATTCCACTTGATTTTCTACGGATGATTCCTCACTATTAACTAAACTACTCTCTCCCTGATTTTCACCCGTTCCGACTACTTCTAAATTTCCTGTGGATAGCACACCTACAGGTTTCTTATCCTTATCCCTAGGTCTTAAGTTAAAATCGCGGGGTTTAATTGATTGTTTTTTGTGCTGCTCAAGTGGATTAGATTCCTCGCTAGGTTCCTCAACTTCGATATTTATAGCTTCCTCACCTGATGATTTTGAGTTATCTGCGTTAGTCTCAGTATTTACAGAATTTTGGACGTTTTCGCTATCTGATTTATTTTTTTGGTGATGCCCATAAAGCTAAAGGGATGTTTTCCTCCGTCTCTTCGTCTAATTGTGATAGGTCATAGTATCCTCCCTCTACATCATAAATTTGAGTCTCATCACTAGAGGATTGTGAGTCCTCTCCATTATGGTTATTTACCTCATGACAAGAATTTTCGACTTGTCGGTTAACCTCTGGTATTAACTGTGGTGGGACCAAATATGCTAATGGAATGTCCTCTTCTGGGTCATCATCAAAATTTGCTGGGGGAAGGGACTTTGGTATTGTATCTGACTCTGTAGGCTGATTTTTCTCCTGCAATTCTAAATGCTCTTTCCGCTCAGTGTAGGGAATTAATCTCGATGCGTGTACTTTCATGGAATTTTGTCTACCTTTTGTATGTTGTATTGTAAAATTAACTGCATTATGTTTTTGGATTACTCTATATGGGCCCTGATAATTTCTACGTTTAGGAAGTTGTTGGTTTCTGTCCATTTCAGGAGCTAATAAGAATACCAGTTGACCCTCGTGAAAATTTCTATCCTTAGCTGACTTGTGCTGATAATTTTCCATTTTTTCCGTTGCTTTCAACAAATTATCCCTTACAATTTCTGCTGCTTTTTGATATTGCTGCGTCCGTCTCTCAATATACGTGGGGTATGGGTTTGAATGATTCACTTTTTGATGGGTATTAAGGGAAATTGGGGTTAAAGGAAGTGCAATATCATATCCATGGACAAGGTAGCTGGGTCTATCTCCAATAGCCGAATGATACGAAGTGTTATAAGAAAGTTCATAAAAGGGCAAAGCTTCATCCCATTGTTTAGTTTCCCTTGCTAAAATTGAAAGTGAAGGTTTTAAACTACGGTGGGAAACTTCATTTACGCCATTAGTGGCGGGATGATAAGCAGTGGTGAAAATTTTGTCAGTTCCCAATCTTTTAGCAACCAAACGAAACAATTCAGAAGTAAAATTTCGGCCTAAATCACTCAACAAAATTGAAGGTACCCCCATTAGACATATGTAGTCATATAATTTGTCGGCAGTCGTCTCAGCAGTCATATTAGGAGTAGCGTATAAACGCATAAATTTTGTAAAATGGTCGATGAATACCAAAATGTAAGAATTGTTTTTAGCCGTTGTAGGGAGTTTTCCTACATAATCTAAAGAAACTAGTTCCCCGGGCCTGGTTGGAATATGATTTCTCTGTAAGGGGACTGGAGGTAACCGATTGGGAGTTTTATACCCAATACATTCTGTGCAAGATTGAATGAAATTTTTGGTGTCACTATACATACCTTCCCAAAAGTAATTTGATCTTATATTATCAAGAGTTTTATTTAAGGAAAAATGAGCTGCATGACCTAACTTTAAAATTATGGGTTTATATTTGTTTGGGACAACAATTTGTTCAGTATTTTGTGGTCCTACAGATCTTTTTATCTTTCCCGCATGCATAAGAATCCCATATCTAAAAAAATAGTTTTGCTCTGAGGGCTTTAGGTCTGATGTGTTAGATTCAATTTTTTGTATTATTTCCAATAAATGTGGGTCATTTTGTTGTTCAATTGCTATTTCTGGGACTGTTGGTAATTCACGAATAATATTGTTTATTCCGTGAAAATCCCTACTAAGTGTGTCAGCTATATAATTTTCAGCTCCCTTAATTTTTTCAAAAGTAAATTCATATTGTTGTAAAAACAAAATCCAACGTGTTACTCTATTAGCTGGATTTTCTAACCGTGTTATGGATTGAATAGCAGAGTTATCACACCTGATAATGAAGTGTTTACCGTAAAGGTAGTTTTTGTAACACTTGATACTGTCAATAATAGCCAAAAGTTCCTTCTGATATATTGGGTAATTTTTCTCTGCTTGTAATAATTTTCGAGAAAAATATGAAATTGGGTGAATTATCCCAAACTTATCTTTTTGGCCTAAATAACCTGATATAGAATGATCAGACGCGTCAGTTGTTAAAATATACTGCTTATTATGATCTGGATGAATTAAAATTGGATACTCTCCCAATTTTTGTTTTAAGGTATCAAAAGCAACTTGTGCTTCAGGTGTCCATACAAATCTCTGACGTTTTTTCGTTAAATTAGTGAGGGGTATGCTTATTTCAGAATAATTTGGAATAAAACGTCGATAATAGGAGCTTAACCCAACAAAACGTCGTACTTGACGTACTGTCTTAGGAACAGGAAACTCTGAAATTTTTCTAATATTCATAGATGTTGGTTGGATTCCGTTTTTATCAACTGTATGGCCTAAAAATGTTATTGTTGGAACAAAAAATTCACATTTCTTTGGATTTATAGTTAAACCAAATTCTCTGATACGTTCAAATAATTTTCTCAATTTAAATAGCATAGAGTCCAAACCATTAGCACCAAGTGCAAAATCATCTATGTATCCAGAAATTCCCAACTCTTTAATAGGGTCAAGTAATTTGTCCGTTAGGGACTGCAATACTTGGGGACTAAAAGCCATACCCTGTGGCATCGAGAGATATTCAAACGACCCATAAATAGTGTTAAAAGCGGTTACTTCCCTATCTTCTGGTTTCAGCTTAATTTGGAAAAAAGAACTCTGCAAATCAATGGAAGAATACCAATTGGCATCTCTTAGGTTGTCCAATAAATCATTTATTAGTGGGAGGGGATGTCTATTAAATTTAATTAAATTGTTTGTTTTCCTATAATCGGAAACAATCCTATATGATGGTTTGTTACCATCTACTTGTTTCTTTTTGACTAGTATAACAGGGTGACTTATATGAGTATTGGTGGGCTGTATGATATTTGCTGCCAGTAATTCATCCAATTGGTCTCTCAGTTCTTGCCGCAAGGCATAAGGAACTGGATAATGTCGAGATGTTTCCAATTTATTTCTATCAACTTCAATATTGGGAGTAATTTTATCAGTCTCTCCTATTGTTCTTAAATTTGAACTAAAAATATCTGAAAATTCTTTTAAAAGCTGAGATATCTTTTCCCTATGCAATGGCTGAAGATGATCTAATTTAAAGTCTTTGATGTTGAATTCTTGCTTCCTTAACTCTTTCATATAGTCTATGTCCCTATTATTTGAAACTGTTTCAATAGTTGCTAATTTGGTTAGTTTATTTATGCATATTTTTTCTCTACTGACATTAGCAATTGTTACTTCTATCGTCTTTCTAGACGTGACTGGGGCCATATTTTCTCCTATATTTATGTCAACTAGATGAGGTAATTTTGAAATTTTGATGACCTCTCCTACTTTTAATGGAGCATCAATGGCTAAATCAAAAGTCTTACTTTGTTTAGGATTTAATTTACATTTACAATTTAACTTGGCAAATTCATGAGTGACACTATTAATTTTTTGAGTTATTGCATCCTTAATTGGAATCCTTGTTCCATTTGAGACTAATGAGTTTTGTTCCAGGTCAATTTTAAATTTAAATTTTTGTAATAGATCAATGCCGAAAATACCTGAATAAAATGGGCTTAAAGATTGATCTATTACCATTAGGTCATGATTTATATTCTTATTTCCTATTGTAATTGGGATATTAAATGTAGCTACTATATTTAGTTTTTGACCCGTTAAGGAATTAACTATAGGACTGGAATTAATTTTTCGTATAAGGGGGTCATTTCTTATATGCTCAAATACATTCTTTTCAATTAAACTGCATGCTGCCCCGGTGTCTATCAATATGCTATTTAATTTACCTCCAATTTTGGCGTCTATCACAGGTAAATAGAAGAAACCATTCGTTTGGGGTGTTTGGGTATTCACTATTAATTTTTGCTCGGATTTTGCATTAGTGCAGGGTCTAATTACCGAAGCATCAGTTTTTGTTTTAATTAAACCCCACTTCCGTTTCCCGAATTCGTAGGGAATCTTCCTCGGCTGTTTCCTCTAAAGTTAACGCGCGATCCCGTATTTTGATATCTAGCGCCTGGATTTGCGTAATACCCCCTAAAACCTCCCCTATGGGCTTGTCTTGGTTGCCTTTGATGGTCATAATTTATTGGAGGTGAGTAGCCGCCATTGTGGAATTGCCCCCTGGATGGGTTGGTTGTCCATTCCCCGAAACGACCGTAGTCATTGTAATTGGGGTACCCCCGACCTCTCTGTTGAAAAGAATAAGGGGGAGAATTTGTTGCTTGTTGTGAGACCATTTCTCGGCAATTTAAAGCTGTATGGCCGGCACGATTACAAAATTGACATACAGGTAGGGTCCTACTCGAATTTTGGTGAGGTATAGATAAATTTTCCATTTGTTTGTTTAGTTGGGATATAGATTCATGCAATGTTTTGTTTTGCCTATCAATTAAAGTTTTCAACTCCATTTGACTGTCATTGATTCTGTTTACAGAATTAAGGGTTGATTCAGGTTTATTTGGAAGGAAATCCTCCATGAAATTCATTGCATCTACTAGGGTTTTCGGATCCTTAACTATCAAAAATTGTTTATTTTCGGGATCCATTCCCTCAATAAAGCGAGTCAGTTGAGTGGACTCTACCAGGTTTTTCAAGGGTACATTATCAGCAGGGACCTTACCAAAAAATTTTAGAGTGGCAGTTTCCACTCTACTAGCAAATTGTCTGACTGTCTCAGATGGCCTCATTTTTAAATTTATAAAATCATTTTGATTATTTAATTTGGTTTCCTTTTTCTCAAAATATGAGAGAAATTTGTCCCTGAAGGTTTGATAGTCTGTTTCTTCCGCTAGTTGGGGGCTTGTTATTACATGAGATAAAGCATTCCCTCTAAGTTTCGCTTTTAATAAGACTAATTTTTCGGAATCTGTACAACCGGCCTCATTGCACACAGATTCTAATGTGGAGATGAAATAAGATGGGGAAACAACTGATTCTCCATCAAATTGTGGCAAAAATGCCTGAAAACTAGATAATTTTGAAAATACCGGCATAATTAAATTTTGGGGAGTTTCAGAAAGAGGTGGACTAGAAATAATTAAATTTTGAGTAGTTTCAGAAGAATGGGGACTAGTCATAATTAATTCCCAACAAATAATTTCTCAACAAACACAATAAAGTAATACAAAATACCCCTATCAAATTAAAATTATAACATGGATATCTCAAATCATGGAATCACATAAATAATAAATTTGCCGATTAATCAGTAATCACTTGAGTCTAGGATTATCCATAAATGTTAAAAGGCACCATTGCTGGCACTGCTCCTTCTTACCTTTTACGATTTAGCCTTACTCTTTTAACTTTTAGTTTTTGTTTATCTTATTTAATTACCTTAATTGGTAATTAGAGCAACTCCAGTTAATTTTTGTACATTGCATTGTTAATTTAATCTCTATCCGCCAATAACCCAGTTTTACTAAACTCAAACTGATCAGTAATGAATCGACAAACAAATTAGTTTTAAACATTAATATTTATTATATTCTTAAAGGTGTACAAAATAGCATTGTTAAATTTTCCGTACCAATATTTAAAACAAAATATCTTATATGAATTTCTAATATTAATTGTTACTTTAACATATTAAGGTACGAATTAAGAAAGAAATTAACAAACATTAAAAGTAATTTACACTACTATTAGAGTAGTGGTCTAACCATAAATTATATTAATTACATATAATGAGAATATTTCGAGGAAGGGAGAGAGAATTGAAATGGAGTGAGTCACTATCGACTAACCTGATTCCCGCTGAGTAAAGGATCATCCTCTTTGCTGACGATCTAAAAACTCCTCATCTTAAAAAACTTCAGAAGAACTCCAACTTAAACACTGCTTAAAGAATAACTCAAGAACTTAACTGATAACTGATCTAAAACTCATCTAAGAAGAACTGATCTAAGAAGTAAAAACTCAGAACTTAAACTTAAAACTAAACTCAGAACTTAAAACTCAAAACTAACGAAAATCTCTCTTGCAGCGGTATTTAAAGCCTTCTCTCTATTCTTTTCCAGTTGTCCAATCTCTGCATGTTTTACGCCCCCTTTCTATCCCTTAGCTCTCTGAACAAATCAGGGCTGGTCCACTCCCACATCTCCAGGCTAAAAATCCCAAAACTCCACCTTTCTAGTCTACTAGTGGAGAAAACTTCCCCCTACCTTCGAATCAGGCAAAACCTTTTATTCCGTAATTTTATCCCATTAATTCCTACCACCTGGCTGACCGAAATATCTTTCTGCCGAAAACAACTCCTGAGAGGCGCCTGGCGATTTTGCCTCAGGCGCCTCCGTTCTGTACGGGGACCGTTTTATAGCCATTTTACCTTGAGTGGACAATGGCCAGCTTCTAAAATTATCCTGCAGTAATGCCCTCGGGATGGCGGCATGGTTCTTTGAGTCCCTTTGTCGGAATAAAAGTGTTAGTTCGAGAGGACACCTGGCTTATAATTCCTGTTACTAACCGATCCCAACTTGAGAGAACCATGGTTTTTGTTTTAAAAATGTAATGATGAGAACAGCTTCTCATCACTATCATAATTACCTAAAGTTTATAAAATATTTATAGTTTTCAACCGTTATCTCACTCAACTAATAAAAATAAATTACAGAGTGAGTATTTACCACAAACTGAATGAAATATTGCTTTTTCCTTCAGTAGGATACTTCATCATTTTTTACTTATTGGTCCTCTCTTTACTTATTTACACTCTTTAAGCATACAATTACAAATTATCACACCAAGAATTTAAAAATGCCCCATCTGGTTATATATGCATCCCTGGGAGGATTTTTCCCATTGAATTATAGGTAAAGCATCATAAAGTTCATTAAAGTAGAGTGTTGTGAGTTCCAAGGAATAGAGTCGAATTTCATCTCCGAGGTTTCAACTCAACATTTAAAACTTTCTATCACTAAGAGCCTCATTCCGTCCTCTCACTCCCCAGCTGAGGCATTTATTAAAGTAAAGAGAAAGATAACAAAAAATCGAAACGGAAAGGTATATAAGAAGTCGGTAACTGATCTAACGGATTCTTTACAGTCCCGAGTCCATATCTTTCGAAATGGAAGCGAGAGAGAGAGAGGAGAAAACTGACCGTTAAGCCCCTGCTCTCCCTTTGTCCATTTCACAGCCGTGGAGAAATGGCTCTTTTCTTTTCGCCCTGGAATCATTACCAGAGAAAAATAAAACCCCTTTAATCTTCCATCGCAGATGAAATGGCTAAAAAGGGGAGGGGGATGGGCCTCTCTAACTTTCTATCGGAAAGAGACTTTTCATTCTCTGCCCTTTGATCTACTGCGGCCGATGCGAGAAGTGCTTGGGGGGGGGGAGGGTGTGCAAGAAACAATGGCGCAAGACAGGGGTAACAGCTCGGCTGGGGGTTGATTGAATAACTGTGGGTTTGGGAGGTATCAATAGTAGTTTTTTATAGAGTAAAGCACTTAAGTCTTAGTAAGATTAGATGTTTATTATACTAGGTAGAGTGATTAAAAAATATGGCATTTTTTTTTTTTGCTTAATTAAGAGATGTTTTGCACGTAAAAATGATTTTACTCGTATTTCTGAGGAGTTGGAAATGGCTATGTTTGACTAAAACAGGAAGTAGACGGAACTGTTGTAGATGTAGAAAAGAATTGTGGCTGTAGTCAAAATATAATCAAATCAATATTTTGACCAATTAGGAAAACATAAGATCAACGTGAAGAAATTGGTAGGCTCTATGAATGGAGAGTTTTTTAGATGGCGGATGTGGAGGGATGGGCACCGCCTGATAAGCCATTAGTTCTGGGCAGAATTTGATTTAATTGATTGATCAGTGGAGATACAGAATATCGTTATCTTGTCCTGTTGATTCAAGATAAGATAATGTATCATTGATATCCCTAATTAATAAAAGTTTTATCATAATAGAATTTTAATCTTAATATATAAAACTCAAAGGCGCGAAAAAGCGTACGTTTGCTGTTTCGATAAAGCATATGATTGGCCGAAAAATCCGTTGTTCAATAAAAAAAGAAACCTTGCGGAAGTGACTGAATATAAGCGCTGATAAGGATAAAATAAAAAAAGAAACAAGCTGATATATTTATTGAGAGAAGGAGTGATTCATTTTGAAACACATTCTTCATAACGCTCTTCAGAATAAAAAAAACCCATAAAAATGTCAATCTTTGAATTAATGAGCTAAGAGCAGGCACTGAGCTGTGCGTTTAAATCACTCTGGCTTTTTATACATTTACTGACTTTTGTTTAATTCTTCGATTGTATTCATTCAACTGTTTGAATCCATTTTTATGGACGCTAATGCAGCGGACCTCTTTGTGTTGCAGTCTAGGTACTCTACTAAATCTGTTGCACCTTAAGTTTAAATATTTTTTAACAAATATGACTTCCCAACTATTTCAAAGTGTATGAGATTCTGTCCAAGGAACTTAGTACGGGCGCAGCCCGTCAATAATGTCTGAGCAACGCTATAGGTATTTATATAAAGTTTTACTGCGCCCGGGCAACGCCGGGTCTAGCGCTGAAAGCGCTAGTAACAAATAAATCTCACATTGACTTTTTATAACTGATATTTTTTACATTTTAAGGTTAAAGTATATACTTTTGCTCCGAGTTCATTGAATATTACCTTCTTCATTTATTCCAAATCATATTAAATTAAAATTTTTGATTGCTACTGAATACTCAGATAGGTATTTTAATTAATGGTTGAAAGCATAATAAATATATATTTTTAAAACTATTTATAAAAAATTATACTGTAACATATAGATAAGATCAAAATAAATCACTAAATATTTACTCTCATTTGAAACTAACTAAATTGTAGTAAGGGACATAATCTCATCCCATAATCAGTATTTCCCACCTAACTAAAACACAAGTACGCAGAAAGATATAGAATTTTAACGAATTTCTTCTTTGGAGAGCTTATTCAAGATTTCTACTTTCCCATATACTCACCCCTTTTGAGAAGGGGGCCAAAATCATCCCTCACACCATTTTTCCTCCAAACAACGCCCTCCCAAAATGGCCGCTTAAAGACAAATCCGCGATCTCAGTGGCCGAGAATTCAAACACCCTCCTCCCTCGGTAATAGACAAACATTCCCGAAGAAGTCCGACCAACCAACCAACCAACTGAATAAGACCATTCCCGAGGGAACCATTTCCTCCGCCCGAAAAACCATCGACGATTTTCAATTTTAGGAGAAACTGTCTATTTGGCCCTCCCTTTTTACTGCCAGCGCCCCTTCACCCAATTTCGGGGCGTCGCTTATCACAACAGCCCTCAGCTCAGATGTTATCGAAGGAGGGCGTAAAGGGCGTCTCCTATCTAAAGGGGGTTGGATGAAAAAAAGTCTTTCAATCGAGTTTTTCCCTGAGATTTGTGGGTCTGGGGGGATAATGTGGGACATTTAACCCCTAATTGAGTCCAGGGTGTCGGGGTGGGATCTGATAGGGGCCTTTTGATTTCGCACTCCTGATGGTTTTTTGGTGTCTGGTTTTATTTATGCCCGGACTTGGGTGAGTCAAAGAAATGGTGTACGTTTTATGGGGAGGAGAGGTCGGTTGATAAAGAGGTGACGGATGATGGGATGATGGAATCTTGGTGGGATGAGGATTCGATGGGGTTCTCATAGATCTGATGATTGTTTTCTGAAGTAATGAGTAAAAGTTTTGATATGTTTCATCAGAGCATGCTAAGATATCTTACAGGAAATCAGCATTGATACTTTGTTTATAATTTGAGGATGTTCTTATTAGTAAAAGTCGTCTGGTACTCTATTTTCTTAAAATTTAATCGTCTTACTTTTTCATTCTAATCGTGTGTTTTAACTGTGAAGATGTTATTAGTATTTGTATATATAAAGTCGTTTATAGCATAGTGTGATGTATTGAAAAAGTATTCATTCATTCATTGAAAAGCGTTCGTCTTATGGAGAGAGGTATAATATCATTTAGAATTTTCGATACTCTGAAATTTCTCCTGTTTGTCAAAATCAGATGTAATATTTTATGGTAAAAAATTAAGAGAATTCTTTGTATATTTAAAAATTTATCTTAAAATAAACTCTCTTAAACCTAGATAAATGAATAAAAATGCTAAATGCTAATACGTTTACTATAATATGTTAATAATGATCATAAATTTGTGATATAATAAATTAAAATGTAACATTAATATTTTATCCAATGCAAATTATTGACAGTAATTATCAAAATTATGAATTTCATAGATTTATTTACAAGTTATTTTTAAAATTAAATCACTGATAAACAAGCGTTTTTTTTTTACAGAATATATAAATAAAATGATCTGCAAAAATTCCAAATCCCCCAAAAGCACGCAGCCATTCCCAAATCCCTCCAAGTCAAACTGCGCGAAACAACACATTTCAAGAAAAAGAAAAGCACTCCCCGGAGCCCATCAAGAAAGGCAGAGCCCCCCTTTTTATTAATTTTGCGACACGTTTAGCATTCTGAAAAAGAAGTTTGTGGCACGAAGAAATGACACTAACAGCGCCTCTCTGATAGTGCGCCATGAAAAAGCTGATGGTCGGAAGAGCCAGGGAGGGATTCAATATTTCGCGCGCACCAGACGTTCCATGGAAATCTACTGTCCCTCTTAAAAACGTAAATAACCAAACAAAAGAAATATTAAGGATTCCTCGTCGTATTCTAAAGACGAAAGCCGCTCGCAGAAAGGAACCACCCAACATCGCCTTGGAAAGGCATGCAGCCTTCTTCTTCTATGCAAAGTGTGATGTTCCATATTATTAAATATTATTTAATAAAGCACTGCTTTTAATTTTTTTTTATGTTTAAGAAATAATATTTGTAAATAAACTTAAATAATGTATGTTAAATAAATATATTTATAAAATAAGCATATGTTTGTTAATTGTGCTCCATTATTTTGATTTCCTGTATCGTGTGAGGGAATTTTGTGGAGTAATAAACAGGAAAATGTGTTTCTCCAAATAACCATAGTTATCAAGGTAGACTGTTACGAATGTATGTTGTATTCAAATATTATTAAAATTGTTTAGTTAAAAGTAAGGAAATTTATCGATGGATTTTTAGAATGGCGAATACATTTTTGAATTACATTTTTAAAAACCTTTCTGTGGTTGATTGTGTGCCTGCTTATCGTAATCAGATGAATTTATAGTAAATTTAAATAAAATAAAAATTGACAACGAATCACATAAATTCACCCATCAACATATCAAACAGTAGTAAAGGTTGATTAAATTTCAGAAAACAAAGCACATTAAATTAATTTAAAAACCTTTATGCTTGAGTTCTTGCCTTGTAGTTCAGGTATTATTATTAAAAAATAGAAAATTTGCAAAAAAATATTTCAAAATTACATAGCTTTTGAAAACTTTTCAAAACACGTGTCCATTAAAAAAACACCCAAAACTTGAAATTTAAATCTGACAAAACCAAAACATTGGACCCTAGAAAAAAATCCCCAAATCCGTGTTGTTTTCGCAAATGCCACCCCACATGACACACCCAATCCATCCTCTGATCCCTTTCCGCGGATCCAGGGGGCGAACATAAAATCCTTTATTTTTTACAACCTTCGAATTTATACTTGACTGATGTTCCCAGTATCTGTAGTAGGGAGATAAAATAAAGAGAGCCCGGGCGCTCTATAGCGGGGGATGTCTTCATGAAATGACGACAGCTGCGTGGGTGCTTAAAGGGGGCCGCTTTAATAGACTCGGAACGATTTAACTTTTCGTCTGCTGCCCACCCACCCCCCTTCGGGGTAGGGGGTGTACTTAAGGGGTTATTACTTTGTGGATGTACAAGATCCTTGTGTCTGCCAGATTGGCTCGTCTGTTATGGATTTTGCGTCGATTTAAAAGGGGCTGGAGGGGGAATGGGTTTTTGATTTTCGGGAGTTTTTGTTTTTAAGTGGGGGGTTCTCGAGGTGAGTTGAGAGGTATTTATTTTGGTGAGATGTTTTTTTTTTTGGAAGGTGGGATGTGGGGATGCATTGGAATTTGGGAAAAGTGAGGTTGGATGGTGTTTTTTGTTTGAGATTTGTCTTTTTTCGGAGTTGAGATTTTGAGGCTGGAGTACCTGTATCCTACATTGATCAATTTTGAAGTGAAATGTAGATAAATTGAAACTGTCGGAAGACAGTTAATCAAAGTACACATCGGATGAGGTTTACATAGTTAACCATTTTTTTGAGAATTCATATCACTGGTAAGAAAAAAGATAAAGCTGTATAAATTTGCGTGTATCTTTACTTAATGACTGGACGCTCACTTGTTTGATTTTACATTTCTAAGCAGTTAACTTCGTATAAGGCCTTTTTAAAAAGTAGTCCATAGTTGATTTCTTTCTACATAGAGTGTGTATTTTAAGTTCTAAAACATTTTTTTTTCATCTTACTTTGAAAACTACATTTTTCTCTTTTTAGGGCAGAGCCAGACGGAAGATGTATGACAAGCACAAATCTTTCCTAGAACTTAATTTCTTGAATTTTTAAAACCTGAAATAGGTAGAAAATGCAAATACTTGGTGACTCTCAGACGACATTTTAGTTTAGAACTTGCTTGTCAAACATCTCATTTGTCTGGTTCCCCTTCATGCAAAGAATGCTAATAGTTGGTCTCTCCCTCTTTTCTTAATACAAAAGTAGACATGGTGAAAAACCACATAAAAGACGTTATGATATGTCCCCAATATCCCCAATATCCCAGACGTATGATATGTAGTTTACTCTTTTTGGTAGAAAGCATGCATGTTTCAATCCATTCCAAAAGTGAATACAATGCGATTTGTTTAGCTTTTCTCAGCAAAGATGCTTCATCGGTAAAATGCTTTGATAACCATTAGCATCTTGCGCTTTTTTTTTTGCAAATTATGAACACACATTCCACTCTCGAAACCAGGCACGATACCCCTATTTGTCAACCGATCACGGCACTGCTTTAGCGCCCTCTCACTCAAACGATCACGCACCAATAAATAGATCCGAAAGGAGTCCGTATTGTTCTTCATCAGAACTCGATGCGTGAGGATTTGCCCCTTTCATTTCATTTGCATAAAACGCACGCCCAGCCCCCTCTAAAACTAATGGACGTTTTAGGCCATTTAACTCAGGAAGGATAAAGGAAGTATTAGCATCACGCGTTCTTTTCTTATGGGGAGCAACCTTTTTTTGCAAGGCGAGGAGGACTATAGATGGAGAAATCGCGCATTAGGACTCATTTGGAATGCTCAAGGGGTGTATTTTTGCAGGGTGGTCAGAGGGGAATTATTCGTCCCATAGGGCACAATTCCACGCCAATTTGTCCCATCTTTGGTGGGGCTTCTCGGAGGAAATTATTGAAATTCTTGTATTGTTATCAAGTAAGGAAAAGTCACTTGGGACATTACCTGTGTTTTTTTTTCGAATGATTTAAAATGATCTGAAGGATTGGGTTTGAAATTTCTTAAACTCTTTTATTTTATTTTTTTGTAAAACGTTTTTGTGAGATTTTTGCAGGCATTATTTCATATTAAAAGCAAAACACTTCTCTTTAAAAAAAATTGCATAATTTATATCGTGTAAAAAACTAAAAGAATCAAATTCTCTCCCATATGTATATATTTAAAATGAAAAGTTTTTAATAACATTGGAGCATCTGAAAAGTGTTTGTTTTTTATTTTCAGATATGATCTTACAGCATCAAATACTACATAAAATACAAAATATTATATTTTTTGGTAATTTTAATCATTTTAGAACATAAAAATAAATCAAACAATTTGATTCTAGGATTAATTTTAAATTAAACTCCAGCCACAATTGAAGAGCATAAATTGGACGTTGTGAATATTTGCAATGAAATTTATAAATTCGATTATTAAGGCAAATGCAAAAAAATAATCCACATCATAAACATTCATTTGCCATGTGATGATTTTTTAAATATTACCACAAAAATTTAGTATGAAAAATAATTGGGTGAATGTGATTTAATGAATAATTTGGTGAATAATTAGAAATAGGCACACGCTTAAAACCATACTATGTCTAAGTACTACGCTTCAGATTTCACATACATGCATATTCGGAGGACCTTCCTAAAACGAGTTAGTGTCTTTCTATGCGTCATTGCTGTCACAGCTGTCGTTTCCTCCCATCTTGTTCAAGCAAAACAAAAGAAGGGACACCCAGATAAAGCGCAATAATTACTCAAGTCGTGTGGACTCTGATAATACTGGATGAGTAACTCAAAAAAATATGTGTGTCCCTAAAGGAAGCTGTTGAAAAGGAGTATATTCCCCTTATCATATTATTGATGACGCGAAGTGATACCAGTGATACGCATCTAATAGGAATGTGAACAAATTTATCAATAGCAATTTGTCATAAAATATTTCATATTTTTTATTATTAGTTGTTTTTGAAATCTGTTGTACTTTTGAAAACAGTGTTTCTTACTGGCGGTCTTTATCTCTATCGTCACTATCTATAAGATTTTCACTTTTCGAGAATTAACTGTATAGTCTTCACTAATTTTTTCGTTCAGCCTTACTTCTTGTTTTCAAGTATGAGGTTATAAGTTTCACAATTTCCAATGAATTTAAATAAACATGTGCTATAATATGGATATGAACAATTTCCCCTGAATTGATTTAAAGAATTAAAAATTATAATAAAGTAGTAAATTTATTTTTGGGTGGGAGAAACTGATATCAAAAATATTTTGGCTTGTTTTAGTGTTGAAAGTGTTTTAATAAATCAGAATTTCAGTGCAGATGGAAAAAGATAGCTGTATCATCATAATTATCTCATCACTACCTAAAGAAAATTTTTGTAAATTCAAACTTAATAAAGAAAATATTTTTTGTTCAAACGTATCTTCATAGTACATACGAATTAATTTTTTTCTAAAACTGTAATTCAACATCCATCATTCATTCATTCATTAGTAAAACAGTTTATTGCATTTTCATAAATTTAATTTAAGGTATGAAATCCCAAATGATTCGAGTGAAAAATTGTTTTTATGAGAATCCTTTTTTGAACCGAAGAACAAAGATACTGACTTCCCAATACATAATCCACTATCACTCCTCTTCAATTAACGAGCAATTGACGGATGATTCACCCTCACACTTCCCATAAAACAAAGATAACGCTTCTATTTCCCGGTGATAGTCAAAAGGACTCGCATCTCGGTGTCATCCGACCTCTGATATTTTAATCCCACTGCATTTGTAGCACGGATATCCTGTCATGGGCTCTTGAATCATCATCACCTGTCCGAGAGAGGGAGAGGAATTTTCATCTCCTTTTATCGTCGAGGCCCACGCCGGGCTAAATTATTCCAAAAGGGGGAGGAGGGCCCTTTTGTAGTTTCTGCGATTCCATTCGAATCTTGTTTTTTAAGTGGCAATAAAAGTTTTTATTCGCTGGGTTGAGTTGTTGGATTGGTTCCCCGTGTCGTTTTCATTCGATACATTTTTATCTCTTTCCGATTCCGGCTGTTGTGTGGCAATAAGACGTCTTGGGTTTTGGTGCGGATATCCTGTCATTCAATTTGGGAATCATCCTTGGCCTTAGAGAATATATAGTGTTAAAAATATGTGCCCAATAACGATTATGAAGTTATTAATGACTTCGGGAAGTATTAGGATTGTTTTGTGGCCATTAGAGGATGTCATTTGATGGATGTACTTGGTGAAATAGGATGTGAAATTATATTTGGACGATGGACATTTGAAGTGCTCGTTCTAAGAACAGCAGAATATCAGGGTCAATGTTGTAAGAGTGACGTTAGAGAGTTTGTTTTCATAAAGATTAATAACGGAATTATAGACGGAAAAAAAGAGTTACAACCGGATGGGGTAGCTGGTATACACAAACACATTTGCTCAATTGGACAGGAAACTCCAAGTAGTGTACGAAGAAGAGATAAAAATAATTTTTCGTGATTCTGCATAAGTACTTAATGTTTTTAAATATTAAGTGGTTCAGTTTTACCAGAGTAACATTCGGTTTTATGTTTGTTCCATTCATTCATTTTCTCATCCTTATTCTCCACCTTTCTCTTATTCCAAAACAAGAAGCAAGGAGGTTAAGAAGTTAGGCAACGGATCTGTAGTATAAATAAAAAACCTAACCCTAGTTTTATCTTTAGAACATACGAATTTAATGTAGACAACTTCCTAGTTAAAACTCTAGTTCTTTACCTCATCACTCATTATCAAACCTCTTTCTGCATAACCATCAGAGACAAAAACCACCATCAGAGATAAAACACATTTATCCCTCGGATCCTCTCATCACTGAGTGCTCTCTCTCTCTACCATTTACAACTCTTATCAAGCGAATTAGGGCAAGAGAGAAAAGAGGAGAGAGAGAGAAAAAAAGACAACGAGAGTGCTCGCGCGTCTTTTTCGGTCGAGCAAACAGGCAACAGATGGGCACGCGCGCAGCAACTTGATAGCCCGTGTAGCTTTTGCTTGTTCTTGATAGTTTAATCCCTCTTAAAAGCATCATCGGCAAACAAGGAACGCTCGCCCGCTATTCACGGGATAAGATCTGAGCAAATATGTTGGATTCTATTTGTTGTGAGAGTGATGTTTTGTATAGTTTTTTTGGTGTTATCGCCTTGTTTGGAAGAGGTGTGGGTTGTGTTTCGTTGTTTAAGAGTGGTTTGTGGATAAATTAATATTTTCTTTTATTTTTTCTTATTATCTATCTAGAATTAAGGAGGGATTTACTTCTACGAATAACTCGTGAAAATTCTATTCAATGTTTTTTGTGAAATCTTTTTCTGTGAGATCTTTTTGTTGAATTTTTCCTACAAGAAAAATGATAAATTTATAAAAAATAATTAGTTGTTTTTCTTAATTTGCGACAGAGAAAAATGAAGATTAGTTTTTCTCTATTTATATGTGCTGTATACTATCTGCTTTTGATCGACCAGTAAAATTTGGTAGCATGAACCTTCCTCCATTTCCAAGGAAATAAACTAAAAGTGTACTAAAAAATTAAAGATATCTCAAGGTTCTACAGATTGACTTAATCATATTTATTTCTCCTAAAATTTCTTCTACACAGAATGACTAATCTGGATAGACAATAACATTTATTAAATAGGAGTTTGTTGCACTGTATTAAATTTTAACGAATAAAGCTTGTGAATAAAATATTTATAATAAAAGCAATTTAGGGCCACATGACAAAAGCTCATCTGGTGGTTTTTGTGACTTAAAGTGAATCATTGTGTACGTGAATATCAAATTAAAATCTGTCATTGGAAAACTTTTTCTCGAAAGACTCAATCAAAGTAAAATAATACTTGTTATTACTCATACCAGGTCCAACAGTTCAAACCACGATTCCATTAGAATCGTGCATCAGACTATACAAACCACTAACTAATACGTATTTACATTCACTCTAACCTACTCTTATCACCACTCTTATTCAAAACCGGACAATCCGAAAACCACACTCTATATCAAATTCAAATCCAAACACTAACAACACTACTCCGAGCGCAATAGATTTTTAAGCGGTCTCCACCACACACAAAAAAAAACCTATAAAATAAACACAATCACCATCTTATCACACACATGTATGATTCACCCTTCATAAACACAAGGAAGGGTGAAGGATACAAACTAACGCGAAGACGACAAGCAGTCTGTCGCGCTAGGGAAGGTCGTTCCATAATAAAATAATTCGTCTCTCTCTGATGTACAGATAGCGGAGGAGTGGTGGTTCTTTTTCCACCTGTGCAGGTGTGTCGTTTTGCCGGTCGGTCCTTTTGATGTGGGCAAACAGCGGAACTTTTGAAGAGTCGGAACCGGCGCATCCTGTGCGGAAGGTCCACGCGTACCGCTCCGCAGGTAACCATTGTCACTGAAAGTGGTTTCGACGGCAACGCAGCGGGGCATAGATAGAGACGCGTTTCCATGTCAGCTGGGTAATCATCATCTTACCCCTTGCGGTCTGTGATTAACTTAGGGGGTGTTTGGGGGTACATACACTACACACGGCTTCTTTTCAATGGGCCGTTTGAAGGTGGGTATTTGGGGTTGAACACGTGTGTGTGTGGATAGGTGAATGGCTGTCAAGAAACAATGATCGTCTCACCACTATATTTAGAGAAACTCAGTTAGGCGGTGTACCCTTTAAAGATGGGCCATTCAAAGAGGGTGTTAAAAAGCGTGATGGAAAAGGATCCTTTAAAATGTAGACCATTGTTAAGCTTTTGAGAGGGGTTTTCATTGCATAGAAAATAATTGATTAATAAAACAAAATTTAGTTGAAATTATTTAAAAATCGGATTTTAAGGATCTTTAAATACAGACTTATATGTCATATACCCGGCGCAGATCCAGGGGAGAGACTTTTCCAAACCATCTCCTTTACCTTTTAAGAAAAATGTCAAAATGTTGGGGATTTAATAAAAAGTATCACTCAAGATCTCCTCTTGGTACCGCTGGAGGGTATGGGGGCTCCCTCAGAAAAAAAAAATGAAATTTGACATGTAAAAGTAGGGTTTTAACTCATTGTGAGTGCTTTTTTTTGGGTCCAAGGGGGCACTGTCCACAGAGTGCCCCCTCCTTTGAATCCGCGCATGCATAAACACAACATAAACCAATGATTTTAGTAGATGACTCTAAATATTTTGATGCACCGAAGTCCTTTCTTTAGGAAATTATAAAAAATCGTGTCTTATTTTCTCTTTAGTATTTAATCTGTGTATTTTTAATAAATAATACCATTTCCATAGATAGACTAAAAATATCCATAATTATCACAGAGAGTTAAGTACCCCTATCTGCCTCAAATACTTCGTTTTTTGATTCCAAATTCAATTCATTCCAGGGAAGATAGAAAAAAATCTAGAAATTTGTGGATTAAGAGAAACCAGGATAAGATTTGCAAATTTGTAAAATCTGTTGTGTATTTTTTAACCTAATTATTTCTTTTTGAAATTTTATCTGTTACCGTAGAGTACCTCCTTTTCATGGTAATTAAAAATTGATTGATGGTAATTAAAAATTGATTAAAAAATGATTGGTCGCTGATTTTTAAGATGAAATACTGTTACGCAATATTCGAGCGATATTGCCTAAGATAGTGGCAGAACCAACGGCTTTGATCTCCACGAATCACTGAGTAAACCAAAACAGTCATTGTTGGACTTGAATTGACGTCAATGGAAATAGCTATGTCCTTAATAATAATAGATGATAGAAGAAGTAAAAGAGGAAGTTTATTGTTTTTCAGGGCGAAGCCCCCTAACAAATATGTTACATATCTTTTAAAACACATAAAAACATACAATAAATACAAACATAACATACAAACGACAAAAACATACATACAATAACATACATGCATACAAAAATTGAAGTGAAAAAAAAATCCCACTTTTAAGGACAGACTCTCCAACAAAAACTAGTTCAGTCTTTGTGCGGATTTAATAAAACTTGCCACTAAGTAAAATTTGCCGTGTGTGTAGGAGAGAAAATAATAAAAATTATTACGAAAATGTGCTAGGGATGATAGGTATATTTAACGTGATAAAAATCATACATTGAGCATTCGAAGAACACGTGTTCCCATGTTTCAAATTTTTTGAGTATGCAGAATAGAGCATTTTCAATCACATGACTCGGACCTAACAACCAGTTACCGAAAACGACTGGCCGTGGAATTCTTCTATTGGAGCATTTGCAATCACGTGACCCCATACTTAAAAACCGCCTTAGCAACAGATAAACAACGGCCTTAGCAACAGTTAAAAGCCCTACAGTAGATACACAGTTAAAAGAAAATAACCGGTTGTGACGTCACCTGAAAACACTCTATTGGTAGAAACTGTCTGGATGTATTTTAAAAATTATACCTTCAAAATATAATGATTCTTGATTCGCGATCTTAATTTAATAGATGATAGATGAATATAGATGGTTTCTTGTTAATTTTCTAGGTAAGTTATGAGAGCAAAGCAATAATTAAAATTATAACTATGGGAAAGATACGTACAACCGACATGCAATCATATCGGAAAAGAACTTTAACAGTAATCAACCGTAAAATTCTGTTCAATCTGATACTATCTCACAATCTGTTGTCTTTCGCAAGCTATGGGGCGTTTCTTTAAAGAAGCAATATCTTCATTCTCCTTCATTTGAACAATGAACAAATTATTAAGAAGGGAAGGTATACCGTAAATCGGGATGAATCGAAACACATGGTTTTTGCTTTTAATTCCCTTACAAATCACTATCATGGTGATTTGCCCATAGATGGTTAATATTTTTATGTCATCAGCTACTGAAATTACCCGAACAAAATAAAAAAAATGGTATATATTTAGTGTAATCTGCAATACATTGTCCTATTCAAAATCTTGCTATAGAAAATACATTATTGGTAGTATGATAGTATACACTTGTCAAGGGCGAAATCTCGGAATGAGGGTTTGGGACTACAGCTACCCTAAAGTTATAAACCTCGAAGGTATTAATTAAACTCCAGAATTTATGAAAATTCTTTCACTTTTTGGATTTTAATATCCTCATTTTTATGAAAAAGGGTGACATAAGGTCATTTCTGAAGTTAACTGATGAAAATCAAGTATATTTAAGTGTTCGATTCACTCGCCCCTCATCAATATTTATATACCTATTACAAAATCTGAATAACAAAAGATTTTAAGCGGTGTTCCGATTCATCCTTATCTGCTGGGTGTATTGGAACACCATTAATATTAGTAAAAACATATTTATTTTTTAAATGATTTATTTTTGCTCAAAATTGAAAGAAAAGAACAAGACAGAATATTCCAATCAAAATATTTTAACAAAATATGTTTTTGAACAGAACATTTATTTTACGTTGAAAAAATTATAAAATAATGATTAAACAAATTATCCGATTCACCCTGTTTTAGGGTATGTATAGAGAACGTAATAGTTGATTATCTTCTATCATTGATTTTCGAAATAATTTAATGAGATTTTTCCAATATTTTTTTCAAATCATCTTAGCAGTGTGTGTAATAAATAACATGGTACAGTTTTATAACAGTTAGATGAAATCTATAATTAATAGAGGAAAAAGGCAATCAAACATTGTGATTTTTCCAGAGATTGAGTAAGCATGTTCGAACATATTTTTAACACATCATTTCCTGGACAGATAATAGCCAGTCGTTTAAATACCTTGTGATTACATGAGTACTTTTATTTGCTGATGGGATAAGATATAAACAATCGAATAAAAGGCTTGGATATCTGGAATGAGTTACTGAGATTCCCGGCCTAAGAGACGAAAGAGTGCTGGGGATATTTATTTGTTGGTGTTTTTATTTCTTCTAATCCGCCTTTTCTGAAGAAAAAAATATTTAGGCAGTTACAAAAATGGAGACAGTACTAGTTTTATTTCTTGCGAATTGTGTAATTATAATTTGGAAAGATTTCAAAACTTTGGATTTCTTTATATGGTTTTGCGATTTTAAAGACCTGTGTAAGTATTATCTTATGTGTATTAATGATTAGGGTTATAAACCAATTTAATTTTTTAACATGATATTTATGCTTTGTGTTTCTCTGGTAGAACGAACATTTAGTTACCATCAAAATTTTATGCAAATTTTTTAGTATTAGTATCATTTTTTTTCAATTTAACTATAATTATAGTAGGTGTAATGTAGTATAATATGAAGTGTGTAGTAATGTAGATTCGAATGTGTAGCTTTTAAGAAGCTCGAAATTCTAAGCGTTCTAATAATCATTTTAAAATGAATGATATTTATGAAAATCAATATCCTTAATATTAAGTACGCTTGAAATGTTTAAAAAATTATAGGTACAATTTAATCTTTTTGATTGATCATCGTAAATATTTTTAATTTTAAAAAGTTGAGATGAAATCAAATTTATGGTAGTTCGTTTTAGTTAGATTGATAGTAGTTTATGTAGATGTTACATAATCTAAATGTAGTAGTATTCTTACAAGAAAAAAATGGACTCTAACCGCCTATCTGGTTCGAGACTTCACGGAACCAACACGTGACCTACAACTGAGCTTGCAATTGGTTACCACAGATACTACACTAGTAGATCTACTAGTGTAGTATCTGTGGTAACCAATCGCAAGCTCAGTAGGTCACGTGTTGGTTCCGTGTGACGTCAGACGGTTAGAGTCCATTAGACAATGGACTCTAACCGCCTATCTGGTTCGAGACTTCACGGAACCAACACGTGACCTACAACTGAGCTTGCAATTGGTTACCACAGATACTACACTAGTAGATCTACTAGTGTAGTATCTGTGGTAACCAATGGCAAGCTCAGTAGGTCACGTGTTGGTTCCGTGTGACGTCAGACGGTTAGAGTCCATTTTGTACTTATGATATCAACTTATTCTAAAAATTGATATTAAGAAAAAATATGAATAAGAGCAATAAATGCACAAATTGAATTTCCATTTTTTGAAAAATTAAACTAAAATTCTATGATTGTTTTTGTAGAGAATTCGACTCTTCTAGCATAATTAAAGTATCCACGACAGTAAATACAATAAATATTTACAGCAATATGAGTTTGAGTAAGTACTTGAGTAAGTGGAGAAATTATTTAATTGAAACTGAGTTCATACAAATCACTTAGCAGGTCGGAAGGGAGGAAGATACGTTTTATTTTTTGAGTGAGAAATTTTACTTGTACTTCGTATATTTTTCCTACGTTTAATTTATATAAACGTGATTGCTTCTAGAAATAATTCGGTACCCCATCTTTTTGAGCTAAAACATAATAGATTTTTTAATACTAAAATGTCCAAAGCATTTTAAAACTTTCATATTTTATGTAGATATTAAAGGAAAAGTATATTCAAGAAACCTGTAAAATAGTTTCTTAGTAGTGCTATACATGTGTAAAAAAAATAATTAAATTTTTACTTGTTTTTTAAGTGAATTTATAGAGCTTTATCTTATTTGAATTTTTATATATTTTATGGGCTTTAAATACCTGTATGTAAATCATTGCAAAATCAAAGTTTGACAAAGAGCTAAGGAAATCATTTTCCCTGATGCCATAAAAGATAAGTTAGAAGCTTTCACTTAAACCAACTTTAATTTGAGATGTCGTAAAGGAAAATTGTCCTCTAGAAATTTTTAATATGACTCTTTTCTTATTTTTTAACACCTCCCACCGTTATGATCCGGATTCGGCCTGTTTAAGTGACTATCTAATACCTATGGGGGTATCTTCTTTCAACATTTTTAATTTTGCTTTTGATTCTTTTTTGCAGGTGGTGATGAGGATGTGAGGAGCAACTTGAGCCTGGACGGCTCTTTCTTGGAGGAGGAGGAAGACTCCGAGGAAGAGGACATGACCCCCGACCCCCAGGACTTGCAAATACCCGGGGACCTCGAACTACGTCCCGGGGCCCTCCGCACCTCTCTCTGGGCCCGGGTCGAGATCCCCGCTGGAAAGAGGTTTGGGCCCATCCCGGCCCAGCTGAAAGAGTCCGAGCCTTCCAGGCAGACGGCATGGAAGGTATGTGGATTTCGCTAATATTCTATTGCTTTTGTACATTGATAGAATCAGACCCCCCCCCCACCAAACTATACGAACCAACGCAGTCAACACCACCCTATTCGGAATCGTTGACGTAAGGGATTAAAATTATAATGATGCTCCAAAGACAAGATTTAAGAACTCTTGATTAGTTTCCCATACTGGATATTTCATCTTCTGGATTCACTTTTTCCACAGACGTTTAGTTTTAACAGATACGTATGCCATAACGAATGGCTTCAACAATTTTTTTTAAGAATTGTTGACTCTGGTATGGGGGTGTACACGGTTAAAGTTGGTCATGATCCACATCAATTTAAAGTGCATGCAATTTCAAACAAAATGGTACCAGTCAATAGTCTCTCGGTTAATTAGTTCTTGAGTTTTTGGCCTTTAAAGAATGAAGTAAAAACAACTTTACGAGTACATTTTAACGCTAAAAAATTTTTTCTCTTAAACTCATGGTAGTAAAAATATGAAACCAAGCGCCAATAGACCAGTTAGACTCACCAACAGACTCAATTAGAGTGACATAATCATAAAAAAATCGGAGGGGGATAATTTTAAGTTTTTTGGTGGGAATATGAGGTAAATTTAGTCTTTTTCCATGGTCAAAATAAGAAAATTTCTAATTTTCGGGGAGGATGATAACAATATGATACCACAAACACGCAATATGGATGTCTTCATCAAATAAATAGTTGCCTGGTACAATATCTTCTCCCCATCCAGAATCCAACGTCATAGCAGACACGACGGAATTAGGTCAAATTTATGACCCCAGGTGTAGTGTCCGAAATCGGTTAATCACAGTGACAATGCGGACGTTCTTAATTGCCCAGCGGTCATCAACTTCCCCGCTTGACAAGATTATGAGAAAGGGCGTGATTTATACTACGCATCCTCGTGCTAGGGATTACATGGCCCCGGGAGATCCCGGCTTATACCGCTAATGAAGAACCATAGCGGGACATGGGGCTCATCTTTTAGGAGACTTTTCTTATGAGGTGTGGGAGGGAAAGGTATGATTTCTTACCGGGATTTCTGTTTATGCTAGACAACCATAAAGAAGCATCAGATGAGATATCTATAAATAAGTATTTATTAATGTTTGTAGTAGTATTTGTGCCGTTCACTGGCCAAATCGATTGATTTCATTATTTGTAAAGCGAAATGTCATATGCAATTCTCTCAGGGGAGGGTGTTGCATCTCAGAAAAGAATTATAACATTCGATTTTCTTTGATTCAACAAGACTTATGTTTGCCCTTTATTAAAAAAGTATTCTTACGGAAAACTTATCTCAGCTCCAATTAATTAACTTAAGTCCTACCAATGCTAAAATGTAGAACCTTTAAAAATCAATTTGATTTTGTTCTGTGAGAAGGATCTACTATTGAATTTTTCCAGTGTTGTGTGGTAATTATCTCAGTTAGGTTTCATAGCTTAAATTACCAAACAGTGGTTTAAATGGATAGTATTGGAGAGGAATATTGGTGTCATGGTTAAGTCAGACCCTATTTTGATTGCAAAGGTGTGGGAAAATTTTTGAAAATTTTTAAAGGGAGATAATGTTTTTTAATACACACTTTTATCAGAGTTTAGAAGAAGTTTTACTTTACATTTAGTTTTTAATTTTTTAAAATTGTATCCTTGTTACTTCAAAAAGTTGTTTTATAACCGTTTAATGATAATTGGAAAAAATACATTGTGTGAGTCAATTAAGGTCTACCATAATCTCCCCTATATTTCTCTTTCCCCGCTTAAGAACCCTCTGAGTTATCTCGAGAATCGTCCACTGATGGTCAACTGGACTCTCTCGGGATCCGGAATGGCGCATTACTGCCCCAAAAGAGTGACGATGCTCTATCGCACCCTCCCTCTCTGCGAAACAATGCGGCTGGCGGAGGATAATGAAATAAATGACCAACACCTTTCAGATAACAGTCGTTTATTTTCATGTCCTTCTTTTCAGAGGCCCAAAGAAACGCAATCTATGGCACCCCACATAAACATCCCCTATCATTCCATTATCTGCCCACTTGGAGTTGCCACGGATTGGTGAGAAATTCTGGCTGATGGAATCGTTTGGGGAAAGGTGGAGGGAAACGTTTTGGGGGAGTCTAAGGGGCTTAGCAACATTTTTGATTTTTTTTTTGGTTTTTTTGTTAATAAATAAATATTATTTTAGATTAAAGTGTTTAGAATTTGAAATTTTTATTTCAGAATTATTTGAAATTAAAATCATATAAACATGAGAGGTACAAAAAAACAGTTATTTTTTAATTAATTTAGATTTCATAGATGTTAAAAACCATGTAATATGAATTGGGATGGTTCAATACGATACAGTTTCTATACAGGTAATTTTAAAATAAAGCTAATTTTAGTGTATACGTGTCAAACATTCAATTTAACATTAATGTGTGTGTTAATACAAATTGTTTGATGTTTACTTCATTTAATGAAATTCATATATACTTACAACATCATTTGCAAATATTTGCATTAGGCAAAGTTCAGGAATATAAATATTCTACTGCAATATATTCTACAGCAAGTTTCTTAAATGTTCTTCTTCTAATAAAATTAATTATGAAAACCTAAAATGAATAAGAGAAATACAGTCTACAAATAGTATCATATGATGTAATTTTAAAAAAAAAACTGATTGCAAAATAAAAATATAAAAATCAAATGAAATTAGGAATTTTAAGAGGCAATATGTTTAATTTTATAGCAGAATTTGGGGATAAAACACGGTAGAAAATTTGTTCTAACGTACTTTGAATGAAATAAATAACTTTACAGAGAAATATAAAATTACTTGTTTTAGATTAAATTTAAATAGATTTCAAGTCACTTTTGTTAATAATTATCAATCAAATTATTATTTAACATTTATTATCAAATTATTATTTAACATTTATTATCAAATTATCATATAACACAATTATTATCCAATTATCAATTAACAATTATTATCAAATTATTTATCAGTTAACAATTATTATCAAATTATTTATCAGTTAACAATCATTATTTTAAAAAATATTTACACCAAAAACCACACTTTAAAATGTAGTTAAGTGTAAAAAATCAAATAGTGCTTGAATATGTTATCGATTTATCGTATTTTAAATTTTTGCAAATATGCATCCTCCCCTTAAATATACAATAAACTCTCCCAAACCAAACCAAAAATCCCAGTATCTCTATCTACCATCCGACCAATCCATTCTTCGCCAAAAAGTGAGAGCAGCATCCGAATCAAATAACTGCCGACGATCCAACAGGTCGAGGGAGGGGGAAGAATAGCAATATCCCCGTCCCACTCATCCCTCTCGATCTTTAGCCCCCTCCCAGATATGAACAATAATTCATACCGCTTGGGGGTGATAGGGGTGAATGTAGTATTCGATTCGCTCCCCAGGGGGATTTGTCAGTGGCAGAGGTTTCTGATGCTGTTGGGGAGGGGTGGAGGATTTTTTTTTAAATGGGGGGTTCAAGGGGAGGTGAGATTTTATCCCTGTGGGGTGTTTGTTTTGAAAGGGATATTCAGGGGGTTTTCCTGTGATGTTTTGTTTTGGCTGGTGGAACTGGAGAGCTCTTTTCTGTCGTATTTTTTTTTTTTTTTGCATCGGAAATAGGGGGGATTTTTCGTGATGTAAATTTAGGTTATATCTGCTTGTGTGATTGGGTATAATAGTGTAATTTATAAAGGAAACTTTTTATGTGTAATAAAGGTTTATCCGAATTCAATTTTCGTCTAAATATTTTCAAAATTATATTTTAGTAATTAAACATAGTTGACTAAGTGTCGATATGTTTTATTTCGATTATTTTTTCTAAATGTTTGCAATTTTTTCGCTGTCTTTCGCAACTTTCAGATTGGCTCTTGTTTTATTGTTTTTCTAATATCTCTTTCTTAAGATTTTTGGAAAGAAATACTAAGTTTAAAATTTGATTAAAGGTGTATAAAATAATATTCGCTTTGTACATTTCCAAGATCCTTTATGACTTAAAAAAATTTTATTAGTGTTTTTAAAATGGAAATAAATATATGTTTCTACAATCTTAAAAGCGAAAAATTTGTCACCGATTTATTTTATCCGCTCTTACCCCCTAAACATAATAAAAACATTAAAATCACAAGATTCTAAAAACCATAGTAAAACACATGCATGCGTATTAACTATTATTTCTACAAATATTAACAATTATCTACAAAAATTAAATAAAATGTTCTTATAATGATAATAAACAATTTAAATGATTGATTTATTTAGTTTACTGAAATTAATGTTCAAACCAGTACTTCTTATTCTGGTTCTGTTACTTCTCTCTTAGCTCCTCTCACAAATGTCTGAAACTCAAGTTTATCTACAAAATACAGTAGTATCCCATAAATTTACACCCCAAACGCACTGCGTAAATTTTCTCTAACATCCCTAACACGTGCACGGTCTCTGAAAACGCATCACCTTCTCCTTCTTCACCAAAACAGAAGCATAAAACCACCCTAACATAAAGATGCACCCCAACAAAGACACCAATGCATCACCTTAACCCTAACCGGGGACTGACCCTAGCCATAAAAGGACATGCCCCATGTAGAGGAAGGAGATCGCGGGCGGAATGTCCAAGGGAAACACCCCCTTAAAACTCCGATTCAACCCACCTGGCGTCACCTCGCATAATAATAACAATAAAAGGGAGGCGAGGCTTCACTTAAATAACAGCGAAGCGAAAGATTCATAGCCGAGATGGGTTCCGAGCGGAAATCTCTGACTACAGCTCAATAGAGAGAATATTGAGGGTTACAAATGCATCCCAAACTTTCACGCGGCCTCACAAAGCTAAAGCCCGGCTTTATGCCGATCTGTCCACTCGGTTCGATTTTTGTTCCATTGACAGGCCCTGACTGACCCCTGAGCTCTCTATTAGGGATGGGGTTCTTTTTGGTGAGGCTACGGGGTTCACTTGACTGTTCGGAATGTTCAGGCCTGCTTTTGAATCAAGTGACTGCGGGGTTATAATACTTTTTAGGGGGGAGTTGAGGTTAGGGAATCCTTTTTTTTTCCCTCTTGTTGATGCTTTTTCTCGCTACTGATGGTTTGTTGGGGGAGATTTTGGAGATATGATAATTCCAGGAGGAGCTAGAATGTTGGTTGTAGTGTCAGTTGGACAAGATTTTTTTTTCTTTCGAAATATAGATAAGAGAGAATCCTAGATAACAAATCTCAGATGATGATAAGACAGAGAAATGACATTTTAATGTTTATGGGCGTAGCCAGGTTTCATGTTAGGGGGGGGGCAAGGATACTCTGTTACCTGTAAGGATACCTGTTCTCTTGATGTTGCGAATACTAGTGACTTGGGGTTGACTCAACATTTACCAGCCCTCCCCATACCCCATGGCGAGTACTTTTACATGCTAAATTTTAGGGTACTTATACAAAGAATTTGAACTTTTGCACACATAACGTAAAAATATGGGTAATGATTGTGAGCTTAAAAATAGGGGGTCTGGTGGTCCTCCCCCAGAAAATTTCTTAAAAGTGTTTTTAGCAGTGTTTTAGCTCATTTTGACTCTTTGGGCAGAACAGAACTGCTTCTTGTAAGCCACACAGTTTTCAAGGAAAATTATGTACTATTGCTTTAAATACGCTATTGCTTTAATAGAGTTTTTCAAAAAAAATTTAAGAAACTGAGAATTTAGGGGGGGGCAGCTGCCCCTCCCTGCACCCCCCTGGCTACGCCCATGTTAATGTTTATGTTTGCTTATGGCATCAATCTCTAATACTTGAAACGCTTGCAGCAGCAACAAGCTACCTCCCCAGCCCAACAGCTTTACATTGGAGTTAGTTCGTTGTTGGTGCAAAAGCCTCAATTACAGATTTACTAGTACTTTTACCACAATATAAAAGATAAATTTAAAAAAAAAATAGATTGTATGAAGGCTATATATAAAATTCTTAAGTTTAAATATTCACCTACATCTACATTTCCAACCACATTAGAAATATAAATTCATAAAATTTGAAGAGTTTTAAATTGTTGTTATTCAACAGGAAAAAGGTAGAAAAGCATTATTTGTGAAACAAAGTAATCTTTACTTTTTCTTCATGTCATTTGAGCAAAAATATTTTATCTTTTTTAATTAACAAATTTAAAATTAACATTTTTATCCTTTTTCCCATCATGTGGAGTCAAAGTTGGTAAAATATTGGATCTCATCTTCCATTTTTTCTCATGGTCCTCGTATTCCTTATATTCCATCTTTCTCTCTTCACCTATCAAATTGAAAATACTTGAACCTCTGGCACCACACTTTCTGGCGGCGTCCTTTCGCGGCTACGGGGTCCATCAGAAGTATCTCCAGGTGTCCGCCTCTCTGGAAGCGATGACACAAAGGGACAACTCTTTTTCGCCAGCTCCTGGACGCATATGGATGACATCCCGTCTTCCTCACGTCCGGTCTTCCATAGAACGCAAGTGGAGACGTAGACACCCCGTCCCATTCATGGTCACACGACGCTTCTTTTCTATGGTGTGCAAATCCATTACCGTTTGGGTAAACCTTTTGGTAAATACGAGAGATGAGAAAAGGCTTTCTTTGGAAAGGGAATTTAGTTTTGCTCTTTGACTGTACCGACATCATTTATATAAACTTTGGCACGATGGAGTGAGTTGAGTTTGGTAATTCCTATTTCCTAATAGTCACATGGTTTTAATGTATATATCTAATATGATAAATGAAGTTATACATTCAAATTTTAAAAATATTTCAATTAACTTATTTAATTTTTTTAAACAGAACAGATTTTATTACCAGAAATATCAGAAAATATAAAATAGGATTCTAAAACTACGATAGTAGGGAGAATCGAACTTATCCTATACATTTTGCTTGATTACTTTATCTTTTATCTTAGAACTAAATTTTTAGCTTAATTTGTTGTTTGGGTAGGGATAATTAATATAATTTATTTACATTTTACAAATATCCAATCTTACTATTTTAGTCATCTTATAGCTTTATATAAAAAGACTGTTCCAAAGACTGTTTTCATGAAAACAAAGCATTGCAATCATATCTAAAGTTTTCGAAGGTTATCTTCGGTTCGGATTACAAGCGATATAACACAACTCATAACTCAAATACCATACAACCTATAAAAAAAGTCAAAGAATTACTTGTTCACTTAAAAATATATAGGACAGTAATATAGTATTTTCATTCAAATTAATAGTTAAATTATTAGAGTTAAATCTATTCATCTAACTTGCTAAGCGAAGCTTCTTATCTAAAAAAATGTTTCTCCCTAGCTTAAAATATCCACATTTTTTACTGATAAATTAGCTTCTAAAAACCTTTCATACTCAAGAACAGATTAAACGTAGAAATCCTCTCGTGAATAACTGACGAATTCTCATTTCCTACACAAGAAAAACAAGTTTGAATTCTCCAAAAACCCGAAAATAAACACCACAAAACAGCAAACCAAGCAGAAGTAAAACCAGTAGACCCACCTGAAAGCGCTGCCCATTGATTCTAATAGACTCACCTTTTTACGTTTGTCCCGCATCGTTTATCCTTTACAAAAAAGGGATGATCCCACCGTTCATCCCATTCAGTGGATGACAAACCGCACGATCCTCTGCCCTTTTGTGTCTTCGGGGATCTTCCTGGAGACCACTGGAGGTCCACCATGGGGGTGCTTTCTCGTCCACGCGAGCGTTGCCATGCTTGGATGGTATCCTGAGGTAATTGATGTTCTGCAGGTGACTTATTCGCGTGGTATCATTGGAAAGTATTGAAGTTTTCTTACTACTCTGACCATTTGCCCAGGTGGCATACGCGTGGTATCCTTATATGCTATTAAAGTTTTCCTATACCATCTATCTCTACTGTGACTATTTCGCGGTGTTTGAGGCTTGCAATCGATGGCAGACAGTGTAGACAATATGTATGTTGATAATCGACTATCGCCTTTTATAGTTTTGATTGCGAGGGTATACATGATAGGGATATCTCTGACTAAGGATGCCATCCAATGGAATGCTTTTAATTAAGCAAATAGATAGGGGGATTCTTCGAGTCTTATTTCGTCATGAAAGCAGTTCATTTTACATATAATGAGGAAACGTCTGTGGTAAAGGCTAAATTTTTTTTTAAAGATCTACTCTGAGGAATTTTCACTGTTTTTTGAAACTGATATTTTTTAAAGAGTTTAACAGATTTTTAGGCTAAAATATTTTTACACTGTGTAGGGGTAGAGTGTTTGATAAAATAGGTAGGAATGTGTGATAAGCCCCTTGTTGGGAAACTGCGCTTTGACTCTTATTTCTTTATGATAGTCAAAAGGAAATTTTAGATAAGATGAATATATTTCAATATGAAGCTTTAAACAATATAATATTTAGAAAAAAATGCATGTCTTTTTGGATTCTTGTGTTTTATAACATAAGAATCACATGCCTGGATATATTTCTCCAAAACGTGTAAGGTTGTAAGAGACAAGCTAAGTAAGTAAGGTAACAAGTAAGGTAACAAGAGACAGCTTGTTGGGAACAAATTTCTGGAACGAAACTATACCTATCTACACCTTTCTGTTGGACACTATACACCTAGCTGCATAACTGGGAATATTGTATAAAAACTTTATTAAAGCAAAAATTTCGAAATATATTTCCTGTAGAAGAATTTACTATATTTTTTTTCAGAGACCTCAGTATTTTTTTTTATAAATCATCAACCTTCAAAGAGTTTTATTCCCCTCATTGGATATATATACTCAAATCCAATCTCATGCGATTCCCAAAAGAGCAATCATCGACAGACCGCAAGCCAAACACGGTAGAATTAGCTTCCATCCCTATACAGACCAAACAGACACGCAGACCGATCCATAAACAAAGTGACACAAGTTTCGACAACGGGGAGAGGCCAGGGACCATTAAAAATGCAGCAGCGTTTAACCCCCAGGCGCCTGTGGTGAGAGATAGGTCATAAAGGTCTCCTACAATCACCACAATGGACTAAGTCAGGCCCTGAACGAACCGGACTTAGATAACCCTGAATTAATTCAATTGCCATTGAATTATAATAATTTAAATTTATGTGTATCGGATCTTTGGACGTATGTTTGCTGTAAGTAACAAATTACCACGTTTGGATTTTAATAAAAGAACAATGACTTTAACTTACTTTTAATTCCCGACTTAGTCCATTTTGGCAGTAAAGTGCCCCAAATGAATGAAGCAGATATTGTTGCATGCCGCACGACACCCCTAATTGCGTTGCCATGACGACCAAACCCATACGGAAAACAAAGCGATTTGTTTGGGGAACGGGGGGGGGATATAAACTGTCACGAAAGGTCTTCACTGATTGCTAGACTAGATAGTGTCCCGCGAGGCTGACAAATTCGCTAATTTAGGGGATGTAAATAAGGGAGGAGTGGGAATCGGTGATTGGAATCGAAATTTTTTTTTTGGGGGGGGATCGTGGGAGAATTATTATTGGGTCCTGCCCACCTGTTGGAAGCTTTAATGGGAGTTATAATCAATTGTTTGGGGATATCCCACTATTATTGGTGAAGTTTGTTAGGGATGTTTATCACTTATTCAATAGCTAAATATCTCGTGATATTAATTCAATTTTGCTGCTCATAAAAAACTCAAGGCTAGAATATTTCAATGATTTTATTGTGTACCATCAATGATTTCATACAGCGTATAATCATTTACTTGAAAGCCTAATGTGGTTTTTATGTTTATAACGGCGCTATAAAATTAATGAACAGGAAACTCTTAGGCAATAAAATATCTTGTTTTTTATTTTGATCGATAAATGGTATACTCAACATTTGACCACTCATAGAATGACCCATATTGATAATTTGGAGATAATACACTTTATAATTAATTATGATTCTCTTGTTTTATAGTACTTATCATGAAAATGTTTAAAGAAACAGAAAATAATTTCAATACAATTTCACTTATTAACTCCTATCTGATCGGGATATTTGTATGAAACAATTAGTACTTTTCCCACTACTACTTTAAAATTTTGTACATATTTGTGAATTAAATTAATATAAAAATTAAAACGATTAAAGTGATAAAAAATCCTTCGCAATTAAGAATTTTTTTAATATACGAATATAAGTATACTATAATAGTGATGGGGTGCATCGATTCTAGGCTTTCAATTCTTATTTCATTCTTTCTTTCGTTAAAGAAGTACGAAATATATTTTCACGAAGAAAAAGCTTTAAAATTCATTCCCCGGAGAAATTAACATTTATTTTTCCGAGGTCATATGAACGGAAAGCATTCAGACCTTTCATTCAATCATATGAGTCAGATGTCCTAATAGTACTATACCACCTTGAAAAAATCACGAACGAATACACATATTTAAAACTCCCCACACATCTCTTAAATGTTACCGACGAAAAGAAACATTCTTTTGCTGTAAACTCTTGAATCGAAACTCTTCAATTCTCTGTGAGTCAGGTGTCTCCTTTACCTGAGAGTTCTCTCCCCCCGCCCTTCTTCAGCAGAAGGGGAGAATCGCGAAGAAAAGAACGTCGGTGACTTCAAAAGATCCATCAACGGAAGCTTCGGTTTTCGAGATAATTCTGAAGACGATTCAGGAGCTTCGGAAATAAAGTTATTTTCAAACATTTTGGCGAAAGTAAGAGTGAAGTGGGCTATTAGTCATAAACCAGATGGTTGTCAGTTTGGTTTGAAATAACTGTTGCCGAACGCTGTGAAATAATATTATTGAAGTAAGAGTATCTCTCCATGTAAGGGCTTCTTTTTGTGGAGGGTTCCTTTTTGTGGTATCCCTGAGGATACTCGCTTCTCAGGGGAAAATTTGATTGAAAACAGTTGTGGAGAACGTGATTGATTTTTGTTGGTTTTTTTTCTGTATAAAGCGTATGAGTATGTGATTTCTTTGTATTAGTTGTTATAAGTCCAACTGTTTTTCATTTTTATCTCTGGAGAAATGACATTTTTTTTTTGGAACAACAATGTATCCCAAGTTTTACATTCATTATATTGAATAAAAATGTAATATTAGTTATAGTAGTATGATAAAATATCTGTGAAAACTTATACATTTTGAGATAGATATAAAAGTATCATATGATTTAGGCGTGGAATGCATTGGTTATCTGAACATGAAAATATTGATTAGGTACTGTTAAGCATTTTATCAGAATTTGAATTTTGATTTCTGTAGTTTTTGTTCACACATACCTAAAAGTTTCAGTATATTTTAACAAGTGCCGAATAATTACCCATAATGAGAGTATGAAAGCAAAAACATGCATGCAATAAGTTTTTTTAAGAGCGTTTCCTCAAGAATAATCATTATCTATATTAATAACATTAATGATATTCAAAGAGTACAGATCCCTATTTAAAAAATGTTCCTTTTTTACAGCTTTTAAAAATGAAACAACGTCATTTAATGGAGTTGAGAGAACAAATGGGTCAAAATAAAAAACACTGGATATACGCTAAGACAACGGGCTCTATCACCCTCCCCATCTCAAAAAACTTTATTCTATTAACTGCCCTCCACGAAGTCCGGTGGTCCGTATTTAGAAGCTGTCCAAACCAAACGACACCGCAATGAGGGATCGGACTGCTGCCAAATGACAAAACAAAAACTCCAGTTTTTTCTTCTCTTCTGCCTCGGAAGTTTCCCGTGATTAGTGACGACTCATCCATTTCTCGCTGACCGAACACACGTCAGAAGGGGGCTCCTGCGTTTATTATTATAAAATGCCAAACGCAGGCAAGACGGGGGGGGCAGAAGAATAACGGAGGAGGAATGCTCTTTTTTTTAGTGTGTATGAGGAAGGACGAACGCATGTATCTTCTCTGGTTGGGCGATTAATGGGGAGTAAGTGCGGTCGGTAGACGTAAAGGTACACCAGTGGAAAAAAAAAGAAGTGAACTGTACTGAAAATATGCGGGACTAACTGAGATTATTACACGATTATTTTTGACAATTATTTTTACGATAAAGATAAGGATTTTATACCCTTTCCTTTTTTTCCTTCTTTTTTATAAGCTGTATCTTTATCAAAATCAATATTTATAACCAATCTAGGTATAATTTTAATTTAATAAACTTTTTTTAATTTTGAAGTTTACTGTTTTTGAGGTTCAATTTTAAGCACTGATAATTTTAATTTGTGATGCATAATTTTACTCTTGACGTTCGTAAAACTATGTTTGGATTAGAGTTTTACCAAATTCTGTGGTGTTTAACATCTTTGATCTTAGAAAACCGTTTAAAATTTTTTTAAATAATTTATCCATGTCTAGTTTAGTTAAATGTTTTCGTTGTGTTAAAAAATTATTTGTTTGATAATTCTATATTCCCTCTGTGAGACTGAAAGTTAAAGGTTTATTGCTAACTATACTTACTGTGAATGTAAATAATTTTTGAACTTAAAAGAAAATAAATGCGATTTATATTGTAATCTTATAATTCGATAATTCTTTCAATATCAAACTAGGAAAAAAAACATCTTTTTTTTTTTCATTGCGTTTGACGGTGTTGCTCTTACTAATACCCACATTAACATGTTACTATACCCGGGTATACTATCACATTTAATAAAATGCGTTTCTTTTGGTAGTAGTTACTAAGCAAAAGCATTGAACTCCTCTTTTATAAGTTCAAATAAAAGGTAGAAAAAAAATAGAGTAAAAGAATAGGTAATCGATACTGTGATATCCCTCCCCTGGTTCTTTTGGCTGAAACACAGGGAGCATTGTTCAACCGAGCGATCCTCACAGGGGGTGCGTGGGGATCGTGTCCCAGAGTTAAATGATCTGCACTAATCAGGACAAGCTGTGGACATGGGAGGAAAAACGCCCGCGACATCTATGCCCTCACCTTTGCTTGTACAGGGGAGAGGGGAATTAATTTCCTAGTGGGTGGGAGGGATAGCGATTCCGATTTCCATCATATCTCATCCCTTTCATGGGTTTCGGGTGCTGTGTAGGGAAGTTATATTAAATTTTATATGTGTCCTATTCATCAATTTCGGAGGGGTTGGTGTTTTAATATACTTTTTTTTTTGTCTTTCTGTGATTTGCACTGATTAGATATGGTGATGTGAGTCAGTGGAGATAATAAATTGGCGTACCGAATGGTACTATGTGTCTTTAAATTAAGTGATTCTGGTAAATCAGCTTATTAATTAATTATGTTGTGGCCATATTCTGTAGATGCTATCATATGGTGGAAATGCATGAATGTTTAGAATTCAGAATGTTTAGTGATTGTGAAATGTTTATATTTCCATAAAAAGTTTTTTAAAAATTTATATCAAGAAAAATGTTTGTTTATAGGTTAAATCATGCGTGTAGGTCGCCAGATCATGAAGAGGATTGATAACTTTTTTTAATTTAATTGTGACGCAAATGTAGACCTATAATAATCAAATGATCCAAACAACAATTAACTCAAATCTCAAAACTCAATTGCTGAAGTTGGTTGGCGTGTGTACCTTAAACTGAACTAATCACATTTTCTGAAAACGTAGATGGGACTATTTACCTCTTAGGTACAGTATTTTTATTTTCATAGTATATCAGTAAGATAAATGGATAAATTAAACTCATAAATCTCGCATGAAAGGGAATCGAATTATCAAATCGAGATCACTATTCCATAACATCCCATAAAAATCCCCATCCGACAACCATCTTCAATAATAATTTTTTAACTGACTTATCCCCAACAAGATCATCAGTTTTCCCTCCCTCGCTGCCTACTAACAAAAAGCCGGAGTCTCCATTTCATCTCCCAAAAGCCATCAAAAGACTCGGTCAACCTTACCAAAAGAAAACTCTCTCCCTCCTCCTCCTCCTCCACCCTAAAACCAGCTTTTTTTCCCTATACACACATATATATCAGACACCCCACCTCCATATTTTTTCCTCTCTGCTGGTAGGGGACAACACATGTTGGAGTCATAAATTTCTAGGGCACCTATTGAGATATCTCCCCAGATGAATACTCCGTTGGATCGGGGAGAGAGAGTGAGGGTTGCTACTGATTGATGCGGGAGCTCCTCCTCATCAGTGGTGGATGGAGAGGGTTGCTTCTTCTTCTTGTCGCCAAGCCATGAGATGTAATGGTCGCCAATAATCTGATATCAATCTGATCTATGATGACTGTCGGGTTGAGTGGGAAAGGTGTGATTTGGGGTGGGTGGTTGAGTTTTTGTTTTGTGGGAGTGGTCTGTGTAGGTTCGATTTGGAGTCTCGGTGGTTATTCATTGCATTGGAATTTTTTTAAGTGGATTTTTTGTGTTAGTTTTCTTTATAATATAATTTTTTCTCTGAATATAAACCTATTATAAATGAAGGAACGTAGTTGTAGAACGATCTCTAAAGTCTAAAGAACGCGTGTTGAATGGCTTCTTTTGAGAAGCTCATTGTTAGGCATAGTTTGTTTTTATGCTAGAGATAAAAGAATTAGGGCTGAATAAAGGGGATTTGATATCCGTCATCTCTTTCAAGTAAATCTATAAAATACAAATACTTTGATTTTTTTTTAAAATTAATTTTAAAAAATTATTTTGGAAATATCTCACACTAAAAGATTTTTTATAGTTTTACTAAGATAATAAATAATTTTTGATGAATGAATCATAAATGATTCTAAACAAATTAATGTTTTAAAAACACGATATATTAATAAATACTTAGTATTTCTAAAATGGTTTGAAAAATGCACATCAGGCAATATTTAGCTCGTATTATACGTACAACGTACAACAATCTATGATAAAACAAAATACTTAAAGTTGTTAATATACCATAAGATTATCCACTAAATATATCCTTTATTTGAATTAACATTAGGTAAAAATGCTATTAGGTATGCTATTGTTTATAGAAATAAAATTTTAAAAGAGAAAATATTGAAAAAGGAAAATAATTTTTTGTTTTAAGGTAAATTTATTAGGAGCAATTTTCTGCATCCTCTCTCCATAAAATTCTTATTACTTCTTTAAATGTGCTTCATCCTTATTCGAATAAACAAATATTTGTACTTATTATTCAACTCTCAATTGATCGAAAACTTCTATCTCATATCCCACTTTAACGACATCCTTTCAGTATATATAAACAAGCTCCAAAAAATCTCTACCCCAAAAGAATCCCCCATCCCAAAAACCAGAGCTGAACTCTCATCTCGGGCATCCCTCACCGACATCTTTTGGTCTTGTCATGTCCTGTCCAGAGATATTGGGCCATATCCGCAAGCTGCTGCACCCAATCTTCCTCCGGGGTGGGGGCCAAAAAAAGGCCTCTTTCGTCCCTTTGGACCATTCTTCATGATTCACGGACATTCGGCCATCAAAATCGCATCAGAGGGCCCAGACCTCGGATATTGGATCGTTCATATACTACTGCCCCTCCCTTGGTGATGCCACCGACTGGTGTGCAATTTTTTTTTTTATTTTGGAAAAGACCCGCTGTCTTATAGGAGGTTTCTTTTCTGTGCGATGGTCTTGTTTTTTGAGGGAAGTAAGGTTTCAGTGTTCGGTTTTGGTGACAGGTTTTCAAGATTTTTTTTTTGGATGTCGTGTACTTAGAGTTTGGTGTGTTCTTGGGGATGGTAGGTTGGACATCTTGGGAAAACGTTTTGTGGAGAATAGTTCGAAAGAAGATTTTTTTTCCGAAGTTAGGTTTTGTGGAGATTAATCTTGAGTGGTTTGAACTTATAAAACTAAAATAAAGGTAAAGTTATTACATGGAGTTATTTATTATAAATAATTTATTATTGTATAGAGTTATTTCATTGTGAAAAATAAAAAATGTATCGGTGAAATCTAATAGTAAGTAGTTTTCATTAATTCTTGCATTCACACTCCTTAAAAGTTTCTTAATACTTTATTTTCAGTATTTACAAGCCAAATTAACACATTATGTCAAAATTAACAATTATTTTGCCTTGATGCAATTCTACATGTATAAATTTACTACGCTCTCTATTCTATTTTAAACTTTTGGAGATATAGTTTAGTTTAGGTTTTAATAAGGATTCACAAATTAAAAATTTATCCATTTTATAAGGTGGAATAAAACTCATAAAGCGCACCCAAAACCACTAAAAAAGTAGATAAAATATCTTTGTAATACAATTTAACATGCTCTGTATCTGTACAATTTTTTATAACTAGCAACTTCCAAAATAAAAATCCAAGAAAAGTTTTTTGATCAACACGTCCAAAACTTTCCCCAAACTATTCCTCAAAAATTCTTCCACAGAAGAAAGCTCCTTGAACGACGGCCTCCCCACAAAGAAACCCTTCCCAGCGGTGATTGTCAGTTTCCAATAAAACTTGACAAAGCAGTCAGCAGAAAAAAACAAGACCTTTTTATTAAGAGAAAACCCCTCAAAAAACGCTGACCTCCTTTCTCTCCAAAAACCGACAGCTCAACCCTACTAGCTTTGATGAACCTGCAGACAGATAGGCACATACACCCACCAAAGTACGAAACAATCCCTCCGGACTTTATATATATCGCTCACCCATTTGTAAAACTCAAAAACACCCCGCTTCAAATGAGGCGGCCTCCTTTTTTCATCATCAGGGGGCGCTATTATTTTATCTTCGGCTTCCCACTGCGGAATCAAAACACAAACACAATACGGGGGGCTCATACATCTCAACCCACGCGCGAAAGGGGGCGCCCCCTTCACTTCACTTCGTGATTGATAGGTGCCGGTCCGAGAGCCAATATTAAAACGGGCCAGGGCTGCATCCATCACGGGAACGTATGTCACAGGGGCTACTCCTGACGTAGCGCCCTAATGATATCCAAAGGGCGTCTCGCCCCTGTATATAATACCCCCCGAAAAAGGGCGTCCTGTCGTATATAGATATATACAGGGGTATCATTTTGAGTTAAACTACTTTGGTGTAAATAAAAGCCCAGTAAACTGGACATTAGAAGGAGCATTTGAGGCTGCGGTGTCGTTTTGAGGGAGGGTAATAGTCCACGCGCCATTTTCTTGGGCATATGCCAACTTTTTTCGGAAAGCCCCCCCCTTTTTCGAATATTGAATAAAAAATGGCGGGACGGAAAGCGGACCGATAGTCGCATTTTTGATGCCGTCTTACCACAATCTCATAATATTTAAATGGAATGTCAACCGCTATCGTTCGGGATAAACGGGTTTTTCTCCGGACGAATTCGGGAGCATTACTTTCTGTAGGGATTTTTTTTTTCTCTGACAGTCTCAAAGTGCGGGGAAAATTCGCCTTTTATGCGATGGCCGTATTGGACAGGAAAGATTATACCGAGAGGGAGAGAGCGTCAGGTTCTCTGTCATCTGTTTATATTAAAGCGCTTGTATTAAAGCGGTTTCTGGGGTGTTACTCGGCGAAATGTTGGAATGGGACGTGCGGGTTATTGAAGACCGGATGGGGTTAGAGGAGATTGAAATGTCGGTGGGCAGTTTTGATTACGACATCAGAATACTTTGAGTTTTTCTTATGAAGAGAATATGGAAATACTCAGATTATCCGTATTAAGTTTTGGTAAACATTTTTTGGGTAAAGTTTCACATGGATAAATTAGTTTTGAATAGCGCTGAACCTTAAGAATTTGAAGTTTTGCGAAACATATTTGTCAAATATTTTTGTTATTTCCGTGTGGTTGATTAATTTAAATAATTTCTAACATAAAATACACACCATAAAATACTGTAAGAAGTGATGAACGTAAGATATAAAGGTTACTTGAAAATTTTTGTTACACATTTTGTCTCTCGAGCAATGCTTTAATATGAAAGCTTTGGCCATGAGCCATTACCTTTAATTTCAGCCGACAATTTTTATTATTCTTAGTTAAAGTTTCTCTTAATATTAATATTGCATATTTTGGGTTTGATTTTATGAATATTTGGTTTTCTTTCGATACCTTTTACACATTGATTCTTCTTTCAAAAACTTTAAATTTTCTTCATTCCTCCTAAACTGCTAGCATAAACATAAAGATACATTTTCAGAAATGAAAATAAATATCAAAAAGACTTCCATCTTATTGAAAAGGCGTATTTATTTTAATTGTAATAAAATTCATTCTCTAACTAAATCAATGTTTTCAAATTAAAAATGCATTTGACCACTGCTAATGGCTTTAAATTTTAGTGATGAAAAAGCTTAATATTTATGTATCATTTATCACATACACATTTTTAGATAGTCAATAATTTACCTTAAGTACTACATACATTTAAATTGACAGTATTTTAAGCCAGTAGGTGAAATATCATTCGATACTTTCTATTAATATTTCTGAAATGTATGAAACCATATCAAAGAGTACAATATTTCATCTTCCCTCTTACATTGGCCTCATCAAATTCCCTAAAAGATAAATTCTACCAGATTTAGTCATTCATAATAAGGTAACCGAAATTCTTGGCTCAATACTTTAACGTTAAGAAAGATTAACCTCATGATGGCCAGAACCCTTCCTAATTTTAATCAAACTCTAACCAGCCTAACATCACATTGCCCGGAAGATAGCCCCCTTCCAATTCCCTCAATGATCCCCACACTACTCCCTCCCGGATTGTCCAATCCGGCCGAGGAGGCGACAGCTTTGCGGTTCGGTCCGGCGGCTCTTCCGGACGATGGACCGGTGGGTGTTACATCCCACGTGTTACACGCCAATATATATAATCTTCTGTCTTTCCGAAACATTAACTTTCACTGCTTTTAATCCAAACATGGGCCCACACCTCCCCTCCGATTCAATTAATCCCCCCTGGAGGTCTGGGGGAGGGAACGAGTTGAGGGGACCGTTCTGCTGCGGGAGGTAGTATTCTTTTTCGGGTTCTGGGGTGTTCGGGTTTTCTATGGGTCCGGGAGGAGTAAATTGTGATGGAATACGCCCACTGATTTTTTTTAAATGGGGAGTGGGGTTGAGATGTCGGATGTAATTTGGTGGTGGAGAGGGGTTATGTTTGGTGTGATATGATTGGCTTGATATGATATGAGTAAATATTGATAAAAAGGAAATTATTTGAATAATAGGGATATTTTTAAAAACCGTTGCTATGAGATTCATACATCATATGAATAATAACAGTTTCATATTTCAACTATTTTTTGTATTTTAAAATCTGTATGTTTTAACAATGTATAAAATTAAAAAAGTTTTTCTATTTATTGTTTTAGGGTTGGGTTATCCTTGTTTTTTTGTTTGTTATACTGGATAGTGGATTATAATGGCCAACAATAATGGCACCCTGTTGTATAATAGCACCTTTACCATTCAAGAATAAATTTTTTTATTACCAATGCTTTAAAATAATGAAGGATTTTTAAAGAATAATTTTTGGTGGTAATGTTTCTTAAAAAAATGTAACTACAGGACATGGAGTAAAAGAGAATTATGTACTTTTGTGTAACTTGGCCGTGGCTTAAATTTCATCAATTGATAAACTGTATTTTAATACTTACAGTCGTATTGTTTAAACAGAAATAATCTTGTATTTTTCCTCAACTTTATTATTCTTTGAGATTCGACTTTAGGACTTACACCATCGAATAAAAGAATCGGCATTGAGATAAAATCGATACCAATTAAAAATAATAATCGAGTTGATCCGGCACTCGATCTTCTCCTTAATCACCCGGAAGCCAAACACCGTTGCTCCCCATTCAGACTCGATTAGCTTCATTTACACCCTCCCCATCGTTTGCATATCCGCCAGCTGTCCCCCCAAAACCCCTGTTTGTCTGGCAACGTTTAATAACTTCCACGGGACATCGGGGAGGAGGACCCCGCGACGATGTCTCCATCAGGGATTGGATGCGACCGCTACCTATCGCGCGACATCTGGCCCTCCGTGTCACAAAGCTCCGGATATGTCACAGGGATGGAGATGTTTGGGTGTCCCGATACTCTTTTTATTTGTTGTCTTTTGATCCCATCCTTCGATGATTCGGATTTATGGTAATCTTGCGCCTTTCTTCGGGGGTCTGCTCTTTTTTTTTTCGTATAGGGGGAGGGGGTCGTCTCTATTGTCACAATGGGAGGAATGTCCCGGGCGCGCGATTTTAACGACTTTTTAAGGTGGGGTGCTGGAGGGATGGATTGAGATGTGGAGGCGTCGTAATCTGAGGGGTTTTTGTTGAGGGGTAGTCGAAATTTTATTGAGAGGAATAGGGGGTGTTGTTCGGGGGTGTTTGGGGATGAGGATGTCGAAGGGTGGAGTTTTGTGTAGCGGGGATTTAACTGTAAAGAATGTGAGCTATTAAATGGGTGCTACCATCAACAGCCTCCTTTATTGAATTTTAGGATATTTTGTTGCTCTTTGGCTAGATATCATAAAAATTCTTTCCTCTATTATTATTCCAATAGATATATTTATCAAATCCTCAATAAACATGACATTTTAGAAATCATAAATTAGGTAATCCTCTTGGATTTGATAGGAAATATTTCCTCATTCCACGATCGCAGGAATCGTTTCCCAGTTTCTAGACTCAAATGATTACCAACAATGTCGAAATCAGAAAAATATTGAACTCTTGTTATTAATTTTTTTACTTCGTAAAAAACTTTAATATCATGTTTTTTTTAAAATAAATAATATATATTTCCTTTACTATTTGATAAAAAAAAGGATTCAACAACTTTTAACGACAATGTTTTTGTAACCTAAAAAATAAGTTTAACATTATCTAGTTCAATAAAAAGAAGTAATGCAAAAAAGGTTAAATTTTTAATATTAAAATCTGAAAAAGTATGAACTGGAAGACAGCCATCAGAAAACTGTTGGAAGAATATCGAAGAGTAAAAAAGATGAGTGGAACAAGACAAATAGACTAATTGGTTAATTGCTGATAATTTACCCAATTCATATGGAGTAGTTTAAATGTTACCTAAATCTGTATTCCATAAAATAGAAATTACGTGATCAGTAGCTATCAATCTTGATGTAAAAAAATAATTTATAATTTTATTTAATTAGTCAATATCATGGATAGAAGTAGGTAATTAAACTTCAGTCCGAAACCAATACTTCCTCACCACCATTTCAATCCAAACAATCCCAAAAAAAGAAAAAAAAACCAAGCAAGCAATCAAAGGGACATCAAGGACAGACCTCGCTTTCTCTTCCAATTACAGATCGTTCGAAGATCGGCCGATGGGATTGTCAGGCCGATGATCAAACGTCCGTTCCGGCCATTTGTCATTTATGGAGATGGCGAAAACGTCGATCCTCCGAGAAAAGCACATTTTCTACGTCATTACGTTTCATCTAATCATTTTCCCAAAAAGGGGACTCTGAGTTTTCTGGGATTTGGAAGAGAAAGAGACAGATAGATTTCTCCGTTGATAGGACAACTGACAGACACATTGGGCGGGGAATCAATCTTGGGGCTTCGCGTGCTTTTTGCTCTCTCCGTTTGTTTTGGTTTTGGCCCGTTTTGTTGAGGTGGGTTTTTTTTATTGTCGGAAATTGGGAGCGAGGGTTTCTCTCTTTGATTATTGTTATAGTAGAGACTGGGGTTTGATGGGTATTGGTATTGGGGCGTTATGAGGATTTATTGGGTAATTTTTCTTAACCAATTGTTTTGAAGTCAATTGATTTGTTTCGAAGGAAAGTTTATCGGTGCTTTTAAAAATGTATTCAATCGTAATTTCAATTTTAACTAAATTTTGCGGGTTTTTTCATTTTTATATCATGCTGTAAGTATAATTTTCATTTTAGGTTGATATGGAAAAATGAAATCTAATAACTAAAAAAAAGGTACTAGAAAAATAAAAAAAGTCTGACATTTCACCAATTTATTTTACTTTTACCTATTTAAAATAATATATGTTTTAATTAGAATTTGTTGGCTCGAATAAAAAATTACCATAATAAATTCCCCTCTTTTACCTTGACTAAATTTTTAACGACAAAAAAAGGTTACTGATTTTAACATTAAAATATACCTGTTGATTCTTTAACGAAAATAGATTTAAATTATAAATAATGTAACAATAATTTTTTTGACTCGATGCAAAGTTCGGAAATCCATGAATCGGAATATCAAATATTGTGAAATGCAGTAAAATGTTTATAATAGTGAAAAAGTAGCGTTTCTCGCATAACACTCATGCAACACAAATGAAAACAACATGATCCATCCTAATGCACCCTGATAAAAACATCACCCCCACAAATTAACTTATCTCCCTCTAAACGCCATACCTTTCCCAACACGTCAGCAGCAAGAGGGGTGCCCTGGAACAGATTCCCAACAGGGTGGGGGTTGATTAAGAGGTCACCCCCCGAAGAATAGAGAGACGGTGGCACAACCGTCGTTAGAGGCCACACTTTATGATAATGGCCCCCAACCCCTCCGTTTAAGGCAAAAGCATCATCGCAGATCAGGGCCGTATTAATCATATTTCATGCGTAAAAACCGCCGCTTCTCTTTTACCATGCATAGATCCGACCTTTTGTGCCGACCGGGGGTGTGATTGTCCCCCCAGACGATAAATCACGGGGGTGCACAAAGGCCCCGTGACCAATCGTTATCCCTTTTGGTGTGGGCGCTGATTTCATTAGTAGGGAGACCGTTGGGGGGGGTGCAGAAGAAAAAAAGGGATTGTTGATTGTGTGATGGCAATTATGTCAGATGGGATGCCATTATCGGAGGGATCAATTGATACTGTTGATGGAATGATGTGTTATGTAAGAGATGTCATGTTTTTTTTTATCATTAGAGGGAAGTATTTATAAATAGACATTACTTTATTGGTCCTGGAAACATCTTATAGTAAGTGAAATAATTTTAATTTATAATTATTTGAAATTAAGTAATTTTCAGTTTTAGTTTATTGTCTATAAGAAATTTAAAAAAAATCTTGAAATAAATTAAATTGGCAACTTAGTTTTTTAAGACAAGTAGTTAATATAACTTTAAATGAAATTCTTTGTTAATAAATGAATTCCAATATTCTCTACAAATTCTGTTAGTGGAGAAAAAAAAGTTGCTTAAAAATTACGACGCTAATAAATATGTATTATAATTTTAAGTTGTAATATTTTTAAAAGATTTTTTTTTATCATTGTTTAGGCGTTTTAAAATGTTTATTTTGAAAGTTAAGATAGCAAATTTTGAACTTTTTGAATTAGTATTAGATATTTTCTTCCTTCCCCTCATCTCCTCTCCTTTCCTCCCCATCTCCTCCTCTTCATGAGGGAGAGGGAAATCTATTCGTGCTGCCATCTAGCGAGCGTCCTCAAAGCTTTTCTACCGTTGCAGGGAAAACAAGATAAAGATTAATTCGAAACGACTGAAAGAATCGGCAATTTTAACAGTATACGTCACGTAAATTAGTAGTTAGAGAACTATTATTTGAAGTACTATACTTAATGAATGGCTCCATTAAGTTTTTTATGGTCCGTTTTAAAAATTTTATCCTATCTTTTTTCTCTTATGTTTATAAAGAAAAATTATCCATAGTAAAATAAACTATCAGTAAAGCTACTATTATACAAATTTCTGCATTCTTTTGATAACTATAGTTCTACTTATAAAAATAAATGATAAATTTAAAATTCAATTAAATGATAAATTTTCTGTATTGGGATTTAAATTGATTTTACGCATCTTTATCTGAGATACTCTGCACTGGTCAAATATTTAATAAAGTAAGTAGAGAGCATTAAAACTCCTTTAAACCCTCCTTAGAATATTTCCAGCCCATTATGTCGGGAGTATGGCCCAATTTCCCCCATCTGACACTTCCTCGAAACCTGACACCCTCTGATTGTCTCAACCCTGTCCACCCTAATTAAGATGAACGTTCCTCGGGCTCCTACAAGCGAAATATAAATTCCTCCGCGCACATTAAGCCTTATTTCCACCCCGGACTTGTTCACCGCGGCGTGCACAGTGTTAATAATTTCGCACCTTTCACAAAAGGCCGGATGATTCCTTCAGCATATCATTACCAACGGGCCATCAAACTGGAGAGGAAAACCAAAACCTTTTAATTAAAGTAGCGCCTCACGACCTCACCAGATGGCGCTCCGGTCCCACTTGCCATCTGCTAATGGGATTGGTTATTCCTTGACATCACGTGGTTCTTCCTCCTGCTAATTACTCGCAGGGCCCTGATTAATGAATGTCGCTGGGGAGCAATTTTCGTCTTTCGCAAATTCATTAGCGAGATCATCAAAAAGGTTCCATATTAATTGCCCCTTCTCCCCGAACTATGTTCCCCCTTCCCTCATTAGCTTCCCTAATTATTCGGGGTGTGATTAATAATTAAAAGAGTGCCCGGCCCCCGTTGCCACCCCTCGACGAGAAAAGTTTTGACAGCTAGTTTCAGAAGTCGGCTGTGATGCCCTGTGATGGTATTTTTCTTCTTTTGGATACTCTCAGCAGAAAGAGTTAAGTGGAGAATTTTTTTTTTTTTTGCCTCCGCGGTGATCTCTTTTTCGTTCTTTTTGGGTGGCAGCAGGCCGTCTTTCTAATCATTATCGTCTGCGATTTTTGACTATCTGATTTTTGTTGCTGTTTCGGGAATTTTTTTTTACTTCTTTGTTCGATTTTTGAAGACGGTATCTAGTTTGCGAAAATTGGAAAGGAAGGAAAAAATTGCGGGTGTGTGATGGATTAAAAGAATTTTTGTTCATTAAGTTTATTTTATGGATGGAAGGAAGGAATAGGTTCGTAAACTCTTTGTAAAAGACCCAAAGATTGAGAGTGGAAGATTTAAGTTAGACGACGCGATAGACATTATAATCTCTATTTTCATTTTATTAATTAGGAATTAATTTTAAATTATTACACGAAATTTAATATTTTATGAGAAAATCTGTGAAAACAAGCCTAAAATATATTGGACTCTGTTTAAGAACCGTAAATCGGAGACACTATATTGAAAATGTAATTTTTTGAGGAAAATAAAAGAGCACGGGTGTATCCAAGAGGGGGGGGGATTTGGGGATGTATTCCCCGAAAGTAGAAATATTCCTTTTTTACCATAGAAAAAGACTTAATTAGCTCCATGTCTCTCCAAAAATTTCAATATCCTTCTCTGAAATTTTTTCCTGGCTACGACACAGTAAAAGGGGATTTGCCAATGTGTCAATTGGTGTGTATTTAGCACTTTTATAATTATAATATATAACGTAATAAACATAATTCACTTTCTGAGAAATTGTCTGAAAATTTTGAAACGTGTTGAACTAACACATAAAATGAATAAATTTGGAATGATTCCCAGTTAAAAATATAAGCCCTGGTCTTTTAGTAACGTTCTTTTAATAAATGATGCGTATTGAAGTGCATACAAATACAACTATCTAGTTCTAGTACTTATTGTATAGTGCTAATTACAGAATACATTTTTAATTTTGAGTAAATTTATAAAAGCTTCTTTAAAAAAAATAACAAGGTTCTTCGCAATCTTAAAGATTATTGCATTCCACCTGCACCTATAATGAACGTCTTATTTCACATAATTTTCGGTCATAACTAAGAAAGAAAACTACTGTTGAGTTCGCTTATTGTTTCAGCTGAATATCACAGATGGCAGCACAATTAGCTCTCTTTGTTTTAACTGCCCGTCTCGTATGGTGGTTTCACTGCTTTGCACTATGAAGGGAAAGCTTCAATCAGTGTTGGCTTTATGCAAGGCCAGAGATGGTAAATCATCGTAAGCAATCACGGAAAGAGAACTAGATCAATTAAAACAACACACTAAGAAAGAAATGTTCTGTTTCGATGCCTTTCTAAGTAAACTCGCGTGCTTCCCGGCAGTATCGTTTTGTTCTTTAGACGAGTTTATTAGATAAAAGCTTTAAGAACATTGATAGACTAGCTGTTACGACCCGGCAAAGCCGGGTCTTACAGCTAGGCTAGCCTTTTATGCGAGCTTCGCTCGTTACTACTTCAAGTTCCTATTAATTATACATTAAATAAGAAGTTTAACTTTAATAATTTATTATTGTTGAATTAGAAACCAACTTCCCTAAAAGTAACTTTTTAACCTTTATTAAGTAAACCAACTTTCTTGAAAGATATTTATTTAAAAGCTATTATATTATTTTAAAATTTTAATTACTTTTATTTATTTATTTTTCTGATTATTGCGAGATGGCATCGAGTCAGTGAGTGACGTGGGCTTTTATATTTTTCTGATGATTATGATTATTATTGCGAGATGGCATCATAGTGTGCGAGCGTTCCAGAATCAGTGAGTGACGTGGGCTTTTATATGAGAGATATGTAAATGGGGACTGTAACCATACTGAAATAGGATAGTAGTAGAGTTTATTTCATTATGTTATCCATTCAGTATTAGTATTTATTACCTTAAAGTTTTATATAATTTGAACAAAATTTATTTTTTTACATTTTTATTAACTGTGGAATTATTATCAAATCATTATCTTTATCTTATTGATATATTTTATTATAATATTATTGATATTTTTTTCAACTACAGGGTTATTTCAAAAATATAAACAGTTTTAAAAGGTAGAAAATACTAGGTCTCACTTTAATCATATCATTTAAAAATTTTGTGACTCTACGTGTTTTGCAGAGATTGTTTTTTAAAGCACATCCAAGGTTGTCGAACTTTATTAAAACTTTATATATTTAACACACTTAACTCCATTATTTTTAACAGTATGATACTAAAATGTAAATAACACTTTAAACCCTTTTGAAAAAATGTATTTAAATAATTTCTCAATAAGTATTTATGAATCAACAATGAAATATTACATTTTTACATTTATGAATAACAATTTTAACGAATAATACACTACTCAGTCCCTCAACACATCTTGCAATACAGGCAAACATAAAGCGATAGAGACGAACCTCTCATTTCGTGCGTGTCCCTCTATCACAAACGGTTGCCGCGTTTTTCTGGTCTCATTTGCACAGCTCTGCTCGCATATTATCAAAGTAATGAAAGTCGGTATCGGTAAATAAAGCTTTTTCACCGAATCTTTATTTTACGCAAACAAACACATATATTGTGGAAAGACTCCAGCTCTCAACAAACATAAGTTTGCAGTCGGATTGATCATAGTGCTAAACGTATGCGTAATGACACGCACATGTATGCATTATGCTGAATGTGAATGAACGAGATTCCAGTGGCATTGGAATATTTTTTTTATTTTGTACTGCTGGGTATTTTTAGATGGTTTTGTTTGTTTGTTTTATGGCCGTGATCTCGATAATTGTATTCCAATAATTTGATTACTTGTTTCTTTTTTTTTTGTTAGAGACGAGTTTTTTTTCATAAAGTGTTTTCCCCATTAGGATATGAGTTCTTATCTCCCTTGCTATATTTAAGAAATGAATTATAAGTTTAAAAAAGTTAAATTTTAGTACAAATTTTTCTGTTTGAAGTATTGTTCTTTTATAATTTCAGTATAATATACTACAGCTTAATATTTTACGATAAATGATGATATTCAAATGATTTTACAACATTATTACTCAATTATTTAAAAAGTTAACAAAGCAGATGTTTTGCATTGTTCTATCGGATGATTTCATTTTATGAATCAATAATAAGCTAATAACACTGAAAGTTTCAATTATTTTATTCATCAATATATGAGTTCAGAGTTTTGAAATTTACATTAAATTTGTAATTCCTTTTGAGTGTTTATTTTTTAAAGCTTTCTAACGTAGTTTGAGTATTAATTGTACTTCCCACGAACACATAAATAAAAAAAAGTCAGAAAAACTTACTAAGTTGGCAGTCTTGTCAAGCATAAGACATAAGACGTACTTGATTGGAATAATCATAACTCATATCCAATACAATTAGGGATCTCTTCGAAATAATATTTACCATCAGGAAGATCTGTCAGCATTGTATTCAAGAACCCAACCTTCATATTATTATGCATAGTATTGAGCCACACCGCCGACCTTCAAGAGTTAACAAACGTTTTTAAAGGGATGATACAAGTGACCTTCTGGGATACGTTATTTTTTTGATAATTACCACCTATCCCCCTCATTACACGATTTACTGAAAACTGATACCTTCGCTGCCAGTCGGTTCATCATGTGAATATTAACCTTGCCTTATTGTGTTCCTGGATATCACTATTAGGCGGTAACTGACTCACGAGGTGCTGATGCTGTAGTGTTATTGGCTAATTACATCTAAGAGTAGCTTGCAAGTTAACTACAAAAATGAGAGAAAATGGTTGTTAGTTATGAGCACACAATGTCTCCACATATCATAGGCTAATAGGGTGATAGGAAACCTATTTATATTTATCATAGGTTTTATCACAGTGATTGATAGAATATATTGAAATTGTCTCTCAATAAAAATGTGAAAAAAATTTCACCCTAAATCCTCTTAGTCTAAAATATTTTCTATGAATCCCATCAAAAGACATAAGGTCTGAAATATAAAATCTCTCTTTTGGTGCTTTTTTTAACTAAGAATATTTCAGTTGGTAGATACAAGAGAAAAATACAAGTTATTGATACTTTAAATGAACTCTGTACATAAAATTAGGTTTACTTAAGCTTTAAAAGAAGGACAATTAAAAATGTTTAATTTTGGATGCTAGTTTTTTAAATAAAGCAATTAACGAAATGTTACAGAAAAAATTGTTGGTTATAACTTAGAAGTATTTAAATTTGTTTTGTGAACTCAAATTCCAATTTAAAATAGTACAATTTGTTGAAATTGTATATTTTGGTTTTTGAAATATGACAGAAAATCAAATTACAGAGTCTTATCTTAAATGAAATCTTCGTCTCCTTTTAATCCAGAAGCTGATTTAAAGTGAAGTCAATAAGTGGTTCTATAAATGCTTTTAATTCGGCTTTTTATTATTTTTCGTTTATTTAACTTTTAAGGGGTAACACCCAAGAATAACCAACTTAAAATTTAATGAAAATGCATTACCTGAAGGGAGAAGACTCACTGAACTCAAACCAAACATTAAAGGGAAAAGGGAAATATATTTTCAAAAACAACTTAGAGGAGCTCGCCATCTTTAAATGAAACCCATCCAAGCCAGGTCCAAATTTTCATCAGCTAAATTTGAAAGATGATTCAAAGGAAGCCACTGGGGGCATCTCGGATGTAAGCTTGTTTACCACCAAGACCTCTCGTGAGTCGAAGGATCCAATCACCAGGATGGAAAACATCTTTTAAAATGTCACAAAGGATTTTAAATTTGGTTGGTCAGGATCAATAGAAAATGGGATATCGTGCGAGACATGTAGTCAAAATTGGCATTCTTTACCCCGAGGAATACCCGTTGCGATAACTTTTGGCTTGTTTTTGGGTAGGAAAGGCAAATATATATTATAGAATGCCTCCGAATTAATTTACGGAACTTGGAAAAGGTGGAGCTGGAAAAGAATTATATACCAACGAAATTTGAGGAATCCTCTTAAAATGGAAAAAAAATTTGGTATGGGGACTTTAGACGTAAGTTAGTCAAAGATTACTGAGTTTTTATATTTATTCGGAGGAAGGGAATGATTCGTAGAAAATTAGGAATTTCATTAGTTAGATAGTAAAAATATCAATTATAATTCTAGATATTTGGTGATATAAATGCTGGGTAATTGCAGTTTAGTCATTCAATTAAAACACGTATAGAACAATTAAATTTTTTAGAAAGCTCTTTGAAGAAATTACATGTCTCATCGTTTTAAGTAATTCAAACGACAGGAATTCTAGCTTTTTTTTTGCTTTCTAAAAATAAAAATGTTGCTGAAAAATATTTTGCAAACTTGGAAATTTTGTTAAGTAGTTTTAGAAAAAAAATGTTGATAAATTAGTTTTAAGGATGTTTTATAGTTAATAATATTATTATTAAAATCGAATTGCATTTTATAAACACTGTTATTTACTAAGATTCAAATTAAAATATTTAATTCGTACTTCAAAACGTCTATTTAACTAACTAGTTATCATTTCTTTTTCATAAGTAGGTTCTCGTTTTTTCATAAATCTAAAAGGCTTTGAAATTAAATTAGAAATGGAATATTATGCAAATATTTGCGTCGCATGTAAAACAGGAAATATGTAAAATCGTGTACCGCTAAGATGGCCGATGCACATCGAAATTATATATTAACTTACGAGAAAATACGATTAAAAAACAAAACTGATAATATCAGTAAATTTCGGAAATATTTCCTACCGCTATGAAATTTATTAACAATTGATGTAATTTCAAAACCTTGCAATGTAAATAAAAATTAAAGACCACTCCCTTCAGAAGGTTTACTGATGGATATTTTAGTTATTTCACATATGCATATCAACTCCCTTCCATTAGAAATTATTCACAATTATGGATTTTGGGACAGTTTTTAGTCGGGTTTTAGTGGTTGTGGAGGTTTTTGATTTCCATAGTTCTTATAACTTTCTATTTCACACCAATAAGTAAAATAATGATAAAAAATATGGTTCTTAGTTCTTTTTTATATTGACTGTTGAGTATAGAATGTAAAAACTCTGCATTGAAGACTTTTAAAATGTTCAGGGATTTTTGCATTATTACAAAAGACTGTTTCTTTTATCTAATAGTTTTTTCAATTACTACTTTATAAGGGATTTTAAAAAAAAACTTTTTATTTAAAAAATATTGAAAACTTTTAGATTCAAGGATACTATCATCATGGACAGTTACGGTTGTAAAATCTCTTACTTAAAGTATTCAGAAGCATTCAGTTTTTAACTCTTATAGATACAGGATACAGGGATATTACTCTCTCTCTCTATCTTATTCTTTCTTTCTTTAATTCTCTATTATCCACTTACTATTCCAAAGATGCATAGCAAGAAATGTAAGGAAAAAGCAGGGCAGTTTTGTTAACTATTAATTTTTTCGACTGATAAAAATATTAAACATCTGAACTTTATATGCAAATCTGACCAACTACAAAGTTTGTATATGGAAACTAAGTATATTTAATCAAATTCAAATAACCTCACCCTTTATTAGATATATACAGATAAACCCTACGTACTGAAAAAATATCATTTACTGACGTCTTCGGTGCCAAAGATTATTGACGAATATATTCTCCAAAGCTCTATTATTAAACGGGTATACTTAAAATGATGCATTCAAATCAACAAAAACAGACTCTTCACGTGCGTCACAGCTGAGCGAACTATTCTTCTCTGCCAAGACGCTTTCATAACAAACGCGAACTCATCTTCCTCGACCTTTGCGTTGGACAATCCTCCTAACCTTTGGAAAGAGATGATTACAAAAAGAGACGTCTTCTTTTTCAACGAGATCTCTTGGAGAAGTTCAAGGCTCTCCTCGTCTTATTCGGTTACATCTTAGGAGATGAGTTTCGGAAAGACGGTGTTTTGGGCGGTTATGTAATCGCTGATGATGGCAATCCGAGATTCGTGCTTTTTGGGGACAGAGGGTTTTGGGCACCTTGACAGTTTTCTTCCCTGTAAGAAAAATAAGAAGGAGAGAAATTTTAAGTTATTTGAGCAGGGAATGGCGAAGTAAATATTGTGTATCATGTAATTGAAATTGTTTATTTTTAAGTAAGGAATACGAGTTTTTGTCAAATAAAAAAAAATCCACTTCCTAACTAAATGGCATTAGAGAATTTAAAACCAAATAAACTGTACTGTTAGTGTTACTTCTTTTAAGAACATTCATTTGTGTGTGAATTTCGCTATTGAATTTTGGATATTTTGTGATGTATACTTTCGGATTAAAGTCACGATTTCTACTTAAAGGCCAAATTTTAATTAATTCAGTAAAAATAAATTTTTCCAAATTTGCATATTTTTTTATTCCTTTCGCCTTTTTAAGAAAATATATTTTATAGGATTTTCTACTGATATCAATATAAGAACTTTATCATATTATTTTGAACAGTTATTTTTGCATAATGGTTTAATAGTAGTCTGAAATAATTTTCCTTACATGTCCTAAATATATGAATGTACTTCCCCCCACCTAAAATCAGTGGAACTAAAAAAAATAAGGCTTAAAAATAATCATCACATTTTTTTTCATGTACAAAAAATGTGTGAGAATATTGGTGATAAATTAAAATAAAAGGCTTATTTTTTTTTAATTCTGTTTAATTGGAAATACACTCATATATCGCATTCAACAGAAATTGAAGAAAACTCTAAGAAAATGGGCGTTGTCTGGATTAAGTGTCAAAATCGCAAACCTATTCGTATTTTATTTATCTTATCATGATCTTACTAGCTTTGAAATGTCCAACACAAGGACATACCTCTTTCAAACGTGCCGATCATTAAAAGGTTTATGTCTCATCCACAACATAAAGCACTTATACAAACCTCGAAAAAATAATAAAATCCGCGAACTTTCGCAAATCCGCATTACTGACCGGTCCAATCCGCACAAAAGCCGCTAAATCCTCCAGTCCAGTGTCTCTCTCACTAGGGTCGAAGGCTGATTGATACCTGTTGTCTATCTTTAATAGCTGAATTAACAGCAAAATAAATATACCCACGGCCGAAACGGGTACAAAGTAGGCGTGCGACACATCCGAAAAAAAATAAAGAAGTGGGACAAAAGAATTGAAATTGAAGTGTCACTGTTCGCTCTTAAATTCAAATTTAAAGGATATTCTCTACCCGCTGCGTGCAACTCGCACTCCGCCCATCTGAAGAAAACCGGCGTCAACGGATTCAAATCATCGTCTTCCTCTGTGATGGCTATTTCATTACTCCTGTGATCTCCGCAGGGTTTTGATTGGGAGAGAAAAGGAAATAGTATTTTCGTTTTGTGGAGATGGGATTTTTAAGGCGATTCGATTTTGTTTTGGAGTTTTTTTCTTCAAGAAAGATGGCGAGAAAAGGATGGGCGTTTTGTTGGGAATTCCGAGTTGTTGTTGTTCTGAGATGCAAATGAAGTTCTTGTTTTGTATATAGCGGTTTCCTTTTCTTTTTTTTTTTGCTTTTGAGGACGCAGGAGAAATCTGATACATGTGGGAGAAATTAAAATTGAGTTCGTTTTTTTTTTGTAATTTTTTTGAATGTTGTGAAGCTGTTTGATGAATAGATTGGATATTCCATTACTACGTTTGTTTGAATCTGAGAAAATAAAAATGAGTTAAAATTGAGTAATTCTCAAAAGGAGTACACTTTTTGCATTATAACATTCTTTCATTGTTAGGAATAGGGGGGTATAGGGAGGTAAATGGGTATACCTCACACAAAAATCATGTATGGAGCATATTTGTTTTTGAAATTTGACTTTTATAAAGAAAGTTATAGTTTAAAAATTTCATACTTCATACGAATGTTTTTACTTCACCACCTTCAATATGTATATTGTATCAATAAAGTATTGTAAACTTATGAAATAAACCAAGTTCCACAGTTTGATCCGTTATTTCAAATTCTGTTATCTTTCTCTGCAGGTTGTTGATGAACAAGGCATCATAAAAGCTTGGGTTGAAACAGAAACAGTCAGAGGGGGTGAATGGACATCGTACTTACGAATATCTGAAAATCCCCAAGCAAATAATGTCCATCCAATCTTCCATGGAGGGCAGGTGAGTACATATTTATTCTCCTTAATAATGCGAAAAAATGGTTTTTAAATATTCTGGTTAAACACATTTCATGAAAATTTTACACTCTTAAGTTCATTTAGATTTCATTAATCTACATCGTTTCTGATGTAAATTTCTTGTTTGCAACTCTACATTACAACTTTTATATCATTGAAAAATTTTAATGGCACCATTTAGCTAACAACTAATTTATTGGAATAAAAAGAGGTAGGTCACTTCTTCATTCCTGGAAGTTTCTTCTTGAATTCAATTCAATCTAATGCCTTCTTTAGGCTCTAACTACCTTACGTAAGGTTTTCGTAATGCTGCTAATAGCTATGGTATGTGTATGGCGTAAAACCCATAATTATTATAGCTTCACGCTAGGATAGGGTTGAATCAAGGAAATCAGATCCATTCTCCATCGCTTCAACACCTGCACATAGTAATCCGTTAAAAAAAAAACTCCACTCCCTTTTCTTCTGAGGATTCGCTCAACACTCTTGAATCGGAAAGCTATCAAAATCGGAACACATCCCAATCATCTGGAGTTAATAAACAAACGGCTATGATAACAATACACCCATATTCAAAATATTTCCCCCTGCAGAAACGAACGGCAATAAAAATACCGAGACGGCCATCAAAAAACTATTCAAATAAAGTAAAGCTTTCAATTTAAATGCCATCAATCTCCAATGGTCCTTTTCCTCGATTTGTTTGCCAGCAATGCCATCTCTCTTGCCCAATAGTAATGAATGGCCTCTGGTTGCGTCAACTAAAACCGTGCCCTTAATCGCAGCAGTCCGATGTATCATATGCTACCCTAATGGCCCTACCCGAGATGTTATTTACCAGAGGAAGGAATGCAACTCAACTCAGCTTTACTCCCCCGCGAGTGATAAGACAACGTTGTGAAGAGATTTTTTTTGCTGTTGTTGTTGTGAGGTAAAAAAAGGTGACGACATCTATTGCGATGGACACCTGTGGATAGCGATGCATTTAATTTTTTTTCTTAAGGTAGATGGAAATGTTCATCACACCCAAATGAATCTTGAGAGGTACTTTTGAGTACTTATTGCGAGGAAGGGTGAGAATGTAGATATCACTCTCGCTCAGTGTGGGGTGTATAATTTTTTCCAGCGCTGATAAGTTAAAAGTCGTTTTGTTCTGAAGGCTCATCTATCATGAGTTCTAGCCTCAAAAATACAAAGTTTTCCTGATGCTGGTTTCTGTAGATGAAAAGAGCGAGATTTTAAGTTGGTGTTTGGTAAATTGCTTGCATAAGGATGGTTGGTTCTAAGTTTTCTTTTTAAATGACATTGTGTCGACAAGAAAAATAAATACTTAAAGATATAATTGTACAGTTGACTCCGCTTATTATGATATCGGTTAATGTTATCAATCGGATAATTTTATCAAAACTGACCGGATCAGATTACTCCTATTTATCTTAACGCAAAATGTTTCGTTTAATATGATCAATATATCGATTAATGCTATCAAAATCTGTTGAAATCCCCTAAAAACCTCCTTTTTTCCGTTTGAAGGATAATTTTAATACATAATCTTACAAAAGGAGTCATTATAGTTTATTAGTGTTATATATTCCACTTTCGTAGTTTTTTTTAAGAATATAAAAGTTGCAAAATGCATACTAGGTAATCGTTTTATATACTTTAATTAGGTTACTACGAGCGTCTCAATTTTTTTTTCAAACTAGTTTCATTAATTTTTACTGATTAGTTCTCGGTAATCCATACCTCCAAATAATTAATCTACTTATTCTCATAAAAAATAGCAAACCATCAAACTAAACCATTGTTAAGGCAGGTCAGTTCATATAATGCCTGGCACTATTGATTCTTTCTCATCAACGCCATTGCGTGAAATAAATTGATAGCTATCCCCCACCACGTTTTATAGAGCGAGTTCTTGAAATCGTGCTTCGTATTAAACTCTCTTTCAGACGATGTAGGAAGACTATTCAGATATGTGGGAAAGATGTTTAATCTCACACTTATCAAAAAGGGGTTGCCGGAGTTCAAATAGTGTTATTGAGCAACATCAGCAGCCAAAAAACGTCCAATAAGTTTTAGCATGTTGTACGATATGGGGCTATTTGTTCAGACTCCGATATTTTAACATGCAATGGCGAGTGGGAAATTCATAAGAATGTCCTATAAAATTAATTTAATCATTGGAGCTTGAAGGAGAAGAAATCCTAAAATATAAGATACTATAATCCATTCAAAATGTTTTGTGATAGTCGAAATTGAATCTTTTCATCCTAACACAGAAAGGTTCTAACTTATTGAAATGTATATCCGATTAAGCTGGGGTATTTAAACAAAATTTAAAGTATAGAGCGGATACTAAAGAATTAGTATGGAACAAAATTTTGAGAGTACTACTAGTAGTATATTGAAAAGAACAACCTTGTATACAAAAAGAAAAATTTTGAGTTTTTGGGATATACATTCCCATATTAGTCTTTTATTTTCTTATAAAGATATGTCTTAAATCAGAATATGATATGCAATATAATGTGATCTTGAGATAAATTTTAGCTCTAAGTGGTTTGGCATAAAAAAGCCAACATGGCAACCCTGCAGCCACGACACATCCAGAACCCGCAAGATCAATATTAATAATTGTTACAAAAGATTCCCCATTGTTTTAAGATGTTGATAGTCGTGATCTACATTTTACGCGAGAATATTTCGGCTCTTCAAACACATCGCTATGTGGGAGAAAATGTGTTACATTTTCCTAAAGAGGTTTTTTATTTGCGCACTTTTAGCTTCGTTCTGTGTTTTACATCTTCGGATGCTGGTTTGTGTATGAAACAGTGACCAAAAATGTTTCCTCCAACAGCTCCGAGTTTACTCTAATGTTTGAGGCCAGAGTGTAGGCAAATATACGCCGCAGTGAAGAGAGTTTGCGTAACGGTAGAAGATGGCAACATGGAGCAATTTTTTGCTGGGATAGTCCACAGGAAGTGATGGTTTTATTTGGGGCAGATGTATCACTGTAAATGTATAAAAATAAAAAAAAAGTTAACTCTAAAACTTTTATCGATATAATAAAAAAAGATAATTTTAAAAGATGATAATACTCTCCAGTCCCAAAGTTTAAATATAAATGACGATGTATTTTTTACTCAAATGAAATTGTACCAAATTAAAAAAAAAAAGTTATATTCTTGTATTAAACAAAAAAGAATTCGACTAAAAAATATTTTTATAAATTAAAAATAACAATGTTTGAAATATGTGTAGGTGCTAATTTTAATTGCTTTATTTATTTTTTATTTTTTTTGGGGGGGATGTGTCAGAATTGTTGACGCAGTGAAACTTGGATATATTTTAGGATATACCACAGAGCAGATAAAACTACTAAAATATTCAAATTATTACATTAAACTTTGAATTAAAAAGTAATATTAAATCGATAAAAATACAAGACCCTAAGAAGCGAATTTCAAATTAGAGTTTAGAGATATTCAAGGTTTTATTAGAATTTGATTTCGATTTTAATTTAATTTTATTTCCAGGATTTTAATTTTATTTTATTTCCTCGATTTTAATTTTAATTTAGATTTTTCTTATTGTTTAATTCGGCATTTCTTCAGTCGAGCATCCAAATACATCAATAAACAATAACTTTGTAAGCTGTTTTTTAACCATGTTCCCAAATAAAGTCTAGCAGTTGAAGTCGAGTACTTTTCATCGCATGTGGCACAGGCTCTTGAATCAACCTGTCTTTACACTCCTGAGACACGACAAACGAATCTTCTCCTCACAATAAACGGCCACTTCTCGTCCCATCCAGATCCAGAAGACGTCCTCTGATCCGTAACGGCGTCATTACCTCCTCCGCACAAACGGAAGGGCAATTAAGGAGCACCATCTTCACGAAAAGACAGGTGCGGGACCAATCGTCGTGAAAAACGAAGGGGGCAAACAATGAATGAATGAAAACGTATGAATGAATGAGTAGTATACGATATATTTTTGGATTTTTCTCTCCTTCTTCCTCAGGATGTGATGCCGGTGGGGCAGAACGGAGTTTCGGGCTCCCACCCCCCTGGTCTGGGGGATTCGGGGAGCTGGTAAAAAGTGAGGTTTTGATATCAACTGGTGGCGAGGAAACAACGAATACAAATTTATATTCAATTATTTTTCATTAATAGACCTCACTGATAGCTATTAAAAATACATAGTAAATCAGCATGTATTAATTATCGCTTTGTTTTAATGATAATTATGCTGGATATATCCCAAGTCCCTTTAATGTACTAATACCATATTTTCCAGTCATTACATACTGATAAACCATAATTTTGTTGGATAAGGCAATGTTCCAGATAAAAATTACATCAGGTTTTTAAATTAAGTAGAACATGACTCTCAGAATTGGCATCATTCTCTAACACATGAAGTTTTAATTTAAAATGCATGTTACAAATATATTAATTAAATTAAATAATTATTGAAATTGTGTGTTATAAATTAATTTTAAGATAATATAAATTATAATTAAACTCTTTTAGTTATCAAAACTTCATTAGTTTATTTTATCGGTAAAATCTCCTTATCTCTTAGAACATATATTTTGTAATACATACGATCTCTGAAAGAGATTTGGAGAGTGGTACATTTCTAAAAATTCATATTTTTTTTTATAAAATATTATGGTTTTAACAGTGTAAAATTAAATAAAAATATATGCACACAAAGTGATGTTTATCATAAAGGAATCTAAATGACTTATAGTTGAATGATACAGTTGATGGAATATAACCTACATTAACTGCCACCGCACTTCAAGGACGGCCCCTCTTGTGCTGCACCCCGTATCAAACCCACAGGAGCCTTAATTGTCATCATCTGAAGGGTCATTACTACACATAAGCAACCACCCACCGATTAAAAGAACGGTTTCCCACCGCCCCCATCGACTTTAATTAGGGGTCGCTCTGCTGCCCTCGGTAGAACGTTTCCACCGCAGTCCCCCCAGGGGGGCGGAGACCACTTTCGGAAAAAGATGGCTTCCTCGTCCCTTTCCGCTGTTTGCTTTGCTTTGATTCCTGTTGTGTCTCGGGGCAATTATCGCCTGAAGGAAGCCGCAGGTGCCCTATTGTTCTTTCAGTTTTGTTCGCTCCCTCGCAATGGAATCTGTTCGGCGGGGGGTGGTCAACCCTTTGGGCTCTCGTTTTTGGGATGGGTGTAGTGGGTCGTGGGGTTTGGGAGGATTTGCTTTGTTTTCGAAGGATGCAAATGTAGTCATGGTCCTTTATTTAAATGTTTCTATTATGCTCTATTGGTCTTTTGCATACGGTTATAGCATGCACTATACTACCGATGCGTATTCTAGTGCGGTCTGGGATTAGCAATTAGGTAGCTTCTTGAACATTTTAAATTATTTAGTTATTGTTGTTTTTAATACAAATGATAATTGAACACACAAGTGTATTTATAATAAGCTGTCTGAAGTTTTTGATACTATTATTCTTTCATAATCCCTCCACCTAGTGTCTCCAAAGTTTAAACATATTGGGTATTCGTTATGTAAATACTATATTTATGTTCCTTAAAACTAATGTAACGGACAAAATTCACAAAATCTTCTATCAAATAAGCTTTTTCTTCATAATTAAGTGGATCTCAAAGAATCAATTCGGAAAGGTAGTTAACATACATTCTAATTTCTCTACTTTTCTTCTAAAAATGGTCTACAGTAAAAATGAATGGCTCTAATTTGTCTTCAGATGCCATTATCTGATTATCAGGGAAAATATCCACACTACAAGGATAAAAGATTAAAAAAAAATATTTTAACAAATGCTCACTACTGCGAAGAATTTGCCTGTTTCATTACAAAACTATGGGTGATAAATATATAACAGCAAAGACTGTTACCATGCACTGTCTGCTCCTATCTCAATACAAGCTCTTTCACGACCGTCCTCTTTTCATGTAAAACCGGACACATATATAAACAGAAACGACACGAAATCCAATATGACTTGCCTTACTCCAGACCCATCATTCATAATCAGACAACAAAATCACAAGACACTACAAGGAAAAAAACCACCTTATATAAAAAGACAGAATCACCTTCATAGACAATAGATGAAAATCCAAGTCCAATAACGCCAAACCGTAAAGCATACGCCAACGGCGCAATACCCCGTCCCATAATGTTAATAAATACGCCACGAGAGATGGCGCTTAACAATGAAGGGATAAGACCGATTCAATTCCGTCTAATTAATAGACCTGGTCGCGTGCCTTGCACAATCCCTTGTTGTTTCTCGGGGCAGGGCCACAAATTTTGTGCGGGGTCGATGTGACCCAGTTTTGGGGGAGTTTATGCCCCGTGACAACGTGTGGTCGGGATCGTTATTTGGTGGTGTGGTCATCAGTGAAGACGTGACGGACTTTTGCGCTTAATAGGGATCCGATTTGCTTATGTCGGAAAAACATGCGATTGGATGGATTTTTTGGATTGTTTTAATGTGTAATCAGTGGGGGGGAGTGGTTTTTAAGTGTTGTCTATTGCTTGAGATCGATCCTTGTCTAGTTTTACATCTGACAGTTGTTAGTTCTGTTTAGTATCAGTGAAAGATAGAAGGAAAGGAGCTAGATGTGAAGGGTGGTCGCATCTAGCTTATCAGTCTATAATTTAATTTCGTCTTGTTTTTAAATTTCGAGAAATTTTCAGTAAAGAGAGGAATTATTTTTAATTAAAATACTTTATGTTGAAATAATTTCTTTATTTAAAAAAAATATTATCAGAATTTCAAACAATTAACAGAGTGTTTTGAGAATTTGTACTTCAAAGGGAGAATTTGTAGACTAAATTATTACATAAATCACAAAAGTAAAACGCTACATTAATTTTATAAAGTCAGAAGGTTTTGGAGTGAAAATACATACATCACATTTATTTTTTTGTAGAAGTGAAACATAAAATTAAAAACCTCAAATTAAGGATATTTCTTTAAATTTTAAAATAAATTACTTTATGTATAAAAACACCGAATAGAAATATAAAATTTATATTAAAATCCAGTCGTTCATTGATAAAAAACTAAAATTTATATTTGAAGGAAAATCCAATTGTATCCAAAGGATCAAGTTATTATGAATTTCATCACTGACTTTAACATTCGTTTTTATAGAAACTTAATGTATTAAGGTATTAAAGTAAATTTTATAACTTTAAAAACTTCCTTATGTCCGACTAACAGAGGTCAGTTTCTAAATGCTCCATTTGAAGATTTCTGTTTGATGAAAAAATTTACAATATCAATACTTTTTTCTTTCTAAATTTACCATAAATGTCAATGTATTTAAATCAACGTTCAGCTAATTATTGAGAGTGTTACTATTAATAAACTAGAGCCCTCAAACGGGTCATTGAAATCATGATCCAAGGGTCTCCAATCTGGTATCCCCCATTGTATTGATCGTTAGTGCATCAGAAACTAGTAATGCGTCCCTCAACTGACACAATTTTACCGATGAAAGTTGAAGGAAACTCAGTCCAGGTTATTTACCATACGCGTATCATTTAAGAGAGAAAGGTTCTTTCTGGTGGTCATCAGTGCGTGGTCAGTTTCGGAGATGAAAGGGACCTTGGAGCCGTACTGCGCCTAGCCCCATCTTGCTACGCCCGTGGCTTTGCATTTAAATGACCTTTGCCGAAGATTGATTTTGATTTAGATTGGATGCAACCTCTTAGGAAGTTTATTGGCATCTGGGTGGTTTATCTGCATTGAATTTTGCGAATTTCCATTATCTTACGAAGCAATTTGTTCGCACACTTGTTAATTTTAACCTTTAACGTATGGTAATGGCTCTCACAAATAGTAGGGTTAGTTTAAAAACAAATTAATCGATTTAGTTCATAAGGCTGAATGAAACAGTTCATGATAGTTTCTGCTTTTCAATGAGGAACACTTTCGGTTTATCTTAGTAAGGAGAGTAAAAGGATAGTATATTTTACATACGAATCAAAAATTATATATTTTTTGAAGGTGAAGTTAAAACTTTCAATTTTTATGTTTGACTAAATAAATGGGTCCGAAATTTTAAATTACTGCATAATTATTTTTTACATTTTGGAAGTTAGTAATACCTAAAGTAGAAAATAATGTATGTATTTCATGTATGTGTGTTTAAATATATTTAAAGAAACTACAGCTCAATACAGCCTGCAGGCTTTTAAACGGTTTATAAAAGTAAACAAAATAAATTTAAAATTTGAGTCATCCAGTATGGAATATTTTCAATATTAATGTTGTTTAATTATCAATATATGAACTTAAAAATTTCCATAAAAAGGCGATTTTCAAGTAAATTTTTATATATTTCGCTGTGTAATTCTACTTCAAGATATACAATGAAATTGAGTACGTTCTTTTTTCAAAGCAATTTTCGATCTCAACTTTCAGGATACCTTTCACACAAACCCAACATTAAAAACCACCCCTTCCCATCTGGCGTCAGATACCCCACCAGAAACTACCGACAAAACGTACCTTCAACGAAAAATAAAAAATAATACTCGGTTTTGTTTCCACAGACCCCTAAAGTATAATAATCCATCTAAAAAAAAAAGGAAATGATCTAGCTACCATCCTCTTCTCAAAGATGAATGAACGATCAGAGTGACAGTGGTTTACGTCCAAAGTAACTAAATTTGAGATAAGCACGGATTTGATTTTTTATTTATTCAGTGCGTTAATTGTGTCCAATATCTTAGTCTAAAGTTCGATAATTTGTCTGTGGTATATGCAGTCACAATAACGCCTGCTCCATTGAGAACAACACGTTTAAGAAAACCTTCAATTACCTAAAACTAAAATTGGTTGACTTAAGTCACTGTCTTTCGGAAAAGCTCAAATAGTAATGGTAAAGAAGCCGGATAGTACATAGGAAGGTCTTGGATAATTATACGCCCCCACTCCAAATAAAAAAAAAACCTTTGCAGGAAGTGAGTCCTTTTCGGCTGACATTACCAACACCTTGGCCGAAGACCACTTCAAATAGTGAAGAGAGGTGTCTTTATTGAACCGGTTTCCGATTTGAATGTGTATATCAATGTATTGTATCTATTTTTTTCTCTCTCTAAGCTTGCGTGGGTTACCATCTTTTGGATGTTGCATCTCTTTTGGGATGGAAAAGGATTTGGTTGCCCAGTGTCAAATTTAAGTAATCGTAGTTGATGGGTTTTGAGAAGACTGAGTTTCCATGAGAATTATAATTCTTAACATAATATTGACATTTTTTTCACTATACTAACTTTACTTTACAAAACGCAAACAAACAAACGAATCAATGGTCAATAATGAAAAATTTCAACAATCTATTGTAAAAATTTCAGATTTTTTAAATGAAAAAGGGACGGAAGATATCCGCATGAATCTGATTATCAACTATTAAAATTAAAAATAAGAATAGGGAAGTAATAGTCTCTTACAGCTCCATTCCCCATGGCAAGAGAATTAAAAAAAATCATAATTGCCTATTTAAAACTATTTCAGTATGTCTTTATACCTGTTGTTTAAAGAGTATAAAATCCAGCTTACTTTTTATTTTTTTTACTTCCACAATATGCAACCAAACTACTACTCTCTATACAATCTTCTCCCGTATTGAAACACGTTTACTTTTGCTTTATTTACTCTTATAGAGAAACAATCCCACCGTGTGTCTATCCCCATCTATTATGATAGCTCCGAAGCTTGCTTAATAGTTCGAGAATACCCCATCAGAGACTATTTTTATGAGACGGAACTGACTTCTTTTCTTCCGAAAAAAGACTCGAGTTTCATAAGAAGCGGCGGAAGGAGTCAGTGAAGTGTAAAATTAAAAGCCCTCATTAGTTAGAGTGGTTGTCTGCAACCATTCAAGGCTCCTCTCTCTCTCTCTCTGCCATAATATGAAAGGAGATGATGTTTTTTACTGTACAAGTCTTGATCTTAAGCTTGATTCGTCATCGGGAAACCGACCTTCGCGATCTTTTCTGTATCGAATGCAACATTTTGAGCCTTCTCTTTTTCTGGATGCTGTCACTTTTGCATTGTTTACCTGATGTGTTTGAAACCACGATAATAACGTGATTCTTTTTTTTTTGTGGTGTTACAACTTTATTCTGAAGGCCTGGTAGTAAAAAATAGCTATCTGAGTCTCTAAATCCTAAATGTCGATACAATACGAGTACCAAGCTAAAATAGAATCGCCATAAATTAATTAAAAAATAATAGCATTAAGGAATCGAGAGTGGGTCAAAAGGAAGGTACATATCCAATAATTTAAATGGTAAAAAGGGTAGAATTTTAAAAAAATAGTAAGGTATGAATTTATCTAATTTTATCTTAGCCATTCATATCGTCTGCGATATACTATTCCAGTAATGTTCTAGTTGAGCGTATTGTATTTTAAATTTCTGACAGTCATTATTCTATTATTACTCAACATGAACCCTTCCTTATTTATAATAGTAAAAAAAAAATTACTGGATAGGTAACATTTAAAAACTAGATAAGTCCACTTTGAATTGGACCCTTGAAGAGTTAAATTATAATACTTTTAAGTTTGCTTTTTTCAAAAATATCTCCATTTTAAAAAGTCGAATTAAAAAAAGATATTTGTATGTTTGATTGATAAATCTCAAAGTAACCAATATCTTCCCTTTAACTAGTGACTTAACATCAATTCATTTCATTCAATGGTCAAACCACCGTTAATCTCGATTACGTGGAACCCCATCGCTAAAAGAACAAAAATAACAACCTTAAGTGCTTTAGATTAGAGGGGTGCACTTCCCCTTGAAAAGAGGGGGGGTCAGACCCCACAGAACACGAAATGAAGGAAATTAGAATCGTTCCGAACGAAAATAAAAAAACGTTGGAAGCACTAATAAAGAGGAGATTCTATATGGGGGCGAACCACCCCCATAAACGCGAGGGGGTGACAGACAGACACAACAGAACACGAAAAGAAAGGGAACTAACTATTTGGAACAATAAAAAAAGGAACGTTCGAAAAAGGGAAGCGGAAGCCGCTGTCTCGGATGGCCGCGAATCCATGAATATAAAGATGGAGGAGTATCGTGAGAAGAAGTGGCCGCAATAATTGTCGTAATTCCTGCCTTTTTGCCCCAAAACTTCGCGTGAAAGTTGGTTACCGGTAGGGAGATGCGGGTTGACACCCCCACCTGGCCCTCTCACGCCACTAATGAACGGTTTTGGTGCCGTATAGTCTTTTGCAAACGATATATGGGGTGCGTTTGCGGTGATTAGGGGTCTTTCAGGATGGAATGATTTCTGGGAGTCACGAAGGGTGATTGGGGATCTATTAATTTCTTCAGGGTTTTTTTTTTCTTTTTTGAAAATTGGGTGCTCGTAAGGTAAGGGCTTGTGGAATCCATTATCTTGAACGGTTTTGAGGGGTGGGAAAGGGTTTATCTTTTATTGTTTTTTTTTTCTGGTTCCTCAATTGAAAACTGCCTTAAAAATCTAATAAGTTAAAATTTTCGCAGTGCTGATTTTTTTTACATTAGTTAGACTGATTCTACACGTTTTTTGGATCAATTTGTCATCCGGAAAACAATGTCATCTGGATAGATAAATTACAATTGAAGTCTAACTGAAAGTTTTCTTTTTCAATATCAGAATCAATACATCCTTGTAATTCTTAGCACATATTCCATGGAAAATTCCTTTACAACAAACATCCCACTCTTAGGGTTTATAAAAAAGCAATACAGATGATTGTGCCCAAAACTATACTTGGATAAGGTACACAATACGGATATTTCCCATTGACAGGAAGTTCGGAAGATTTTTTTTATTTTTGGTGAATGAACACACTCACTCGTAAAAAAACCACAGAAGAAATGGTGCATTATTACTCTAACTAAGAAAGTAAACAATCATCTTGCCTCGAAAGATATCTCTTTCTCTGTTTATTTTCGTCTTCACGGTTACTTGGCAATCTCTAGCATTACGACACACTCAGTTCGATTGCAATATACGACAGAAACTACTCAAACTTTTGTGAATCACGGATATACGGCTGCTGAGATAGATGATTGTTCACAGAGGACTTTTTGCATCCGAAAAAATAGTCGAGAAATGCGTCGTGGAAATGTGGCAGACGTAATTGTGAAATTATAATCAAGTGCTTCGGGTGGAAATAGTTATGCAATGATTGTAGAAGGTGGTATTTATCTGTTTTCATTAAATGTGAATAACTCAATTGAAAAAAAATTAGCGGAAGTTAATTTTGTTCTCAGTAGAGAATCTCTTTTAATAACTCAACCTTCTTTTTTTCAAACCTTACACTGCTTATTGAAACCTGCAATTCACACACGAGTAGGACAGAAATTTATGTAAATCCTCATTAACCCTCTTATTCTTACAATTTCAAACCGCATTTGACATTGGATCCTCTCAAGTCATCATGTCTCTGTCTTACTTCCTGTTTTAGATCTTCTCTGATGATGATGATAATACAATAAAAGCTTATTTCCAGTCACATTTGAAATTTGGGTGAAAAAGATTTTAAATCTCTGTTTCCGCCTCTATTTATTTCACGGTTATTATATAAATGGTGTATTTCTCATATCAATAACATTTACGTTCATCTATGTTTGCATTGCATTCATTTTGCTGTTACAGCATCACATTTATCTTTCTGTATCAGTTCTGAGTAGTTCAAGCTTTATTCGCCAGATGGCAGTGAGTGGTAATTACATTCTGCAAATGACAATCAGTGCCCAGCTCACGTCTCAACCGTGACGATGTCATTGCTTGGATAGGACGCCCCTATTTATTTTAGCTGACCCCTTATAACAAGATATGGCTATCATCACTTATCATTTCCACAGTTGGCTTAAGAGTATTATTGGGTAGTATAGGCGGGAAAACGCGTTTATTGGTTTTTTTTTTTGGAATATTCATAAATTTTTGTTACATTTGATCGCTTACAGATAAGATTTCATTTTCTTCTTCCCTTTTATTAATGTAGTTGGGATTTCCAAGTTAGAATTCCATTTAAAGTTCTCATAGGAATTTCATCGCTACGTTTATTATCATTTGAAATAAAATACTTTTTTTTATTGAAATTCATCTGTTAGAACATGTAAATAACATTTTTAAGGTGGAAAAAAAATTCCATCATAGTTTTTCTTAATTGTACTTCGCTGTTTCTTTTAAACAAACAAAAAAAAACAAGACAAAAATGAGCATTATAAAATGAAGTAACAAATTCTCTATAGTATACTTTGTGTACCACCTGAAAACGACTAAAAAAAATAAGACTCCCCAAAAAAAAACTAAAGAGTGTACCTTAAAATAAACCTCAAAAAGGGCCTTTTTATTGTTACAAAAGATTATTACCAGAAACTATTTCGTTACAATAATTTGAAAACTAAAGAATTTCCCTAATGTTACAGAACCGACTCGAATAAAACAGTTTTAAAAACTAATCAAGAAATTATGTAATATAAACCTAATGAACCACGATAAAACACCTCATCACATTCAATTCCATTGCAAAACGAAATCCCCCTCAACCGAAAACAAATATACCTTTCTCATCCAAACTCAATCGTCTCTAACTGAACCACAACTAATCAAAATCTATCTTAATCAAATTACGCAACACCTCTATACAAACAGATACGATCGCAACAAGAATACTCGATTAATAGTTGGAGCATTTAACGGTGGTTTGAGGTCCGCGACCCGAGAGGTCTTTTTTTTCATCGCCACTTCCATGTTTTTCCAATTGACAGGTATCGTCGGACTTTGATTAATGTCCTTTCCTCGTCGCTTCCCCAATGAACTGATCTCAAACGCAACCGGGTTAATTTTGATCGGGGTTAATGAATACGAATCCGATTTTCCCTACTGAGAGGAGATTTTCCCTACGGCTCTCTGAATATCGATTGTGAAGCTATTAACGGGTCTGATGAAGAAAGTTGGTGTTGATTGAATTACGTGTTTGTGTTTGGTTATTTTTTTTAGGATGCAAATTTTAGTAAGGGAATTGCTACAATCGTTAGCATTCTCGCTATTTTGAACTTAAAAGATGTGCAATGTTATTATCAGTTGGTATAACTTTCAGAAACATGAATCTATAAAATCAGTCGTGTTTTTGGAAAATATCAATAATGAGTTTCTTTTAAATAAATATTAACAAATCAAGTATTTGAATTAACTAACTACAGGGTAACAGTCACATGACATGACTCACATTTTAGGAGAAACTGGGGGAACATTGACCATGGTAGTTTTGGAAATACTGCATGAAAAAATAAAATATCTTAAAATAGTAAGAGGGGCATATCGCTTCGTAGGATCTTCCTTAAATCTGCTCATGTTTGTAAACATTGTAGTTTTGGAAGGAGGCAAACGGTTTAAGAAAGGATTTCAAAGCTATTCCATTACAAATAGTAAATAATGCATTATAAATAGTAGTAAAATTAATAAACTGGCTACATATTATAGAGGCGAATGGTTTAGGAAAGGATTTCGAAGCTATTCCATTACAAATAGTAAATAATGCATTATAAATAGTAGTAAAATTAATAAACTGGCTACATATTATAGAGGCGAATGGTTTAGGAAAGGATTTCGAAGCTATTCCATTACAAATAGTAAATAATGCATTATAAATAGTAGTAAAATTAATAAACTGGCTACATATTATAGAGGCGAATGGTTTAGGAAAGGATTTCGAAGCTATTCCATTACAAATAGTAAATAATGCATTATAAATAGTAGTAAAATTAATAAACTGGTTACATATTATAGAGGCGAATGGTTTAGGAAAGGATTTCGAAGCTATTCCATTACAAATAGTAAATAATGCATTATAAATAGTAGTAAAATTAATAAACTGGCTACATATTATAGAGGCGAATGGTTTAGGAAAGGATTTCGAAGCTATTCCATTACAAATAGTAAATAATGCATAATAAATAGTAGTAAAATTAATAAACTGACTACATATTATAGACATAGACTATGAACTCTGAAAACATATCGTATGTTAAGATTGAAATATATGCTTTTTTATAACATGATACGTATGTTATAGAAGTCGTAGTCAAAATACCATAAATAATTTCTAAGTAGACAAAGTAAGTTGTAAATTCGGTTCAAGAAAAACAACGATTATTATTATTATTATTATTTGTTTGAAAGTGATAATGAACCTGTTAAATTGTCAATAAATTATGTATTCTGTTAAAAATAAAATCATAACATGTGTTATTCGGAATAGCAGTATACTAGATAGAAACACATGACCATCTCCCTCAACCCTTTCTTCCCTACACCGTCCGAAATTCCCCATCCGCCCGGGGCAGAGGTGGGGCGGCTCGGAGATCATCAATGAGGCCATCGCCCCTGCAGGGCGCCCTCCCTGCCCCGAGGGCGGGAGAAAGGGGTCGGCGGCGATGGAATATGGAACGCGCATCGAACGTATCGGGTGACTTCGGCGATGGGTTTGTCGCTGGGATGTGTCAGATGCGCGTTACACTTTTTTTTTTGATGAGGGCCCGGAAATGGTCGAGTGGATAGGGAGGATTTTATTTCGTTTTGATGGTTAGAGTTCGATTTATTTTGCAATGAGAATATTGAATGAGCTGCTCAGAAGGGCAGGGTGTAAGCCTTATTATAAAATTAGAGATAAAAATGTATTTGGGCATTCAAATGGTCGAGAGACCATGGAAACCTTATAAAAAACTTTCCATTCCTATTTCCATTATTAGAATTGTTAGTTTTTCTCTGTAGTCATGGAAGAAAAGATATTGATAAGTTAATCGAAAATATATGAAAGAGTTTTTGCAATTCAAATGCTATTCAGCCTATTGCGTTTCAGTCTATTCGATCAGTTACTATTCGTAAACTATTTATTATTTTATTTCATTAAAAAAGGTACTTAAACTCATCTGTACCGAGATGAAGCCCCAAAACGTTAGATTGATAATATAGAAAACATCACAATGCAAAAAAAAAAAAATCTTTCATAAAAAAAACATGGATACCTCTCAAAATTCATTTAAATACGTATTAATAAGAAATTTAAAGGAAACGGACCAACCTTTCCATAAAAAAACCTACTTGGGCGTATAAAGCAAAGCCGACAGCAGGCAAAGCGGGTTAAAACCTCCATCGCCCCTTTTCTCCTGACACCCAGCGGTGAGATATGACACAAGAGGCGTGAACAATAGTTAACTCCACGGTCTCATTTCCCCCGTCGTCGTCAGTACAAAAGGCATTTAAGAAACACGACAAGCAATCACTTAAATAATACGATTCCTCCAAGGTCGCATCACCCCGTCTGACGAAGGGATGCCGCACGCAACAGGTTGCTGGTGGTTGTTCTTCGGGACCTTTCGACCGGAAACAATTCGGACTTAGCCGGAGCCGCACATCTCCGACTAATAATCATCAGATAACGAAACTCCTGCAGTAATATGATGATGAGGACTGCATAGGAGGATAGTCACTGCGCTGTGTGTTATCATTAAGGGAGGTCCGAGTATTGTTTCCGGAGCGTATTTTGCAAATTCTATTTGATGTGTGGCCTTGGGGGAGGGAGGGAAGTCATTTGCGTGGAGTGCCTTTTCGCATTGCAACATGGTTCTCGAGAGACGTATCAATTTGTAGATGATTGGTGCTTGTGAGGGGATAGTTTGTATTGCGTTTCCTCAGAGGCACTCCTTCAGGAATGATGGAATTCGGACTTTCAGAGTGGATCTATGGTCAAAACAGATTTACACTAAGTGGCATTTGCTGTCTTATATGGAACGACACATCACAGTTGCATATTTTACACTTGACTAACCACAAGAGTAGCGCGAAGACACAAGTTTGGAAATTTGGAGTAAAAAACCACACACAATATCCTGAATTTATGAAGTATTTTTTAAAATAGTAAATTGACACATACAGCTCTTTGTATAATTGGTTCCTAAACGTCAGAAGCATTTTTAACTTTTAATTACTTGAAAAGCATGTTTCCAATAAGTCTTTTATTTTTTTCCCTACCAGATTTCCTTTTGCTTGATATTACTCAAATTTAATCAGAAAACAGCTTTTTTTAAAAATATTTGTGAGAAACTTAATTTGACTAAGAAAATCCCTGAAATACTTTTCTGTTTAGAAAATAAATAATCGTTATAATTAAATTCATAGCTGATGCAGGTATTTAATATTGCGTTGAACAGTCTTTGAAAAATTTAGTTGAACGCATTAGACTTGTCATCTAACTTTTCAAGGCATTTGTTTTAGAAACGAAGTGGTGCTATTTTTATTTACGCTTGAGACTTATTGTCATCTCTTCCCAAAAGGAAAAGTTCATCAATATCCCCTAATGAGCCTATAAAATCTCATTGTTGTGTGACAAATGTAATTAGAACACGCGATAAATAACGTCGAGAGGCATGCCAGATGAAAAACGAACGCTACAAACAAAAACATTTTAAAGACGCCATAAACTATAACAGACCAACCATCATTAGGGAATAAATGAAAGGGAATCGTTCAAAAATAACAAAAGATGGAATAATAATAATAATAGTTGATAACACAAACGCCTGTTTTGACTATACTACCCTCCAATCCAAGGACATGGCATCCCAATGTCTAGTTTCCATTATGTCACAGAGATCGAAAGGAGATTTATCGAGACGGTAAAAGCGCGTGGTCTTCGTTAACAGGGATTTATTTTACCGATTGAATTGCATAGTAACTGCAACCGTTTTCCTCCATCTATCTCCCGTATCATCCGACACTCTCTCCCCCGCCACTTGTCGCATTCCTTAATTGGCAAGAACCCATTGTCCGCGGCCGATCTTTCCTTTTGTCATTCATTCAGAAGTGCGCTATGACTAATGCCAATTACTGCAGCGGCAGTGTTACACACGCACAGGAAGTATTATAAAATACGGTTTGGCAACGCTCGGGCCCTGGACAATTAGCGACGATTAACAAAGGAGCGGGGCCCACTTTGTTGTCTCGTGTCGAACCTTGGCCATTGTCTTAAGGAGCTAGGGGAGGGGGGAAGGGACCGGCTTGCGAAACTTTTATTTATCTCGCTTCCGATGGGGCGGGGTGGACCGTCGGACATTCGGGGTGAAGAATGAGGCGGGTGCCCCGTCCATTTGTGTGTCACTGTGACCGTTTTTGTTCCCCGCCAATTATGCCTGAGCCTTTTTAATGTCCCCTCTGGATGTCGGAGTCGACACCCATCCGAGCCATTGGGCAAGGCCCGACCTGGAAATTAGGTGGTAATACGTATGATCATGTTTGTGATAGTACCGCCATTATATATGGAGGAGGAAGCCTTATGTCTTGCCTAACCTCCCACGTTGCTCTGGTGCCTCCTGTTGTTAGAAGAACGGGTTGTTGGCTTAAAGCGGGAGTCAAGGATTGAATTCATTATTTGCACTTTACGCGTGCCTAGGGGATGAGGCTTGTGGTCGGCATTTTGTTGCGAGAGTGAATTAAGTCTTGTAGTATATTTCATTTGGGTGGTGTGGTCCTTGACTTATTCCCTGAGGAGCCCAAAAAGCATTGGTGTGGTGGGTGGGGGTGTTAGATATGCTTTTCAAGAGATTTCGAAAAAATGTAATCTTAATTTCCAAATTAGTTTCACAAAACGCCAATAAAAATTTCAGTATTGTTTCGTCATGAAAGACTTACGACTGCATTCACAACTAACTTGACCTAAGGTTAACCTGAAATCAAGCTTTTCGACCTCTCTGATTGGCTTAAAACTTGTTTCCCTTTTTCAACTACCAATTAGAAGTTTTGATTCCAGGTTAACCTTAAGTTAGGTTAGTGGGGAATACAGACTTTAAACCCGTATTCTGAAATATGAATATCCTTTCTCCTTGGTATCAATATTCATAACCAAATAGAAACACGATTTCACCTTTAATAAAATTCATATCGTTTATCATAACTGATGGCTGAATTGAACTTGTCATTTAATTAACTTTTGGATGGGATTTTACACTACACCATCTTGTACTGACTTACCCCACTTTACTACTCACGAATCTTGCCTCCTTCGCCCTTATGTAGCTCTGGGTGACGCATACTGAAAAACAATTAGTGTTAATCCGTTTCTCCGATTCACAGAAGAACAAAAATAAGAAGACTATTTGTATGCACATTCTCTGTATCATCGTTGTTTTATACACCTTTAGTTCTGAGGGAGGAGAGATTAGTGGGAAGATATTTTGTTTTGCAAACACATCTTTTCGAAAGTCGACTTTTGCCCTACTAATCCATTGTTTACTTGAATAAAATATTTTTAAGGCGTTTCATAGAAAGCATAATTTTGTAGCTTTCCATAAGGTTAAGAAACAATATATAGTGGAATTCGTTTCCTTCTTCGTTATGTTTGGAGGCTTAAGATGGCTGATTGGCAACTCCTTACCATGAATATTTCTCACAAATTCTTAAAAGTTTTCATATAACATCTCATTTTATCAAGATCCCTTAAACTTAAGAGAAGCTAATAACTACTAGAATATGCAAAAATATCTATTTAGAACTGAAATGTTTATTATTCCTTTTTTCCAGTGCTGTTTATAAGTGGAATAAACTCGCTAATAATATTGCACCTGCCGAGTCACAGGCTACTTTTGTTTAAAAATTGAAATTATGTTCATAGCTCTATGCTCTCCTATTAATTTTTTCTTGTTTGTTTTAACCCCCTCATGACCTTTCAATAGGCCGTAGTATATTAAAGTGAAATTTTATTTTAATTCCTCCTCTACACCTTAGAAAACCAAATCAAAAGCTTGAGTTACTCAACCATGGTTAAGCTTTCTCATCGGAAGTTGAGATACACCATCTCACTGAAAGAAAACAAACGCAAAAAAAATGTCCAATTTCCGCGAATTTCCCCCACTAACCACCAGTTCCAATTCATCGGACGAGACAAAAGTCCCCCAATTAGCCAACCCTCATGAAAAAAAAAAACAGTCCATCCTTATCTAAAGAGAGAGAGAGAGTTCTCGTTTGTTTATACGATCTGATGTTCAATTTCCTTTCCCCTCTTAATATATTGTAATAATCCCTCTAATAATACCGCTGGTATTACTCGTGTTTTTATTATACCGATCTCGACTCTAGCATCTTGACTCAGTTTCGGACGCTTGCCTGTTCCGCTCTGGTTGTCCGGTCCGGCCTTAGTTCCGCCTGGTCTGGGATCAGGGTTACTAGGTAGAAGGTGACAACCGTCGCCAAGAAAGACTTTCTCCAAAAGGAGGCTGTGGGTTGGGTTTCTTCGCCAAGTGGCGATGTCTTTTTTCGATTATGAGGGGATTTTTAAAAGATGAGAAATGATAGTTAATTTTTAGAGTTTTTCCGAGACTTATTACGATAGAAGGGATAAACATCAAACATTCGTGAGCAGCATGATGAATAAAGAGTTAGCACTATTTAATACAGTCCTCCAGAGATTGTTAGCCCTTAAATACCTATGAATAGCGGACAGAATGTAAATTTAGCATACATCAAAATTCATTATTATTAAAGTTTATTTTTATAACTTAGGTTACATAGAAATATAAATATTCCTTAAATTTCATAAATACTTCTGCACTACATCAGAGTATAACAACTATATATTTGCTTCTTTTAAGACAACTAAATGAGAAAATTATGTAAAAGGGGATTAAAATGGAAACTGGGAGAATTTTTAGGGGCGAGACACATTAAATTGGTAAAATTTTCTAAAAAAAAATTAAAATAAAAGTGAGCCAACGTTGATTTATCTTTTAGACTGAAGGTGAGGGTAGAGAGATAATTATTCTGTATTAAAAACAAAACAAAAACAAATAAAGTCTTCGGGGTTGTTAAGCTCAGTAATGAACTTTCAATTTTTAATAAGTCGCAAAAGTCCAGACCACTTTTTGGCGATAAACTTTCTCCAGATCCCCTTCTGAATACTGATGTCATTTCCAATGTAATCGGGATTTCAATAAGCCACGTTCGCTTTTCAACTGGGGTGTCACAAATTGGAAGCAGGAGTATGAGATGGCTTGGGGCATACGCTCTGGCTGTTGAGATTTCGGGGATTGTGTCGTCACGGTTCACTGGGCTATGTTTGTTGCTTAATGACTATCTCGTTGGATGTTATGAGGGTGAGAATATCGAATATAATGCTCAGAATTATTACTTCCTGTAATTTTTTTTTTCGAAAGAAGTAATCATACATTGAAGAAGATTTCCACTGGAAGTAGACTAATGCAGCCAATTATTTGTTTATTCGTTCGCTTTAGTAGTCCGGGAAAATTGTATGTGAAAATTGCATCAAAAAAAGGTTCTCAAGTACCTTTATATTACCTACTACACTAAAGTAATTTTTTTTAAATTGTTTGAAAGTTTTTAGAGTTGTTTTTAAGGTAACAAAAATGTATATCATTATTTAAACGACATTTAAATAGTAGATAGTACACATTGATCGGGTGTATTGTTATATGTTAAGGGATAGAATATATCTACAAAAAAAAAAAGATAACATCAGCAAAACTTGTAAGGGCAAAACGTGTAAATAAGTAACAAAAACGTTAATAACTTCGAGAAGAATTAATTTTTTTAGCTGCAATATTTATTAGCTTTATTAGCATCAACAATGTAACAGGCAACAATTTTTTCAATATGTTTTGAATAATCTTTAAAACCTCGGGAGTAAAAGTAACTGATGGCTTGTTTGTAACACATCCCCAATCCACTTTCATCTTCAATACAATTTCCCCCTATCGCTGACATCTTTTTTCAAAGCATTTGTCGCCAAACAGCGATAAAACCCAAACCCTGGCGCCAGCGAAGCCCATCCCAATCACTTCCCGAGCGAAGATCTTCCTCCTCCGTTTCCATAGTTACGCTCCGAGTGATGCTACCAATGGGAGGAACTGTCACCGAACAAAACGGGCTCCAGAAGAGGGCGCAGCAATGCATTGTCTCCCCCTAATTACTGACCACCGTCCGATAAAAAGGACACGCAGTTGCCGACTTTTCTATTTATATATTTAGAAGCTTCAACAAAGAAACGGTGTCTTTAATTGACCACTTTAGGAAGCTGTCGGGATAGGAAAACATTCCGCAGGGGTTGTGTGTCCAGGAATAGTAGGGTGTTGTGTTAAGTCAACATGTTTCATGTATGGGTGTGTTTTTGGATAGGAGTTCGGTTCTGTTGTTGTTAAGAATCGTTTGGAGAAAGAGTGTCCTGAAATTGAACTGAAGCGAAGAGGTGAAGTGAGACGTGTGTCAGTTTGAGGACGGAGTTTGAACCTGTAATTTCGGGATTAAATAGTTTAGCACAGATTTTTTATTTTGCTTCTTTTGATAACTTGAAGTGGGTACGTGTATTAATGTGAAGGAACTTCGAAATTAAAGTTTTGTTTAATTTAAGATACTAAGCTGGTAATGATGTATATTCTATCCATAATTTCGGATAGCAAACTCCAGCAAACAAAATTCAAATTAATTAATTAATTTTGATTGACTCGAAAACTTCCGACTCTAGAGTAAATACTTGAACGACAAAATTATAAGCAAAATATTTAAATGACTGTTCTTTCAAGATTTGGTGTTCTTTGGAACAGGAGAGTAGGGGCCATATGTGATTTGATATAAGCACACAGCTCTTGAAGTGTAATTTTTCCCAAAATGTAAAAATTTTTTTAAATCAATTTCTTACATATTTAGTCAATTAGTAAGGATTTTTTCCCAACTAAATTTCATATCAGCTGCCGAGGAGGTCCTTGTAAATTTCAATTATCTCACGACCATTGAATTACTTCATTTCAAGGCTTCTCTAACCCCGATGCATTTTAAAATCATTAAATATTACTTTCCCGAATGGGTTCCTTGATTGAAAACAACAGTCCAAAACTTAAGATTCAAGTCAACCGAGCAATGTTCCCTGGAGCATACCTTGAACACATTTAGGTACATTTTCATTCATTCACCGGTTTCCCAATGCCACCATCACCTACATACATTGCCCAACTACTGACTCGGAAGTGCGAACTTTCCATCCACCACCAGAATCTCTCACTCTCAATGACTGACTGAACACGATGGTGGAAGAAAAAGCCGAGAGAGAGAGAGAGCCAAGAGCTTAATATCCGAAAAACCTTTCATGCATACAGCCTGACTCATTTCCCTCTATCTCTCTCACCTCCAGGTCGGTATATAATGATAAGGGGATATAGAAGAGTGATAGAAAAAAATATCCTCCCTCCAGGGTCATTCCGAACCACGACAATTGTCTCCAAAGACGAATAAGCGAAGATTGATCTGCTTATCCGGACGGATGGTGTTCCGGACGATTTGGCGGGGACGGTTGGCCGGTTAATCAGGCCAGAGAGGCTCGGTGCGAGGTACTTCGGGTAACCATGGAAACGAGCAAAGGTCTCAGCGATGGGACACAACGTGCGGCCTACTTGACATAACGTTACTCTCACTTTCTTTTGAGTTCCGATTAAGATTAAGCTGTCATTACGTATGCGATACTTTCTAAACCAACGGTTAATCGAAGCTAATAATCTATGATTAAGTGGTGATGTGTGGCTGGATTATAGTTCATGAAGACTATTTGTCACCGAATCTTTATTAAAATCTATCTAGAAATACGTAGAAACACATTGATTCTACTATATGTCTTACTATTATATCAGTTCTGATTCTTGCGTGCTTATGTATCATTGGAGATTAATTGAAAAGCTCTAATGTGTATGGCTCTAAAATTCGCATGTATATCTGTTAATTTCCATTGACCCTGTTTTGGTCAGATATCGTTGCTTGGAAAATACATGGAGCGATTTTGTTAAATTATGAGTTCCATAATTAAATACAAATGTTTTCATTGAGTGAATATCATCTGATATCACTACAATGTGTTACCTTATTATTACTTACTAACGTTTAAGTTGTAAGGAAAACAAAAACGAGAAAAATAACAAAAAAGATTGACAGTTACATAACATTTAATCCTTTAATATTATCTCTACAAATAAGAAAGCATTAGATAATAGACTTAATTTTTATTTAAAAAAAAACTACAATAATCAGCAAATTATCATAAAAAGTATGTTCATCAAAGTTGAAGTAGGAAAAAGTCAATTATACAAATTATAATTAAACAAAACCCATGTGATTTTGACAGTTCTTCCTTTATTATGATTAAAAATTACAGACATAAAAGAGTAAAATCAAATCACGTTGGAAATAACATCAAAAGTTTTAGAGATCCTTTTCTTTACTGGGAGTAAAAACTAAATTCACTTATCCTACAGTAATCCCCTCTACAATGTAGCTGTATTTCCATCATTTTCTTTACACAAAAACTTTTTTAAAGAAAGGTTACTTTCTCGGAGCATCAAAAAGATTAACTGCTGGTTAAGTTGCGGTAATAGCTTTTAAGACACGTGAGGAACAGCCATTAGCTTCCTCAATTGGTGTAGTTAGGTGTTCATTTCCTCGTAACTTTCTCAGCAGTCCTGTTTTCAATTACCAAATCATTCTTTTCAGCATAAAGTAAATATAAAGGATTGGCAATTAAGATTTCAAGCATTTTTTTATAGCAATTTGAGGTATACCAGTTAAATAATTAAATTTGATAAGTCTAATTTAAAGGACTAAACATACACTTGGAAATTTGCTGTCAGGCAGTATGTTTTGCTTCAATTCACGGTTGAGAAATATTAGAATTAAGTTGCATGTCTTAAAATGAAGGATATCAAATCAATTAGCTTGATTGATGGATTCAAAAACTGTGCAATGCAATCATTTTAAGCTAGAAAATTGTCACATTGGAAAATAACATCAGAACATTAATCAGTCTTTGGGTGCTGTTAGGCCTAAATGTTCAAACACATACCACTAACCTAAATCGATAACGGTGATATATGAATATAATTATTTAGACATTGATAAACAAGAGTGCCACCTTTTTGAATGAGGATCAACATTAGTCTAACGAGCAATTTACAATTGTTTGATATGGGGATACTAATTACCCTCTTAATAACCTTCCTTGTTTTAAAAAAGGTGTTAAAATTGCAATGGTAAATGATTTCGGAAAACAACATATCTATACTGCGGAATTTTAATGTAAAACATTTGTTGCGTGTTGAACTTTCCATCCCAACCTTGAAACCATTACCTTCTAGTGGATGTCGCAAAAACTAATGAACTGCCTTATTAATTGCAGGACCTTTGTAATTAATTAGGACTTTTAGAAGATTATATGGTTCATGTGTAGGGAAGTGTGAGAGAACATTTGATTGTTTATCAATCATTTTCAAGCACCCAAGTTAGAAAATTGCTATAATTGTTTTAAACAGTTTCACGAAATTGGCGTTTAGATACAGCAATAAAAAAGTGACTAGTATATAGGTTGTTTTATAGATTGTACTTAGTATCTAGACAAGAAGGAATCGATTTTCAATTCGATATCGTAACTATGAGTTTTGATTGACCAGGTAATTTAATCATAAACTGTTCCACTCATTTTGGTATTTCCTTTATACATTTATGTTTTTATTAATTTATGCACTAGCAAGGTTTACAAAATATGTCATGTATATATTGTATATATGTATGCCTAATAGATTTTTTGGAAAAAAATGATACCAAAGGAGTTCTTTTTAAATTGTAGGAATTGAAAGAGTGATTTTTATATCTTTTGTACATTAATTTTATGTTTAATACATTTTAAATTAACACATTAGAGTGTTATTACAATGGATTTTTACTAAGTTTGAAATGATATCAGATTTTTTTTTATTCAAAATGTTGTACTTGAAATCATTCTGTTAAAATTGTATAGATTTTAAAAACATTGAACATTTAATTGTCGTTGAAAACATTTAATTTGTCGCTTTTAATAATATTTTTTATGTAAAATAATACGTTATGAAAATTAAAACTTCTTAGAGGGTAACGTAAGTCGGAAGGGCTTGAATATATGTAATAAATGAAAATGCACTATTGATACATTATTTTTAAGCTTTATGAACAAAACTTGAAACTCAATATTTTCAATAATTTAAACAATTAGGTAATTAAGAATTTTTTCTACCCACCCTCCCTCAATTTCCTCATCATTTATCAGCACCTCATTTAAAATTTGGAAAACGTATACAAAAATAACGACACAGAAGCACAAACTTTCGTCATTTTTCGAGGAAACCACCTGATGTCCACGTCACAACTATACTGTCCACCCCGATGTTAGGCATTGGCCTTGAACAGCCAAGGTGCTGTTTAATTAATCTTTTGGACGCTTCAGGACAAACACAAGAAGGTGAGGCAACCCCAACGAGAGTTATAGAGGAAAAGAGCGCGAACGAGAAACCTCGTAAATGTTCGATGGTACTAATAACAGTGCCGCGTTTTCTAAATTAATGATCGTTTTCCCTATTTCATACGAAGCTGAGAGGAATATTATGTTATGGGAAAGAGAGATCTATTTAGGAGTATGGTCATGGGACTCTTAAAATGTGAAATTTCTAAAGATCGTGTGACTTTGCCGTTTAAGAGTCGAGTTCTTGAAGAGGGATGTAACACGAATCTATTGTTTGGATGACGGTTGATGGTCAATGCGGAAAGTTTTTATTGTGAAGTTTGTTAAAGAACAAATTGCGCGTTTTGTGTTGAAGTTCAACTTTTGTCGTTTTTCATGCAATCTTTTTTATGGGAGAGTTATTGGGAGGTATTTACTTCAATTTTGGATCCTGCTTTTGTCTCGTTATATGACTATCTTGGTGACAAAACTAAAAGTGGAAACATGTACTATTTAATAGGGGAGTATATGTGTTTATTTTTAGATAGAAATGATATTTGTCTTTCCTGAACTGATTGATTGTATAGTTTATTTCAATAATCAAATGTTTGAATATTTTTTGGTCGAAAAAGTGCACAGATAAAACGTGAATTTTTATTTTGCAAATTTTTATTATACTTGAAATTTAATGATTTATTATTTATAATGAGTAAATTGTAAATTATAAAACTTTTTCTATCTACATGGAGTTTAGGAAGTTCAAAATAAAGAGATATAGTCGCAAATATCTTGTATTACTTTTTATTCAAATTTTACTTTACGTACTTTTTCTTAACAAATATCTTTTCAAATTTCGTAAATGTGGCGAAATAAACCAGACGGATACACTTATTCCTTAAAAAATAAATATAGGTGAAAGCATTACATTCTTTAACATAAATTCGAATAAAACGAAATAATAAACACACATTTTAATCATTCAACTGTAATTACTCACATAACAAAATAATAGAATTTCTAATATGTTCTGTTCCATGTTTCATAAAAAATTATCATTTGTGGACAACATTATGCTTTGGAAATATTTTTCTTTGAAAAGGAATCTAAAGGGATACAAAGAAAGTTCTGAAATCAATAATCATAGAAAGTTCAGTTCACAGAGACGACTACAAAGGTCTGGGTGGCAGGGTGGGGTATAGTAAACATTCGATGATTGGCTAGTGCAGGAGGTTCCTTTTCGTAGACGTGTCTTGCGCAAGGGAAAACACTCGAGCAGTCATTTGAAGGTGGTTATTATAACAGGTTGCTGTGGTTAATCAATTTGAGATATCCTCTCGGGGGCCCGTCTTGTAGCCCATCAGCTGTCTCCTATCCAAAGCTCTGACTATCAGGGGTCATCTACTCAGTACCGATTGCAATTCAAAAGCAAACCCTTTCATGCACATGAGCGTTTCTTCAATAATTTATTTTATTTTCTTGTAGATAGTTTGAAAATTTTTGTAGATAGTTTTGAATGTTTAAAACTATTATAAAAATTAGTTTGAAATACACTTGGAGTAAAAATGGACGATAGAAGAAATTATCTAGACTTTTCATGGTTGTAGCATCTCTAGTAACCATATTAAGTATAACTAGCTAAAGTTGGGTTTAGTTAAATAAAAGTTAATCAAAAATCAAAAAATTGAAGAAATTTATTTTTATTTCTATAATAATTCATTATTTATACTTTACTTTAGGATTTTTTTTTGTATAGTTCACTTTTTTAAACTGCTGATTATTATACAGTTCACGTATTATCTTGATTTTCAATATAGTAAACAAAAATCTTAAACCTAAATAGATGCTTCTAATATTTTTATGTGATTAACTAACTTTTCATTTCTTACAATTCACTAATACATGACACTTCATAAAGAACAAGTCTTACAACTTAAACCTTCACAACTAAACGATCTTCGACCTACAAGTAACCAGAGCAATACTCCGAAACGGACTCCCTCCACCAGCCCATATAAAATGATGGTTTAGGGATGGGTCGGGGCCATCACATGCCTATTTGCCCATTACCAGACCTGCCCATCACACACGAGAAAATTGGAGGAATCGATTATCCCGAACGGAATGCTTCATTCACCCCCGTCGAGGATTTTCTTTTTGTTGTTGTTCTCTACCTTCTGAGGGAGTTAAGACAGAGGTGCGAATCTCTGCGTTGGGTGGTACTTGGTCTTAATAGTTTCTTCTAGGAGAGAATGAATAATTTATCAGGTTTCATTTAATGTGCTTCGACCAGTGTATTTTGGAAATTTACTACAGTGCAAACTGATTTTTTTTTCATTTTAACCAAATACATTTACTTATACCCCCAAGACTTTTACTACGGGTTAAATTAGGTAATACTTTTACCTAATGGTTTCATTCACTAAATATAAATAAATTAGAGCTATAAATAACAGTAATTTAAAGCTCTACAAAATATTTAAAATAAAAAGGTAATAATAATAATAATAATATATTTTTGACTTATAAATTTAAAATTTTTATAAATGATATTTTAATTATTGTTAGTTTAGGTATCATTTGCTATTTTTCAATACAAAAATTATTTTAATCATATTAGTTACATCATTTCAAGTGTTTATTTTTAAACGTCTTTTTTTTTTCTTCAGATTTATCTAGAAGTGATTCAAGATATAGAGGCTGGTCAAGAACTACATTTATCCACGTATAACCTTCTATGGCCCCACGATTCTTCGTCCCATCAAAGGAATGGAAATATCAGTCCTTTTGAAGCAACAGGTAAGAGTTTGATATTAACCTTTCAGTAAGGAGTCGATAGTATTACCTGTTACGCAATTGTGAAAGAAAAATTTTTGAATCGCTTATTACGAAGAATATACTAAAATTACCTATTGATAAAAAAAAGCTCACTCATAATAAGTCAAAGGAATTTACACGATGTGTCGTGTACCACTGGTGAGAAAAAACAATACAAACTATCAGAACTCTCCGAATATTTTGATTGTTTTGTAAGAATCATTGTTATATTCAAACTAATGATAAGATTTCAAGATTTCGAAGTTCTTAAGCATTTGTTTTTTAAAAAAAGGCACGATCTATTTTTAATCACTAAATAAAGCACGGTCAGAGAAATTTCTTGTGGTGAAGAAAACCCATGCTTAATTAAAAAACTATTTCATTGCATTAATATTCACATGCTTAATTTAATAACAATTTCATTTTATATCTATTTTTTACATTCATTATACGGGAATCTTTAATATTAACATAGAAATATCTCCCTTGTGAGGACAAATATCAAATTCACGCTTTAATTATTTAACTACTTGTTTACTAAATTCATAAAACGATAACACACATATCAATACAATCAACAACTCTTAAAAGCTCATCATTACGAACCCAAACACCCAAATCTCCCATTCACGGTTCCAGTTACACCCCATCAAAAGCCAACCGGGAAAAACAACAAAATCTTTTGCGGGCCACGCAAGCGGAGCGAAGGGTGGCTTTTAAGGGAGCATTTCGTTCCGATCCGAAGCGAACAATTAAAAAGGGGATTGTTCGGGTGTCCCGTTATGTCACGCGCCGGTAAGCCCCCGAAACTTCCTTTCTCTCTCTTTGATACCTGAGAACGAGGGATTTTTTTTTTGTTTTGTTTTAGTAGTTTTGTCTATCCCTCACTCGTGCTTTTGTCAGGTGGAGGGGGCTTCGGGGTTATAGTTATGGATGATGAGATGGAGATGGGGTCGGTCATTATTTCAGTTTCCTCTTTTTGTGTGGAAGTGTTGAGGGTAATTATGGGTGGTTTTTTTATGTTGGGGCCTTTAGTTGGGTAGGGTAAGGTGTTAGTGCAAATTTGCTGGAAGCTGGGTGATATTTATGGAGATAGAATTAATAAACGTTAAAATGTTTACTTTTCAAAGTGAAGGAAATTTAAGAGAATCTTTATGGTAACAAAAAATCTATTGGTTTGAAAATTATTTTTTACAAGTTTTAAAAACATTTACTGTAAAATAGTTTTTAATTAATAAAAGTTCTTTTAAATTTAATTTTTATAGCACAAAGAATTTTTTAAAGTTTCTATATAAAAATGTTTTTAATGATATTTTAGATAAATATTCTCATCTTAAAATATTAAAGTAAAATCATTGGACTAATTCCACTATTAAAATTGGTAAACTCGTAAAAATTAAACGTTAAAAATGCGTCATATAAAATGATAAATGTAATAAAAATGAGTTTTCTATCATTTCTAAAATTTTAGGAGCTTTTATTTTTGATTTATCTTGTTAAAGGTAAATTTATGTTATTTTTAGAAGCACTAATGTAACCCCTAAGCGTTTTACTTTTCTTTTTTTTAAAGTTTAAAGAAAATTTCGAACATACAATAATAGCAAATGACGGAGAATTCAAATTTGTCATTTCATATCCTCACGCATAGTCCTTTCAATTCTTTAAAATCACATCATCATGAAAACAAACTCTAAACTTACTCTAAACAAAATCTAGGAGTATTTTGTGTATAGCGTTTATAACCTAACTGACCACGTAAGTTGTTCACTAAACAGTGACTGACAACAAAATCGCCTGAAAGCGAAAAACGGAGCGAAAAAAGCGATCACGAAAGGAAGGCGAAAAGAGGCCCGAATCACGCAACATATGGAAGACGCCGTTAATAACAATGGAGAGCTACAAAATGGCTCTGACCACACGAACAGACGGTTTGTAGCTGCTCACTTTCACTGACATTCAAGTTTTTCGTTTGTTGAGAGAGAAAAATGCAGGGACCTTTGAATGACAAGTTCATGATTGCTATTATTTACAACAAAAAAGAGCTTGGAGCAGTTTATTGAGTTCCGATTTCTAGATTTTTAATGGAAATAACTCTAAACACGTCATAAGTAACTGTAACTGTATTGGATGCTTCAACTTTATGTATTATTAGAAAAAATTCCTAGTTAAGGAAGTTCTCTCTAATAATTATTGCTGATATTGTTAAGACTTTTTGCTGCTATATGAGGAAATCTTAAATTTATGGTCTTTAAATTTCTGCGAAGAAAATTTCATTTTTATTTTATTCATTTCATTTTATTAAAACATTTATAGATATTTAAGAGATTTGGCTCCCTATTCAGTTCTATTAAAGTTTTAGGAACAGCTCATGTGGTAAAACTGAGTCAGTCGGTACAATAATGTGTTTTTAATCGTGTATTTAAAACGCTTTTTTTAAAAGGCGAGAAAATGACTATCCATAGAATTTCTATTAAGGAAAAGTTTTTAAGATGTCTTTGGAGTATTTCGCTCTTTTTATTCATAGCTATGCATCAGACACTTCAGATAATAAGACAGTTGGTCAGTCATTATGTGTTATAGTACACCAGGATGCACTATTGTGTGTATGTCCAACACTTTATTGTCCATTCATTCTCTTCTCTCCTATTACTTTTTAATGAAATCCTTTCTTTAAGTGAGGAAAGTTTCTTGTAGAAAAAACTTCGAACACTAAGAAAGTTTGCTAGCTTTATAAGGTTTTTTTCCTTTTCTAAAACATCAAGTGATTTTGTTTTTTTTTTCAAGTGAAATAAATAGAGCATTTTATGGTCAGTTATTTAATGATTGTGTTTAGAAAAATAAATTATATATTTTGAGGCTTCTGACGTTTTTAAAATAAGAAATTAAAAAAAAATTGGGAAAAATATTCGTAAACTTAATGACATTATATTTTTTGGATAGTCCGTACAAAATTAGTAGTTGATGATAAAAATGTTTCACGCTCACATGCCCAAAGCCAAAGTAGGACAAAACTATTTTTAATAAGTTCAATCAGTATAAAAATATCCTATTCGAATTAAAATAGTCAATCATTTGCCAAGCTGTTTCTTAGAAAATCTATTTCGACTTTTATCATCGTTATTTGTTCGTGAAAACTTTAATTTTTTGATCTTACAAAGCTCACCAAAATCTAATGAAGAGAAAATTTGATTTGTGTTTTTACTGAAAATAGACCCAATGCATCATTCTATTGATAGTACATAATTATTATCACGCCTTTAATATCACACTTCGAAATATAAAATAATTTCAAAATAATACCCATGTGTCGTAATTGTTCGTGTCTAAAAATGTAAATATTTCTCACGCCACATGTAAAGGGAATAAGACCAACAATAGTAAAACCTGCTCGAGGCAAGGATTTGAAAGGCCGTTTGAGGTTTTAAACCCCTAATTAACTTTATTCCCGATTTTAAAATGCAAATTTCACGTAATTAAAATCACCTCCTTTCTTGGAACAAGTTTTCAAAGATTCGGAAAAGTGGGAAATATTTGTCATAGATCAAATGCATTCTTTATTCTTAATTGCTTCGGTTTTTCAACTCGTATACTTTCTCACGCATTAAGGCCAAGCATTTCATTAAAACCCTCTAATAGTCAATTAAACTTTAACACACATTTAACACCTCATTTGAGATTCGTTTTAGGGATCCACCCAGTTTTAGATTGATCTTTATTTACACTTGCTTTCATTTGGATTATTTTTGAAATTACTTTTGTAATGCATACTATATTGATTCGTCGAAGAAGATTGAGTAATCCTCTTACTCAAAACTATTAACTCATGGGAATCAAAGGAAGGGATTTTGTTTATCAATGCAGATTTTACATCTTACTTCTGCTTAATTAATGCTTATATACTTTTGTGAGAGAAAAATACTACGGTCTCTTTTCCTAGGTCAATACAACGTATTTTACAATTAACTTAGGTGAGGGAGTTTCTTTTTAAAAAACAATCACAGTAAAATTCATAAGTAATAAAAAACAATCATTCAAAAATACATATGTATTTAAAAGTTATCATACCAAGCCAAAAGAATAACAACATCATTTTCCAGATTGTATAAAAATAAGTAGACTGTTTTATAGCTGGAGACTACTTTTTGGACAAATTTTAAATCTACGATTCTTACTAACGACAGCTTAGATACTATTCAAAATGCCGAAACGATAAAATGAGTAACAATTCCTTCCTAATAAATTTTTCATCTCCTCATCGCACGAAGAAACTCCATCTCTCTCACCTGAACTCACAAATCCAATATATGAGAACTACAATAATTCAAAAGTAACAGTACCTAATTTTATTTCCTGCTTTCCACGACTGGACAACAAAACAAAAAACTCAACATTTTACCCCTATTATCATATCCCATCCAAAGGCACACTTCGGCCGAAGCATCCACTTCATCAAGACCCTCGAAATCATCATCCTCCCCATCTCATCCCATTTCCCTCTTAAGGATGATGGATGCATCCTCCCCCGCACCTCCGGAAATTGGAGGCACGTGACCAACAACTTGACCTGGTCAGTGCGGCCCGACTGACCGACCGACTACGCCTCGCTGATGGAAAGGCCTATCTCCGTAAGGCACGAGCCATTGAGGTCAGCTTTTTAAATGGACCCTCTCTCTCTACCTGTATCATTCCGTTGTTTCCGATTTTTTTTGTTTTTCGTAATGGACTTGGGATGGATACGGGAGGGAGTGCGCCACGAGACTTTTGGATGGTTATCGGTGTATTAATAATGATTGCTTGTGGAGAGTGGTGTGGGGTCAGTTGGAAAAAGAAAGTTGTGGTGAGAGATGATATTGTTAAGATTGTTTTCGAATTCTTTCGTGATGGTTTCTTTTTTGAATATTTGTGCGGTAATATAGTGAGATATGATCTGTTCTGAGAGTTTTAAATTACTTAATTCGCTTTGTTTGTTTAGAATTAGAATTAGAATTTAGAAGAGAGACGAGGAAATCTCATTTTAAAGGATTGTTCTTAAAAAATTAAGTCTAAGGTAAAAACTCAAACTTAAAGTAAAATAGAAGGGAATATTCTGATACTTTACCATAAGTATCGTACTAATTTATAAAAAAAAATCTAAAAGCATATTAAAGCGTACTTTTTATGATGATAAGACATGAATATTGATGCACGTATCCTATCCTTTTTTTCTATGCTCAACTCAATTTCTAACTGCATAAAATTCTTTGGGTTGATGTCTCATCCTTAGTAGGAATTTGTATAGAAAGTTTTCATGATCCGCACCTTCTCTAGATGCTATTTTAATAGCAATTCTTGATTTTTCATGGTAGCCTTCTAGGAATGTTGTTATGAATTTGGTTTTTCCATTACTCTTTTAACTTCGCAATTCAACGCGAAGTTTGCCAACAATTTAATATAACCAACGTTTATTTCAAGAAGAAATTTTTATTGCGTTCACCAAGAAATAAGTGCATAACATGGCGTTTACCCAAAATCCCCATTTGATAGTTGAAGAGTTCAATATTTTCGTCAAAACAAATCTGGGACTCGAGAGTCAATTAGATATGAGAGTAGTACATATCTAAAATTCCTCATTCATAAACAATACCCACTCCGATATCATATCAAACCCAACAGAGTTCAGATATCCTCTTAAACAGGTTAAACCCATCCTATCCATTACCCCTCTGCACCCCATCAAACAATGATAAAATATCTCCCCTCATAACGCAACCTCCGCTTATCCCATTCTCTTAAAAATGCGGTCCGAGGGACGGAAGAGGCCTTAAATGCATATCACGCATAACAATCTCCCACTAATGCTCTTCAGCTTGGAGATCTGTATTTAGGCGGCCGCTAATGCTATGGAGGGATGCAAGCAGGTCAATGCGAAAAACGGAAAACAAAGGTAATGGAGTGGTGGCGTCACTTTTGGTCACGTGACCTGGGGGTGGTGGGTCCCTGGGGTCAAGCTGAGCCAAGGTAATGAGGGGTTGGTGGTGGAGATCGTAACAGGTGTCCGTGTTATAAGATGGTATTGTTTAGGGTGGTGGAAGTGTGTGCTGGGGTGTCCGTGAGTTTCCGGCCGATTTGGGTAAGCGAGATGGTATAGATAGTGACGGTTTGTGGTTTCATCAGTTTTATTTTTGTGTTGAAGTTTGTATGTATCGTATATTTTTATTTGAAATATTGGTTCTTCTAAGTCTGCATAGGAGAAAGGGCTTGATAATTAATTGTTGAGATTTCTCATTATACAATTTAAAGAATTTCAAAATTTGGTTTCCAAGTATTATTTTCAAATCTCTTATTGAGGAAACTTATTTTCTTCCTTAATTTTTATGTATATGTAAGAAATTTCTGTAATGGTTGCATTAAAAACTAAAATGAACCCTTAGTCTCTGTTTTAAAATTTCTTGTTGTAATGAATTTTTACCGAGAAATTTAAGCTTGGAAAATTTATCCAGTTCAAATTAATAAATTAAAGTGTTTTTAAAATCTACGTTTTTCTACTAATCAGGAAATTTTTAAAGATTATAGTAATAAATGACTAAGCTAAAATTTCATCACATGGTTAAAATTTTACAAATATTGTAAATAATTTAATTTATCATAGTTGTAAAGATCCATATTACTGATTGTCTACTACTATCAATTGAGGTGTTTGCAGCAACAACAAGCTAACTCCAATAGTTTTTCATTGGAGTTAGCTCTATTTTGCACCAAACGCCTCAATTTTTATTATATTCCTTTCATTTCACTTTTATTAAAATAACCTTTACTCCCTAAGCTTTAATGCCTTTATGACACTGATTTATTGATAAAATATCAAAATGCAAATAAAATAATGATACAATTAAATTTAACTCAAGAGTTTAATACTTGTACAAAAATGTTAGAATAATTCTTCGTATTCAAATTCATTCAAATTTTGTGGCATCATTCTAACTAAGGCTCTGTCCAAACTAGAAGACTTTTGCGGCCCGAAACCATTCAGATCTTTATTAAACGGAGGGGAGAAAGAAGGGAATTTGAGGGGGATGCGCTAGACTACTACCTGTAGCGGAGGAGAACGGGGGTCATCCTTTCCACTTCCAACCGATACTAGAGTAGTCTAGTGCATCACCCCTCAAATTCCATTATTTCTCCCCTCCATTTAATAAAGATCTGAATGGTTTCGAACCGCAAAAGTCTTCTAGTTTGGCCTCACTCCTTCAAGATCACTTAATGTCCCGGTAGCCTCATCGCACATTACCACTGCAAAAGTGAGAGTGGCTTGCGCAACAACAAGGTTAACCCATTCCTTCAGCAGCAGACCCCTTGGCTTGTCGTGAGCCCCACTTCCGCCCCAACAATGGAAGGTGAGCCCTAATGAGGAGAGACTGACCACACTGACCGCCGACCCACTTCGGTAGCTCTGCAGATGGGGCTGCCCGATTAGAAGGAGGAGGTGGGCGAAGAAGATGAGAGGAGAACAAATGGGGAGGTCGTGAGGGGTGGTCCCCCCTTTGTTTTGCGAGGGAGAGAGAGTGTCGTGCCTAGCCATGGCCTACTGGTCCATCTTTTTTTGCTGATGGAGGATGATGATGGGCAAGCTTTGCTTCTGTGGAGCAGCATCAAAGACGGATGATTCTTATCCAGTACTAATATGAAGTTTGAATTGTGTTGGAGAGGCTGGTAAAGATCAAGAACAATTCTCATGGTGTGACATTAAAGCAGGGATTCATCCAGGTTTTTCTGCAAGGGTCCTGTTTTTAGGAATTTCGTGAAAAGTTGTAAGGAATTTTGTGAAAAGTAAATATAATTTTGTGAAAAACCAATTGGAATTTTGTGAAAAGTAAATATAATTTTGTGAAAAACCAATTGGAATTTTGTGAAAAGTAAATAGAATTTTGTGAAAAACCAAATGGAATTTTGTGAAAATGAAGGGCCCATAGTACAACCACAGCGTTCATAACTTTTGGAATGGGCCCAAAACTGCCAAATTCCATTTTAATATTATAAAAAAACACTCCTGAAAACAATTTTCCAACCATTTTTGATCTTTAAACTTTTATGAAGAGTCCATTTTTGGGAATTGGAAATTTGTGAAGGGTCCTTTTTTGAAGAGTAGAATTTTGTGAAGAATCCCTTTTGAAGATAAGAATTTTGTAAAGGGTCCTAAAACGGACCTATTTTTCTTCTAGAAGAACCCCTGCATTAAACATTTTAAAATTCATAGATAAATTGAAAATTTTCTCTGAAGAGTGTATGACTTATAAACAGGCATCTATAGAATGTATTTTTTTTTTAGTTTTAAAATGAATAACCGCCGAGAAAATTTCTTTTTTTATTAAAACGGGAATTACTTGATGAAGCTTTTAATTTTACTCCCAAGAAATAGACGTCGATTCCATTTGATAGCCAATAAAAGGAACGTCGTTCGAGTGAATAAGGAAATTGCTTAGTTTACTACTCACGATAATAAATCATTCAAAGGTGAAACGTAGTTTTCAAACAGCCAAAAAAGATGGTTCTTTAAAACAAAAATTAGCCCATATTGCCTCTAAATATTATTCAGCAATGCAAGGTTTGAAAATAATTACACATTCAAAAAAATCAACCTAATTCCCTTTTTTTTCATCATATTACCCTCAAAATTAAAAAGTTTTCAAAACTATTAAAACTAAATCTATCTACTCCCCATTGTCTAAAAACCACAATGGTTAGTCAAGTTACACAACAACGCCTAATTTTCCTACGCATCCGAATTTTCATTATTTCCAGGATTTTAATCGTGATTTTTTTCCCTACTCTCCCCCAGCCCCTCAAACAATAGCCATCATGTCGGCTAACTTCTTTTCCCTCGTGATAACCCCAACACGATTTCTCTCCATGCCAAAGACTGGAAGCAAAGCAGCGGCTTCTGCAGCTCACGTCTCATCAAGTCTTTTGTTGAGCTAGCTGGGTGGACGAGTGTAGCGATTCCTAGTGGTAATAATATCTATTTCAGGATCGTTCGTCTCAATCCATCAGCATTTTCCCTATAGTTCTGCTCCTCGGTGGAACAATCGTGATGGTGCAGTGTTGCTTTCGAAAATTCACTACTTGGGTTGTTTTAGAGAAAGTAGGTTTCTAAATTGTGCTCAAAACGTGTTAAATGTGTGGTTAAGACCGATTCTGCGATTCTGAACATTGATGGATCATTTTTTTTTTCTCTCTTCCTGACTTTTTCTTTACGATACATGCTTTTTTTTTGCTGCAATTATACCTATGCGGGGATTCACAATGTGTAGATCTGATTGTTCTTTAATTTGTTGAATACTCACGATTTTGAGTTTGGCGTTCGTTGAGGTTATTTTTAAATGTTATGACGTTTAGTTAATCGTCGCAAAATTGCCAGTTTCCTTATGAAACATATTTGAATCTTAAGATAGTGATTAGATAATAGAAGAAGGTTAATCTCTATCTATGTATGAAAATTAGTTGAAATAATGATAAGATATCTTCTTCACAAATATCTCCTCTTAAAAAAATGTGTTGTTAAATGTTCTTTATAAGGAAATGAAATATATTTGTTCAAGAAAAAAAATTTCAAACCTATTTTCTGGAATGAGAACATTTTCATGAGGAAATCGTATAAAATCCATGCTGTAATAGGCAAAAAGTAGTTGTGAAGATTGTAAACGATTTTCTAGGTATTTGTTATAGACTCGTCAATTACACTTTTAACTCTTTTTTTTATTTTGAAAAGAACCTTTAAACATTCAAGACTTAAAACAAGCACCAAGCATTCATGACTTCGTATTCGTACTAAGGAACCACCTCCAATCTATCATTCTTTTTGTGCTATTGAATTTGACATTTTAAAACATCAAACGGGTCCAAAAAAAGAAATGAACTTTAAAACATCAAACGGGTCCAAAAAAATTATTACTTCAAAACTTTTCTTGAGATATACGGATACGATACTTAAAAAACCGTTTATAAACATGTAAAATTGGAACAACTTTATACTTTTACTTAGTTGAAAAGTAAGATATGCCTATACTACACCTCTTAACCTTTTTAACGGTCGATGCATATATTTATTAGTTTATCCTGCATATTTACAAGATAAAATGCATGAATGTCAAGGAAGCACCTTTAAATTTACAAAAAATGTTAAAAATAATTATGGAGAGCGCTGTAAAATTTAAAAAGAAATCCTTGAAACATAATAACGGCTATTCTAACGGGAAAAAACCACCGTAAAACACTTAACACTTGAAAAAAAGATTCCGAAATCCGTTTCCACAACACCTAACCGCACGTTCTGCCATCGGCATGACAAAACGAACCCATCTTCGGGAAGGAATAAAAAACCGCATCACGACAAATCCATTCGTTTCCCTCCGTGCCTCATCTTCACCCTACGCCCACTACTCTCGCTTCTTCTTCCCAACACTTCGGAATGGTCGGTGGTAGCTCCTTTTTCTACCTGTTGTTGTCCTTAGCTACTGGAACAAGACATTTGGGATGAATTAAGACATTTTGTGTGTAATGTTTGGAATTTTGTCGGGTATGATTTGTGTATGTATGTATAGTACACGTTTATATGGATTTATCGACTTTGTCCTCATGGATGTGTTCAGTTCTGATTCAATTCAGAAATACCTATGCATTTGGTAGGATAAATAACCTATGATTAATTAGTGTTCTTCTCTTATTTTCTTGTATACTTTACCACGGCTTACTAGATACTATACAGGCTAGCCGAGTACGGTAATCATTGAAAATCCAGAGGGCAATACTTGACAAACTGGCAAAGTGTTGAAGGCGGTGGTTGATATAGGTAGGACTTACAACTCGGCTAGCCTGCTAGTAAAACTCGGCTAGCCTGTATATAGTATCTAGTAAGCCGTGACTTTACTTAAGAGTGCGAGAGACTAAGAAAGAGAAAATGAGAAAAAGAATGAGAGAAGAGGAAAATAGAGACTACAAATCATTTTCGGAAAATACTCATCGTCTGCATATTTCAGCCTATATCGAAGGGCTGCATTTATAAAAACAAATAATCACACGGATTCAGAAATCTCTCCGTATTAATAACTCTATCAGCAACAAAAGATCACAGACTGGCAGATGCGCATAGCCCCGCCATGATAACCATCACAACCCTTCACGACTCGTCATTGCGAAAACATCAAAGTCAAGCGGAATTTTAATTTCCCGTCGTCTTTGTTTTCTCTTTTGCATCGGGGGGAGGGGGCATCATTTCGGAACAAAAGGGTTCAGAACGTGCCGCCACGGAAGATCAAGAGCGTGAACTACGCCTGCGCGGAGGGGGTGACTTCTGTTTGTTGAAGATTGTGAACAATGCGTTCATTAGGAGCAGTGAGTGCGGCTGGGTTTTTTTTTTTTTTTTTTGCAATGGATTTATTGCTAAAGTGTGTGTGTGTGTTGTGGTGATTGGATAGTTGTTGCGCCATGATGTCACAAGTTAAGGGCGTTTGACTCGTGGAGGGATAACAATGGGGGATTATTATGAGGGTCCTGGGGATTGTAATGGGGCACAGGACATTTAAATTAGGATTTCACAATGGTGGAAACTTAGAGAATGCTTAATTTGATCAATCATTATAATTTTAGAGCGTTTAATGTCGTAAATTTGACTCTAAAACATGCATACATGATTCGAGAGTAAGTAAGATTCGAGATGAATGATAAATTCTTTAGTAGATATGATAGTCATACAATTCATAGTTTTAAGTGGTCGTCGGTTCAGTCTCCTTCTTAAAGTATTCCGAAAAACTTACAAAACAAATAGTGCATGCGTTGTCCCTTGGTTCAGCATGGAAAATCTCTTTGACTTGAATTGTATTGCGAGGCCCTTATTTTTAAATGCTGAGCATATTAGTTCAGTACCCTAATTTTTGTTTGGTCTTTTACTAGAGTAGTAGTTGAGAAACTATTCATAAAATATACGTAGTGCCTTTTAGGTACACTATCAAAAACGTTAACCAAGTACAAATTTATCGTATTTCACATTTCACAAACACAATATCGTCAATTAAAACAAAATATCCACGTTTAAGTTTTTGTGTAAACGACGCAAACCTTCGAAAACAGTGAATTATCCGCATTAGATTGAGCAAAACACGAATGCAAGACACTCCAATACACAAACGCGTGCATTCCTCTTATTACTTAATTACTCTTTTCTGTTCAAACCTTTTTACACATAAGTACCACTATAATTCCTAACTTTAACATTTTCTAAACAATACAACTCGAAAAAGGGCTCCCATATCCTACACAGCAGTCCGAAACCATTCCGAACTCAATGCTTCAAGATCGCTTATCGGCCTCCCCGGGCCGCTTCCCGCCCCCTCACGACCTGCCCGGTAGCCCCAGTCACGCCCCGCACGACCAGCCCCGGCTACCTGCTGCCACCGCCCTCCTTCCCTCCCTGCAGACGATTTTCTGCCTCTGGAGATGAGCTGCGCATCTCCAGACGGACATGCGGGTATAATATGTGAAGGGGTAATATAATGAGATGGTGGTTGTGTTGTTTGGGAAGACTGTGGGAAAATTAGAATTAGAGGATTTGTTTATGTTAGAAAAGGTTTTATGGAAATTATACGAACTGTTTAGAGGGAAGGTGACTTAAGTCCAAAATTACGAAATTTGAAAAAAGCAGGGATTATGTTTTCAGATCTTTATAGTGTTTTTTTAGATCTTTTATCTCGTATAGTAGTTGTATAATTGGTCTATGAACATTCCCAAAAATGCCTTATACAGAGGAACTACACATCGTTGTAGAAATTATTTAATTTTATTTTAAATTAAATTCGTTGAGTAGCATAAGAAATATTTTTATTGGTGCCCAAAAATATATTCACCTCTAATATTACTACACTAAACATATTTGAGTGGTTTCTATATTTCTTTCTGTATATCTCTCTGTGTCCCTCTCTCACTATCTACCATCTGTATTATCTCTACATCTATCTCTACTCTAATTCTACCCCTTTGTGCTCCCTTTTCTCTCTCAAACGTTATAAATTAAGAAGCTAATACAAACAGCGTATCCTTAAATCTTTACCACAAAGTAGTTTAAAGTTTAAAGCGTAATAAGTTTATGTTAATAATAATTTTGTGTAACAAATAATCAGTTCCTTAAATTATAAAAATTTAACGTTGTCCCGAAAGTTAAGATAATTTTAAAAGTTCTTTTATTTTAATTTTGATGAAATGTTAAATCTTTAAAGAACATGAACGGGTTTTTGTTAAAGTTATAATTAATGTCATTTATTGTCAATCGAAATAAACGGAACAAAATCAAAACTTTTGCTAATAGTAGACATTTTTAGATTATTCAATTTTAGACATATTCGTAATAACTTCAAACTTTTTATTAACGAAATATTGCTTCCATTTCTTGTAATAAGTATAAAAAAAGCAAACTATGAATTTTTGGATTCAAAGCAGAAGGTAGAAAATTTAAGAGAAACGTAGTAGAGGTTCAGAGATATCACAATCCATGTACTATGGAAACTTGTTATTTTATTAATTACAACGAATTCCAATGCGCACATATTTGTTTTCGTACATCAGCTCAAACAAAAGTTTAAGTGCCCAGAAGGCTTGCAGAAAATTAAACCCCCAGCCGGCGAGGGTCAAGAGAAAGTTCGAGCCACCCCGAAAGAACAAAGAGAAAAGGGGTGGAAGAAGATGCATGATCTCGGACGAACCACCATCTCAATTAGAGTATCCCATCTTATCTCGCAAACAAAGAATTAAGCCGTAAGTCCGGGTTCCCAACACGAATCGGAGGAGTGGAAAACAAAAAAAAAACAGGATCATCCCGAGCAGTTGGTACTACAAATCCTTATACTTTTCTTTTTCGGTAGTCACTGCACGACTTCTTTCGCAATGCGCAGAAGCGAAGTGAAGTGATTGGGATCGCGATTTGCAGGTAACACCTCTGCTGGATGTAAGTGGAATTAGTAGTGTTGCGTAGGGGCTATTAGTGGAGTTGGAGGATCCGGGCTTTGTCTTGAAGGGAGGGGGGATTTTGTTCCGTTTGTGGGTGATTAGAGATGTTTCTGATGAAATTATTTTTGAAGCGAGGAATCGAATGCTGTATTTCTAACGTAACGGTTCAAAACAGTGGCAGCTCCCATCACGGATTCACTGCTCTTCGTCTGGCCGTGTCGTGCCTTCCAACCATCGATGCTGATGTCAAATGGGTGAATTTGTCTCTGTATATGTTTATTATGCTATTTCCGTATTTCACTCCTCATAATTGAATTTCACTCCTCCTAAAAAAAAGTCAAGGAGCATTTTTATTCCTCCAAAACAATCCTAGGAATAACACTGGCTCCAAGTATTCCATCTGTAGATTGATTGAATTGAAGGAATATAATTGAATGTTTGTAGTGCAGAAAAGAAATGAAATTAAATGATTACTTTATGTGTTCAGAACTGTTAAGTTTCACTGTAAATCTCATTCTGGGTTATTTTATACACGGAATCCTACTTGATTATTTTAATTAATTCGTTAGGATACATATTTTCTCCATACATTATTAAATTTCTGAATAAAATTGATATGATTTCGTTTTGGAATTCGTTTTTTTTTGAGGGAGCTATAAAAGATAGCACCTTGTAAAATGTTTTTCATTCTTACCTGTTTTCAATAATAAAAATTCAAATACATGAATCCACAATTTCTCAAATGTGCTTTTATTCAAAATAAATAACTAATATGTCTTCTTTTAAACTACAATATATTCTTCATCAAGCAAAATTTTTAAAGAGAAAATTACGCTAATAATTTGTAATGTAAAGTCCCTTTCAATTTTGAAAATGAAACTTCCTTTACTCATTTAAAGCCACCTTGCTCAAATGTAAGGTACATAAATCACGCAAATTTTTTTGTAATCAAAGAACCTTTTACTTTTTAAAGTACATGTAAAAGCAGGGTTTATAAATGTTTTTCCACATTTCCATACGCAGAACCTAAACTAATTATACTGACAGACATATCAGAACGAATGGATGGGAACTTTAATCACCACAAGTCCTACACTCTCTAAACAACTTCATATCACCACAACATAAATGCCTCTAACAAAGAAAAACATAAAAAAAATCTTGCCTTGCACACAAAAAAAAAAACAGTAAATATTGACTCTAAATTAAAGCCACAACGAGCACGGACAACCCCACCGATCGTGATCGGCATCGCTTACCACGTCCTTTTCCATTATGAGATGCGGTCTCACTTTCTCTGCCATACATAGAGAGAGAGGAGCAGTGGAGAAAAAACCGCTAGGGTCACATCCAATTAACGCAGTGACATCGGGAGCTCAATTTGCTGTGCTTGCAATTGGACTGTAAGATGGATGATGATGAAGCTGTAAAGAGAGCATTAAGCTACATGCCGAATGGAGGTGGTGGCAGTTTAACGCCCGACTCTTTCTTCGAGTGGGAAATTGAGATGGGAAACGCGGTGCTGAGAACGATAGTGGGCTAAGTCTGAAATTACAAAAGCATTAAGTCTGGGTTCTGTTAAGATCCTTTATATCGTTATGTATAGTGCTGTCCTTTAAAAACTACCCACTCCAAATTGTACCCTAAAAACAACCCATTGAGATTTTTTAATTAAATAATTAAAATAATTTTACCATCTCATATACCCTGTCCTTCTATGCCTTTTAGCGTGTCAGGGATGTAAAAACTGGTCAAAGAACGGTTTATTTACTTATTTTTTAAACAAGCTGAGATAATGTAGATTTTTGGCAAAAAATGTGCTTCAGATTTACAGATTTTGTAAAAATGTATGTTATAAAGATTTTAGAGCATTTTTCGCGCGTTTTTATGTTATCCCATTACTATGAGAATAAAATATTAAAGTTTTAGCTCAGTCCGCCAATTAGAGTCCTTCTAGGAAAAAGTGTTTTTTTTTTCTAATTCTTACTTGACTGCCAATTTGTAATGGATAGTTGGAATTAAAAATGCTTAGCACTAAATGTTAGGGAGGATGAGCCGCTAGTACAGTTTTTTGTTCGATTTAATTATCCTTTTTATTAAGCTTTTAATGAAGAAAATATGAAACAGTGGGTTTTTTTTTAAAGGACAGCACTATACTGGTCTAAATAGTCAAATTTCAACAATTGGCCGGTGAGAGCTCCTCAAAAAGGGTTTTCTCCATAGGAACAACATAGAAGCTGCTTCAGAAAACCTTCAGAGACTTAAGTTCAGTGGACGTATGCCATTGTTACTCTGAGAACCTAGAATTTAGGGAGCGGAGACTGCATAATTTTTCTTGAGAAAGACTGGTGATGATTGCTGTTATCGTCCAGTGTCTTTCCCGTTTAGTTCGTTTTTCATGGCAGGAATACAAATCTATATTCTTTAGAATTTTAAAGTGAGGATCTAATTTTTGTGGAAGTTTTCACTGGACATTGGCTATTGTAAAAGGGAAAGGTTTTTGCCATCACGTTGAATTTTTTGTATAATTCGCGATGAAATGCTAGAGTTGATGTTCATTCATCTCATTATGATTTTTTTTACAAATTATCGGGATTATTTTTTCCCTCTAGTCCTCGAAGTCCCGAAAAGAAGTTTCTTTTCCTCATTTAAACTGAAAAAAATAAAAGAAGATTTATAGGTATACATTATGAGACTTTAAAAATTATGTAAAAATGTTAAGTAAGCTGTACAAAAGTCAGCTAGGTTGATATTTTTTAAAACATGAGCATGAATACTTTATTATCTTGATGCTTTTTTAGTCTCAGTCCCAATTTGAAATTTGTGTGGTACCCCTTTCAAAATATGTAACTTTAAGAAATACGGTTCTCCACTCTTTATATAGGCTTCTTTCTTATCGTTTAACTCATTTTCTTTGGAAGGATACATAACATGCTTCATTCGATACGCTATGAGAGGATTCTTTTGGGTCAATAACTATAACAGGCTTACGGTCATCATTACTACTGTGACCCAAATGGACTCGGACACCCAAGACGAAACACTCTTTCAATATTTTCTAGAAGTAACGAACATAAAAAGGTAGAAATGGGGTAAATGTGGTCATTTGGTGGCCTTTGGTCCTTTCTATTTCCAAAACACCCGTTATTCCTACGCTTCGGATGATGTGAGATCTATGGGGGGTTCCGTAACATCGAAGGGAGTATTGCAGTGGGAGTGGATCACGCGCTCGAGTTACAATTGAAACGGAAAAGGCAGCTGTTTCGCTTGATTTTCGGCTTTGTGTCACCTCACGATGGATACAATTTGGTCAAAAAGTCACGCGGAACGTCATTTGCAGTCTCGTGCACACGCGTGATTTTGGATTTTGCACGAGATTGGTCGGATTCATTCCCATCACGTATCTGCACACATTTCCAGCTGTACTGGGAGGGATTGTGACTAAATTCGAGAAATTAGATGTGAAACAATTAAAGACTATCTTTGGCGGTTTCAATTATTTGGTAATAACGATTATGATCGGTAATGATGGTTTAACATAAAACATAAACTTTTCCTGCAGTAGAAATAGAAATTTATTGATGGTAACTAAATATAGCTTCTGAATAAACAATTTGATCAAATTTGTTATGAAATACCAGACCTAGGTATGAGAAAAACATCAAGAATCTACAGTACAATAACGTTTCCCTGAATTTACTACCAATCCAACACATTGTAAACATCAAAACAAGTGACATTCTGCATGTCTTCAAGGGGCAATTTTCCAGAACATTACCTTTACCTTTTGATACAAAATTTTGGGGATTTTCAAAAAAGTATCGCTCAAGATCCCCTTTTGGTGTTTCTGGGGGAAGGGGGTCCTCCCCCAGAAAAAAAATTGAAATTTTACCTGAAAAATGAGTTTTTACTCATTTTGAGAATCTTTTTGTGTCCAAGGGGCACTGTCAGGAGCCCCCCTTGGATCCGCTCCTGCATACAGTTGGATAAATTCTGCAAGGAGAAACGTCATAACAATCCCACCATTAAGTTAAACGCAACCGATCTTTCTCAACCCAAACAATAATTTCCTAAAAAGATGCTTCCCTCGCACTTCTTACCCAACCTAACCACCCACCGTTGTTTCCCATAACAATAACACAAACAAACCGTTGCCCAAAACATCCGAAACCCAGAGCAACTTCCCCAAAAAAGTGTCCGAAAGGGCTCTTTCCATCCGGCGGCGATTCTCACGAGAAATGGAGTCTGCTCCCTCATGCATTGCGCAGTGGCCCGAGGGGGCGTCCACACCGGAGCATCTTCTCTCCCACGCCGAGGGGGGTGGACGCATTGTCTCACGTCTCGCTCGCTGCTGATTGCCCCTCGGGCTGGATATAACAGGTGGAAGGGATAGTAGAGGGATTGGGCGTATTTCGGTTGATGAGGATTTTTTATCAGGTTTATTACAGTCTCAGTTTTAAAAGAGGTGGCACTAACTCAATGGGATATTATGGTACTATTCCATTATCTCCCCCTTTATATATCGCACAGCTGTTTTAGGCGCCAAATATTCAAATGTTGACGAATTTTCGATGTTCCCACCGATTAAGATTTATATTATTAATTAATTTTAGCATGGATTCGGGTTGGTTCCCCTTGATAACAAATATGTTTTTTATTGTTCATTATTATTTGTTTTTAACAATGAACATAAAGATTAAGATTTTATTCGGCTGGTTAACTGTTTTGGACGATATTTGTAATAAACATGCTTGTGGTGATTTTTCAAAAGAATAGTATAGTACCATTTCTAGACAAACAAGTTTCGAGAAAAAAACGATTTTAAAGAGTTTCTGTTACTCCCGAAAGTAGGATGTAATTTACTCTCTAAAATAAAAAAGTCGATACTGTTTGTAAACCTAATGGTTGGATAAGAACCACTTTAACAATAAAGTATAATTTGCCACTGTAAAACTTTGCAAATAAATGGCAAATCTGACGATTGCTTGAAATTCTCTTAATAAAACCAAATCGCAAATAAATCACTCCTCCTTCATCGAACTGGAACTGATTACAAAAAAAAACCCTGTCATTCAAGGAGATTAAGACAGGGACAGGAAAGAGACCCCCAACGGACGGTAAGGAACGCAGGTGATACCTCGCAGTCGTTTCAAAAGCCCATAGCGTCCCTTTAACCCCATGACCCAGACAGTGCTCCAGGAAGAGCCCATAAGCGCCGTTGCAGTGCAGGAAACAGGTGGGGGTCAGCCATCGGTGACCGCCAAAAGATAGCTTCCGACAGATGTCACGGTGCGGTCAAGACGATCCTTGTACCGCACGCGACCACTGCCTCCCACACTCCAGGGTCCGGAATGGTGAGGAGGAAGCGGAACCACCGGCAAACAGAAGTGTGTTTGGGATTCTGTGATGATGAGTCTTTTTACAACTAATATGTGATCCCTGCATCGTGTTCCTCCCTTTTTTTTTGCTCTGTTGCAGTCATTCTATAATGTTATGTACTTAAAAAAGTATGCTTAAAAATATATAAATTCAGTGCCTTGAAAGACTTGATGGTTAGAAAATAATCATTGATATTTACTTTAGGGTGTTTCTTTACCTCAAATTTCAGCATCTTGAAATTTTCTAGATATTTTGAACTTCAATTTATTTTTTACGTACAATGTGTATTGTAAAGTTTGTCCTTTTCAAATAGTCTATTTGAATGTACTATGCTTAATTGTTTATACCAAAAATTACTTATAATTTCACTAGGACATTTATGCAGATAAAACTCTACTTTTAAATAAATAAACGATCAATGAAAGCAAAAAAAAAAAAATCACCTTGCGTAAACCTATTTATTGAATATAAACGTTTAAATTATCCTCTATTCATAATCCTCTATATTCATGCAACAAAATATCTTAGACCCTTTAACACTAGAACGACGGGATGGGCTTTTTTGGCCCATCGAGCTGTTTGCGGCTTAATCATTTCAACTCTAATCAACCGAATGGCTTGAAATTTTCTGACTTTTCCTTATTTGGTTCAATTAAATTGCATACCAAACCGTTTTCATTTTAGTCTCATAGGAGCAAAGATAGCGAACCGTATACCTAGAAAGACGGAGCGGGCTTTTTTGGACCGTACACCTCTGCTGTGTTTTCCTTGCTTCGTTCCGCTCGTATTTCCATGAAATTTTCCTATAGAAAGGGGAGGGGATCTTCTTTGTTTGTTATCTCTTACAAGTGTTATCTCTTTCAAGTTCCATTCAATTCGATTCGGTTTAGAACGCCCCTTTCTCAATTGGGGTTGTTGTCGAGGGGTGGACGTTTCAAAGGATGAATTTATGGTGCCCACCATAAAGATAAAGGTTCTCACCATTGAATTTCGGTCAACAAGGTGACCAATAAGGTTTGTTTCTCACAAAAGAAATACATTTTACAACTTGAACTGTACCAGCTGTTTTCCTTGAATGGGGAAACTGCTAACCTTCATTCCCTGTTGAGGCATTGAAAATGATGCGTTGTGAAGTGTACCCAGCCATACTGGGGAAAAGAAAGGAACTTAACAACTGACAGCTATTTTACAATATAAAAACTGTGTGAAAAACTAAAATCCCAAGCAAAACTAGCCTGGTTGGAACACTTAGAAGAAACCGTAGAGAGGTTCCGCCAACTGCAAAATTATTACAACAAAATCTTTATTCAACAATTGTTTACTTAAAAAAATAAAGACAACCTTAACTGCACAACACCGTATTATAGATAACTAGAAGGAAAAGAAAAAGCCGGATACTGTAGCTTACTACAACGAAACTAAGTATGGAATTGACATCATTGTGGATCAAGTGATACGACTGTATAGCACCAAATCAGGCTGTAGCTGTTGGAAGGTTGGCCTATGCATGTTTTCTATAACATATTAGATATCTCTGCTGTAAATGCATGGATCTTATACAAGGTAGTAGCCGGAAAAAAGAAATTAAGTCGTAGAAATTTCATCTTGAGATTATGTGAAGAGCTCCGTGCCCCTTATATGTCTGCCAAAGAAACAACCATTTCTACCATAAAAAGGGGGAAAAAGCATAAACAGAGAAGACAGCAGTGACAAAAAGGGTTATATGTAGAATTATAAGTATCCTGTAAAAGGAAACCATACATTAAAGACTTGTTTCGACAGTAAAAAATTGGTTTGTGGAAAATGCGCATTTAGAGAAATGCTTTGTATCCATTGCTCCAAATGTGCAAAATACGAATAAACAGGTCAGTTTTAAAAAAATTTGCTTTATATATTGAATGGGTTTTACTAATTATTCCTACCAGTATCATTTATATAGAGTAGCAACTCATTTATCAGATCTATGGAAAAAATATAGCCAAAGCACTTTTCATGCCCATAATTACAATTTATTTTAATAATTAAAAATTATAAAATCCTATAGAAATCTGAAGATTGAGTCCCTATCTTATACTCTAACAGTTATTTATATGATATTATTACATTTTAGATGTATAATTAGCTCCGTATGCAAAAAATCAGAGATGGGCCAAAAAGGCCCACTCAGTCTTTCTAGGTATACAGCATAGTGCCGTCTTTCTAGTGTTAATCAACAAATAACCTCTATGTTTCTGGTTTTATAATCAATTTTCAATCAAGCTCTCTCATCTCCACCTGCCCAGATCTTTCCCAACACCGCATACCACCCATCCATGATATACGACACCAAAATTCATTTCCCGACGATAATGAATCCCTAAAACAAGAGAAGAACCCCGATAAAATTATCACCATTATTATCCTTTAAGGATGGGTCCAAATGGAATTCGGCAAAAATCCCATCTTCTCCCAACGAGCAGTAAATCATTCCAGACAGTTTCAATTTACACTCTCGGCCCAGAGGTGACTAATAATAATTTCTGCTGTTACGCCATTAATGGGGATCTCTTGTGTCCCCCGAGGAAGCATGGTCCACGACCCCTGCGCGACAGATGTTAGGGGTGGGGTGGGACGATTAAAAAGAGAAGGCGCGTAAACGGCGGCTAGAGAAAGGAAGGATCTCGTCGGTGTGTATCCTGTCTTATATTACACGGAGGTTTGATTTCTTCTTTTTTTAGTGGTGGCCAGAAATAATTAGTTTCCTTCGGTCGATTTTTTTTTATGGAGGGAATGATGAAGGTCGGTTAGGTAGTTTTGGGATGGTGGTTTAAAGGAGATTGAATTGGATTTCAAATAATTAAGGTCCACTTGGAGTTATTATGAGTTATTTTCATTAAAAAATCAAGACAAAATTAGACTAATATTTTCAATGAATGTTATTCTGAAAGTGTTGTTGATCATTGTTTTCAACCTATAATTCAATGAGGAGTTAAAGGGGGTTTGTAAAGGTAATATTGTAGTGCCAGAATTCAAAATCTAAAGCAAAAAATAATGAAATAATAATTTACATAAGTTTAGCACATAGTTAACGAAAATAAAATTTATATACGTTATTAACGACTATACAAGAGGTTCGGAAATTTATATAAGAATTTTTAGGGGGAAAGGAGAAAAAGTTAAGAACCACTGCTCTGGGATCTTAGTAATATTAAGTTTCTTCAAAAAAAAATGTTAAGTGTAAAATTTATCCAAGCCAGAAAGATAATATTATGAAATAAACTGAAAGATTTTCGTTGTTAGGTACTTTTTTTTATTTAAAATTTAAATTTGGTATTCATTTTAAATTAAAACATCTACTATGCTATGTTATTCTAATATAAAACATATTTCAAGTTTGGAAGATTGTTTTAAATAGAGAGATATTTTTGCAGATTTTTTGTATCAGAGTTTATTTTCCCAAACTTCCTATAAAACATATTTCCTATTCAAGATCCTTTTTCTTATCATCAGCACATCAACCATGTACGAAAACTGCGCCAATTCAGTTTAATTTTCCCATCAAAAGAACAATCTGTTTGACTTTCGCATCCGATATTTGCCTTTCGAGATACAGCTAACCATCTCATCAACTCTATTTCCACATCCTGGTTATTTGCAGCACTAAGCATCCGTTGTTTATAAATTCACGGTGGTATCGCTGCGAAAGGGAAAAAAAATAGCTCCTATACCATCAAAAAGTGAAATTATTTAAAACGCTTTACAACCAACAATAGAGTTGTTTACTACCCAACGCCAAAACATGTATGTCAGCACCCATTACAATAATAGGCGGTCCATCGCGGTGAACCCATCACATCCTGGTCAAGCGATATCCGGCGATATTTTCGTTCGACACTTCCAAAACGTCCCGAGGGCTCCTCCGAATTTAGCAGCTCGGAAGAACAGTGGTTCAAGTCATAAAGTACTAAATTCAAGATGAGTAAGGGTTTAGGTTTTGATTTAGATCCTTTATTTAGAGTGGTACAGTTGTCTAATTGGCTTCTAAGAGCAGCTCCAAGTATGTCTTCTCCATCAGCAAAGTAACACAGGCACTGTTTACAGAAAACCTTTAATTATCCAAAGCTAATTTCTACGGACTTATGCCACTATAGCTCCCAACAGCTCTTGGCACCTGCATGTCGCTATCCACTCGACGGTAAAAAAAAGAAACCGCTAGGGAGGAGAGAGATGGAGAAGAAGAAAAAAAAAGAGATCAAGAAGGAAGCAGGTAGTGAGCATCATCCATGTCAACGTCCTTGAAAAACCAAAAAAAAAGTGCGAGAGGTCCATTCTCTTCATTTGAAGGAAAGGAGTTATCATTTGGAAGCATCTGAGTCATTGAAGGGTGGGGCCGATGACACGAAGATGGCTCTTGTTCTTCAGTCCATTGACACTCGATCTGGAGCAGGAGAAAGTGGATCGCGTGGTTTTGGCAATGGATCGCCACTGGATGGTGATGGTGATGGCTTTTATCGTCCATTGATTGCATTTTGGAAGCCGTAACTGTCCTGCGCGATTGCCATGTTCGCTTTTTCACGCTTTGAATTAAGCCGTTGAATGTGGTGTTCTCGATTACCTTTTTTGAGGGAGTTGGTTTCTTTGAGGCTGTGATGCAATTCGAGGTTTTGATATTATAATCGTTGGGATAAATGAATGACTGAACTCGTATTTTATCAATGAAAATGCCACGGTTTTTAAAAGTCCAGTGTTACGTTCAAAAGGCAATTAAAATTACCTAATAAAAAATTGTAAATAAATGACGTTGAACAACAACTTGGGTAGGTATTTTATGTTGGTTTTTTTTAAGTTTAAAGAGATGTGTTTGATTACTTTAAAAATAACTCATTTAATATTTATTAGATCTTTTAATTTTTTATGCATCGTTAACTTTTTTTCTCATTCTAAGTTCTTCACTTTTCGTGTGTGTGCTGAAATTTAAGACATAAAGAAATGCTGTATAATATTGTAATCTAATATAATATTCATACTGATATTTATATTAGAAATAATAAAGGTGATTCAGTGGGATGAGTTCCTTAGTAGGAAGATTAAGAAAAACTTAAAATTATGATACAAAGTTCGGTAAAAAAAATTATTAAATATAATTTGTGTTCTTTTCTTACTTATTTGTTATTGTAATAATCTTTAAGGAATAAATACTAATAACTACAGGGGAAATTTACTGACATAATTTAAATTATGGTATCGGCCAAATTAGGGTAAATACATTTACATTCAACTAAAATAATAGAATACAAACTTTAAGTAAAGTCTAAATTCATATCTTTCCTCGTAACATAAATATTACTATTTCTAATTGATCTCTGATACAATACTTAGTTGTTCAACAAAAAAAATGTTAGTCAAACATTAGTTTGGCTACATTTAACTGCCTTTGAGTGACTTGGTCAACTCATAATCCCGTAACCCATGATGTCATTTCTGTTTCTCTCAAATCCGTTGTTAGGTTTTTAGAGCTTCGGGGTGTGACTCGTTCGATTAGTATGTCAAACTTTATACAGATGGTTAAGATCCATTTAAGATTACTCTGAATGACATCTTGAGGAAGTGTTTTCACTCCATCGGCGATCCTGAGCTAATTGATGGTTAGCGAACATGTTGTGCATTTGATGTGGCAGCATTGTCAGAAAATGAAGTTGTTTGTTTATCAAGTGATGGAGAACTGTTTACTTTCTCATTATGGCCTGTGTTCTTTATGCGACACGAACTGAGTGTGGACAGTTTAGATTTTTACCTTTTTCAAGCTGTTAGAAAAATTAAAATAATTTACTCTTAATGCATTAGTAACTGTAAAAATATTAAACAAACAAAACAAAATAAAGAGTTTTTTATTTGGGATTTTTTTTAAAGTTTGAACGAAACTGCAGTTCTAATGTATAATATTTTGTTTATTTCTGAGGGTAGAGCCATAACCTTTATTACTATATTTATATTTAAAAACTTATATTTCTCTACTTGATTTCTGATTCTTTAATTTGAAATTACGTAAGTGTTAATAGTTTGAAAAGAATAATGAAGGTACTAAAAGCCTATAGCACTTTTTTTTGCATAGTTGGCACTTTTTTCTTCATTTAATTTTCTACGAGAAATTCTAGATCATTATGCTGCAGGATTGTGGGAACATGATTTATTTTCACACATCCATGGAGTTTGGCATATATAACAACAAAGACAGTAAACATTCTAACAATTTAATTCAAATCACTGTATAAAATAAACAAACCAAGAACTACTGAAAAATTGTACTTCCCATTACCGCTTCCTGTTTTCATCAGCAAAAAAAAAACCACTTCAACTATAGAATTCGGAAGTCGAAACCAAAACAAAAGGGAAACGAAACCAGCTTCCCGAAGGGTACGAAAGGTGCAAGTTTAATTAAATAATGCTTTGTTCGGGCTCATTTCTCACCCTTCGATTCCATTAAAACAGAGAAACGGCAGAAAAAGACATTTAAACACGTGCTGATTGCTTCCAGAAATTCAAATGACATTGTCGGTGCGAGGTAAGGAGCTCTATCAAATAAACATTGGGGTCAATTGAATGTTGCACCAAGGTGAGATTCGGCCTATTCGGACAAAACCGAGGACTATCAAGGCTCTCAAACGTGATGGGGTGTATCCTTTGACGTCCAATTGTGCAGCATCGAGACTTTTTTCTGTATTGTCAACGATCTTGCATTTGAAACGACCGTAATTATGATGTGCCATTATACTTTGAGGTGAGGTAAGCAGGGATGAAGGTTAAGTTTAAAACGAAGAGTGAGAGGAGAGAAACATTCATGAATTTTGATTTCCTCATTTAAATGAGCTTAAGAGTTTTTTGAAACGCCGCCGTGACCTTTTTATGGAGGTGTATATCGGCTAATAAAGCTTCTAGTTACTGTGTAGTGAAAAAAAAATTGTAACATGAGGTCAAGTTTCTTTTTTATGAATGGAGTATGGGAAATGAAATGAATGGAGCCACAGGGAAAGTTTTTATAAATTTGCATTTTAATGAAACGCCCTTAATCGTATTAAGTATAGTAATAACAAACAACAAGTATAAAATATGATACTTGAATTATCGGTAATCATAACTCTGAATGAATGCAATGTTCCCATATACTAAAGAAATATGGATAAGAAATCATGAGATGTTAATTGACGTTCAAACTTCGTCTTGTTATTTATCTTTATTTTAACTTACGAATAATTTAATTAAGTTTTTCACTGCAGTTTTAATTGCAAACACGTTTGATATCCCATATAAAACTAAATTTTGCAAAAAAAAATGTTAATATAAATATTTTTTTTATGTTTTAACCTAGCTAGTATGAATCGGTGACTTTATTAACCAAATGATCTTTTAAAAAATCATTGTAAAAATATTTAAAGTTTCAAAAGTAAAAAAATGTTTACTTTTAATTGAAATATACTTTACGCTTCCCCCCTATTTTTTGTACCTATTTCTCATGTACTACAAAAAACATATTTGTTTTAAAAAATTCATTCATTTTCAATTGTATACCGAGAAACATAAAATTTAAATAAAATATCCTCATTACCAAAGAGTCCCCACACCCATTTTCAAGTTACACTATAACTTTGACACTCGCTTTTCTAATTTATTACACATTCGAATTCATTTAAAAATTTATCCACGCTACTTCGATTTCAACTGTCCACTCTCAACAAACTGCTTTCCATTCAAACCACCACAGTGATCATTTCTCAACTGCGCTATACATTTGAAACTATACAACAGAACTATGTAGCTGTTAGTTAACGTCCAAACTCATCGCACTCTTAACCATATCTCTTTTTGATTGATGTACTGCTCTAGCAAAAAAGATGCAACCCGATATTTAATGAGGAAGATCCATTCCGGATGTTGAGGAGGCGGATCATTGCTGTTGCTCGTATAAGCCTGTTCTCATACCCGGATTCATCTCGATGTAATTATTACGAACAACGACCATCATCCACCTTCTCCTTTTATACGAGTTTCATGGAAGGGACTCCGCCCAGAAGCGAGGTTTGACACTACTGTGACAGGATGCACTATCACTCTACGCTGTAAAATAAAAAACCTGTTGAATTTTTTTAACAGATAACCCTTAAATTTGCTGCCAGTAAATCCCTTTTATTTATTCACGGACCTTCTCTGTGTAAAATAACGGGATACAATGAAGCTTGATTATAGTTAGTTTCAAGCTACTGGCAAGATTTAATTCGTAAAAAATAATTTACGAGGTTGTAAACAAAAGCTTTCGTGATTTTTCGAAATTAAAAAAAAAAGGAAATAAAATTTTTTGAAGCCACTGGGTTGTTTTAATAGCTTTAAGTCGGCCAAGATTATAAACGCAATTATTCAATTTAATTAATAGCTGTCCTTAAAACTTCGTAATCACTTTTATAAACAATTTGTTTTTATTGAACCATAAATTTCTGCTTCGAAATTTTATAAAAATAACTGAAAGGCAGGTTTTAGTTTTATTGAAAACTTCTGTAAGCGCCGTTCTCTATGACAATATACTAACAAACATCCTTCAATATTTCAAATCACCTTCACATCACCTAAAAAACAGACCTACTGGAACCGGTCCGCAGCGGCCACACCAAAACGCTGTCCACCCGAATTTCGGACCCACCGATCTACCCTCATTAGCGCTTCGGACGATCGGGTTTCTTCACCCCATTCCTCTCTCGAACGAAATTCGTTAATTGATTCCTTTAGCGCTGGCCTCGATTGGGTCTCTCTTTTGGACCTCACCCTTTCATACAGTCTCTGTTGTGTGGGCTATTTATAAAAGCATCCTCTTGTTCAGAGAGTACCTACTGCAAATAAGGAAGAGAATTGGAAGTCGGATGGTTGGGGGGGTTTCATTTGTGCTTTCGTTGTGTTCGAAATAAGCACTGCTATCTCAAGGAAAACACGATATTAACGGATATCACCTGGTATTATAACGACAATTTTGCATTGTCACAATGTAATGTTGACGAAAGCTCATGTAATATCAGTTAACATCGTATGCTAGATGTTCAGAAAAGAAATGTTATGGTGCTAAATTAAACATTGTCACAATGTAATATCAACGTTTGGTCATGTAACATTCTCTATATGTTCATAAGAGCTAAAACGACAGTAGACATACAGTAGTGAAGACAAGATTACGTGAAAAAGGATTAGATAAACTAATTAGTAGAAAAGAATAAAAATTATTAAATTATCTTACCATTACTCGTTTAATTACTGCAATATAAGCTAAGTTCACTCTTTACAAGACAAATACTTCCATTTTCTATTGTGTTATTAAAATACTTGTTGGGCTCATCATTACAACAATAAAGTCACTTAACTCATAAAAATAATCTTTTCACATCCGATTCCTCGCAAGCACCAATCCATCAATTTAAATGATAATTTGTGACGGCAATCCACCAAATACAAACCACTTTTCCCTCCTCATATCCTGGGTATCCATCAACCGAATAATACCGGGTGTTGTAGGAACTCTGATTACAATAGGATGAAAAGAATATATTTAAAAAAAAACCTCGCATATAATTGAATTAAGTGGAGAAATTAAAATATCTGGGAAATATTGAAAACATCCATTTATGTGGTGTTTGATGATAAGGACAAACAGCTGGATGGGATGAACAGAATATCATGTTTGCGTATAACTCCAAAAGAATCATCCCTTAAGGTGTTCTAGAGCATAAAGGGTTCAATAATCGCTCCACCCTTCTTTAAAAAAACAACCCCGAAACCTGATCTGGTATTCTCGTTTATCATTTGGGTGGATTATTTTTTTGTGTTTTTTTTTAAATGTAAACCCAGAATGACTATTAACAGTAATGGAGTTAGTTTGGATTTAGAATGATGAAAGAAATCGTTTTAAAAATGTTATGTAATGGAATGAAGAGTACAAAAAGACAATAGATTCTCTATTTGAAATTTTTACTTCAGTTTCAGATTAACGTACTACCACCGTGTGTTTCAAAAGTTAACTAAAATTACATTATCAATTATTAAGCAATTTAAATGAATATTCGGTCTTATTTCTGCAAGTAGTATAGTTTATTTTTTAAATAAAGACATGGTGTTATTAATGTAACACTAAACTTGCAATTAAGCTTTGGTTCCTTCCTTCATATTTCTCATTTCGTTCTTTGCATAACAGACCAAAGTGATTGAATGAAAGAATTAGAGCTTCAAAGGCGAATTCTTTCGTCTAATACCCGTATAATAAGTACACATTGAAAGTTCGTAATCCTTAATCATGATGAGAAGAAAAAGCTATTTGGTGAGGTATTCTTTGATGGTCTCGGAAAGCAGCACCTTAAATTAATTGGAGCCTTGATAAATTGCACTTAAAATAACAGAAGCTCCAACTATTCAAGCATGGGCAATTGGGCATCCCTGGGGGGTATTCACACCTAGTCAAAGACGAAGATCAGCGGCAATCAGCGAATTACTCCGAATGGGGAAATCAATTTGCCCATCATAACAGCGAGCAGGTGTGAAAATTGGCCTCACACATTGAGTGAAAAGAAAAGTGAAAAACCTATGCCACAAAGTGAATCACTTAGATGGAACTAGTGTGATATTTCCCCGCAATAATCGGTGGTTGAAAAAATTCTGAATTGAATTTTAGTTAATCGATTCTTTTTGATCCTTCAAGAAGGGATTGGATGATTTATTATTATTAACACTTCGGTGAATCGATTTTTGCGGGGATGAAGCGAAAAAGTACCCGAGTGAAGCTCTATTAAACGCATACTTATATCCCCTAGCACCAAGGGTGTGATTATGTGCGGACCGGGTCCGTATAAATTGTAATTACTGGAATTGAATGTGTTCTCTTCTCCACTGTTTCTGCAAATGAGATTGATGTGCTTTTTTAATGGACATTTTGTGTTGGTTTCTGAGGCGAGGTGCGAAATGTTAGCGATTGTCTAAAGATGCCAGTTTATAATTTTTCATTTCTGCGGAGATTTTTATCTCTGTAGAAAGAATCTACCGCAGGTTCTTCCATAAAAGATGGTCTTATGTAGATTGCGGCGTTAGATAAACTCGGTAATCGTTCCGTTTTCTAGTTTTTAGTGGAAGAATGATTCTCCGTTTAATGCATGTCTTTTGCCTCAATTGCATGTAATTATGGCGGAATTATTAGGCTCGGTAGCTGAATCTTGAAGCCATCATCTTTCTTTGAATATTGCAGTTTTCGTCCGAAATCATAGCAATTAAGTGTAGAAAGTGGATCAGTCGGCTGAAATTTCCGAAGATTGTTGCTTGTTTTCAAATTTAAATGCTTTAAATTTATTTTATCGTGTATGTTTTTGAGATGAATTGGGTCTATGAAAGACTCAGGAGGAAAAAATATTCAAATCGAAACACATTCAAATGCTTTCCAATTTTGGTATTTAGAAACTATTATTTATAACTTTCTGATTTTCGGACTTATGTCGATATTGTATATATATTAAATATTGTATATTCGGACTTGTCGATATATATATGATGAATTCGGCAGTTTAAATTCAACAGAATTTTTTACAGATGGTTTCCTTAAGATTTAGTGACAAAGAAATGTTGAAAATATATTAAGGCTTTACGTCCAATACCCAATTTTTTACATCTCATTCCTATGTGTTATTAAAACTATTCATTAAGTTATTTTTTCAAATTCAGTTATAAAACAATAAAATTGCAATCGATGTGAGACATAGAAATATCATTATAAGTGTTTTGAAATCATCCCAGAGAGTACATTATCCTTATCATAATCTTCTTAGATGAGGTTATGAACAACACGTTGCCAATACACAAAAAGAAATAAATGATTTGCTGTGCTCCACCTTCACCTGAGACCCAATAATTTATTTTTAAAATTAATGACCAGTCTGAACCATTTAGAAAATTAAGTTTAGCCAACATCAAAACAAGAAAAACCCCAAGCTTCAACACTTTAATTTTCCCATCCAATTTCTTAGGTTTGGAAAAGGAGTTCCCTAAAAGAAAAGAAGCCAAAATTGCTTCTCCTCGTCTCTGAGAACTTCTATAAAAACAAATAACAGTTTTGCGAAACCCGACTCGCTTTGAATATAATGACATTCCGTAAGCTTGCACACAACACTTCCATTGGTGAGCAATGTCTAATTACGATTTAGAGGGGATTTCTGGACGCGGTTTATTAGTTGTCGATCGTTGACCTCGGATTCAGTGTAGAAATCGAGAGAGAGGATATGGTGAAATAACCTTAAATGTGCACGAGATGTTTTTATATTGAGGTTGTGGTTTGGGTGAATGTGTCTTATACTTTATTACTAAGTGTACTATCACAATCATACGATGCGACACATTTATCTTGTTTAAAAATATACTTTAATTGAAAATTGTAAATCATGGATGCAATAAGAAGTGGATGCATAAGTTTTTAGGAATAGATTTTTAAAAATTTAGACATGTATCATAATTTGTCTAAGTAAATGACCATTGCATGCTATTGGATAAACAAAGAGAGAATACTCAGTTGGATTACGATTGCAACTTTGTGCTAAGGGTTTTTAAGCCATTTCTTCAGCAACTGTCATCAGTGATGCATAAGTTTGATCATCATTAAGAATCTTTGTCGTTAGTTTGAAAGTTATATAAAAAGGGGCGAAGAAAATTGTAATTTATTTAAAACTGTAAACCACACAAGAATATTTAAGAAGTTGAACTTGATAAACTTAAAAGTTGTAGATAAGAAATTGATACCACTGCATTAAAAATAAAAATGTTATTACATTAGTTTCGTGCTTGGCTTTCTACTATTACACATAAAAAACGAGCTTAACCTTATTTCTAAAAAAATTCAGATGTTTTTCTTCGATTGATACCGAGATAACGCAAATTGTTAGTCACTGTTGCTTTGAAAAAGAAGCAATTTTCTCGCTTATTTGTGGATTAATTCAGGATCGTTGACCGTCCGTGGTGGCGAGAAATGAAAGATGGTCTGATGATATTATCACAGTAGCGAACACACGCAAATTAAGTTCAGTGTGGTGTCGAAAAATACCTATAGCGTGACTTTACTTCTAACTACCCTCATTAACATGCGAGGAGAGTGATTGAAGCGTATCGATTACCTTACTCATGAACTGAACGAACTTGACCACTGACCAGGATTCATTAAAAAGTTAACTACTATTGAGAGATGTGTAGTTTTTTTTTATATTTTGTGTGTTAACGCTGGATTCGTGGGTTTTAAAAAGGATTCTTTTTGTAACATGTATTAGTTTTAAAGACTGAGTCTGCCTTTGTTGTTGATTTATTTATGGTAGAGTAACATAATGAAGTGTGGTTTTTATTTTATTAGTTAATGTAATTTCATGTTTTTAAGCAATTTTAAGTCTTCTAAACTCGATGAAAATAGTGTTCCAATGTTTTCCTGCTGTGTATCACGCATCTAGTTACCAATCCCTTTAACGGACACATTTAGTGGGAAGACCCTGGGGACAAGAGAGACATTAGGTGGGGGCATGGTATCTCTGATTGCAATACATCTTTTATGGTTGGTTGGTTGGTTGGTGTCGTGTCCAATAGAAGTCGAGTCAAATCGCTCCATGTGCCAAAATCACGGCCTTAATGCATCTTTTATCTGATTAACATAAAAATTTATTACCCTGAAAAAAATTAGGGATTTCCATTATCTTTGCTTAAATTCGATAATTTTCATTCCAATAACAAGGGTAATAAGTATAATTGGTTGAAAAAGTATGGATTAAAAGGGAAATTTTGAGAACAAAAGAGTAGAATAGGCATTTTTGTTACTGAAATTCATCCATAATAAATATCGCCATAAACGTTCACAACAATGAATTTTCCAATAAAATCCACCCCCACAACGGAAAACTCACCTCCCAACCAATTCTCAACCAACCATCGATCGACTTTTCCGTTACTCCTCTTTCCCTAATAGTAGATGCCCCGAGATCCCCCCCCCCCGTGACCAACGCAAACAATGTGTCCGGCAGTGGCAGTAGCAATCATCAAACCATGCTTCCCAAAGCTCCATTCTCTGCCGAAATTAGAAAAAAAAACGATTAGTGGGAGATGACGTCACAGCCGTGAATCTCAGCACCTGGTGGTCCGATGACAGGGACGACGAGTGGACATCTGGGAGCAGCGAGCACGCGATCGGTGGGTGGACGATCGTCAGGTGTCTTCACCAGGCGTGACTGGAAAGTTGACCTTTACGCCGGTAATGTTCCACCTGGAGTAGTAGTATATCGATGTGGATGGGGCGTTTGGCGGGAGAGGATTTGGCGACATGAGTTCGGATGTTGATATGAAAGTGGTTTCAGCATTTAAATCTAAGAAGTGTAGGATGATTAGTATAATCTCTGGCGTGGGAGAATCATCAAGACCAGTCAGCAAAAGCATAACATTTTCTGGTTGAATTTCGCAGTTTCTGTTACTACACTTGCCAGATATTACGTTCTAAAAACTCCACTAAGGAAAACTTTAATAAATACTCAACATTTTGAAATCAAAATACTTTTTATTAACTGCTTTAAGACTAGGTTTTCTAACCCTCTCTAAGTCGATTGAAAAACAAACTGGATTTCTTATGAATTTTCTCATGACCAGGTTTCATAACAATGTTAAAACCCTTTATAACACATTTAACAATATTTCAAGTCTGACAACAGTTTTGGCTTAGTTAACAGACCCTCACTGAATTAAATTTAACTGCGAGTACAACCTGTAGTTTGAACCTTGCCTCCACATTAAGATTCATACTGGCAAAACAAACTTTTGTTGCTTTCGATTCTGATCTGACCTCCAAAAATATTGTTTTGGTCAAGCTATTAATATGGATCTGTTAATATTAATTCAATTAAACAGACCAGAAGTAATATTATCCATTGCGTTAAAATGAGGGACTAAACGACGCTGTATCGCCAAATATGGTGCCATCGTGTGAACAGGTAGGTGCGAGTGAGTCAAAAAGCCCGGATAGGGGTGAGATGGGGGTGGAGAGGGCCCTACTGATGAAGTGATGCGGACGCAGCCGGCGTCGATTCGAACGGAAGACGTGTGTTGTTAGCCGATGTGTTTATTGGGGTAGAGATGACTGACTGTGATGGAGAGCTTTTGGAGGCGAACAACGTGTATTACACGCGTTTGGTTAACGACTTGTGCAGTCAGCCGAAGTTTAGTGGGTTTTGGGGTGCTGTTGTTGCAAGGGATTTTGTTTGGAAGAAGAGATCTGTCACTTAATTGGATTTCTATGAAACGATTGTTTATTTTATTGTAATAATAATAAACTGAATGTGTGAATGTTGATCGATGACTAACAGTGCTCAACGTTAGATTCTTGGAACTAGTGGTTTAGGTTAGTCACAATGGGGAATTCCTGAAAATATGTGAGCCATCTCCTTCTTACATTCTCCTTCATAATCTCCTTCTAGTTTTCTCCCATCCTTTCCTTTCACTTGTGATGATAAGAAATACATCGAGCAAGCAAAGGAGTTGAGAAAAATTAAAACACCAACTCTCTAGGCAGCACATGACAGTATGCTATGAAAGCACTCTTCAATAAATTTTTGGACTGATTAGACAAGTTTATAATTATTTTATATAAATCACACGACTTGAACTACCAATATCAATATTTATATGTTGCTACCGCCAATTTGATGAAGTCAAAATACAGTATAACCTCGTTATCTAGAACTTTGATGTATGGAAAAAATATTTTTTCCTAAATTAAGTACTTCATCATTTTCCCTTGTTATCTCGAAAACTCTCTATCTCAAAATTTCTTTCGGGTTCCTTGATATTATACTGTATAAGGCAATATTAGCGTGCTACTTTGAACATTCTGTTATAAAGAGTAACATGCAACATACAGCTCTATGAAATTGTAATGAATGTTATTTACACATCACATCGGTTTCACAACGACATGGTCCAACTCATCTCAATCACACACACACACCGCACTCCCCCTCTAATCATCACCTCTCCACACAACACCCCCAACTCTTAAAAGCCCCCTCTCCAACGAACTCACCCCCCCCAAAAACACCACCTCCCCACAAAATCAAAACACTGCTATATCCGCCTTAATTGCCGCAATCTCATCCAACATGGGCGTACATTACGCCCACACAAACGTATCACTTTTTGCGGGATGACAAGGACTCCCTCTCATCCGGCAGTTGCGGACAAAAAAAAAAAATGACCGGGTCCAATAACAATCGGACCAGCGGTCCATGTCTAGTCTGCTCCGGCGCGTGCGGACCTAACGGTCCTGTTTGCTTTTTGGGGACGGTCCACCGAGCGCAAGGTGTTTGCTGGGCGACTGCTGCTCGAACGTATTGTTATCATTATGGCAGCGTGTGTTGTTTCCCACTGGGTGTAATATGGGGTAATGGACTGCTGGGGGGGGGGTTGCTGTGATTTTGCTGGTAGGGAGATTGAGGGGGTGTATCAGGTTCATTTGGTGGGATGAATACTGATTTAAGATGCTTCAACCACTGAAATTTAATTTTTAATTTATGGTACGTTATCTGATTAACCCGGCCATATTAGGTGGAAAATATGACATGATCCTAAACATTTTCCACCAAGATGACTCTCATTGAAAAATTATAATAAAAATAATGAATTTTATTACGACTTATTTTATTACATAAATATTTATTTTTATGTTAATGTAATTGAATGAAATATTGTTCAACTCTGAAAAGTACTGAACTGAATAATAATAAAAAAATAAAAGAATAAAAATTAATAAAACCTAAATAATCCCAACTTGTATTCATTGAAAAAGAATTTAAATGCTCCCTTTACACAGTTATTTATTGCTTCGATTCATAGGATTCCAAGATTTTCTTACCTAAATAACCACACTTTTAGAAGCACCCTTTATTCATTGATATTTTCAAATAATTATAAATGTGTACTACACATTGCAATTCTGTGAACAACCCTTTAATTTTACAATTTTGACAAAGCTAACTTTTTCTTAAAATCCAAATCCAACACGATATCATACATTTCGTGATCATAATCATTGAAAGGCCTAAAACATAATTTAACTAAAGAGTTTTGTTCCCAGAAAAGGATTGGGTTTATTAGCAGGATAGAGGATTCTTACACTGTAGTAAATTAAATTTTTCATAACGATTTCTTTCTTTCAGAGAGGAGCCACATACAAAAGAGAGAGAATCAGATAAAGGACGATTCTCTGGAAGCGTCGGGAGGACTCCAGAATTCCCAAAGCCCTCGATGCGAGGATGGAGCTGCTCGGGGATCCTTATCCGACTTGAGGTGCAATGCGTGCGACGTTGACTTCCCAGATCAATGCACGTAAGTTCACTTTACAGGTTTTCTTCATGTGTGTATGGTAGTATGTTGTTTAAAGCACAAGTTAATCTAATCCTATGCTGAGCTTCTGTTATTGCAATTATGTAACTAGCAAAGTTGTTTTGTATAATTTTCTTTGCGTTACTTTTTAAACACCCGGTAATTTAAAATTTAGGAAACTATTAAGCATTTCCCTTTAGTGAGAGAATCTGAAATTATTTTATTTTGTATTAAATCAGAGCAAAAATATTTAAGTATTGATCAATACCGCCAACTCTATTAGTTGAAAAGTGTAAAAAAAAATATTGGTAAGCGCAACTAATGTGGTATTGTATCAACAGTGTAAAAGAGAGATTTTAGAACAAATGTTTAACTTATTCGTTTTTTAAAAATTTTATTTAAATCTTAAGAAAAATGGAGATATACGGCATGAGCAAGTTTAAATGTCCAGTTCATATTATAACATAAAGTTTAAATTTAAAAAAAAATGTTGACAGTTCGTTTGAAATAAATGCAGTTAAACAATAACCAAAATTTTAATTTTTGATAAAATAACATTTATCTGTATCAATTCCAACTTTAATACCTATAGTAAAAAGAGTTTGCAACTTGAAAGAAACTTCAACATCCTGTTTAGAATTTCAAAACATTCACTTTCAACTTCAAAAGAAGCAATTGAAAATAAACTTTTCCCGTCCTCTCCCTAACGATTTCCGAGATTCGACCAAGGTTCGCACAGCAAAAAAGACTCCCTCGAGCACCAGGAAACGATGAATAGCACCGGCCATTAATCGTAATCGTCCACTGAAAAAAATGGCGTCGATCGAAAGCGAGAGTTGGTCGAATGTTCGATGGTCCGTGAAGTGGAATAATTGGCCGACCTGTCACTTTCTAATCCCGACCGACGTGATTCAGGACTGTCGTACTACAACGACACGCTTCTTGTGTGCCTACTGCCCCGAATAGCGCTTGTAGCAAGTGTGGAATGCTTGGATGCTAATGAATTTGGAGCTGGAATGATCGAACACTGTCATTTTTTTATGCGTGTAGTGGATTTGTATCGTTAATGTGTCTTGTCAAATGTGCGATTGTTTTTTTTCTTATGGAATAATGGTTGTTTGGCTGGGAATTGGAATATATACCTAGTAATTCGAATGTTGAGATGATTATAGTTTTTAAATGATATTTGATATGAGCACTGACTGATAAGCTCAAAAAAGTAATATAGATTTCTCCAAATCACATATGATAGAAATTTGAGAGATATAGAAATTAAAGGCATTCGGATAAAGATTTTGTTTTGTCATTGAAATTAAACAATTTTATTTACATCGAGGATAGCCCTCAAGTTATGATATTTTTCGAAATTTCTATAAAAAAATTAAAATAAATTAGGGAGCTTTAGAGAACGCCTTCAGTATTCATTTGTCACACCTTATTCATACTTTAAATTCATTTCCCTCAACTTTAACTAAGCAATTATTGTTATTAGCTCACTCTAAAATTCATTTTTCTAAAGAAATAGTCCAAATAAATTTACTATATAGTTTGAAACATATTTATAAAGATTTATATTTATCAAATGCTAGGCAAGCCTAAAAAAACTAAATAACATAATTATTCACCTTATCTGATTCCTTATGGATAAATAGTATAAAGAGAACATTTAATTCAAGATCCATCTATTTCTTGCTTCTTAAACTACCTTCAACCATCGCATGACATTCTTCTCAACTCCCGCATCTCTTAAGACAATTCATTTCTTGACACCCGATTAAAGCACCATTCCCATCATCCCTAGTGAGAGGGCGCCGGCAATCCATCTTTAACTGTTGAAAGCTTTTTAAATGAGACGCGACTTCACATTGATACAGAAAGGCCTTTTCGTATAATCCCCGCTGACAGAAGAATCTTTCTCTGGGGTGGACCCTCCCACGCCTGGACAGGAGGAGGTCACCGAATATTTCGCCTAATGGCGGAGGTGGGGTGGAATCGTCTGTCATTGACCACTTGCGCCGAGTGATGAATTGCGTCGGCCCTCGCCTACCCCTGTCTAAACTATCAAGATATCATAAGATGGGAACGGTACTGATGGGAATGCTGAGGCTGGGTTAATTTAAATTGTGAATCCTGTTTCTCTTAAATGAAAACACTCTATGATTTTGGGAAGAGAAAGAAGAGAGGGAAGTTCTAATAGTTATAACTTGCTATCAGGTTCTACAGCTGCAATCAAATGAGGATGAGCTGTTAAAAAAATTATGATGATTTAGTATGATCTCACTTCAGGGTTCACTCATAGATGAGGATTTAGAATATTTTCTATAGGAGACCGGCTTCAAGGTAGTATGAAAGCTAACCCCTTGAATATTTAATTTCAGTTCATTATTTTCTTAACAGTGGCATTATGCACAAACCAAGCATACTAATTTCAAAGCACAAAATTTAAAAGTTAAGTTTGCAAACATTAATTATTTCTTCAATTAAATCTTATTTGACTGTTCTATAACAACATTTCTGGCATTAGCAATTTTGGTGAAAATATCAAACAGGTAGTTTTGAATTAGGTATACATGATTCTATATTTTTCAAGCACTTCATTACCGACATAAAAATTGACAGATGCATCGGTAACTTCAGACTTCAGGATTGGTGAAATAAAACTTCTTATATTTAAAAATCATAATCAGCAAAAGAAATTAAAATTTGGAATTGATAATACTACCCTTCTCTTCACAAAACTCCTTTCTAGTATAACATTTTAGATTGCTTTAACCGTCTCACAATCTAACTCAAGTTGAACCATTGATATCAATATCGATTGAACTCAGCCTAGTTAAAGTGAAAGTTATGTTAAATCTGACTCCTAACCTAATAGCTACCTGCCCCGCTTACTTCACACCTCTGGGGACGTAGTTCCGCATGAACCCGTATCAAGTGGTCCCGAAACAGGCGATTGGAAGCATCCTAATCTGTGCCACCCCGTCCCTGTCAGCCTAATCTTTACTTTCGTCGTTCAAGTGGAATTGTTGCTTTCTCCGCAAAAGCGTTCGGGCTCTCATCTGATTAGTATGGCGAGGAAAGTTGACTGGGTACGCAGCACCTTTTCCTCTTGGAAGATGTGAAGCGGGATTTTTTTTTTGAAGGGTGGCGGCAAGGTATTTCGGAAGACAAAGCTAGTTAAGAGATGCTGGGCTGCTGACTTCCCAATACCCAGTGGAGTGTCACTAAAGATGTAAATTAACGAGGGGTGACAGACTGTGTGGTAGTAAGGTGGTAATTAAGTTTTGAGGTAGAGGGAAGAGAGAGGAATTAATGGCGAAACAAAAATAGGGCGTGCGTTCGTCATTTAGTGAGTAATTAATCATTTGATGGTCTTTTCTTGAAATAGATGAGCTCCTCAATATATTTTTTAAGTTAAACCTTCGTATTTTGTGAAATAGTGGCGTTTTAGATACTAAAGTAAAAGTTTTTATGAGTAATGTTACACGAATAACACTCTAATGATAATATAGACCCTAATAGTAGTTTTCCCTGCCAAAGTGAATCATATTAAAATGTGATTGCAACTAAAATCTATCTACAGTTAACTGACAACAAAATAATAAAATCTGAAACACTTAAAGTTCTTAAGTTTTGCATTTTTGGATGAATCATTTTGATGGTATGAACTTATATTTCTTTAACAGACTGTTAAAAAGTAAGAAAACTAAACTAAGATCTCTATTACACATATTTTTGGAATTATACTGGGAAACTCAACTTAGATTCTCATTATATCAAATAGAATATTATAATAATACCAAATAATTGTACAAAAATTTTCAAAACATTGATGTACACAGTATGGTTTTTATGTAAGAAGAAGAATTTAATAAAAAGGCATCAAATGTAAAATCAAATCAAATTTATGACCACAAGAAGGAAAGAGGAAAAAATCCAATAGTCATTCAATACCTACCGTACAACAAAGATACATTTTAACGCAACCCAAAACGGCTCTAAAAATAAAGAACTAAACTAAAGACAGAAAATGTTTCTAATATTTATCTATTTATAAAAGAATTCGATAGAGTGTAATATTTTTGAAGGCAAAACCCCCTAAACAGTAGTGTTCCCAATAACGATTCCCCATCTCCCAATAAACACTTGCAGCACAACAATTAAAGCCACCTCGAATCTCTCTCTGATCTGAGGAGGAGGAGAGAGTCGCTCCCATCTGATCCCGGGGGAGAGAGAGAGAAAGAAGTGAAAGTGAAGGGATGTTGGGCGTTGGTGTCGGGGCAGGTTGTTGGGAGTAGCCCCCGACACACCCTGCCCTTTCGAGCGATGACCCACATGATACATCCATCCATCCCACCTCAGGTAGCCTAATCTCAATTACAAATGGAAGGCTTGATGCGGGAGAAAGTGGGAATGATTAGAGTAGATCCCTTTGAACACTTGGACGTTACTGCAGATAGAGTTGATCCATATCTGGAAGAATCATTATATTCACTAGTCCATTCTAGAGAGAGATCCGATTCTTTAATTCCTAATTTAACTACAGTAAAACGATTGGATTTCTTGTCGTGAGCAAGTTTCCAATGATGTGAGTGGTTGCCCTGGTCAGTAGTTTTCTACTATTCAGTTAGGAGTTGGGGAGACTGACTTTTTTAAACGCCATCCAGACAAAATTTCAAAAATTGTATTTTCTTTGTGATGGTCCAAGAAAGGATGTGTTCAATTTAGTTTGTAAGTAATTTGAGAGTGTGTTTCAATACGTTTACGCTTATCATCACAAGACTTCATCTACATTCTTCTTTGCCAATTGGTAAAACACCAAATTTTAGCTATATTTGTTTAATAAGAATTAGTATAGAACGTTTAATAAGCTTAATAAAGATTTTTCATGTATAAAGTACATATTGGGATAAAATATTGATGCTTCGTTTTAAAATATCGCCTTCATCCACTGGCATCTAAGAGTACTTGAACTTAGTATTTACAGAAACCTATGTCCAAACAACTATTTATTTCTAATAAAATTTATGTATGCGAAACTATTACACAAAACATTTTCACTCGCTAATTACCACTTCCATAACCCTTTAAACCAGTTCTTGAACTTCGGGAGTAATTAAGAGACTGATCGAAGAAAAATCCCAGCTACCGATTCCCTCCTCCTCCCATCTCACAAAAAACGAGGTCGCGTATCTGGCGTTGTCAGTCCAGCCATAATTATTCCGTTAAAAGCCCTTCACTTTCTCCCACTCGGCAAACAACTCAACCCAGCCCAAAAACCGTTCCCACGGGGCCGAGAAATGGAGCAGGCGATATATATTCCGGTAGCAGCGCAGTCCACCCCCCTGAGAAACCCTCATGGGTGCCCTAATAGTGCCTGCACGACCGCCGATTAAAAAGTGCACATCGATGGTTTTAAAAGAGAAACAATGGTGTTGATTTTGCAGTTCCGAGCATCCAAGATGGCGTCGTGACTCGGTCGAACAATCGCCTTGATTATTTTTACGTCTTCTTCTTTTGTTTCGTTGGAGGGTGTTTTCTTGTTGTTGGTTATTGAATTAGCCGTCGGTATGATCGGGAATGCGCCGCGGTGGTCCCTTTGTTGTTTGCTGTGCTGTGACCTGAAGGGTTGACCCCGGAACCTCACGAATTCCCTCATAGTTGGTGTGAAGAAATGTAGAAACTATTACTGTTAATTGTTCTGTTGGAAAAATTTATCATGGCTTCTCAATCTGGATGAAAAGGCTTGGGAACCTATTTGGGGTTACTATCCTTCAATCTCCTATACATCTAATTTTCTCCTTCTCACTCTCTTATTCTTCGTTTATTTTATACGAAAAGTATACTGCAAAAGTTTTCTCCAATCAAGAAAAATTTATATAATTGTTATGGACAAAGTGATTAATCGGGCATTATTAATAATGCCCGAAGTGGAGGCGGGCAAAGTGATAAATTTCATTCATAAATTCCATTGAATTTATCACATTACCCGTAACATAATCACACCTTTGGAGTGAAAGATTTTCATAAATAATGCATTTCTGGTAATGAGCTGCTCAATTGACAGTGGTTTAAGTCAACCAAACATAGTAATAGAGTAATAAAAGTTTTTTTTTGTTACGACGTCTGTGTAGTGTATAGTTCTAGTTCCTATGGAGAATGTATTTTTGCAGTTGCTCTTACAGCTCAATCATTGAACTTTTTACTTTGACAACCACCGTACCAAATAAAGTTTCTAATCAGAAACTTAAACTCAGGCTCATCTCAAATTTCATAACTTTAGACTTATGCCACGGTCATTCTATCTGAACTTCTCAGTAGTTGGTTGGTTAACTGCTTTTTATGGTGCAAAGCTCTTTGGTTGTTGGTCTTTACAATGAAGAAAAAACGTTCATTTATTAACCTCTTTCTGATGATGTTCTGACTATATCATAAATGCTATTTTATTCTTGACATATATCTGAGGAATCGTTGATTATCACAAGAATTTAATCCAAAATTTTTACAAATTTCACAAATATGGACATTTTAGTGTCCAACTTAACTTTTATAGTCCTAAACCACCCGAAATATCCACAAAAATCCATCCATCCTACAGGAAATTTGGACGCCACGACAAAAAGGGGTGAAAATAGAAAAACGACAATCTTTAATACACCTTACGTATTTCTATATCTATTAATGATGATTACAGTTCATTCATTTTTTTTTATAAATCTTTTGAGAGTAGGTATATTGAACGATTTTGAGCTCTACCGACCTTCCTCGTACTCAGTGACTTTTTGAGGAAACCCCCTACTTTAAAACCGAGAAGAGAGAAATATGAATGCGATGAATGATTTGAATAAAACCGTTCCCTGAGGAAAAAAGCCTCAATGGGTTTCCTTGAGATTTTCTCAGTTTACTACTGATGGGTAAAAATCTAGTTTCGTCGTATAGCTTGGTTCTTGAGTTTTCTCCATGTTTCATTAGCTGCTGTGTATAGAATAAGTAAAAGTCTAATGGAAATTAATCTGTCTGAGAGACAGAAGAATCGCACGCTTTAATTGATTGTTAATATTTAATCTTTTTAAATATTTTAATTTTTGTTTATCTTCTTTATACGATAGGTTCATGAGAAAACAACATTTACAAAATACAATATGCAAAAGTATTAACATCCTTAAATTTCTTCAGTCCTAATCTTCATAAGTGCAAAATAGCTATTAGTAAATTTCAAAATAATTTATTTATTTAAGAGAAGGTCGGTGAAGCTCAAAATCACTCAATATGTTCTCAATAGATGTAAAGAAATAATTGAACTGTGGTCATCATTAATGCATTGATGTTGTACAAAAGTTATGTGTATTAAAGAAAACAATTATTTAATCTTAATACAATCTACTTTGATGACTATCGAATATAACTATTTAACTTGCGTTATACATATCAACTACTTTAAATATGAAAATTTATCAAATTAAAATTTAAAATAATATCACATTAACTTTCACTTCAAAGGTGAGGCTTAAGGTTATAATCAGCTTATGATGTTTACTATCCTTACTAACAGTAAATGGAATGAAGTAACTAAGAATGTTGAATAACAAATAGTTAGCGAAGGGTTGTGATTCAACTGACTGCATTGGAAGTTAATCGGATAAAAGTTCAATGGTTAGATATTGCTACATAGTTTTAAAAAGATTATGTTTTTTACTCAGCGTGATGTTTAAAATGTCCTACATGTTTTATATGTGTAAAAAGTGTTAAGGAGTTAACCTTTAACTTTAAGATTTAAACAGTTTTTTTTATTTTTTTCTTATTTTGGTTGTGTTATGTGATGCGCCTTTTATGAAGTATGGAATATGATTATAAAGGTATCAATAAGTATAAATTTTTTTATAAGAATACAAGTAAAAAAATCTTAATATTTTCTACTGTAAATTTAATTCATTGATTTAACTTTGATTTTTTTTACTTTCTTCTATTGTAAATTAGGTCCTTTATATTGTAAGACGAATTCTCAGAGTGTTGATAGATATCTTAAACATGCACACAAATAATTCCAATTGGAACGAACTCACTTGAAATGTAGTTCAAAAGAATTATTTTCATATTACCCATATCAAATTAAGTCTATCGATAAAATCAGCATCGAATTACAATTCCCTCTTAGCACGACTTTTCACACAACTTTAAACACTGTTATGAACATGAGAAAACAACACTAAAACTCGCCAATTGTTGCAGCAACTAGACATTCCCTTCCCCTGAGGAACAAATACCTTACTTCCTTCTCTAACAACTACAATCAGCAGTCTGAAAAAACTGAACCTAATAATACATCAATGCTTACTAAGATGCGTATCGCGCCACACACAGCAGACCAGCCCAAAGAGAAAGAACACATCTCTGCAAAAGGGATTCCTTTACCACTACGGAGAGAATTTTTCTGAGTAATATCTTGATAACTCTCGAAATGTTATTTGGTGCTTCATTTTTCATTAATTTTCAATGCATTGAATGGGAATTAGTTATTGTGTAATATAACATAGGTTGGAATAGGTTGTTTTAATTTTACACTTTTAAGCAATTACAATTTGTGACTTTTAACTCCTATTTCATAAAGCTTTCAATGCATTAAGATGTTAATTATATTTTTTAACACTTTTACAATTATTCTACTACTATTTATTACTGTTTTATTAACTCTCCTAATTTCGTAAATTGTTTAAATTTTAAGTTACTAATTATATTAGGGAAACTTTTATTTTTATTCTACTTTAGTCATTCTTGTGTTAAATTAAATAATTTACTATTCAAATCTACGCAAAAGTGTTTGACCAAATGACATATTTCTCTGAAGATGGACTTTTGCAGTATTCACCTATGTATTTAAATTAAATCAATTATTTAAAAGGGCAGTAAAGTTAAATAATATCCTCTCTATAAATTTACATACTACTTAGAATATAAGTATAAGACATCGCGCTTTAAAATTTTTTAGCTTAGTGGGAAAATCGATTAGACACCTTTTTTCTACTCTATCACTCCAGATGGGATTGAATTTTTATTGTTACAACGTGATTTCAAACATTAGTTCTTAAAGAACTTCCAGAAACCATTAATATCCGATCCAAACACTAGACACTTCTCCCTCTCAATCCATGACGCAACAACTCCAACAAACGATACACCTCAATCGAGATACCTATCACACACACACAACACTCGGAGAAAGAAATAATCAACCCAGCCCAAAAACTCTCCCCATATTCCAATCGAGATCAATATCCTCTAAAAAAGCTCATCCCATTCTGGAGCGAGATTATATTTAGCATCACCACTGTTGTGAGCCATCCCGATGAGTATCATGTGCCTCAATTACGCCTTTTGTCTGAAGAACCTCTCTGCCTCGGGCTCCGATGGAGGAAGTTGGTTGTGGAGACGCTCTCTTGTCTTCCTCGACGACGCCCTACCCTCGGGTCAGGGAGAGTCCAAAGGGTTTATTTTTTTATTTTAAAGAGGGCGGATGGGGTTGTAACTGCAACTGTGCTGGCCTGCTGCTGATTGATGGTGTCGGCTGTTGAGAGAGAGGGAGTCTGGGGATGATGGGTTTAATTGGCTATTAAAATTGTTCGAGACCGGGTTTGGGATTTTTTGTGTGGGGGGAACTGTGGAGTTATTGGTTTGGAATGAGGGTTTCATGAACGAAGAAATTTATTCGACTCTTCTAATCCTTGAAATCGCGTTTGGTGTAGGTATATAAAGAGTTTAATTCAATGTTTAATTTAAATTTATGCTATAGATAGAATTTTACAAATGTTCTTTTATGATAAATATTACTTAGTAGAAAACTCAATTAAAAAAAATTGAATGTTTTGATATTATTTATTTGACTCTCAGTAATGTATTTCAAATGGTGCAATTTGAATGTTCTGGTACATAGTAATTTTTCTTAACTGTGATAAAAGCGTCACTACAGGAAAACGGCATTTACAGAAAGTTTTTCTGATTTGTTCTCTGAGAGGAATATCTCTAGTTGTAGTTGTATTGAAATGACAAATACAATGCAAGAAGTAGAAATAATTTTGATTCATTTTTTTAACTACTATAATAATTGGAACTCAAAACTACTACTAATAAAACTTGGGAGTCTTCTATAAAAACAATTCAAAACATCTTAAACACATGTTTAGAAGATAAAAATCACGATAAGATAAATTTCTATAATTAAGATTTTTAAAAGCTTAAAAATATATCATACTGAAATTGATTTTTTTTTTAAATTTGAATCAATGTTTCTAGGAGCACCTAAATAGTTTATATACCATTTCTGCTGATAAAGGAAATCACCCGAAAGATAATCCTCAACACTTCCATAAGATCATTTTGCTTTTACCTCCTATCTCCTATTAAATGAATTCCATCACAGTTACAGTTAAATTCAAGGATTTCAATAACCTCTTATCAGATATGAATATGGGTTTCTGAAGTCCAAACGAAAGAAAACTACGAATCTACACCGAAGAAAGACACCGTTCAGCTTCAGTTGACTCAAATACCTCATAAGCAAATATGCAGAAACACCAAAGCGGTTAAGGGATTTAAATTCAATAATCCGCTGATTTAGATATTCAAGGATGATATTCGGACAAGGATAGAGTTTCCTTCACCGTGTTGAACATGTACTCCATGCGTAGCTGTAGATTACCGTCATTCAAATAAGCTAATGTAGACTAGGTGAATGGGTGCTATCCTTAAATCATTCGTGAGAAATTGGGAGACTGGATAAGTTGTTGAAAAGAAAAGTTAATTCTCGTAAGGGAAATATGAAAGGACCATTTTGCGGAAGTGTTTAAATTGATGAACGGCGTGCTTTTTTTTAAATCGGAAATAGGGAAAATAAGTCTAAATATAAATTAGGATGTGCAGTTAATTATAAAATTTGTTGAATTATTTTAATTTCATTTCATTTTTATATAGGGTGTGTTAAAATTGGAACTAAATTACTTTTCAGAAAGTTCAAGTGCATTTATACTTTTAAAGCGTGTCTTTTTTTTTTTTTTAATATTATTCACTTTCTTCTTTTTAATATTATTTGATATTTACAATAATTAAGTGAGCCTTCCCTAGACGTAGGAATATGTACAATTGTTTTTTATTGTTAATTTATTCCAACTTTAGATTAGAACCACAGATAGTCAGATCATGTACCCTAAGTATTAATAGAGATAGATCTGGTAACAAATACTTAATTCAACTCTAGCTAAAATTTTCCACAAATTTTTGGTAAAATAAATTAATTTGTTTAATCATAAATACTTATGCACTAAAAACAAATAAAATTTATCTTTGGAAAACGATTTAACAAAAACAAAAATAACCACTTAAGAACAAATAAAATTCCACCTGAAATCCCTCATAAACCACCTTTCGATCCGAAAAAAATGCGTTAACTATATTACCGTAACACAATTGACTCAAGTCAAACAAATCCTTTTGTCTCCCTCAGATCCTCAATAACAAAAAAAAAAATAAAATAAAACCGCTGTTAAAAGAATAGAGGTCACTATCAAAAAAGAAGCATCATCCTCCAGCTTATGTCCACTTTCTTCCCCCACATCTTCATTATTCGACTTTTTTCTTCTTCTTCATCTGATGAATCAGAGTCGTCCGTCCTTCTTTGGTTAACAAGCAGCATCGACATCGGGATTACCCGAATTCCACCTTCGTGTCGTCAATGGACGTCCGAATCTGTTTATACTCACCGCAAAGGGAGGATTCCCCTCAATTAATGACGCCAAGAGAACCCATTTCTGCGTCACGAACGCTGTTTTTTTTTGTTCGCATTGAAGAAACCATCAGTGGTTAAAAATAAAAAGGAGTTGACTCTTTTGGCGTCTTGTGTGTGTGATAAGGGGGAAAGAATGTTGTCTTCCGCCAGGAAACGAAGTGGGTTTTTGTGTTATTAGCATAAGTTTTTATGTAGTTTTTCCAACAAAGAAAAATGTCAATGCTTCAGAAGTCTCTATGTAGCAAGCAATTGATGTTTTTCCGATTGAAAACTTTATGTGGAAGCTATATTTTATGTCTATAATGCGTTGTTTTAAATGAAAGAAACTATTTAAGAGATTCAGTTAAGTTATGAAAGAGATTGAGTAAAAAGTTGCGATTGGGAAAATTGTATGAAGATGTGAATAGATTACAGTAAATTTTGCAATTTTAGACCGTTACTTAATCAAGTTCAATTTATAGAAATTTATGATAATCGTTACAATGTAAAATGTATTTGTTTCCACATCAGATGAATTTTAATTAAATGGTTTTTCATTAAGTTTGTGTGAAATTTATTTCACTTCAAAAATACTGTAATAAAATGGTTTAATGATTATACACAATTATAATAATTACATGATACTGTTAAAAGAAAAGAGTATATTAGGGTAAATATATTTCAATAATTGTTCTAATTATTTAATTCACACTTGAAATAAAAAAAAAAGTTCATTTTAAACTGTTCCACTATTTTCAAAAGAATTGCAGAGCAATTATTATACAGTTTTCTGGATACTGAAAAGGTGTATTCATGCTCCAAAATATTTTTCTTTTCTCTATAGAGCAGGAAAAAAAATTCTCCGACACTGATGACATTCCGCCATTGAGGATATTCAAATTTATCCAATAAATTATTTACAACCAATAATGATGAGTCGGTTTAATATCATCGCCTTAACTTTCAAACTATTGAATTCGCATCATAATTGTGACTGAAATGATCTTCTCGAATCGCCGAATATCAATACTCGTTTGTTTTATGTGAGTTTCATCCAACAGAATCATAAGGCTTGAGTCCCAGTCAATGATGATGAATGCAAGTCGTGTAATGATACTGCTTTGACAAAACTCATTTACATTCGTCGATATTTCCACGCAAAGCTCAAACGACAAACTATTGTGACGAGAGCTTCGAAACATACATGATCATCACAGATCCCGTAAGTTAAATCTATAAAAAAACAAATACATCTCCTCGAACTTGTTGTTGTGAGCTCATGCCTAATACTCGCGAATATTACGTACAAAAGCCGCGGTCTTATTATTTGCATTTTCGTCAGGAAAAACACAAGTCGGAAAAATACAGATTAAAGGATACTCTTAAAGTGATTGCATGCGTTTGTCAACAGTCATTTATTTGCAATCAATAGAGCACACCTGGTCTCGAAATACGAATCAACCGTGAGCACGGGTATTGCCCGAAATGTATTATTGCGACCCATGGAATCTCATTTGCGTTCGGTCGATAACAAAGCGAATGGGGACCCTGCAATGAAATAACCGCAAGTTGTGGTGGAAACACATGATGATATATCAAAATGGAGCTCTGTATAAATGAGATTGGGCGATTCTTTATTTAAAGTATAAAGTTTGTTATTTTTTTTATCTGCAGAACTATCAGTGAGTAGAGTCTGAAAAGAGTTTAATCGAAACTGAAAATTCTCAATATGCTAATTTAGAAATTGTGTAAAAAGTTTTGAAAGTTATAAGAGTTAAAGTAATGTATAGCGTGAAAAAATAAATGCAATGCAAAGATATAATTTCAAATCTAATTATCCACATTTGAAAACACCCTTCGATACTTATTATATCACACTCAATACAATGTCATGTTCAAACACACGATTCATTTTGAACGTGTAATGCTACATCAACCTTAATAAGTATCATAAAGATATATTCATGTAGTTTATTTGAAAAGAAAGAATGAATCAATTAATGGATTTTCATACCTATGGTTATAAAACCAAACACATTTTTCAAGCATATACTTAGAATGGAATATACTTTGAATATATATTGAATAACTTTTATACATAAACCTTAGACCTCCCTAGATACCTCCAGGATCTACTAAAAAAAATTCGTACCAAATAATTTTTCTCTTGAGTAATTTTCTTCTCCTTAACTATCCAGTCCTTCTCAGAATATTACAAATTTTTGTCGAATGAAATAAAATGTCGGTTCAAACATCGTAGAAATGTTGAAAATTGGGAGTACCAAAAAAATCAAAGGCCAAATGTCCCAAAACCAATTCCATCAATAAATAACTTTGCTGACATCCTATTGCATTTAGCAAAGACTTAAACGATGCAAACCAGCCAGACCATTACAACTACTCCCCTCATTACCTAAACAAGGAAATCAAAGTCACCCCAACACCTAAATCGACCCAAACGCCAACCTCCGTCCCCAAAGAACCGACCGACTCACTCCCTCAACTCCTCTGACAACAATAGCTGGCCATCGAACGAAAGCAAAACCACCGGCAAGCAAGAGAGAAAGCAACAAGCGAGGAAGGAGGAGCCCCCGAAAGTGGGCCACCCCAGCCCGAACGAACCAGAGGAATAATTGGCCCGCGGGCAAGCGAGCGGACACGGCACGCACGGCCCGCTACCTGTAGCATTCACCGACAGTGAGAGTACCGATCAGGTTCCCTTTCTACCTTGCTCCCGACACCATGGACCCTCACGGCGGTCGCTCCCTGTCCGCCGACCCGTGCTGACCCCCCTCCCATTGGATTCCCGTTCTGCTGGACTTGGAGAAGACTTAGATTTTGTACCTGTGGGATTTTTTTACTAAAAGTGTGCGAGTGAAAGTGTGGACTCTACCTCTCTCTCTGGTGTTGTTGCTGAATCTCGACTTATCGAGGTTTCTGTACTGTTTTTTTCTTCGACGACGACAAGGGATTTTGTAGTTTTGCTGATTGGTTTTCTGCTGGAGGAAGGTAAATATGTTTTTTTTACGTTTTGGGGGTGTTGGGTTTTGGGGTTGTTTGATGGTAATTGAGTTTTATGGTATCACGTGCGTGTGTAGGAGCTTCAAGAGTCAATTTTGGTTAAAGGTTGTAATTGCTGTACTGTACATGGGTAGAAAGATTTCAGAAATTTTTCTACCTTGTGAATGGATTGATATTTGGAGGAATATGCTATTTTTAAAAATATTTTTTCTTTTTTTTATCATCCAAAACGATTTTAGGGAATTTCTTGAATGCGTTCTCCAGTTCGATTCTCAAATACTGAGCTATATTATCAGTGAATATGGATTTCATTATGGGACAAACAACTTGATTCTTAAACGTAGGCAAAAAATTTACAGTGCGAAAGTTTTCACTTTACAAATATTTTCCCAATTATTTCACTAAATTTTTTATGGTCATAAACAAGTGGCCGCTCTCACTTCGTCTGACTTGGAAAATCTAGTTTATAAATCTCAGTTCAAATTCACTTTTCTCACTCAAATTGGAAAATATTCACTAAGGATAGTGAAGGTTAACTTTCTAAAGTATTGATGTACAAAAATGTACTTAGCTTTTTTAAAAAGAAATTTTTTAATTGTCTTTTAAATTGGTTCTTATCAGTAGGGTAATATTCCCGTGTTATAGCTTTGTTTCTGGCTTAAATATTGAGACAATAGTACTTTATTTCAGTACACTTTTATTTAAAACAAAAATTATGTGCCAAGTTTTGGAATAGGGTAACAAATATATTCCATTAATTATGCAAATATATTTTTGATATTTTGTTCATTCTCTTTGAATTTGATACCGTATAGTTAGGTAAAAACAGTTCATCAAGTACCAAGTTTAAGTGAAAACAAACCGTTAGGTTTATTTTAAATTTAGTTGTATGGAACTATATATTTTATTTTATCAGACTAAAAAAATAACAAAAAAAAATATGTTTTCTTGTTTTTTTAAACTAATTTATCCGATGAAGATCTCAAAATCATCTTCTCCTCAACACAAATCAATCTTCTTTAAAAAATAAAAAAATAAACTACTTAATTTCCCAACATAAAAAAACAACAAAATAAACTACTTAATTTCCCAACATAAAAAAAACACAAGCTACTAACAAAATCATCATATTCAAACAATCACAAAAGATCCCACCAGCCGATATACCCAATTGTTCTCCCTCCATCTCCAGTAGCTAAAGCTCTCCAAATTCATCATCAGCTCATATGCAACGCTTGCGTGCGTTAAGAGGTCCAGTTTAGTGCACCATGAGCACCTCGGCGTAACCCGTTACAAATAGATAGGCATCAGAAAAAGAACTGGTCAGTATCAGCTACAAACACTTTTGATTCTCTTAACGGTGCATTTAGCAGACTGTATGCACGGTGTGGCTCGCACAATCGGAGTTCAGCCGAGCTTCCCGTCTTTAGATAGTCTTGTGTATTGTTTAGGGCAATTGAAAGGGGCATGGATAGCTTGGACTTTCGGGTGTTTCACGCCTTTAGTCTGTTGGATGACAGGGGTTTTGTTTTAGAGTTATTAGCCTAGTTTTGCTCATTGTTTGGAGAAGGATCCATGCTATTTTTTTCTCAAAGTTTCGGAATTGTAGATTTGTGTGTAAAGGGAAAAAAAGGGAGAAGGTTTTTTTTTGTAAGAGTTGCACGGTGGGAAAGATTCCCACAATTATATAAATGTTTGCGTTGAATTATTTATGTAGTTTAAAACATTTAAATTAGAAATATTTTGATTGAAAGAAATTATTTCATTTCATCTAATGGAATGATACATGTGGGGGAAAATGCAAAATGCATTCAAGTTTATGGATATGGATTTCGCAGTTTGTATGATATCCCCCGTTCGTTTAATATATCCTTTCGATTGTAGCAAACTTTCGTTCAAATATAGAAGTCCAAACTATTAAACTAACACCATTGAGATATTTTGCTGGAACTAAAGCATGAATAAATCCGAAAACTTTTTTTTAAAACTATAGTTTTTACCGTCATGGCATTTGTATTTAAAAAGTTTGATTTACTAATAGATACAATTGTAAAACTGTCATACAGATACTCTTTATTAAAAAATATTACAAAACGACATTTATACTAAAGTTACAGCTGTTTTCCAAACATTTAGAACAGCGTACTTAAGGAGAGAAAAATGTTACATTTGTTTCCTACACATGTGATTTGAAATTTGTTTCTGACACTTTAAACATTTTTTCATTTTGAATTTAATACTTATTTTGTCACCTTATTTAATTTTAGTTGCGACTATCAAAACTGTATATGAATGTTCTTTATAGAGTTAGCATTTGAAAGTTTTTTTTATAACTTATGTGACAGAACTATTATTTCCAAACTTAGTATAAATTTTAATGCGTATACATTATTTATTACTTATCTTATATTTTCAGTTTTGTTCATCAAATTATTCACACTCTTAAAATCTATGATCCAAATACATTTTAAATCGTAAAGATAACTAATATTACAATTTGTGTTGTTAATGTCTTGAGGAAGTATTCGATATTTTTTTCATATAACTACTTATCTATTCTACAAAAATATTTAAGTTCAAGTAGGTAATTTTCGTCTCTTAATCCGACATTCGCTCCCTAATTTGTTCTCCTTAATTCTCCTCTTTTTCTCTTTTGGCAAAAGTGCAGTTTTTAAGCCTATTTTTTTAAATTTTAAATTGTCAATATGTTTTTAAAACCATTTACATCTTAGTTAATGTGTTATATTCCAATCTCTTATAAAAATGCAATTTTGTAACTAAAGTGGTTGTACTAAAAGACAAAAACATTCAATGCATGTAGATATTTTAACTATGTAAAACACACTTTAGCAATTTGTGTCTGCTTATTAATATTTTCCTTTCTATTTATATTTATCTAATATTTCCTGTTTTTCTTCAATTTTCGTGTATGAAAAATTTTCAAACTTGTTTGTTCTAGAATGCTCTAATATTTTGCATAAGCTTAATATAAGAAATGATATAATTCTAATGCAAAATTTTGTTAGTAAAAGTTACCTGACTCCTCATTCTCATTTCTTTATTTTTTTCTGCAAATGTTTGATTTTAACTGTTGTCAATTTTTGTTTTAAATTATTTTTAACGTTTCAACGATTTTTACCAGTGACATAATTTTTTTGTTAAATTTTATTGATTAAAAAGCGTTGTTATTATTCGTTTTGTCTATCTAGGTATATATATTAATTCGTCGAAAATCAAAAGATAGATTAAGGCATTAATTTTAGAACAGAATAATGTTTCTCTTATTTTTCGCTATGGCTTTCATTTTTATCATAATGCACTTTCTAAATAATTAGTATATTGTTTTCATTTTCTTGTTACATTGTATTCCGCTTTAAACCATAAAATGGTGTCATTTTTTTTAAACTTAAAAACTCGTTGTATTCACAATATAAGTTACGTCCATACATTGTTTGACCCTAGGAAAGCCAAAGGGTCACTCTCGGCCGCATTACTCAAACCCATCTCGAACACCGCACATCCGGGACATCGCAGCCGATATTTACGGGCAACTCGAAACAACGGCTCCGACTCTTCGAATTTATTTATGCTCCCGAAAGTTACACAACAATCTCCGAAAAGCACCCTCCTCCCCAATCCTCGGGTCACACGGCCAGACAAAAAAAAGGGCCACTTTGTTTTGCGCTCACTTCCTTATGAGCTCCCCGTAAGAGTTATTTGCGACACGACTTCAAAAATCATCCCGCTCTTTTTTTTTTCTCTATTTTTCCTCGCGATTCTCCAGAAAAGAGAGGATCTCATAAAACAGGTGTGTGTGTGTGTGTGTGCTCGGACCCTATGACATTAGGCAGGTCAACCTTGCATGACGGATCTTGAAGAATATAATCCGCCTTTTTCTATCTTTCTCTCTCTTTTTGGAGAAATATACTGTGGAGGTTTTTTTAAAGGGTTTTCCTCTTTCTCGGGAGATGGATGTCCACCGGGGAACGTTTTTTTTTTCTTTTTACCGGGGTTTCCTTCTGTTGAGAGGGGCTCCCACACTTAACACAAATGATGCGTGACAATTGAAGGGATTGTAGGAAATCGTCCCGTTAAAAATCGCCAAGTTGTGTATGAGTGTTAAAAATTAGAAATATTGAATTGCAAACAAAGCGATAAAAATGTAGTTATATCTATGACATCATAAAAATTTGGCGTTTAAAATAGCTTGGTGATATTTAATGGTACTATTAACGGAATTGAACCCCTACAGGTTTAATAAATAGATTACTAATCTAGTTTTGTTATTTAACTAATGTTAGACTTATAGCATAGTTATAATTTTCTATAATTTAATTTTCTATATGGATTTGTATTTGATGAAAGTAATTATCAATGTAGAGTGTATCTGCGGCCCTTGTCTATTAAATAATATATACACTCCCTCTTTCAGTATTTTAGTTTGCTTATCCGTTCTTAGTGTGTTTCTTAGGTTAATAAAAATGAGAATTTTATTATGAAACCTTAAAAAATTGAGGTTCTGCTACGTTAAGTTCATTTCTTATTCTACTAGTACCTTTCTATATTGTTGATGATAAATGGGACGTTATTTTTATCCTATAGTAAAATCTGTAAAATCTTGAAATTTTGAATGTATGCCTTTGGCTTAACTAAAATATATTATAACACATTATATCTAAGCTATGTTAGAAGAAAAGGTGCTTTTGTGTTATTTTTTATATCCAAGGCATTTTTAACTCATCTAAAAAAATTTAGAAATAAGAAAAACTAAATATTTGCTAATTATTTTTGTGTAAGATAAAAAATCACTAAAAGTTTTAATGGTTTATAAAACACAATGAATATTTCATTTAAACATCATTAAAGCTTGAAAAATAGAATGAGATGAAATTTTAAATAACCTGAATACCTTGACTCATCCAGGGATATATCTACATAAAATTTAATTACAAAAACCCAAATTAAAATTGTTAATAACTCACACCATACGACACTATTCTGTATTTCATTGTTTCATTTCATACCCTCGATATTTGTCCATATAAAGACAATTGTTTTCACCTTTCAAGAAGATCCCATAACAACAAAAAAAAACTCGATACAAAACAATAGATCTCAATCCGAGACCCTCCCATAGACGTTCATCAATTCAAATTAAACCAAAAGCCTCGATTCGTATCCATCAAGTTCGGTCAATCGGGGTCACGTTCTTTCTCTTATAAAATTCACCAGAAAAAGACTTTTGCTGGAAGTGGGTCCGCACAGAAAACAAAGCGCACGAGAGCGATAGGTATCAGAGCAATGTGTCAAACCGAGCACCGCGTAACTCAACTCTTGATTTACGAAGTCTTCCGGAATAGGTATGAGGTGAAGTGAGGCACACTCCCGAGTTATACTATGCTTTTCTCGTGTTCGAAGAAGAACGGTGGAAAATATGGGGGAAAAGGTTTATCCCCTCATGTTGTGTTACGAGCGTTACGCGTAAGATGTGAGACAATGGAATTTTGGGGCCTTTTGCTGCATTTTAATGAATGGTAGTACTGTTTTGGTTGGAGTTGGACAAGGAAGAATGATATCTTTGTTCGGAATGTATAGCTCAATTTTATTGCAGTTTTATTTTTTAGGATATAAATCGGATATAAATGTTTAGTTGATCTTTACACTGCCTTGTTTTTTTTACAGAAGATATTTTTACGTTTTTCGATAAATGTCAATAAAAAGGCGATGCTTAGTGATACGTTAGTATAAAGTTCAACTAAATATATTTAAATGATGCTTAATGTTTATAATCCATTTAAACGAATAGTAGAAGTAATGAACTTAGCTTTATAGAAAAAATTCATTTAATTCAACCATTCATTAAATTCTAGTTTCTTAAAATAGTAAATAACAGATAAAAATTTTGAGTGATATCTTACATTTTCTCCCTTCAGTAACTCTTTATTAAGGGACTCTTAGTAAGGGAGTTAATTTCTTAACAGTTTTTTATTTGTTAATTAAACTTCTTATTTGCTACCTATTACATAAATTAATTCTTTCAACTTAAATTTCATTTTTAAATTTTATTTCGGAATTTATAACCAGTCAACACAGAAATATTAGTACGGCGTAAATTCTGAAACACAAACTAAACAATACTCTCTAATGTCTCTATTTTATGATTCTGTGATTAAACGTTACTTAAAAAACACAAAAATGCTTAAGATTGCATACATCAATCTTTTCTATAGTGACGCGCAAACTTCCAACTTCCTCAAAATTCCCTGAACACGACGGAAGAAATCCGAATCCCTTTTGAGAGAATAATTGATTAACTCAACTGAAGGAACTGAACGTTGACAAAAAACCGAACATAATACCTTATAATCCTTTGCGACACGTCGATGAGTACGGTCCCCACACAGAGATGACAAGACGAAAGCCCATCTCGGTTTATCACCGGTCATTAGGATTTCTACGGGGAAAAAAGAAAAGAAAACGAATTTTTCTCGGATTTAAAGAGGGAAAAAAAACGAAATTGAGGGAAATGAGGAAATGTAAGATGAACCTCATCCTAGCCAGCCATTAAGACAATGTTTATTTAGATTCCAAAAAGCACTCAATGACTTGGCGAGTCGACACGGATCAGAGAGTTGACAGTTACAGTTACTTTCTTTTCCTCTTGTGGAAACTCTGTCGAATGTGGATCAGATTCTTTTCCACGAGAGATTCATCGTCATTATGGGAATATAATTCGCTCGAATTTTTTTTTTGTTTGATGATGAATTTTTCTTCTTTGTTTTATGTAGTGTTGTGTGAGAGAGGTTTTGGTGCGTTGAACTCTCTTTTGAGAAGGAATATATTCTCTCCGATGTTCTGCTTTTGCGGAGTGGTTATGATTGATTTGAGATATCGGTGGATGGCAATAGTTTGTTGGGTTTTTTTGGCCTGGAATCGATCGTGAAATCTGTGTTAGTAATTCGTTACAATGTAGAATGAAAAATTTAAATTAAAACACATTGTAAATGGTTTGAGGCGAATAAAAAAGGGTCGTGGTTGCGTTGTCTGTAACAAAAAACAAACATTAATTAAAATGCATTGCCATTAAAAATATCTTAAGATATCAAATTGATCCTTTTGTAACAAAATATACAAGAATTGATGTAAGAACCACTTACTTTTATACTGAAATCTTCTGTGCTATTAAATGTTTATTAAAAATTTTAGCATTAAATAGAGTGGAGAGAATAATAAGAAAGGTAGTATTATAAATGTGTAAAAATATCGGTAGGAATTGGCAGGCAACCCAAACCTTCTAAAAATGCTTAAGCTACAAAACACTAATTTTTAATGTGCTTTTTACTTAGTTCAACATAATAACTATATTTTTATGGACTTAAGCTTTGGTGTAAGATATAGAATTAATATTTTCAGTGAATCAAGCTGATGGAAAAAATATAGGTTGTTTCAATTTTTATTTGACAAATATTTCTTTTAGAAATCAAACGGAAAAACGTTTTTAACTACTGAAAAGAAACGGGAAATTATTATTAAGCTTTTTTATTTTGAAAACGGGGAAAAATTCTACAGACCTTTTTTTAATTCTAATAATAATAATGGCTTAAATGGCTACCATATAGTGATTTATAAAAAAAGGCTTTGTTTCAATTACATATTTTAAGCCATTTTTTAACTCCATGAAATAAAAAGTAATAATACATCTCGTTTGAAATACTTTCTAAATTCCAAAACCAAATTTCAATCAACCGGGAAAACCATAAAAATCCCTCATAACCACCTTTTCTCCACCCAATTCTTCCACAAATAGCCTACAAACACCGTCCATACTGCACGTAATCATACTAACATATATTCAAAAGACCAACCAATTCATCCCCACCTCTCAACAATCTCCCCATAGCTCCTCATTACTCGAAAGAGCCCCTCTAATAACCTAATGATCAGAACCAACCGAAGCGTCTCCGAACGTGATCATCAGCGATTAAGATCGTTGAACTTCGTTTTCTCTTACCTGGAAAAAGGAAGACACCGTTAGGCTTTCGAACAAAAGGAAGACCTGCCCCAAGAACATCCTTCTGGTGACTGGCGGTTCGGGGAACGTTCCATTCGGTATTCCATCATTCCATTCGAGGGATTAGATGCCCACTATCACTTCCTACCTGTTCGTCAAAGACGCGACATTTTTTTCTCTGTCGGGTTCGCGATTGGAATTGAAATACTATTCATAATTATGATCGATGATATTCTCCTGATTGGGAGTAATAATACAAATAAGTGTTGGATTAGTGTTAATCCACATATTCAAATTATCGCACATATTCAAAAGTGGTTAATTGATGGATAAAGTTTTTGTTTTAATATACGTAGTAGCATTGAGTTTTGGGGGCTTTCTTGTGCGAGTTCTGAAACAGGATATTATTAGAGTTTAATGTTTTGAAGGTGAATTTATGTCTATTAATTATACTACTATAATTTGTACGCAAGGAAAAGTTTATTCTATTTGGCTTTGACGGTTTTTCCTTTGGTTGGGCCTTTCATTTTTAATGCAAAAAAAAAAAAATTCTGAAAAAAATCCTAAAATTAGTTAAGGTATTTCTATTTAGCATTGATATCAGCAACTTGTTTGCTTAAAATTTTAAATAATTCCCCTTATAACTTACTGTCAATAAGATTTAAAATTATTTAAGATTTCGTAAAATAAATTCAAATAAATAACATTATAAGAAGATTGAACTCATTCTCCGGAGTAGTCAAAGACAATACATAATTCCACTATTTTTCATTGCATCTCTGTCTTTATGAACTTATTATTCCGGTACCAAGTCCGTACATAAACTTGAAAATCAAGTTCCAATACAACAGAGGTCATTTCAAATTTTCCCACGCTAATATCTCAAACGATTTCCTCTCAAACGCAACTTTGACCGTCACTTTTTCTTACGTATACAACCTAAAAACCGCAACTACAACTTTCACTCTCTCTCGGCTATTCATTCCCATGCTCTCACTACCTTCGATAGAACCCTTCCCAAAACAAATTAGCTACCAAGACATTACAAGAACAAACAGGAGTGGATTTATTATTCCCTATTCTTCGTAAACGTTACCGAAGGTTGGCTTTGCTTATCTTCATTCTGGAGAAAGTGTAGCTGTCTCGTGGAGCGTTAACTAGTTATTAGCCTAGATTTTCCAACAAACCGTACCTGGCGCTGACTTGAGAATGGTTCCGAAGATGTTTTAAGGAGTGTTGGTACTGTTTTCTGCTTTTTTTTCCCTTGGCGTGGTGTTATGAATAATATGAGACCTTCCCCATTGTTACGTGAATGAAACTCAGCGGGGACTATTGTATTTTGAAGCGGACACTTTTTTTGGAGCGTTTTCAGAAAATGATGATGAGGCTATTTTTTATTGAGTTTATGCACCATTTGTTGGGGTAATTGATTATCAGCTATCGAATGATAAATGACCTCATGTTTCTGTTATGTAATTCACACTGTTTTTATGTTCTGAGTTTTTTGTTGTCAAAGCAAAGTTATTTAGCAGGAAAGAAAAAGTGTCATAAAATTAGTTTGCACAGTGGATGCTCAGAAAAAAATTGAAACAATATTTAATATTGAAATTATGTAAACTCACTGAATACCAGATCCAATACTTAATCTTTTTAATATACCATTGTATTAAAACAGTAGTAATAGATTAAATATTTTGTGTTCATAAATTATGTACTGTGATATTTTTGCTGTACCTACACAAAATGGTTTACTTAGTCTTAGCTTATTAAACAGCCCAGCGGTCTTTTTTTCTTCATTTTTATTGAATGCATTTTTCAAAGAATCCTAAAAATATATCAAATGTTTAACTAATTAAGAATCGGAGGTAAATCTATATTATATTTTATTTATTAAATTTTATGATAAATTTGAAATAAACTATTTCGTCCATCAGCAGTTATAAGTTACACTTTTCAGGAAGAATCAATTGATCATTTAAATAACAAAAACCAATTAACTGGAATTTCCTGAAAGATTTTAACTGTACCAAAAGCTTCAAAGAAAAATCAATACAATGCCTGTAATTTATACAACCTTACATAACACCCTTCCTTTTTTTGAATTTACTCGTGGTAAACCCATTTATCGACTAAATACCTTTCAGTCAGTTCAGAAATTACTTAGTTGTTAATTCCTACAGCATATTCTTCTATGGAAAACAAGCATGCATTCAAAGAAGCTTCTAAACACTTTCCCAACTGCTTTATAAGGCAACTGACCCGTTCCCGAAGACGATTAACTAACGCTATCGCACAACAAGCGTTAACAAAAATTAAAACTCCGCTTTCACAAAACCCGAATATTCTCCCCACCCTGAGGAGAATACTAATAACGACACAGATGATGATAATATTCCCACCATAAATGATAAACCTTCGTTGTCTGCAAAAGTTTGTTTTGGCGCTCCGACTCCCACAAGCCCTACCGCTTTAACAAATACCCCGCCCCCGCATATACGGCCATACGCTTATTAGCCGTGTAATAAACACGGGCGTGTTCGCCGTATTTAAATTCAGAGGGTCATCTCGGGATGCTTTGGATTTAGGCGTAGGACCATTAAGTCTTGATGAATGGGAATACGCGTGTGAGAGAATGAGGGAATAATAAAAAGATGAGCAGGCGCGGGAGGCAGCTAAATGCTGCCTAAATATGATCAACAACCGCTTGAATGTGTCCAGTTTGGAACTCCATCCATCAATGTTGAGGTTTTATTATCCTGAAGAGGGAAGGATTAGTTAGTATGGGTTGAACTAGTTAAAGTGTGCCGCTTATGTAACTAGGAAGAAGACAAAAGGTTGAGTTTGAATAAGGCACTCCACGTTTTGAGCTAATGTTTTTAATATCAATTCCTTTTTTATCATATTAGTATTACTTAAAGTTTAAAACAACCACTTAATAAGTCGCATAAATTTCGCTTACATAAACTTCCGCATTACGTCATGGTTCTGAAGAGATACACTGGCTATGATTCATTATCATCAATAATTATAATCCCGATTAAATCATTTTAATTTGATGATAAATTATTTTGATGAAAATTCCTTAATTATCATATTGTACTCGTGTGTACCACATTCAACATAAATTTAAAACTCAAACATTATGATTACGTTTTGTAATAAGACTGTAATAAGTATAAGATTATTTTCTTGTTTAAAAAAATCCTGTACTTTTTTTCTTCGATTTCTAATGTTATAAGATAGATACTAATAAGTTAATGGACTATTTTTTACTGATAATGCAATAAAAATTCATATAATTATGATATTGTTGTTATACGAACATCGAGAAATGCTGCTTCTCAGCATATAGTGACTTTTATTGCTTTAAAAAAATATGAAGAAGACCATTTCTACTGAGAAAGAATCCAACAAAACAGTTTAGAAATGGAACCAAAATGCTAGGAAGCAAAACAAGATATGTTGTTTAAAAGAATATCATTAAAAAAGAGCAAGAGTTTCCACGTGTTTTAAACAAAAAAAACCTTCTAGATTGCGTAAGATACTTTCAAAACTCGTAGAAAAAAAAGCTGTTACGGTGGTGCGTTAAAAAGTGAAGGTTCTTTAGAACTGATCATCTCTGTTTCCTAAGCAGAGAGAGTGAGAGTCACCTGCCCTATTTAGCTACTCATTCGACGACATCCCCTGTCGAAACCGTCTTCGAAATTAAGAAAAAGCCGCTTTCACTTTCGCAAAATCCCTCCTTATTAACGGTCTTTTGGTTCGTGAGTAAGATCGCTTCAACGAAGCGTGAGAAGAAGCTACTCTCGAAAAACGCTCTTTTCTAACTGGGTGGTTTTAAGTGGGCAATTTCGATTTATTTGGGGTGTATTCTCTTCATTTCATATGCTCATTTTATATCTCATTCAGGTTTTCCTTTAATCATCTTAGATAATACTTGAATATCGTTTTTCGGGAGGTTTAATGATAAAGATTAACTCTTAAATAAAAACCTATGTAATAACTATAAATACCTAAATAATTTTAAATATTTATGGATTTCTTCTTTTTCCTCAAGGATTTGTTACTTTTTAACTACAACTATTGTTGAGTCACAGCTGACTGGATACTATGCAGGCTAGCCGAGATACGGAAATCATTAAAAATATTGATGCCAATAGCTAATATCTGAGAAAGCACTAAATCTATATACAATACCTATGGTACGTTAAAGACCCGATATGTGGCGATCCTAGAGGGAAAAATTGTCAAAAGTTTTTCATAATTCAAAACTAGGCTAGCCTGTATAAACCGTGGTTGAGTTTTATTTGGTTTATGAACAAGTTATCCGACTCGACTGTTGATATTTTTAAAACAACACTCATACTGAAAAAGCTTTAATATTTTAAAAAACTAACATATTTTTATTTTAATCGTTTCCCAAGTTATTTGACATAATTTTCGTGAAGAGGCTTAACTATTTTTTTAAATACTTTCTTAATGAATCTGTCTTTTCGCTTATTAATCTAACATTCCTGTAAATAACACTACAAAAAAGACAAATGCAAAATTGTAGTGAATAGAATTTAAGGTAAAATAATAGTGAAACCGTTCCTATCAGAGGCTCAAAGAGCAATGGTGAACTCCGAAAACGCAAACTTGCTGCTCCGCAAAACGGAGAAAAGTCGCCTGTTTCAAAAAGAGCGCGAATCCAGTCTAAGGTGCTAGCGCCATCTAGCGAGATTTGGTTAAACTAGGATGGAGCAGGTGATAACCCTATTTGAGGCTTTGCTGCAATGACCGCCTGACTTCAAGGTCTTTTCGGGGAAATTATTTTTCTTGAGAGGTCAAGGAAATGTTTTTAAAAGATAGGAAGAAATAGTTGGAATTTTTTTGTGTTTTCGTTTCTTTTGACGCTTGATTTCATTTTGGTAAATGTGCTTACAAAACGTAATATTTTAAAGGGAGATTCGACAAGAGAAGAAATAATAACCATTCAAATGTTACACACCATAAAATGTTTCAAAAATTTTACATGAAAAATATTTATCATCGTAAAATTTAAAATCCCTTACTTTTTACACAAAAATAAAATCAAGCACAAAAAATCCTGAGTATTTACGGTTTTAATTGTAACATGGGAAAGTTTTCGTAACTAAACAATTCTAGTTTATACCAAATATGTCAAGTTTACGTAGCTGAAACTAGAAGTGAACGAAATGTGTCCACACATGACAAAATACTTGACTTGACACATGACTTGATATTGTGTATAAGATGCTACTAGAGATATGGAAAACCCATCTTCAAAAATGAAAGCAGTCAATTATACATATTCCAATCAAACAAAGCAATAATACTTTCGTTCATTCGAGTGATGCCGTGAACTACCATTAGCGGATCAGATATAGAGTTAATGCACTTTCTTCGCCAACACGTTCACTTGTCCCAGGTGACATCCGCGCAAACACTTCGGGTCGTAGATATCGGCCATAAAAATGGGTCATATCGAGGTCCAGACTGGACATCCACGCCCAAGTGTCACCCGATGATCTCCATTCCAAGAGATCGATTTGCGGTCACACCAACACGCCTGCCTCCGGTATGTATTCGTAATTAGGCTGATTCGGTGATTTATAATTCGATCTCCATCAGGATGTCTCTGTGTATAGTATTTATTATTAATGAGGCAAAAGTCGTCGCTTCGGGACACAGTATAGTTGAAAGATATGTGGTTGCGAGACTATAGAGCAGCTCTAGGTGTGGGTATTAGAAAGTGAGGTTTATTGATGGTATCATAATTGTTTTATGGTTCTTGGAAAGAGTTGTATCGTATCATTTGCATTATGGAGTGAGTGAAAAGTGAAGGTTTTTTTTCTGGGGGATGCTTGGGGCATCTTCGTTTTATCGCTCTTTTGAGGTTGATTAGGGTTTTTCTTTCTTTTTTTTTTCAATGTCCACATTAGCTTAATCATATCGGTTTGATGTTTTACTTATGTAAAAACCGTTATGCGATTTGCAATGAGTTATAATCGTATATTTTTATTTGGTTCCACGAATTGGTATTGGCTAATTTATGTAATTCTCTATAATAAATTAATAATTTTGGAAGTAAAGTTTTTTGTTTTAATCTTATTTATTATTTTTTTTCTGTTTAAAAAGATATTTAAGTTTAACCGTTTTAAGGTTTCTTTTAAAAAAAGGTTTTTACATTCTGGGGGCTATTACAGAGGGAATTTATTGATAAATATTAGAAAATCGACTTTAAGTGAGAAATTTTGAAATTAGTCGTTTGAAAAAGCAATGAAGTTTAAAGGGATCCGTTCTAAAAAATAGCTGTTAAAAACATAAAATACAATATCCTGCCATTCACCAATTTCTGAAGGATGAAAAAGTTATGAAATGCAAGAATAGTCAACCTTCAATTAGCATTTTTAAAAAATTAGAACTATGACATTAATTTATAAGCTAAAAGTAGTAATTCCTTCGAAAAAGCTAAGAAGAATTTCTTGAAAAATAAAATGAGTTTTACCTACAATAAATTATAAGAGAACTGTATACCTATTCAGTCATAATAATTTCCTACACCTAGTTATCTCATGTCTGGGTAACAATTCGTCTTCATATGCCCACTCTCTTCCAAACTCCGTGAGAATAAATAAAAACGGGGAATAAACTAAGAGAACCACTCCTCAAAGAACAACGCCTTATAAAAATTTCGCATTCAAGTGAAAAACTTGATCGAAAGGTGATAGGTCGAGTCGTAATTAAACCCTCAATCCTCCCACACCGAGTCACGCAATGCAAATAGCCTCGTGCGACGCTGTGCGACGCGAGGTGACACCCATGTCGGTCACTTTCCCATAAAACACACAGCTAGGGTTGCACGGAAGTTTTCTATCGCCAAGTTGGTTATTTTGTAATTGATTTGGCGTGAAATGGAATATAAGATTTTGCAGATTTTGGTTTTTACAAATGTTTTTATATAAATGTATGTTTTCGTGTAGTTAAATTTTCGGTTATTCTAAGTTAGCATTAAATCCGAACTTATACAGTTGTGAACAGAAAATCAGCTGTTATATGGCTTAGCAATGTTAAAAGTTGATTATATTAGGAAGTATATTTAAATAATAATTTCTTTCCTCAAGGCTGTCCCATTACTGTTTAATTTCTAAACAATTATCACTTTATAAAAGAGCAAAAAAAAATAAATTTAAGAATGTATATTAAATTTTGTAATGTAGTTGTAAAATTACAAATATTCCATTTATTGTTTCTATCAGAGTATATTTTGGGAAATAATGGTATACTTTAAAAAAAAAACATTTAGTCAAAAACTACACACTTTTTGGAATATCGTATTATAAAATAATCATAAAGCTGGATCTTCAATAAATATTATGCATTATAATTTTTTTTAAATTTTGTTCCCGGATTTACGATTATAACAACTCTTTACCTATCTGGAGTATTTCCTCCTTCGTTAAAAGTCTTGTTATTTGATTCAGAATGTGGAATTGAATAATAATTCCTGAATGTATCAATCCACCATTACTATATTTAAAAGAATAACTCCAAAAATATTTTTTTCTTTTAAAAAAATAATCGTTTAAAAATTTATTTGCCCTTTCTACTAGAAAAGCAAGCCAGCATCTAGATAGGCCATTGGCGCGATTTCATCCTTTCCCACCTCTAGTTTGAGCTGATGATTTGAATGTTGTGATCCTGCCAGCCGGTTCATTCCCCATTGTTATGTTGATACAGTCCCAGGGAAAGGACCTGAATCAAAAGCCTCACAAACTAACTCTTTAGTGAGCACACAAGGCATATCCAAACACTCCTCCTCTTTTAACCTCTTTGAAGATGCATAATTGTCGGCTTTGACAATGCGTTTTACGGGTATTGAAGATAATTCTTCTCGTTTATTATTTACATTAGGGGGAAATCCAGATGGGAAATAGGTTATAAGATGCGTCAGTCAGGTGTTGGAAGATTTTTTATTTTTGCATATGAAAAAGGCACGGGTAGTAGGAGGGAAGCTCTTTTTATGGTTTTGGTAAAGTGTGAAGAAATGCTGTGATTTATCCCAGAGTTCAATAAAGCGTGTCCTTCTCATGACCTGCCGTGACTTTTCGCTTAAAACTCTTTATCAGTTTCGTATTGTGGGTTTTATATTTTTTTGAAATTAAAAGTGGGTTAATCATTTTTCATGGTGCAGAATGAATGAATGAATTTAACTATTGGGAAAACTATTGTTAGTATAAATAAGTCGGCTTTTGTTGATAAGTTATCAATTGAAAATTACCCTTTGACCTTTTCTTTCGGCTAAGGGAGAGCGTTATTAATTATATGTTGAAGTTTAATGATTAATGTGAATATGGTAAAATTAACGTTTGGAGAATTCTTAAAAAGTAAGAGTATTCTTTATTATGTTCTTGGTGTATAAAATAAAAAAAGTATAAAAAAAGTGTATAAAAACATTAAAATGCAATTGGGGATGTTACTCTATACTCGACCGCAACGTTTCCCGGCTCTATGACACCACTAACAAACAAAGTAGTTCCCAGCGATGTGTCTGAATTTTGAGTGAAATGAAGAACGTCAATTTAAAAATATGATTATTTTGTGAAACCCATTTAAATATAGCGTCTTTTTATCACGATTTGCGTACCGAAACTCCTCCTAGCAACCTAACAGTCTTTCTATTTACTCAGTTTCTGCTTTCACGCAGTGACGTCATAGGGTCAGGAAATGTTGCTGTCGAGTATAGCGAAGGTTGTTTTTACCTTTGCACAAGGTTACAGATTGCCAATGGCAACCTTACAAAAACCTTAAATAGGTTACTCAGTAAGGTTACAAAAAGGTTCATAAAACCTTACATTGCTCTCGGGGAGATAACTTTAATAGTGTGCTTGTTTGCAATGACAATAGCAAAAACACAACATCATAACAGCATCATCTAACGTTGTTTTTTTGTGCGTTTCAGCTTCAGCAATCATATCAGCTCCTGCCACTTCTCTGAAGACAGCAACCCAGCGAGCGGCGGCGACCGCGAGTACAAGTGCCGCCAGTGCCCCAAGGTCTTCAACTGGAAGTCCAACCTCATCCGGCACCAGATCGCGCACGACGAGTCTCGGCGCTACGTGTGCGAGAACTGCAAGAAGGTCTTCACCGACCCCAGCAACCTCCAGCGCCACATCCGCTCGCAGCACATCGGCGCGCGCTCGCACGCCTGCCCCGAGTGCGGCAAGACCTTCGCCACCTCCTCTGGGCTCAAGCAGCACACGCACATCCACTCGAGCGTCAAGCCCTTCCGCTGCGAGGTCTGCTTCAAGGCGTACACGCAGTTCTCCAACCTGTGCCGCCACAAGCGCATGCACGCAACCTGTCGCATGCAGATCAAGTGCAACAAGTGCGGACAGGCCTTCAGCGCGGTCACCTCCCTCTCCAAGCACAAGCGCTTCTGCGAAGGGGCGTCCAACTCCTCCTCGGTCCTCACCCCGCCTTCCACCCCTAAGCCCAACTTCGACCCGGCCAAGAGCCTCGCCCCTCCAGGCCCCGGACAGCTGCTGTTCTACCCTCGACCCGGGTTCCCCATCTACCCTCCCTCCTTGTTCGGGTACCCCTTCATCTCCGGACCCGGACTCCCGGCACCCCCGCCGCTAATCCCCGACGCTTCTGGGCTGCTACCGGCTGCGTCGTCTGCTTCGGCGGCTGCCGTGGACGAGAAGTTCCAGTGGCGACTGGAGAATAATCACAACAATAAGGACGCTACCAAAGACAATGCCGCTCTTTCTCTACCCCAGTCGTCTTCAGCCAAGCTCGAGGAAGGCCTGACAGTCCCCAAATCCGAGGACCTTTCAGAGTCGGACGCTACCGGAGATCTATCTTCTGAAGAGACAGGCGGAGAGGACGTGTCCTCCCTCAGTGACGGAGACTCGGAAGACCCCGACCCCAAATCTCGGGACTCTTCCCAAATAAACAATCCTGTCAGCCCTTCGGACTGTTCCAAAACCACCTCAGAGATGTTCCTCAGCCACCGCCAGGGGTCTCCCAAGCAAGGGTCGGTCTGCCCCGACCCCTCCCTCTTGCGATCCCCCAACCACAGGGGGAGCATTCCCATGTCGAAGGCGTCAGACGACATGCCCTTCGATCTGTCCCAGAGCAGCAAAGGAAAGTTCGAATCATCGGACTACCACCCGAAAATGACCAACGCTTCTCAACCGACCAGGTCGAGAGACGCCGAAGACCAACCGCTGGACTTGAGCATGCCATCGAACAAGAAGTCCAGCCCCGTCTACAACAACAACAACCACAGCAGCAACAGCGACGACGAAGTCAGAAAGCCAACCTCGTACTACGAGGAGAAGGAGAGGGCAAAGGACTATGACAGCCCTCCCGTTTTGGCCCCCATTCAAGAACACATGCCCCAACTGGAAATGCAGAAGAGGGACAGCCCACCCCTGCCTCCTTCTCCCAGCAAGCTCCCGATGGCGTATCCGAGGCCCATCCACCCCATGTTCTTGGATTCCCTGTACAGATTCCAGCAGGAGAAGCAGCAGCAGCCTGCTTTCAACCTGTTCCCGGGTCCTGACAGACTGATGCCTTCGTTCAGCCCGAGGTACCCTCCCTTCTTGGGGCCTCTCCTCTCCTCGAACCCTCAGTTCGATTTCATGCGAGCCCACATGGAGAAGGTGAGCCACCACAAGCCCATGCACGAGATCCTGTCCCCTCACCTGAGCAACAACAAGGCCAAAGAGCGCTACTCGTGCAAGTTCTGCGGGAAGATCTTCCCTCGCTCGGCCAACCTGACCCGGCACTTGCGAACGCACACCGGCGAGCAGCCCTACAAGTGCAAGTACTGCGAGCGCTCCTTCAGCATCTCCTCCAACCTGCAGAGGCACGTGCGCAACATCCACAACAAGGAGAAGCCTTTCAAGTGCCCCCTGTGCGACAGGTGTTTCGGCCAGCAGACCAACCTGGACCGACACCTGAAGAAGCATGAGGCGGACGGGCCCACCATCCTGGACGACTCTCCGAAAGGCAACGAGGTCGAAGACAAGGACGAGGCCTACTTCGACGAAATCAGGAACTTTATGGGGAAGGTCACCAACAACAGCCTCCCCCTGTCTCATCTGTCTGAGAGGAAGGTCCTGGTGCCGGGGTCCTACTCCCCCAGACAGAACAACAGTAGTCCGGCCAGCGGACAGAGCGACAATCTGGTGGACGAAGAGACGGACGAACGCACAGACCCTGAGGAACCCGAGTCTTCTCCCAGCAAACGACTGCGCAGGAGCGACGAACCTTACAGCCCCAACAACAAGAGTCCGGACTCGACAAAGAACCAGCAGGTGGAGCCACCGGCAGGGTACCTTCCGTTGGACCTTCACCACAAACGACTAGCCTACAACGTCATGCTGCAACTCAGCAACGGAAAGCTCAACGGGGTGGTCAAAGAGAACGGACACAAAGACCACGTGAACGTGGACAGCGATGACGACGAAGAAGACTGCAAGGATTACTCTAGTGAAGAAGAGCCGCAATGCGGGGCCGATAGGAGCTCCCCCTTCAGGCCTTCGCAGGAAGTCAAAGTCGATTGAACCGAACTGATGACGAGACTTTTATAACTGTCGTAACTGGTATATCGTTTTCGATGACTTTGGGTAGTGTTAGAAGCGTTTCATCGATGAAAACCTTTTCTTGATAACAACGCGTAGACTCTCCAGACGTGCTCCGTGTGTTGATTCGAATCAAAAGAGACTCGAGACCACGAATTCCAATATTCCAAAAAAAATTAAAAACCCTCGATGAAATTTCGATGGTCTCTGTATTCGTTTCGGCGTCGGAGTAAGTTGGCGAAGCTAGTCAGAAAGGTTCCGAAATCATTGTAAAGATGTAGGTAACGAGTTGTAGGACCACCGATAGACGGACACATGGCGTTGTTAATGCACAATGAAGAATGGTTTTCTCAATGTGAGACACCAGTTGGAGTAAGTAGCCAAATCTGGTAACCTTAAAGCGGGATGTATGAGCATCTGGGCGGGCACTCTTAGATTTTAAGACAATTTTGAATGAAACAAACTTAAAATATATTGAAATTTATACTTACGGTTTGAAACCAACATCATGTTCACCAGATTTGGCGAGACTGTTAACCTACTCCAATTGTACTGTCGTGGAAAAGTATACCAAAAGAATAATACTCGTGCTTTTTTATGGAGTGCGTTTTCGAAAATCAAATTTGTTAGAAGGTGCGGAAATCGCCGTATTCCCTTTCTCGCTTTATTCAAATATCAGAGTTCAAAGAAACTATTTGGTGCTTGAAAATGTTCAAAGTTGCGTATCCGAGAACTTCAGCAACGAAGCTATTACTTAAATGTCGAAGGAGGACAAATGTAATTCCACTGGAAAGAACTTGATCATTTTTATCAGCGATTGTTGACTGTTCATTTTGTATGTGATAAGAAATCATACACAGCATAATTATTTTGTTTTGTACTTAGAAAGTTATCTTACTTTTACACAATACATTTCCATATGCCTAGTCATACTTTCATTATATATAGCTGAAATATTGTTAAAAGCGTACGATGGAGCTTGTTTACTTTATTTTTATAATTTTAATTCATATTACAGCAGCCTCTTCATCCTATTTGGAATCCACTATGCTTCTAGTTTCTAAATAATAATCCAAGACGCTAAAAATATTAAACTTTGAAAAACTTAAAGGAAGGGAAAAGACTATTTTTCATAGAAAAAGTAATCCAATTCAAGTTTGAGATCACTCATTATAAAATAATATTTATCAACCAGAGTAGATATTCTTAGTTATTGAAATAGTCAAACAAGTTTTACAACTTTAACCTAAATAAAAGGGAATCAACAATTAATAATGCCTCTTATATTTTAACATGCTTAAAAATGCTGACATTTTTACTCCACTAAAATTAACTCTTCTTGTATTTATTTGCATAGGAATTTTCACATTTTAAAAGGGATCCTAGAGGCTACTGTACTTACCAATATGCGTTAAATTCCTAACAAAATTACCAATGCACATTTTAAAGCTAATGTCCTATAAGTCAAAGGAGGACTACCATGAAAGTGATGACGAAATAGTTTATATCAGGCATGGCTGTGCGAAAGTTTGTTTCAAAATCCAAAGAATTACATGTTTTGTCCATTTGTACAGAAGTGTCGCGTATAGCGCGATATAGAGATATATAGTTTATTTTATATTATGGTGTTTATTGTTTTTCCGTTCACCATGTAAATTTTCTGCTCCCATGGACGTTAATGTTAATTTATATCGACTGAATAAAGGTAGAAATGAAGGTAGGAACCAATTATGCATTTAAATGTAGAAAATAGATGGGGAAATATGAAAAGACGCAATACATTGTTGGAGAAAAGCACAAGCTTCGCTACTTTTACGGATGTTTGAATTAGGTTTGAAATAAATTCTTAACCAAAAATAAGACCTAAAACTTTTTTTTTTGATGATCTGGATTATGCTATACGTTTTTAAAAAACGTTTCATGATATTTTATAATTACTTAGTAGCTATAAATGTCAACGAAAACTTAATAAGCCTCTTTTATTTTAAGATATAAATGTTGTTTTATTGAAAACCCTTTTGAATGTTATGATGGAAATGCTTGTGTTCAAAATTACTTGACTGTATTTTACTTAAATGAAGAATTGGTTAAGGAAAACTTAACGTTAGAATTTATATCTTTTCTTTGAATTTGTTTATTGAATGCAGAATGTTTTTTAAATTAGAGGTTTTAAAAGGAAAAAAGTTCATAAATGAATGAAGTCATTAAATTGTACTGGTACTATTCGTAGGATAAAATATAAAAGAACTCATGATTTTATGACAGTTTAATTGCATACAAGTTCAGAGAGTAGTATAAAAGAATCACTATTACTTAATTGATTGTTACTTAACCGGTTCTTCTACTCTTTCATCATTGAAAGTGTCCAATTATTATTTCTTCCGTGATATTGTTTTTCGTTTCATGAAAAAAATTGAAATGTACCAAAAAGAGACAGTGATTTTGATTCTGGAATTAAACAAAATATATTATTATGAAGCGTAAACTCTAATGTTTTCAACAAAAAATTAGTTTGTTCTTTCAAATTTTATAATAATTATTTGGTAAGTTTCCATACTAAAGTAATAACTAATTTGGTAATTCGTTCATTGATGGATTCATTTTTCTTTTGAAACGAAACTGATGTGATTTCAATACTTACAAAATATGTTAACTTTAAAGGGAGCATTTACTAAGTCTGAGATATTTTTAATGATCAATATTTTCTTTTTTCTAATGTACAGTAAATTTTATTATATTTATTTGAAGATTATGTATATTTATTAATTTACACATAGAGATCTTGAAGAACGAATTTCTGTCCGTCTCTGTTGCATTTTTTTACTTTCTCACCATTCTGTATCTTTAGAATTTAAAGAGAAATAAAAAAATATTTAACAAACCTTATGAACTGATTTCTTTGTGTTTTTCATTCCTACAGAAGAAAGCAAAATGCATATCTGGTGATTTTAAAAATGACAATTTAATTATTGGTTAAATAATATTTTTATTCCTACTCAGAAATTAAAAAAAAATGTAGAAATATTTAAAGAGGTAGGTCTATCAAATACTACCAGTATTATTAACCTTATTTGATGATTCAATACATAAATTGAGAAATTCAAATTACTGTAGATATAATAATACTACTTAAGTGGCATAGTTACTTTTAGATTTAAAATTGAAATTTGTTTTATTTGCATACAACAAATTTATGATAAAAATTTTCAATTCCAGTACATATTTCCTATTTAAATTAAAAAAATAATATGCATGGCTATGGGTATGAGTCGATGGCTCAGTATTTGCGTGTGTAGATTTGATGACTCAGTTTAAGGTCCAATTAAGTTGCTATATAGTAGTCCTGGGTTCTATTATAGTTCTTGTTGGGTTATACTGTTAGATACATTTCCTAACTATTAAATGGTGTTCTATTCTAATGTATTTTTTCGGTTTCATACTACAACTGGGTGCAACTTGTTGTGTGGCGTTGCCATCTAGGGCGATAATTCATTTTCTAGCTGCCCGGCGAATATACTGGGTAAAAAAAAAAGTCGCCAAGAAGAGTGGAGCACCGGTTTTTTTTCTATTTGAATTTAAAAAAAAAAATTATACAAAATTGCTATTTATGAAGAGATGAGAGTTATTGGTTCGCAAGGAAACGTTCAGAGGCTAAAACTCACAAAAACGGACGAAAAATTTATAAGGCATTGGAGATTATTCAAAACATTTAATATTAGGAGATAAGTAAATTAATTTTGAAAATTGTATTCTGAGTTGCCAAACCAATTCAATTAGTAACACTTGGCGACTTGCCTTGCATGTGAGGAACCTCTTTTGAATGGACGATTCAAATTGCTTCAGAGAAAAAACGTGGCAAGTTCATTTAAGCATTAGGTGCTTTCTCTGCATTTCGCGCCTAGTAAGGTTGCATTTGGCGTTAACAATGATGATTTAAGAACTTTTTAACAGCTTTTTTACTGTAATTCCTCAGCTAATTTTTTTCTCAGTAAGTGATTTGAGTTATCTACTTCCTAACCTCTCTAAATTTTTCGTCCATTTTTGTGAGTTTAGATTGGGGACGTTTCCTCCTTGCCAGATGGTTGAACGTGGAGCGTGCGAGCTATAGTCGTACATACAGTGGTTTTTTTTTCTATTCCAAGTAAAAAATAATAGCAGTAAAAATAATGCAGAGTTAATATTCATTCTTCTAATGATGTGAGTGAAACGCTCAGTGGATGCATGTCATGTGTAGCTCGCAAGCTCCAAAATCTGGGGACTTTTTGTATGAAAGAGGGATATTTGACATTCAATCCAACAAGGTTCAGCTGTACGAGTTTTCAAATGTGAGTTTTCTACTTTATGATGCGTTATTATTTAATCTATTATCTTTTGGGGATTGACAGTATATTAAGTTTAAAGATTAAAGCATGATATATCGGGCAACATTTTTTTTAAAGAAATACTCTTTGTAAAGAAAACTATTTCTTTGTTTTGAAAATCAATTTCTTTTAACAATAAACCCAGTTACATTAACTCAGTAGATGTTGTTTAGAAGTTTAAAATCTATATTTTCTATTCAAAGGAAAAACTGTGTCCTAAATATCCTGAAAATATTACGATTTGCATTTAAAAATACATAATTTTACTTTACATCCAAATAACTCCCAAATAATTCATGGTAAATTTTAAAACCAATAAATGCTTTATTTAACAATACATTAAAACGAAATAGAAAAAACTTCGTTTCATGTTCAAATATTTTTTTGCCAATTCTTAAGTGACATAATGCCGTAAATATTGAGAAAACGACCATATGCTTGTAAAAAATATAAACTTTTTAAACAAGAGTATGCCAACATTAGTTTTAAATCTCAATGTAGTATTTTACCTATTCATAAACGATTGAGTCAAGATGGTGGATACTTAAAAACGGTTGCCAATACCAATGCACCATTAACTTCCACGAAATATGTAAATAAACATATTTCTATGCATTCGATATTATGACAAAACACACGAGAAAAGAAGTCGCAACGTTGTGTAAATGGAAGCACACAGAGGCAGAAATCTCAATGTTGTCAGTCACTCTCAAATAACTGTTTGTAGTATTGTCGTTTATTTGATGCTACGTCTGAGGCATGAATCTAGTAGATAAATAATGCACAACGAGCGGTATTTGCATAATCGATTAATCTATATCGTGAGTAAGTGTTGAATCGTATCGCATTTTTGAATGATTTTTGTTGAGATGAAAAGGATATGATTGGCAGATGAAGTCCAAGTCTTCGATTTCCGAAATTTTAGGAACATTCGTGAGGCACATTCTTGCGTGTATCGGAGTTTAACGTGTTATTTAAGATGGCAAATAGAGTGTAGAATATAAAGAGAAAATCCGATGGTATTCCTAAAGTATTTTGGTTGCTCTTTTGACTGATGGTTTTCAAAAAAAACATTAGCAACGTTTAACTGTCATTAAGGTAGTTACTCTGTAGGATTTTTTGAGAAAACAAGATCGAAAAGAATTTTTTTTTCTTTTCAGAAAGTATCTTTGGTGGTATATTTCTTTGTGAGTCAGGGCCTTTCCAAACACTAATCACAAGAATGGTGTGTATTCACAGCAGTGATTGTTGCTATGGCATAGTAAATACTATTTATGAAGGAATTTTGTCTATTCATTTCAGATGTATTTTAGTTAGGGGCCCTTCATTAATTACGTAAGGATGATTTTGGCAATTTTTGACCCCATCTACCCCCATGTAAGGGTATGTAAGATTGTTCAAACCCCTCCCCCCTATTCTTACGTAAGATTCCATTTCAAAATAATAAAATGTTAAAAAAGGATCAGTTACACTAAAACTCTCAGTTTGACGTAAATCAAAGATTTTTATTTTTCAACAGATAAGTAATATTCTAAATCTGTATTCAAATAAAATTTGATTAGAATAACTGGAATTTGTTTACATTAACTTGGAAAATCTTACGTAAGAATGGGTTTGACCCCCCACCCCCAAGTAAGGGTATGTAGAGATTTTTCCCACCCCCCTCCCCCTCGGGTCCCTTACGTAATTAATGAATGGCCCCTTATAACAGTGAAAAAAATATTTTCTTTAAAATATGAAATACCCGTTTAATTTCCTTTCGTTTAAGAACATCACTTGAAATTATTGACTGATGTATAATAGGGTGGGCCGAAAACACACTTTATTTTTTATTTATGTTCTAATAGCGCGGAAAGGGTGCCACTTGGGTCCAATAAGAACGGTGTAAAAGGGTTTTTCAATTGGATAATATCAATATATCCAATATATATAGGTTCATAGCAACTTGCCTAAATTACGATTATTTTTATTTTTTTATGCATGATTAAATTTTATTTTCACCTTGAAATTTGGTAGAAATGTTCATTTTAAGAGTTAAAATGCTTTTAATATTTTTTTTAAAAAGTTTTCAGAAAAAAAAATTTTAATTTTTTTTTTTTTAATTTTTTTAAATTCTGAAAAAAACGTTTTGAAAATCATGGTCATTATGCACACCAAATCAAATACAAACAATTAACGAACAAAATGGGACTGATTTCAGGGTTTTAAGTTGTATAGTTCTAGATTTATTAGCTTTTTAATAATGCAGGAAAAACAACTTTACATAATTTCTTTGAACATTAAAAAATTATATCTAACGAAAAAAGGGTGATAGAAGAATGGAACCTGAGACATTATATCTATAACTATATTAGTTCCTTATAAAAAAATCATGAGCAATATTTAAGAGTTTAATCTTTGGTTTTTTAGTTTTGTAAAAAAGTCATCTAATTTTTCAAACTTTAAGTACGATGCGAGGGCCTAAGATATTATCCAATCAAAAAACCCTTTTACACCGTTCTTATTGGACCCAAGTGGCACCCTTTCCGCGCTATTAGAACATAAATAAAAAATAAAGTGTGTTTTCGGCCCACCCTACTGTATAAACTAATAAAATATAACTAATTTCATACATCTGTAACGCAATCACAATTTTTACAGTTTACCCCCCTTTGTGCATGAATTTAGACCCGACCAAAATAAATAGTATACTAAAACATTTACTTATATACCTAATCTATGCAACTGCTAAATAAGTAACAATTTCATTTAATATTATGGAAAATTAAGTGGAAATATCTTTATAAACCAAAACCAGGCATGAGTAACATGTCAAAAGTTGCGAGTTAAACTCTTTTTTTTTTTTTAAATTTTAATGAAATGCATCTTATATATTGTACTTGCATAATAGGTTAAACGTAGTTTTATAGTACATAAGATGATTATTTTAATCTTGTCTAAAAAAAATAACGAAGGCAAGTTTTTTTCATTTATGGATTAAATTTTAAAACAAAAATTCAAAAATCAATCACTTTTCTCTTCCGAAATTCATATGTTGTGATATAAACGTTTCTAAAAGTATAATAAATTTAATTTATACATTTCTTTTTTTCATGTGGGGTATAGTGATCTTGGAGAGCATAAAAAAAATATGACATTTTTATTTGTATAACCTTTTAAAGCAGTTCCTATTCAAAACACCTCTCATCCTTTTGTGAAAAGCTTCATTTATCAATCTTATTTTACCTACAAATTTATGCCCATTTCGTAATCAAGAGACAATGGTGGATAGAAAATTGAATTCTTCCTACCACTAAAGACAGCGCTCATTATTACATTAAAAAAACGTTCTATTAGCATATAAAATAGCCGATAAGTGTCTATAAAAAATATTTGGTCTATATTTTATCGACACTGATAATAGCTGATCCTTTTCTACGTGTTTTCACCATCATTCTAACCCCCTTATTACATTTCCAGATTAATGTTCAATGTTCAATTCGCCAACTCATCATTGGCTCAAAGTTGTTTTGTTTTTCAGCGAAACTCGTATATTGTCGATCAAATTGTTCTGAATGACGCTTTTCGAATTTTTTTTTCTTTGATAATTCCTCGACTCAAAGTGTTTTGCAACCACTCCTTGAAAATAAAAGCACTCTGCTTTGTTTTGGAAGATATAATAGGCTTGGTTGTAATGAGTGCCGGCCTGCTGTGTAGTTTAGGAGAAGTGTCACCCACATACATATCCACATAACCTTTTAGTTATATGTATAGAGATTGGAAAAAGGCTCAAAATACTAAATTTTTGATGCAAATTTTCCCATAAAATCATTTCTAATGTTTTTCGATGTGCTGAATCTCGAGCTGAAATTTTTTACACTTTTTTATTAATGGCATTTGGCCAAAAGTCCACACTATACTATACTATACCTATGAGCGGATTTCGAAAAGTGTTTTTTTTTACCAACTTTATTGTATAGTATTGATTAAAAATTTTTACCAGTGGTTTAGGGCCTGATAACTTTTCAGTACTTAAAATCTTTATTTGAATTTAAAATTTTTACTTCAATAATTTAATATTGCTTTTTCTCGTTTACTTTCAGGTATCTAGTTTATATCTTCAGACAACTTATTACATCGCCCATTTGGAGCCTTTATTTTAATTATGTGTGTTGATAAATAAAGACAATTAGTTGAACAATGTGTTTTTTTTTATTTTAGCAACGATTGCAATTATTTGACATAAATAATCGATCGCCTTGATTCAAGTACTCTAACAAGGAGAGGATCCCAACGTGTCATCACCGATTTGGTTCATTTTTGGTGTGGAAGTAGTGCATGACTAGGACATCAATTTGTGAAAATATTAAGAAGCAACTTTCAGAAATTTTGGAGAAAATCGCGATTAAAAATCTTAACATGTACTTATATATCTGATAAGATTCTCGTCTTGCAAGCGGATCGTGGTGTAGCGGTAAGAGCTGTGATTCCCAACCCAAAGGTCCGGGGATCGAGTCTCGCTGCATGCCATATTTTTTATTTTAATTTTCCACACAATTAAGAGCACAGATATGAAATAAACTTATAATAATATTTAATTATAAATTTTAAAATATTTGTTCTTGTGCGTAAAAATTTTTTTTGGTACTTACGTATTATACCGTCGACCGTGTCGCTTAATCCGAAAACGTTATAAAATCCCTTTGACTTTACTATTGCTGTGCCGCTGAACTAGACGGCCGCTGAACGGTCGACGGGCTAATACGTAAGTACCAATTTTTTGGTAAAAACATAATATGTACAATAGGATCATAAAAAATTGGATTTAAAAATTTATATTTTTTGGGAAACAAGGAATGGAAAGATTTAAAAAAAAATAATAATAATAGTAATAATAATAATTTATATTTTTATATATGAAGTTTTACCTTAATTTATCCCTAACTATCCGAAAGAAAGTACGCAATTTTGTTATGTTAAAAGGATTTGTTATGTGTCTGATTTGATAGTTAAAATAAACATTTTTGTAGGTAAACATATAATATTTACAATAGGATCATAAAAATTGGATTTAATAACTATTTTTTTGAGAAACAAGGAATGAAAAGACTTAAAAAACAAAAACAAAAAAATTAAAAAATGTTTCAAAATTGATAATTATAAATATAAATATGTACTACTTTATTTCATATCTGTGCTCTTAATTGCGTGGAAAACAAAAATAAAAATTATGGTATGCAGCGAGACTCGAACCCGGGACCTTTGGGTTGGGAATCACAGCTCTTACCGCTACACCACGATCCGCTTGCAAGACTAGAATCTTATCAGATATATAAGTACATGTTAAGATTTTTAATTGCGATTTTCTCCAAAATTTCTGAAAGTTGCTTCTTAATACTTTCACAAATTGATGTCCAAGTCATGCACTACTTCCACACCAAAAATTAACCAAATCGGTGATGACACGTTGGGATCCTCTCCTTGTAAGTTCACCTATAAAAAGTTTAACGAATTTAAGAGCTAACCTAGCTTGAGGAAAGTATGTGTGAACGCGCGCGCGCGCGAACCATCTTAGATTTAATCCTGTCAACTATTCTGAGACAAAAAAGGTTAAGGCTAGTTGGTTAATATCAATATGGCGATTATTAATCCATAGTCACCACTCAAAGAAATAAGAAAAATATTTTAAGTGAAGCACATTTCCGCCCATTCTAGCGGTACCTGCAATGTCAATATTCTGTAACTGATGCAGTTCCACTCTTTGGGTAATATCAATATGGAGATAATTACATACATGAAGAGTTATGTTTAAGTGATATTTTTTTTTTTTTTGAACAATCCATAGTCACCACTCAAAGAAATAATATAAGAGTTTAAAGTCAAGTACCCTTCCCTCCAATTTTAACACAAATAATTTCAAAGAAGTTTTAGTTTTTTTTAATTTTGAAATAATTTTAAAGGTATAATTTCACCAAAATTTATAAAGGCCGAAAAAAAGGTTCCCAATGTCAATAAGAGTCTATTAGGCTTCTTAATAATCTATTAAAAAGTTAAAATTCAAAGTCTTCAGTAATTGTTTAAATTCATCGCAGCATGCGATCTGATGGCCTAGTGGGCTGGAGCGTAATGTTACGAGTCGCAAGGACCTCGGTTCGAACCTAGTTTTCTATTGTATAATAACTTTATTGGTATTTCTTTGTCATTCATGAAATTAAATATTAGCTTTAAATTAATATCGCAAGCCAACGGGTGCAAGAACATATAGCTCGGTTGGTTAATCGGTTAATGGACTGGTATTCATTCCATTCTGAAGGTTCTCGGTTCGGTCCTCTGGAAATATTTTTTTAAAATTATTCAAGTATCAACTTTAAGTAAATTAAAAGTAGTAACTCTCTGAGGGAACATATAGCTCGGTTGGTTAATGGACTGGTATTCCATTCTGAAGGTTCACGGTTCGGTCCTCTGGAAGTAATTGTTTTTTTTTAATTATTGAAGTATCAACTTCAAATAAATTAAAAATAGCAACCAACTGAGGGAACATATAGCTCGGTTGGTTAATGGACTGATATTCCATTCTGAAGGTTCACGGTTCGGTCCTCTGGAAGTAATTGTTTTTTTTTTAATTATTGAAGTATCAACTTCAAATAAATTAAAAATAGCAACCAACTGAGGGAACATATAGCTCGGTTGGTTAATGGACTGATATTCCATTCTGAAGGTTCACGGTTCGGTCCTCTGGAAGTAGTTTTTTTTTTTAAATTATTGAAGTATCAACTTCAAATAAATTAAAAATAGCAACCAACTGAGGGAACATATAGCTCGGTTGGTTAATCGGCTGGAATTCCATTCTGAAGGTTCACGGTTCGGTCCTCTGGAAATATTTTTTTTTAATTATTGAAGTATCAACTTCAAATAAATTAAAAATAGCAACCAACTGAGGGAACATATAGCTCGGTTGGTTAATGGACTGATATTCCATTCTGAAGGTTCACGGTTCGGTCCTCTGGAAGTAATTGTTTTTTTTTTAATTATTGAAGTATCAACTTCAAATAAATTAAAAATAGCAACCAACTGAGGGAACATATAGCTCGGTTGGTTAATCGGCTGGAATTCCATTCTGAAGGTTCACGGTTCGGTCCTCTGGAAGTAATTGTTTTTTTTTAATTATTGAAGTATCAACTTCAAATAAATTAAAAATAGCAACCAACTGAGGGAACATATAGCTCGGTTGGTTAATGGACTGATATTCCATTCTGAAGGTTCACGGTTCGGTCCTCTGGAAATATTTTTTTTTAATTATTGAAGTATCAACTTCAAATAAATTAAAAATAGCAACCAACTGAGGGAACATATAGCTCGGTTGGTTAATGGACTGATATTCCATTCTGAAGGTTCACGGTTCGGTCCTCTGGAAGTAGTTTTTTTTTTTAATTATTGAAGTATCAACTTCAAATAAATTAAAAATAGCAACCAACTGAGGGAACATATAGCTCGGTTGGTTAATCGGCTGGAATTCCATTCTGAAGGTTCACGGTTCGGTCCTCTGGAAGTAATTGTTTTTTTTTAAATTATTGAAGTATCAACTTCAAATAAATTAAAAATAGCAACCAACTGAGGGAACATATAGCTCGGTTGGTTAATCGGCTGGAATTCCATTCTGAAGGTTCACGGTTCGGTCCTCTGGAAGTAATTGTTTTTTTTTTAAATTATTGAAGTATCAACTTCAAATAAATTAAAAGTAGTAGCCAGCTGCAGGAACAGATGGCTTGGTGTGTAAGTGCACCAGTATCCCATCCTAAAGGCCCTCAGATCGAATCTGAGCCTCTCACCGGGTATAGCACTCGGAAATAAATGCTGATTGGCATTTATAAATTTAGTTCCTGTATAGTTAACGGGGAGACTTACTTTTCTTTCTTTTAAAAGTTAACTGTAACCGTATCAGTCAGATTCTTTAAAAATAATGCTATTTTCAAGACTTTTATGTGTTTATAACTAAATTTTTAATTTAGAAACCAAAATTTGCTTTCACATGCTCCTTAATATATGAAAAATCTTACTGAACTAAACTGTCCATCCCAACGCCCAACCACCATCCCTTGCCGTTTAATTTTACTTCATAGATTTTTCCTCATTTTCTTAGTGGTGATTTAAGCTAAACACAGACATTAAAATATACAGGTACAATTTTACTTGATGGATTTTTCCTAATTTTTTAAGTGGTGACTTAGCTAAGCACGGATACAGTTGCAAAAGAATGAAAGTACGCATTACTTAAAATCTTTCATTTGAGCTAAAGTCTCATGTATGTAACATTCTCATCATTCACTCTTATCAATAAACATAATAGTTTCTACATCGAATAGTTCACAGCGTTAAGTACGGGAAAGTAGGAGCGAAATATGTTAACATGAAACTTTTTTCTTAACTTTTTAAGTGGTGACTTAAGCTAAACACAGACACTAAGAAATACTGTATAATTTTACTTAATGGATTTTTCCTAATTTTTTATGTGGTGACTTAGCAAAGCACTGATAAAGTATAGTGATAAATGGAAATACGCTTGGCTTAACATTTTTCAATTGAGCAAAAGTCCCATGTATGTAATATTCTCATTATTTACTTTTACCAACAAACATAATCGTTTCATCTTCGGAATAGTTCACAGCATTCTGTACGGGAAATACGTTAACATGAAACTTTTTTCTAACTAAATACTAACACTAATACTGTATAATTTAACTTCGTGGATTTTTCCTAATTTTTTAAGTGGTGACTTAGCAAAGCACAGATAAAGTAGTAAGAAATGGAAATATGCTTGACTTAACATCTTTCAATTGAGCAAAAGTCTCGAAGTATGTAATATTCACATCATTTGCTTTTGCTTCTATCTACGAAATTAATCGTTGTATTACAGGAATAGTTGCCAACGTCAAGTACCTATAGACGTAAAAGCGAAATATGTTGACATGATTTTTTTCCCTAATTTTTTAAGTGGTGCCTTAAACTAACACAGACACTGTAAGGTATAGTGTATAATTTTAATTGATAGATTTTCCCTCATTTTTTAAGTGGAGACTTAAGCTATGCATAAAAACTCTAAGAAATTCTGTATAATTTTACTTCATAGATTTTTCCTAATTTTTAAAGTGGTGACTTAAGCTATGCCCAGATAAAGTAGTAATTAGCTCAAATACGCTAGACTTAAAATCTTTCATTTGAGCTAAAGTTTCATGTATGAGATATTCTCATCATTTACGTCTATCAACTACTGCTGGATTAGTCGGTTACGGGGTATCAGCAGCGTAAGCTGCTCCTGCCACGGCAGCTGTCAAGCCTCGGTAGACCCTCATTGGCTATGACACACGTCTGTTAACGAAGAGAAATATGTTAACATGAAACTTTTTTCCTAGTTTTTTAAGAGGTGACTTAAGCTAGTAGTAAGAAAAAGGAAATCTACGCTTAGACTTAAAATCTTTCATTTGAGCAAAAGTATCATGTATGACATGTAATATTATCATCTTTTACTTCTATCAACGAACATAATCGTTTATCCTCGGAATAGTGGACAGAGTCAGGTATCGTTAAGGAAATTAATCATCAGATTTAGGCTGACAGCGGTAATGTTAAAAATAATCAAGAATTTAATGACCTAAGCTTAAAATGTAATTCTGAAATTAAAAATCGAGGTAATAAAAGTCAATGATAATTAAGAAACTTCTTTTATGTAAAATGAAAAATATCAGCGAAATAAACACAATCATAATAATTTACCATTCCAATGATAATTTTATAAATAAATTAAAGAATACAAAAATTAACCATTATTTATATTTTGTCAAATGTCCCTTAATGAAAACAAGTTAATTCATATGAATTTATTACTGTTTTTATTAGTTAATTCTAAATAAATAAATTTTGTATTTTCCTTTTTAGGTATTTTTCACATTTTTTAAGTATTAATAGTTTTAAGTAGCCTATAATTCCAGTTTTTAGAATCAAAAGCAATACAGAATTGGAAATGTCATCGAAATTTTTATTGTTTTTAGTTTTTTGCCATTCTGTTACCTACCTATATACCAACTAATTGTAAAGAACATGAAAACTTAAGCAATTACAACATTAAAATTTTCCCTTTAGAATGACCGAAGAAAAATAAATCATTATTAATAACATATAGTTTTTTTTTTCAAGAAAATTGTTTTATATACCTGTTATTTATTCCTTTTAAAAAAAGTTCCCATCTATCTTGAGAAAATTTAAATCTTGCAGAAAATTTTGAAGATGAATAACAAAGACTCAAAACTGCATTGTGCTCAAGTTACAAGAATACAGAAAAATGCCAACAAATCATCATTATTTAAATTTCGAACTTATCACTTTAATCGTCATGGAAAGTCTAAAAAGGAAACAGACCTTACAACTAGCATTTCAATCACATTACCTTTTCACTTTAGAAAGGTGGGCAACGGACCATCTTACCTGTAATATTTCCCACTACAATGACGTGATAGTAATGAAGGAATAAGATGATTTTCCTCTTGTTTTCGTCCATTAAATTTTCGGATATATAATAGAGAAAACGAAGTGCGAGATGCAGTAATATATCAAGTTAACTCTAATTTTTTCGGAAGCTTGTCATGTAGGTGCTAGGCAATTACAGTTCATCTTCAGAGGAATTTCCTTTGTTTCTAACAAGGCCAGTTACCAGTAAAACGGGTGAACTCTCTGAAGTTTTTCTTTTTTTCAAGTTTTAATGAATTTAATTTGCTTATTCTGGCAAAATAAGAGCCGAAAGTTTTCGATAACGAATACATGTTCTTTTGAGTGTTTCTCTGACTCTGAGAGGTCAAAAACTTATTACACTAAGCTTCTAGTTTAAAATTACCATCAATGCTCAGAAATTGAGAGTTCACGAATAAAACCACCCCATACCTAGAAAAATTGTCGTTATCATGCTGTGAGAAAGAAAGAGTGAATTTAAGGGTTGATGTAAAAGATAGGGAATAAAAATAAATGTTTTATTATTATGTGTGAAAACTTGAAAACTATTCAAATTAAAAGACTTGAGCATGAGCATGTTTCCCTAATAGAGTATTTTCAGGTGACGTTACAACCGGTTATTTTCTTTTAACTGTGTACCTTCTGTAGGGCTTTTAACTGTTGCTAAGGCCGTTGTTTATCTGTTGCTAAGGCGGTTTTTAGGTTTGGGATCATGTGATTGCAAATCCTCCAATAGAAGAATTCCACGGCTGGTCATTTTCTGTAACTGTTAACCTCTGTAGGGCAAAAAACTGTAACATCTTCTGTTGCTAAGGCCGTTGCTAGGTCCGAGCCATGTGATTGAAAATGCTCTATAGTATATAAATTATGTGAAACTAGAGAATAGTTTGATGAACGAAATCTTTATTTTATTAGGTTAATGAACACTTTTTTAAACAAACATAAATACCACGATGTATTATATACAGTAAATTTGTAAATAATGTGTATTTTAATGAAAATATATTAATAGATAGGATACAAAAAGAAATTAATGTAAATTTAAATTAATTATCTTTCTAACGTTCCTTGGCTGCTAAAACACTTAGATAACTCAGATCTCAGATCATAATCTGCATAAATTAACTACGAAAATTGTTTTTTCTGGGGATGAAAAAGTTTTAACATTTATAAGGTTTTTAATATTACTGAATTAAATAGCAATAATAATAATAATAATAATTATTATCATTATTACTATTACAGTGAAACCCCGATTTAACGTTTCCTGCATTTAACGTCAGATTTCATTGGTCCCAAATTAGTTAGTCCCATTACGTTATTGTCCTACCCCGATTTATCGTTTTCCCGCAACTAACGTTATTTTTCTTTGGTCCTTTGAAACATGTTAAATAGGGGTCACTGTATTATTCATTTGAAATTTCTAATTTAGTCAAACAAATTTGATTTTTAACATTTAATTCATGTAGTACTGAATTTTTAAAATGTACACTAAATTCCTGCTGGGAAAAAAACATTTTAACGGTTCAAAACTGTTATAAAATTTTTCATGTAACAACTAAACCTTCATTGTGCCCCACCTTCTCATGATACACTTAAAAACATGTTTCTTTTCTCAATAGCTAATCTAGTCCTGAGTGACGGTTATTTTGAATTCGTTTTCAAAACATCTACTTGAAATTCCAACCACCAATAAGTAAATGACACAAATGATGAATGCTTCCATCCACAATCCTTTCCCCAAAAAAGCAAACGTCGATTTCTTTATATCCCATATCAACCATCGCACCATTTTCCCATTGTGTTCAACTCCTGGTATAGGTATTCCGCAAGGTTAGCTACCGTTTGGGCTTGGCCGAAATACGTCTTCCTTCCTTCCCATCGCAGAAATGCAGTCACACCTAGAGTTCTTGAAACGCACATTTTGTAGACGATTTAAATGATTAAATGGCGGCCAATTTATCACCTTTTACGCGCAATTTTCGGCGCTTGCTGAAGCGTAATCGCGGTGGCCGCCGCCGTTCCCATTCTTCTTGATTTATAGCGAAGCCTAATTATTGGCATCATTAAGGTATTTGGCGGAGTGTGTGTGGTCATCAGGTGTGAATTGGTATATTGAATGCTGCTGCTGTCGAATCTGGAGGACATACGGGGTATTATACTTTTTTTTTCGCTGTGTGATGCGGGTTTCTGGAACGTAGAAAGGGTGGAACTCGAATTTATATTGATGGGTAAAATTGATACTCAGGTAAGTTGCTTGATTTGGGTTTAACCCTTTTCACAATCAGTGGTGATTTAGAGATAAGGAGGAGAAAGAATTGATGTTAGTTCTGAGTTCCTGCTGCGCCAAGTTGGCAACTTATTTTTAGCAGTAAATATCTTCTTCTTCTTTATTGACTCCACAGTCCTTTGTGGGCCAAGGCCTTCCTAAGAATCTTCCTCCATTCTGTTCTCTTCTTGGATAAGGTTCTCCAGTTGCTAATTCTTAATTTTTTAAAATCCTCATCAACACAGTCCACCCATCTAAGTTTGGGTCTGCCTCTTAAACGGGACCCCAATAGGGTTGTTTCCCATTTTTCAATCTATTTTTTTCTATGAAGAACAGATTGAAAAAATATGTTTGCAAAAAACCCGAAGTCTCTAGGACCCCAATTTATTTTTTAACCTTTTACCTGCCGATGTTCCCAAATGGGAACATCACTTTAGGGAATTTTTTCACCACTTAATTTTTCATGCAGGAATTAGATACTTGGTAGTTAGCAACTCAAAGATATGAAGTTATTTTACATGCAAAAGTTTTTCATGTGCAATTTAATCCTTTTTGTGGAATTTACATCAAAATTACAGATTTATGGCTGTTCCAAAAGTTGCACAAGTTTCAATTTATGATAAATTTAAATAAATTTAGTTTTAAATAATAATACTGTGTTTAGGTAGCTTAAGTACACATATTTTCAATTGGCTTGGCAGAATAGCTTCATATTCCAATTTCGGAGAGTAATTACCAAGTCAACGTATATGTTCCCAAATGGGAACATCGGCGTTTGGGGTATAGTTTTTGAGAGGATTTTTATAACATGTAAAAATTCAAGTTATTTCTTATTTCTTTTAATTTTTTTAACCTTTTCGATCTCAAAGGATCTAAACAGGTTAATAATGATGTTTTAAATTTCTAATTCTATAATTTTAATTTTTTTTACCTGATTTTTAGAGGAATAAATGCCAAATCTTTATGGCCGATTCCTAATATTGTATATTTTTCTAACTCCCCGACAGGTTAATTTTCAGTAATTATTATTAGGGGTTATGCAAAAGGCATATTTGGAGTACTTCTGAGGACTTGGGTATTTATTTTGTTCAAGAGCTCTTTTTTACATAAAAATTTTAGGTATAAATTTGAAGAATTTTGAAAATAATGAAAAGTTTGTACATCTAAAAACACTCTTGTAACGTAAGTTGGATGAAAGAGATATGTTGTTTAGTTTGGAATCTTCCATGAGAAACGCAGCTTTATGGAGATAATTATGATTATCACTTTCGAAAGCTAATTAAATTTGAATGCAATTCATGGATTTTATGCTAGATATCCAGATAGAACAGTAATTAAAACTAATTTTTCACTCAAAAAGATAACTGTTTAGCTTTAAAACGCATGGGAACATTCTTTCGTGTTTTTATACCAAAAAATTACCCATTGTGTAATAAAAATTTACGGAAAAGTGTCACGCATGTAATAAACACGTAAATTTTTCCTTATGAAAATCTATAAAATTTTACCCAATTGTCCAACCATGGGAGTTAAATATGAAGAAACAGTCCAATATCATAAAAATGTTCCAAATTATTGAGTAGAAACCTATTTCAGTAGTTTTACTTGGATTAATTTTGAAATATATGCCTTTTGGAAATCCCCCTAAAAATTTCACTCCAAACGCCGATGTTCCCAAATGGGAACATCCTCAAAATCATACTTAGGATTTTTTTTCTGCCAAAAAATGACAGGAATGGGTTTAGTAATGATGAAACAAGTCATTTAAGCCGAAAACCAGAACTTTTCATTTGAAATTTGAATTGCGGCGTTTAAAAGGTTAATTAATTTTTAAAGGTGATGTGCAGATGCGTTCCTTAAAATCGGAGCACTGCGCAGTGACGTCATCATCATCATCATCATATATGAGGAGTGCACAGGGCTGGAGGCGCTTTTGCTCCGCTTGAAGCGCAATGACGTCAAAATATCCACCGCTATATATCCAGGGCTTTGATAGTTCTAATACTGGTAGATATAAAGAATAATTGAATCGTTTATTTCAGAAACAAGTTAAACGCTGTGTTAATCCAATGGGCTCTAACTTGTTTCTGAAATAAACGATTCAATTATTCTTTATATCTACCAGTATTAGAACTATCAAAGCCCTGGATATATAGCGGTGGATATTTTGACGTCACACGAAGCCACGCCCCGATTTTGGGAGCTTTGATTTTTAAATCGTTTTAATTAATTAATGAAGCGTTTTAAAAAATTTCTTTTCTTGATTTTCTTATTTTTTGGGGGTTTCCTTCGTTTTTCAATTGTTGAAATACGAAAGTTGAGTTGATGGAAACAACCCTATTGGCTTAAACTGAAATATCCTTGAAGTTAGAGAGGAAGGATTCAACCTGCAGAGGTGTCCAGCAAGTTTCATGCGGTTGACTTTTATAAAGTTGATGATGTTTGCCTCTCTATAAAGGTTATACAGCTCGCTATTGTATCGGTGCCTCCATGTACCATCGATGTTTACAGCACCCAAAATCTTTCTTAAAACCTTTGTGTCGAATATAGCCAATTATAGTATATAACCAATTATAACCTTAACTACGAGCATGGGGTACTGGCAAAATGGTTACACATCCCCAAGAAATAACAACTCGTGGACTTTCGTCGAAGAATTTTTGTACTTTTCAAGTAAAGTATGACGGTTACTCCACGGAGGACATTCTCATGAGCTTGGATAAATTCAAATGCGGAACCGAATCTCCAAAATATAGGTTGTCTGTTTGGAAGCTCCGGCATTCCACAATTTGGATGTCGAACGATCCTTATTTATCCCCCATAAAACGGAGGAAAGATGGAAACGCTTCATCCGAGGAGAATAGTCCTTCTACTTTGCAAGCGCTTTTGAGCCACTTACTCTTACCGGGGACATTATGGAAATAAGCAACCGAACCGAGGGGAGAACGAACGAGATGCATTACGATGGTAAATAAATCTCCGTTGGTGGAATTTTGCGTTTTGTAGTTTTCGATAGTTGTTAGGAGTGGTTGTAAAACTAAGTTTGGAGTTGTTTATTTTCCAGGGTTATGTATTATTATGCATATTGTTATTGTTAACGATTGAGACTAATCCTGGGAGCTATGCGTTTTTTATCATCTGTTTGTCTATAAAGAGAGTTAGGTGGTGTACAAAAACCGGAAGTTTTATTGAGAATACAACGGTAATACTTCATTTCTATTCAATTTCGCCTATTTTTCGAGTGAATATTAGTTCATTCGGTAGTTTTCCATAACTGATTATTTTTGGTAAAAAATCTGGCATATTTTCCAATCAATTACGACGTAGTACATTTTATTTCTCCACATATCTCCATAAATTACTTGTCTACAACAAAAATATTTGCCTATATATGTTACTCTAAAAATCGCTAGGAAATACAAAGATCCTAATCATTTGGAAGTTTACAGAAATTGATAATCTAATCTTGATAATCTCTAAGCTATATTAAAGAATGTAATGAAATTCAGGGAAAAACTTTCAAACAAAGATAAAGGTTAACAGAATGCTACACATGGACCCTTTGTGCCTTCTCAGCTTTTAACTCTAACTAAGACTTGCATTAAAATATGGCACAAATATGGAACCACAATTCATGAAGATTTTTTCCCCTTCTTTACTAAAGAAAGCCTCACAAAAGCATATCAAGCATACCCACACATAAGAACCTACCTATACTTCAAAACCAAGAATAAACCAAATACATTATAAGTTCCTATCTACTTTTATTCTCTCGACGAATACGACAACAACAAAAAATGAACAAAAGGACAGCAAAACAGAAAGGAAGAACAGAATCCGTTATTCCCCTCTCTGTATAGGAAAAAAGAAGAACAATCCGTTATTTGATGTAACAAGCCCGGTGAGGTCAACCCATTCCATGGTCATAAATCTCTCCACTCCAATTGGAAGGGGTCTTTGCACGGAAACCTGACTCCTCTAAATCAGGCGTTCCGCAAAATTCTCTTCGATACTCGGAAGAAAATATTTCGGCGGTTTTCCTGTTTTTGCCCCCGGTGCATAATGTTGGAATTGAAGAAGCAGTGTCCTCATTGTCTTGGCCGAGACGTAAATCAAGCAAAGTGGACGAAAATCGCTTCTGCTGCAATCACAGGGAGATGAGTCGGGATTTTTTTTTATCTCTTCTGCTTTTTTTTTGTGGGGCTTGGATGTGTTTCCGGATGGAGGAATTGAAGTGGTTTTATTTATGGTAGTCTGGTTCTTGCTCATTTTCTAAAAAAAAAAAAAAAAAAAAAATAGACAAAATTTACAAAAATTAAAAATTTTATTAGGTTTTAAAAATTTTTAAAAATTAAGTAAACATATTTTGAGGCTTTAGAAATAGTCTTAAATTACCTAAAAAAACTATATTTTTCATAGTATTTTAAGCTGCTTATTTTATCCCCTCTAACAGAAAGCTTCAGTTTAGGCACCTGCATTTGCATTTCATTAAATCGAGCCGTGTTTTCCTTGCTTTATTTGAAATTTCTCATTTATCAACTATGCATTCTGAATCAAAGTTTATCTTAATTAATTTAATGCTCCCCTTTTAAAACACCTCTTTACAGTGATAAGATATAAGAAATTTATTAGTGAGTGCATAAAATCATGCATTTAGGTTTTTTTTTTCTTTTTCAACTTTGCATTATTATTCATCATGTTTTGAAAAACTTATTACCCTGAAACAATTTACAATATGTGTGTCTAACTGAAAATAATGGGAATTTGTAAAGCAGCTCAGTTAATTTCTCGTTATTTTGAAAGTTGGATCTATCTTTTACATTTTAAACAAATTTTAATTCTTTTTAACAGTGAAAATAGGGTATTTATTTCTGAAACACCTTTAATTTTAAGTTCTTCACCCAAGACACATAGTATTTAGTATTAACGAAGTATAGAACATAGTGTTATTTAAAAAGAACTTTATAACCATTGTTATAAACTTGATAAAGAAAACAAATGTGTAAAAACGGTGAATTCCATTTTGAATTTTGAAATGGTTTGTTTTAAAGTGATACTCAAATTTAAAAAAAAAAAGTCTTTTTTATGTTTTTTTATGGGACTAGTTAAAATCTCGCCAACTTTGCACATACAATTTTTCATACCAGACATTTTATTAATTTCTTGGCACTTCAATAGAGCATTTTCAATCACATGACTTTACCTAACAACGGCCTTAGCAACGTTGTTTTTATCCTCCAGTGATGTCATGGGCGAATGCTTCTATTGGATGCTTCTATTTCCCGCCCCTAACAACAGCCTTAGCAACGTTGTTTTTGTCCTCCAAGTGACGTCATGTGCGAATGCTCTATAGTTTTTCATATTTATTTACGAAGTAAAATTATAACGTATAAATACATAAATTGGAAATAGCGCTGACTTTTTTAACATGGGTGTGCCCCTTTGAACACATACTTTGAAAGAGCCATCAAGGATTCAAACATATAAAACCTAGTTTCCAGACTGATAATGAATACAAAAGATATTTAAGTGTTTTTATTGGGGACAAAAGTGTATCAGTTTCATCAACTGGAAAAAGAGTTAAAAATAATTTTGTGACAATCCTTTCCCTTGTTCTTTATAAATCCTTTTTAACGGAATGAGCTGGTTACACTTTGAGAAAAGTAAGGTTTTGTGTGTGTGTTACATAAAGAAACAAAAAAAGAATTCTCACAAACTTCTCTATCCAACCCAAACATCAAATAACACTCTCATTGTCCCGAAGGCGGCATAAATCAAATCCCAATGAGCAAAAATCGTTGTGTTTCCCGCCGCGAAGGAACTATTTTCCTTCTTCTTTATCCAAACTATCTCCTCACACACACCACACACTTCCGTAAGGCGTAAAAGTGAAGAGATTTCTCCAAAAAAGCAGCGATATTCCTACTTTTATCTTCAGGTGTGGCACACTCGGTACCACTCGGGTATACCTCACAGTCCCCCTTGTATGCGTTGACACGGTTTCCGAGCTCTCAACACAGTCCATCTCTTGTTGAAGAGATAGCCGTGTTGTTGATGTTTCCGATTCCGACAGAAAGTAATTACTATCGGAATACAAAAAAAGGCGAATCGTATCCTACTACTCCCATATATGCGAACAGAGAGCTCTTGCTTTGATAACGGTATGGTTTTGTGCTTTATGTGACAGGGGAGATTGTTCTTTCCTCGTAAGAAAAGGGTCAATCGTTTTGGATTTGTCACAGGGAGAGGTTATGTCGAGAGTTATGGAGGCGAGGGATTCTTCTGAGAAAAGTATTTTGGAATACAATTTATTCTTTATGTATGTATGGTTTGTTCACTTGGATTTGAATAAGGTTTGATCACAAATAACACATATAGGGAAGAGGGAACTTATAAGTATAAGGGTGAATTTTATTTCGAAAGTAAAAATTTTGTTCAAAATCTTAAATTTTGCTCAGTAAGAATTTACAAAATATCCATATTTAATAATTTTTACTTTAAAATTCGTTTCGTTGCCTTGTTTCATTTTTAATCTTATTGGAGAATTTGTGAAACCGTTTACTTTAGTAATAAGTGTAAGTAAAATTTAAGAAGCTAAAGGTTGATTTTTTTCCAGTTCTTAAAATTTTAACTTTCTTTTTTCAATAGTTTATTATCTAAACCAGTTAAATTTTCTTGGTTATTAATGAATTTGAATAACTGAGTAGATATAATTTAGCAATACATTTTATTTATTACTAAAAGAGTAATGGTTGGGAAACAAGGCATGAGCAAGGTGGCAAGGTGGGGAGCATGACCAAAGAGGAATATGAATGAAAGAGGATATATGAAAGAGGATATATGAAAGAGGATATTTAATGAAGTTCGTGTCAAAAATATGAAGAAAATTACACTTTAGTTATTTAAATAGTAATAAGTTAAGTTCGATGTACATTTTCTTGTTCCAGTCCTTTTTTTATGTGTTATAGTTGAAAACACATGAAAAAAAAATTGATTATATAATTTAAAAATAGAAATGCAATTTATACATCAACAAAAACAGACAAACAAGAGACCATTCACAAATAAGAAGTCCTTCTTCAATTGCTAGATTTGGTAATAAAACAGATGATGAAAAGTTACTAAATCTTTGGAAACAAAAATAAGTAAAGATTTCAAATTGAATTTAGGTTGGATTTTAGTTTTATAACTGTGGCATCACTAACGAGGAGAGTCGCTGGAGAGAGTGAGGATATGGGGGAGGAAGATCTTCAAAAAATAACAAGAATCAGAAAAACTATGGCAGCAAAAGTTGCCACAGCTTTCCTTAACACGGGATTTCTCTGTCGGCTGAACTTTTTCTGTATGCTATGATCTTTTCGCAACTTTAGGGAACTTATCTTGTCTCTCTACAAACTGGTGTCTCTTTTTTTTTTGCAACTTCGGAAATTTTAGTGGGTTTTGTCTCTTAATACTTTCGCAGAAAAAGTCGTTGCATGCTGAAAAAGTTCAGTCAAAAGAGAAATACCGCGTAAAGGCAACTTTTGCTGCCAGGTCTTTTCTGTTCCTTGACGATTATTTTTTGCAGTGTAATATGTGAATGGGCCCTAACATAAACTCTCAAAATTAATTTCAGACGAACGCACAAATGCAGCACACTGAAATTCTCACCATTCAATCCCACATCCAACCCGATTCCCTCATTAAAATTCAGCCCCACGCCCATCGGATTCAACCCTCGCGGAAGGAGGGAAGGAAGCATCACAATAATACAAAAACCCATTCCCACTTGCATCAGCATTAGATCAATATTTAAATCGCACGCATCACAAAAGCATCCGTTTAATGGGCCCTCCCCGAATCGAGCACGGAGGGTCAGCGGATCTCAATCCGAGGGTCAGAGTCGTGCCGGTCGGATTTGCTTCCCCGCAAAAGGCCCCCGAATAAACATCACGATGCTGTCTGTGCTGGCTTTGCCGATCTCTCTTGGAGGATGAGGGTTGTTTGGGGTATTAAATTAAAGGATGGAGCAGTTAACTGTTACAAGAAGTTCTATGAATGAATTATATTAATTCTGTCAAAAGGACTTGTTCAAAAATAATTGTGAAAAAAAAATAGGAATAGAATAATATTTTTGGATGTGTGTGGTAGTTTTAGTAACTAAAACATTTAAAAATATATTTAGGGTATAGATACTATTTCTTTCATAGGACACTCGAATACATTTGTGCATTTAATTCTTCAAGCATTCAATCTTTTCATTGTGAATGGGAATCTAATCATAAGAAAAGTGTTTCTTACTGAGAGAAATTGAATTTGTATTTCAAAATGTGTCTATCCGCGTATTCAGTATATGCTTTATATTGATGCAAACGTATCAATATACTAAATATTTATTTGTATTTACTTTTTCAGTCATGGAGTACCTTTTTTATATTAAAAATAACAAAATAACTTTAATTGATAATTGCTATTTTAAGGATGTCTCCAAATGAGGTAATGAGCAAAGGTATTATCCATGGGTAACATTGAGCAACATGCAATGCATTGCAATACTAAATTTTATAAGAATTTTTTTTATTTTATAAAAACATAAATCATAAGGAGAGTATACAAATTTGATCAAACATGTCAAAACCTCAAAAACAATTTCACAATAACAGTTCACATAACGATTCAGCAAACCAAACCATTAGGTAAACTACCAAAAACCTTATACATTAACTGCAATTTTGCCACGACCCCCGAAATCCATCGAATCTTCGGAATCCAGTAGCGAAAGGCAGAGCTCGCTCACGATTCAGTAGGCGAGTCGTGAGGGCATCTCGGACCTTTTCCACATTCCCCTTGACCCTTCACAGAGTTATCACACAAATCAACCGAAGGTAAATGTTTGTCACTCGGCTGATTCAATCGAATCGATTCTTTACATCCAATTACAATGGAGATTTGATCTATTGATATAAAAGAAACTTTTCTCCTTCTTCTTGATGTATGAAAGAGATTACCTTTCGAACAAGGAGTTTTTTGAGCTTTTGCTTTATTGTGAGTTATCCTATATGAGACACATTTAGTTCGAAGTACTTGTTTTTCTACAGTTAGTTTTTGAGCCAATTTTGTTAAGTTTGTTGCTGGTTTTGGAGAAATTAGACGGTTTAAAAATGTAAGTGAAATAGCTTTAAAAAATCTCAATACTGAAATTTACATTTTTTGAGAATTTTAAATAATTAAAATTAAATATTTATTAAGTTTGAAAAATGTGTAGAAGAATTTTATTGTAAAATGGGCAAAACATTGTTAAAATTATCAGGCCAAATTACAGCAAGACAATTCGTAAGACATCAGAACTTAAAACTTAACGGTAATAATTTTTTAGGACTATTTTCTTTTATGCCCCTTCTTAATTGCTCTCTTCATTCTATTTAAATCCTTAGAAGATTTAAAGCAAACTTTTAAAGACAAGAAACATTAAATTTCAGGTTAAGTGTTAAAGTTTTTTCATATAACAGTGCTATACAGCTATTTTCTGCAAAAAAAAATTTTGTCTTGTCATTCTGGGATACTTAGATACTAAAATATCCTACCTTCTCAAATATTAAACAAAGTTCTTTGATGATGTAACAAAATAACATTTATTTATTTCCATTAATAAAATGCATAAGAAAATTTGAAATTCAAACTTAAAATGATTATTATATCCATTAAAAATTTCAATATAACAACTACTAATTATAAATATATGTATCCACAACAGTAATCTAGTGACAGTTAATAACTTTTTAATTCTAACAATATTTCACATAGTGGTATAAGTTATTACAATAAGCAATAAAGTCTCAAAAGAAAAACTTTTTATGCAAGACCATTTTCGAATAAAATAAGAACCTTTAAATGATATATTATAATTTAATGATATTTTTATGAGTGTAATGTAGTAATATTTTAACAAAATATATACACACAAAATATTTTCCTGTTACAAAGAAGCGATGAAAAATTCCACTTTAAAGTAAACACGAGTTTAAAAATCTTAAGAAAATTTAACCAAAAACGTTTAAAAGCAAGATGTAATTTTGGGCCATCACACAAAAACGTCAGAAAATATAAATATCTTTAAATCCTTGACTAGGTTAACATTTTCTTTTTTACAAGAAAAATCAAATTGAAATGTTAATTTACGAAAGACATTAGAAGGTTAAAAAAATCAACAGTACCCGTGGGAATATTAAACTAAACGTTTTCAAATTTACAATCTGTGATTAAAGTGGTTTTGTAACTCAATCTACCAGATGACAGTAAGACCTTATTCGAACAGGAAATTGACATTTTCAAATTACTAACACGGGAATTTCTTAACAGAGTTGCAAGGCAGAAAGACTTAACCTCAGAGTCACATCATCTATAGTGAAAGAAAAGGAAGGTTTATGTAGATAATTGAAATAATCTAAACTTAGCGTAGGAGTAAGTAACTTGTATGACACATGCTCTTCTCCTTTTTAATTAGTTCTTGGATCTTTTCGACCTTTTGTACAACTTGATTCATTTGACGTTAACTAGGTTTTGTTCATGAAAGTATTTCCATAACAATGGGAAAGATTTTAAGTGTTTCTGCTAATAGTTTTCTATGCATACAAATGGGATTTTTTTTCTTTGAAATTAGAACACAATGTAAAATTAAATACATATAACCTACTTATGTAGTATCTGAAACGCATTTAAACTCTAAGAAAATGCTGGAAAATAAACATTTTTATTTATAATATGTAATATTTTTCAGTTAAATACCTTATTTAACTAAACAAAAAATTAAACATTAATTTGAGGAATTTAAATGGTAATTATAATTGATAATTTAACTTAAAATGATAATATTATAAAATCCTTTTAGTAGAATCATCCTATTTATACCATTATTAATTTACAAGGAACGAAATAAAATGCAGATGATGAAATTGTGGTTTTTATATCAGACTAGCTGATATGCCCGGCCTTGCACGGGTGGAGTGTATCAATTTATTAAAATTTTCTCAAGTTACATGCCTAATTTTCTGTAACCATAATTACCAATCATCCTGGTAGGTTTTCATATCCCGGTGTTCCCAGTATTTTTTCATATCCCGGTGCCTTTTTCATCTTGGTGTCCCCGGTGCCTTTTCATCTCGGTGTTCCCGGTGCATTTTCATCACCGTGCTCCCTGTGCCTTTTCCCTCCCGGTTCCAACTGTGTAAATCTAATCTAACCATCCAGTTCCGGTGTTGCACATTTAATTACGACAGTTACCCAATTATCCATTCTAAGTGAAAAAAATCCATTAAAATTATTACAGACTTTTGAAATCCCAAAATTTGTAAATACCCCCTGTTTAAATTGAAAAAAAAAATCCCGTTAAACTACACCAAAGAAACAAATTATAAGGTTAAATAACAAATTGATCTAGTGTTTCTATCATCAACTTTCTAAAAAAACTGCATGATGTAATCTTTACTTTAACCAGTCTAATTCTTAAAACTTTCTATTTCAACTTAAAGTTTCATGGAAAATGAAGTTTTTAATAAGAAAATACTGTTATAAAGTTTTTTATAAGGGCCGTTTTTAATTTTTTAAATTATTAATAACCTTTTTAAAACATTTAAAACAATTTTAGCCAAGTTTTATCTTTAAATACTTTGTTTTATGTTTAAAATTGTTTTTGTTGTATTATTTGCAACAATGCGAGTTAAACAGATCTTCTTTAGTGGAGAAGTAAGGCGATTTTTACAAAAAGGCCTAAAAGGGGGTGAAGGGGTGGTTTTAGAAATTTGGAAATGATGTCATTGTCTTTCCCCCGTCCCCATACGTATGTGTACCAAGTTTGGTTCGATTCGGACGGGTAGTTTTGGAAAAATTGAGCCAAATCTGTTCCGGACAAACCCAGGAACCCAGGAACCCAGGAACCCAGGCAGGAACCCAGGGACACCTTCATTATATATAGAGAGATAATACGTTTACAAAAAGTTAGGGATAACAGTTTATATCAAGTGTTTAAAATATCATTAAAAATAAAAAAAATATTAAAATAAGAATATAAGATAATATTTTTTTGCTAAGAAACTTTGAAACTAATCACATTTTGAATGTTAAAGGGATTCAATATTATTACCTTTGATAATTTTACAATTGTTTCATCATCAATTAATATTTAAAGAGACAGAGAGAGACATCAGAACAAAATATAACATCCATTTACCTTGAAATAGATAACTCATGGTAATATATTAATGACAAGTGTGGGTTGTCAATTTCAAAGGTTTAATTCGATAAATATAACTCGTTGATGAAAATTTTTAGAACCCCACCTGAAATCTTATTTCTATTTATAGTGATTCATCAACGCTTTATAATCCGTGCTATCAGAATAATAATAGTTACTAATATGATCTTATTAATTTTTTTTAGAGTTTAACTAAGTAGAATTTTAGTACGTTTTATAAATGTTTAAAGTAGTATTGCAAAAGTTAAATTGAATTAAAGAGTTTATTAAAATTTATCCTACAGGGAAAATTGAGAAAGACCGATTGATTTTTTAAAGAAAACTACACTAGATTTTCGGCTTGATTTTTGCAAAGTAAAAAATAATCAGTGAACATCTACTTGTGGCAGACAAAATACTTTTTTTTTATACTCATGCTAAATTATAACAAATTTCAATAAAATCCTTCATTGAACCGTTTTGAATTCTTCATCTTCACCATTCGTCACCTCATCAACTTCTAAAATAAAAACTGGTTGTTATATTTTCTTAATACTTAAGTTTTAAAAGTCCTGATTTTTTAAATAAATTTCGAAAATTGGAAAAATATTTTAATGTAAAAGTTCTCTTTCTCACATTAAAAATTGGGTTAATAAAAATTACCAAAGCGTCCTCTTATTAAATTTTCCCTAAAGTAAAAATTATAGGTACATTTCTGATGGGTGTTTTTTTTCTTTTTCAAGTTTAGCCAAACACGACATGATTATCAAATTGAAGAAACGTACCATCATTGCAAAACAAATTTTATCACAAATAAGAAAATTATAAGAAAAAAAAATTCCAACATTGTATCATTGATTTCATCCTAGATAGTACAATAAACATGTCCAATTCAAGTCCCTTATCCCCACACCCTAAAAGTAACTAAAAGTATTTATTTCTAACTACCTCCCAAAAGCGCCTACAGATCAATCAACCACTTAATTTCCCAACACACGCAAATATCCCAGAGAGGTCACATTTCTCCACAGAGCCACGCCAGGCACGTCCCGAGAAACAGGAAAACCGTCCATTATCAGTACAGAACCCAAGGATGAAAAATCCCAGAAAACACAAAACCAAAAGAACCCGATCCTTCCTTTCATTTACTCAATAACATCCCGAAAAATGAAGAAAACAACACTCCTTTCCGCCCTTCTGTTTCGAGAGAGGAGTGAGAGGCACGTGAAATCAGGGTTGCCGTGCTGTTGGAATTAAAACTTTTTTAAGTGCCAACGTTAGGATAATTAGGTTTGTGTATTGTTCTAATAAATGCTACCTACCAAAGAAGTTACATTAAGTAACGGAAAACGGGGTGCTTTGATACAAGGGGCACATTGATACGCTTTCAAGATCTCAAAAACTATTAAGGTTATTTAGGTCAATTTCTTTTCTAAAAGTTGCCTTTGCACGCATAAACATTAAATCTGAAACTTTTAAACTCTGCAGTAAGTCAACAAATTTTAAAGAAACTAATTTTTTTTGTTAAAAATTTCCAAAAGTAAATTTATAAGTAAGAAGTAAAATCTTCCTGACGCTATTCTACTTTTAATACAGAGATCTGTAAATTCCAAAGGAAGTTCATTCTTTTTACCAATAGGGGATAAATTTAAATTTTAAATAATCTTTACCTATTTTTTTAAATAAAGGTTTTTGTTTAAATACTAACCATTGAGGTAAATTGATACACTTTGATGTAGGGTACTTTGATACACTCGTGGGGCATATTGATGCACCCAAAAGTTCCCCTAATTTCCATTGGGAGAAGAATATCTCTGCAATTTTCAAAAAAAAAAAATTGAATAAAATGTGAGTATAATTCTTTACTGTAGAGTGTCAGTAATTCTACAATGAAGAATATTAATGCCTATTTTAAAATCGTTGGGTTTTATCAAGTGTTTGAGATTGGAAACTGCTTGCATTTTAGCTATGTGTATTTCTAAATTTTGTAAAAAAAAAAAAAAAAAGGCAATTGATAAATACATGACCAAAGGATCGAATCATCAGGGACTCTGATGCACCTGTGAAGAAGTTCTTAGCACTTTTACAGGTAACAAAGAACTGTATTTTCAAAAACAAAAAAAAACCCAGTGACAAAATAATACTTATATTAAATGGCCAAAAACTATCCAGTTAATGATTGCTGCTTGCTACGAGCGTCCGGCTAATTGTAGCCGATGGCTCGGTGTCCCTGATATGTAAGGCAGGCGAGGGTCCAAAATTTTTTATCTTTGAGTATTTCCTCCACGGTGGTCGCCACTCCCCGAAGAATGTCCCGACGGAATATGGGATATGTGCATCCGAGGAGGATGTGACTAATGTCCTCCTCACCCCCTCACACAGTTAACTCCAGTTAATTATTGAACGTTTGTGCTGCTTGAGTGTTCATACTTATTGAGGAAATTCCCATAAAAAACAACTTACACTATTCAAACATTACGCTTTAATACATAGCAACCTACTCCTCAACCATCGCAATCTTAACTATCACAACATCAATAATAATTAGAAAAACGATATCCGGAGGGAGAGAGAGCCAAGCCAACCTAGCAACCCCGCTTCCCACACCCCAGCAGCAAAAACCAACAACAGCAGCATCAGCACCGGGCAATTAAAGAGTGAGAGCTCAACGTCCAACCTTGGGGAGGCAACCAGACGGTCAGTCCAATATGGTCAGCCCCGCATCCCTACATCCAAGGCTTTCCATCAGAGATTCCAAATAAAGAACGTTCTCAACCCGTTCTCTCCAACCGACCCCACCCAACAAGACATCCCTCCCTTACCCGAGGGTAGGGGCAAGTAGGTTACACATCTTTCGGGATGGATGTGACCTACTTAAGCCATCGCCAAGGATTTATTTCCAAATTGACGGGACCAGATGGGTTATGTCATTTGGGATCGGTCGTGTTTGTTCGCTTGATCGGGCTTTTGTACGCGGGGATGATCGGTAGTTGAATAAAAATGTAAATGCGGGTTTTTATATTGCGTTAATTTATGCCGGATTTCTATTGGATTCGGATTTTTGTGATTTGGTTGGAGGGGGAAGATTTGTGTGAAGAGGAAAGAGGTTGATGAAAATTACGCCATGCTTTTATTTGTTTGTGATGATTTCTTTTATCTAGCTCTAATGTAAAGATGGAATAATACCAATGGTATAGTGTTACCTCCCGAATAGCTTCACAACAAAAGGTCTTTTACGAAAAACGTAACACCCCATCTGCACTCTTAAAACGGCATTTTGAAAACTGAGTAAAAAATACTCAGACCTGAGTGCTTCACAAACTCAAACTGGCTCCGAATCAAATTTACTCAAGTTTTGAAACATGTTTAAACTCATTTCCGAAAATACGCAAGTACTCAAAATCTATAAATCATGCGCTCATATCCTTTGTCAAAATTACCCCCTTTGCTAGGGCAGTATTTGAAGATAATGTGACAAATCAACTTGTAATTAGAGTGTGATTCCGCAACGAGGCAGGCTATCACGTTTTTAAATCCAGAAATGAATTATTTTCATCAAGTTCAAATTCATAAACTGCAAAAATTAATCAAAAATACATATATAATTTGAGTGGTGACTATTGAATTGTTTGAAATTTAGTATTTCTGGTATTTCAAAATTGAAAATTGTGTCATCATATTTTAAACAAAAAGTTTCATTTAAAAATGAAACTATCCATTTACTCCGATTTGAAATCTTCGTTTTTCTCAGTGTGGGGGATATAATTCATTCAAAGGTTTGTTTAGCTGATATTAACATAAAAAAGCGGATACTTTTGTCAAATTAACAGAAATAAATTATTTTATTATGTAGTGGAGTCGCTTGTGTCAAAAACCAATGGTGTAAAAAAAACTTTTGGCAGAAGCTTAGTGAGTGGTATCATTCGATTCGTAAAGACGTCTACATTAACGTGGTACCGGGTGTTTTTTCCGAATTCCGTGCAGGGGGTTTCTATGACGTCATGAATGCAAAATGGCCGCCGCAGGAAAAAAGCTGTAAATAGCGATCTAGCAATGTTATCGGAACTATTTTTGGACAAAAAGCTCAGAAATATATATTTTTATCGAATAGCTACAAAAATAAGCATCTAAATCGGTTAAAAATTGCGTTTATGACGTCATAACCAAAAAATGGCTATTTTCACCAAAAATACAGTATTTTGTCATGTAATACTTTAAATAGATGCTATTTTCAACGTGAATGTAACGAAAATATGTTCATAATAAAAAAAACAACAATGAAAATTTCATTGATGGTCACAAAAGGCGGATATGACGTCAGAAAACCAAAATGGCTCTCACATAGAATAAAATTTTTTATTTTTTTAATCAAAAATTTTTTAATTGGGAATTATTACACTTACATGAATGTAATAAAGGTATTTTGAGGATAAAATTTAACAAAACATTTTTAAATTCTTGAAAACAGCATCGAAATATTAGGTGTGAAAGACAGAACTACAGTATTTTGTCATGTAATACCTTAAATAGATGCTATTTTCAACGTGAATGTAAAGAACATATGTTCATAATTAAAATGCCAGCAATGGAAATTTCATTCTTTGTCACACAAGGCGGATATGGCGTCAGAAATCCAAGATGGCTGGCATGTGAAATGAATTTCTTTAGTTTTTTACTCCAAAATTTTTTATTTGGGAATTATTATTCTTTTATTAATGTTGTAATAAAGTCATTTTAAGGATAAAATAATTCCCAATTAAAACATTTCTCTTTTTCATGACTGAATTATTTGCAGTTTTAAAACAACAAAGCCTTTGATAATTCCCAATAATTAGAAAGATAATTAGAAAGAATAGAAAGACAAGAATAATTAGAAAACAACAAAGCCTTTGATAATTCCCAATAATTATCATTTTAAATCAGCTCGGTGTCTGGATCATCCATATCAGCAACATATCTCCAACACCACAAAACTGACAAAATCTGGAGCTTGACCAGTCCGAGACCTTCCCAAAAAAAGCATTTGCATCTTAAAGCATTCAACACACGCTTCCCCCTCGGGGTCTTGAAGAGGCGTTATCGATCCTTTTTCCCATCGCATCAGATATGACAAAATAAAAAAGGACATCAGGTGAAGGATATGATACACTTTCCTTCTGCGGCTGATCTATATGCGCGAAGAGTGAAAACACCTCGTTTAATAATGATGTTTTTTTTGTCGCCGATCAGGAATACGAAGGCTTCTATTGCGTTGATGGGTTTGGCATTCCTGGGTTGGGTGTTTTGGAGCAAACAGGTTGCCGTGTGATTTATATTTCATTGTTTCTTGAGGTGCTGCGTTAATGTATGCACTGTGTGATTTAGAAGTGCTATTTCATTATGTACTACAGGATTGTTTTTTGAGGTGTTAATGGGGTTGAGTGCCACACACAGTGCTTATGTAGATAATTTTATGGGAATGTATGTAAATTGAACTGAGAGTGAAACTAAATCAAATGGGATTAGTGATGCCTATAAATTTTGTATAAAAAGTTAAAAGCATTGGCTATTAGATAGAGATAGAGAGTTGATATTATTTGTAACAGAGATATTGAGGTATCTGGTAATTTAAAGATCTTAATATTATATTCCTACATACTGTAATTCGATAGTACAAGATGTAGCCAGACGTTATAAAAATTTCCAGATATTATCCAACGTTATTTGCAATTTCTAATGAGGTATCCAAAGTAAAGATTTTACCCAAAAGTATCTATTTCATCCATCACTAGATAATTTGACAGTAGCAAGGGGTCGTATTTTGACGGATTTCCTATTTTATTTTGTTTTAAAATTCAAGACAGAATGAGGCAAAACTAGATGAAATTAAATGAAAAAAAAAAAAAGGAAATTTTTTCATTAAAAATATGTTTTAATTCTAGATTTATGTGGTATGTGACCTAAACCTTAAATCTTTGAGCAGGTCTGATATATCAGTATTATATGTATTTTTTTTTCTACAAATTTAGATGAAAGAACACACTACTATTTAATCTAAAGATGAAATAGGTATCTTGGAGGATATAGGAGTATATAAAGAGAGATACTTTGTAAAAACAATTTCTTAAATATCAACAGTCACCATGATAATATTTTATTTCCTTTTTTATTTCAAATCATATTTTGTTTTATGTCATCAACATCTTCTGTACATCAATTCATATTTCATTTTATAATATCATCAACTCCACTCCAGGCAGATAATGCAAGTAATATGAAGTAAGATATATTCCCAATAATTCCCATATCAATATTTTCCCGCGTATAAAACCTTAAATAATCATGAATAACAGGTAAAACTCCCCCTTAACTCACGATGTAATAATCCACCCCATTAGGAAACACCACTGAAAGGACCCCGCCACAATATTTCTCCTCTCCACTCTCATCTCCTAGTTAGGATAGAGCAGTACCACCGACCCCACGGCTCCGAACAAAAGCGATCGAAATAAGGTTAACTTTATGTTGTCCCCGATGAATGAGCCTTGGATGAAAGGCATTAAATTACTCCGAGGAAAGGCGTAGAGCACTGTCAAATCTGATGAATAGGAAGGAAGCTTCGTGGCTGCGAACCAATTTATTAATCCCTCTATCTCTCTGCATCATTTGCTTTTATTTTGCCCCGCTCTCTCTTCTAATTAAGTGCAGCTTGTAGCAGTACTTTTGGATTCTATTGTTGTTGGCGGTTTTATCTTTCGTGGCATGCTGCTGTGAAATGACGATGTGTTGATGATGTGTTTTGACGGATTTGGAGTGACACTGTGTCGATGGAGATAAGAGTGTTTCCGTCAGGCTAAGTTCTGGTTTTTGTGTGTTTCAGTTTGAATTTTGAATAGTAATAATTATTTTAGAATAGGTTTTTAGGAAACTTACATACATGGTTTAATTGACAAAAAATAAAGTGTGATGATTATTGTAAGCTAAAGCTGGAACCTCATGTCTGAAAAAGAAGAAATGTTTAAACTTACAAGAATAGCTTGCTCTTATGGAGTAGCGACACTTTAAGCACAGTAGTTAGCACACTAACCCTCATCATCATCATAACCATTAAGATAATTTTAGAAAGTCAAAATGACGCTAACTAAAAGTTTAAATGTAAGTCCAAATCCCAAAAGTTCTAGTGATAACATAAAAATAAGTTGCAGTAGTACTAAAGCAAAAGGTAGTTAAGTATAATTATACTTAACTACCTTTGCATTAGTACTTAATAATTATAATTATTGAAGGGTAAGACCTCAAGGTACACAAAGCAATATGAGCAGTTGTTTGATTTATTATTTGAATTTCTTATTTGAACTTTATTTAATGGAAAAATATGTTATCCATTAAATTTGATGAAATAATTATAATTTTTATTATGATTTTGAATAACTTGTAAGACAATTACCTATTTAATTCAGTATTTTTTCTCAATATTCCCCTCTTGAAAAATAAATTTGTTTGTAATCTGTATATTCGTTTTTATCTGAATATATTTCCGACTTAAAACACGTTATCTCAACAACAAGCCAACTGTATCTTATGCTTCACCTGAGACACACATAAAAAAGTGAAGCTTATTACCAGAAAAACAAGTGACGACTGGAAAATACGCTTGTGTTAACAGAATCGATAAAGCAACAATAGAAGATATCCTCCACTTGTCAAAAGAAGAAAAAAGAACTTTTGAAAATGATCCAGAAATAACACGGTGCAGCTGTCAACAATTAACTCTTCTATACCGCACGGCAACTCGAGAAAGGGCAATTAGATAAAAATAGCGGTTTTGACCCATTTCCACCCCAATCTTCAAGGGCACGGTTGCTTCATTGGATTTTTTTCCTTATCCTCGAGTTACAATTGACAATACCTAAATGATAAATTGAGAATCCCACCACAATCTGTGTTCTTCTTCTGCAATACTACACCTGAAGTGATAGAGTTTGGTAGCAAAGGCTTGAGGCAGTCATCTATCCGTTTTTAAAGGGTCGAGAGCCAAAGGGTAATGCGTGGTTTGAGTTTGATTTGTTTTGCGGGGCAATTTAACGGTGTAATTCGAGTAATTAGTCTCGAGAGGAGTTAGTTATATAGAGTAATGCCTCGATTTAGGAGTGAGCTTGGATGATTTTGCTTTTTTCTTATTAAATAAAAGAGATTGAATAAGAAAGTTCGGTTTTTCTAGCTCAAACCTCCTGAAGCGATTGCCATGCTGTCTAGTGTTTGATTCATGATAAGATCAGTCTGGTTTTTTTGTTCATTATTTGGAATGAGGGAAGTTACAGTTAATTTTTTTTGTATTTAGTTGTGTATTAGTAAGAAGATAATAAAAGATTAATTTGTTAGAGCTGAGAATTTTTCATTCGTTAATGTAACTACTTTTATCTCCTTTATCAATGTTTTTTTTTCTTCTTATCTCACAAGTGGAGAGTTGTATCGATATTGTAAAGTAACACACGCTTAGTTAAATATTTAAATCGAAACTTAATGAAATGTTTATGCTGATGGCTGAAAAATTATAGAATTGTAAAATAATACAAAAGACGGAAAAAATATTAGAGAACGGTTTTTGATAACTTTGTATTTTTCTATGTGTGAAATGTTTTTAATAAAAAAAAATTGAATGTATTAAAGCACAATTGATTTATTTGACTAATTTTTCTAATTATGTTTTTATTTTTAAACATTAGATGAGGAATATCATTTTTACCACAGTTTCAATCTATTTATCTTGTTTCCTTTCTTATTCTTTTATCCTTTCTAATCTTTTTCTTTCTATAATTCTTACAATAATTGATTTATTTATTTCATCCTAAACTTTTTATGTATCTACAATTGAATTCCCTAACATACTTCTAGCATCGATACCACTACCTTGTTATCACCAAAACCCACCTACATTTCATTCAAAGAATCCTCTGGTTTCTGACCCTCTTATCCATAGCAAAAATTTACTAGCACCCAATACACCCCTTACATCCTGATATCAAAGCGTTTTCAGATTCTAATAGCTTCTTATGCTAAAAATCTCGTCCTCCCTTATCCTCATAGTAAGCCTTCACCAGCTTAATAATTAATTACATACTGTTCATTTTCCTAACATATTTATAAAATCAAGCTTTTCTTGCTGTTGTATTCAAGAACCTGTGAAATCAGATAAATTCTTTATGTTCCTATTAAGTGTAAATCCTAAATTCAAATTTTAAATTAATTTTAAAATAAATAAGTAATTCAAATCATCTCGCTAATCTAATTTTCTCATTTTCATTCTCTTTGAAAATGTGTTACTTATTTTAAAAATTATAGAGAAATGAAAATAATTTAAAACCAATCCAATGGGCAAACCCAATAAAAGGTAGTGATAATACTTTTATAGGTAGTGATAATACTTTTATTAAATAAAATACTAAAAAGTCATATTTATTTTTAATTTTATAAAACAAGGAAAAAAACAAACATTTGGTCTCAATTTTTTGAAATTTTTTTATAATTATCAAATAACAATACTAATAATACTAATACTAATAATAATAATAATAATAATAATAATAATAATAATAATAATAATTTATTAATAAAAAATAAATACAAAAACAATGCAAATACAAATATTGTTCACTAAATAAAATAAATAAAAAAAATTGGGAATTCACTGGTTTTTTCCCGAAAATTTTTGGAAATCAAATGAAATGAAAAATATTTCATGGATTTCAAAGGAACAGTATTCTAAAATAAGAGAGGGGGAATGAAAATTAGTTTGCTTCGCCCTTGTAAAAACCCCACGACGCCTCAGAGTCCAGTTTGGGAACCACTGCTCTAACACTTCACTAACAATCCTCCAGCACAACGCACCCGTTTCCAATCCTCTCCGATACCAAGGCGTTTCCCCAATCCACTCTCTCTCTTTCTCTCCATCCTCTCCGCTGTGACGTAACAACTCCTCCAGAGAGAGCCGCGGAAGACGGGGCAAAGCAGCAGCAACAAGAGTCGGTAATAGATCACCGCTCGCGCGTCGGGCGGTGTCCCCTTGAGTATTGACCCACATCGGGCGGGGACATCCCCGCGCGCCGCCGAAGGTCGCCGTGGCCTACTGGATTTTTTCGCCCCGCAAGGCTGTCAACCGGACGGCGGAATGTGGAGCGATCCGGCGAATGTTAATTCCTGCGTTTTCTCTTTCGTTTGGACGGTGCATACTAGTTATTTCTTTTTTGGTTATCGAGGGAATGTTGCGCTTTTTCCTGATAGGTGAGGTTGTTTGCTTTCGGGTTGATGAAGTAAAACGGGTGTTTGAGAGATTTTTTTTTATTCTTTTAACTCGTTGTTTGGGAGTTTAATTAAGTTGGGAGGTGTGTGGAGATGGGAGTTATATGCCGTCTGATGATGTGGTGTTTATGCCATTAATATCCATGAAGAGTGGAAATTAAAAAAAAACTCCAGGCATATTTGATTTAAGTAAACTCAATTAAAATGAACGTAGTATGCAGGGAAAGTTTCTTGATAACACGTTTATCAAACATTATTTTTAATAAAATAATTTTATTTTATGTAATCAATAAATTTATTATTTTATGTTAATAGTAGATATTGCTTTAAGTAAAAGTGCAAATTCAAATACATGTTCAAATGGGTGATTTTTAGACGAATCTTACAGATTAAATTTGAAGCGGTACATCAAGATTTTATGGTAAGACATGTTATGAAGAAAGTGAGAGTTAAACCACGGCTTATTACGAGTTACGAGAGTTATTAGCCGAGTACGGAAATCATTGCAAATCCAGATGGCAATACTGGACAAACTGGCAAAGCATATCCACAGTGTTGAAGGCGGTGGGTGATATAGTAGGTCTTGTAGCGCTCCAAGCGGGAAAAGTTGTCAAATGGTTTTCATTGTTTAAAACTCGGCTAGCCTGTATAAGTATCTAATGGTTAATAGCCGTGGTTAAACACACACTATCATCTTGTTGAGAAGTCTCTAAAACACTTAAACAAGTAATTATATCGTTACCTCCACGCCAAAAACACGAATCTGCTATTCTTATACATAGCAGATTCGTGTTTTTGGCATGGTGGTAACGATATCATAGCAAATATAAGGAATCACTGAAAACATTAAAAACCTTTTTATAATATTTTACAAATCATCATGTGTGTCTCGTATGAAACACACTGTGCAGTATTTATAGTGATTAGTCACAAATATTTTTAAAAGACAATTAGACAAAGAAGAAACTGGAATACAGAGTCTATACAGCGTTACTGAAGATCGGTTAAGGAAAATGTAATAGCTTTTGCATTTCCTCTCTTCTCTGGGACACGCCTATTGTTTTAATATTCTTCCGGTTTGTTAAGCACACAGCAAGATATATCGACTCGATTATTCAGGGCACATGCCTAGAACCACGATGAGGCTCGATGATTTAACGACATTTTCCCTTTCGGTGATTAACATAAATGATCATATAATAAAGAACTAGTTCATTTTTTTCTATCGGGGGTTTAAGTGTATGGAAATAGAAAAAATATAAGATATAAAAACGCATCACACAGTTTCTGTAGGTAACAACGCTGTTCATAACTAAATTCCGTAGCATTTTCAAACATTTAAAGAACGTTAGCGAAATAAATTTAAAATTTTTAAATGTTTTTATGATGGCTTCGCTATCATAATTACGTAAAACAATAATATTTTCATTAAAATCCATTTTTGAGTGGATTAAAATAGGGAATTGTCTTATAGTATTTTTCTATCAAGGCAAAATTTTTAAGTATTCATAAAAAAGCATAAGATTAAATTTAAGACAGTTAAAATCAGCAAACAGTATATTGTTTTATTTGTTTGGTTTAATATAAAACCATTTACGCAGTTTATGAACTTTAATATGGTAAGACTTCCATGGACACACTTTACGTACACCTTAAAAATGCATATTGAAATTTAGAATAGATTTTTAACTTTAAAAACTGAAAAATGTTTGTTTAATGGCAATCTTTCAAAAAGAAAGAGAATTCAAAAAATTTCCATTTGAAAATTCTCACCAGTCACATTTCTTTACTCAATTAAAAAGTCATGTTTGAAACAATTTGTTAGATTATTGGCTTAGATATACAAATGTTTAATTTTTAAAGAAGGTTTCTTTCATTTCTCACCATGAGTTTTGAAAGGGAGGAGTTGGAATTTTCATTAGTAACTCGATTTCTTCGAACAAATATTGATTGAAAATTCGTCCGTGAAAAGCTTTTAATTTTGTTCTAGATCGTGAAACTTTCTGTGGAAAGAGAAACTTTGCAAGTGTTGGAAAAGTAAATAAAATAAACGAATCGAAATGAAAATTTTGTTTGATTTTCATCTTATTAAATCAAACATTAGTTTCATTAAGGTATGAGATTAAACTAACGGTTTTATTTACTATTGATATCTTAGAAGAAAATGTACGTACAAAGGACCCTGAGAATTTAATTTATCGTTTTCCCACATATACAGTATTTAATTGTTAGCAACATTTAAAATAAAATTTAATTTCGTACCTATTAAAAACTTGTTTATTATGTTAATGCCTGTAATTCCCCCTTCTTTAAAGTAAAAAAATGCCTAATTAAAAGAAATAACTTTCTAATATTGAATTTCTCCGATTAAGATCCGTTTACTTATTCTTTTAAACAATTTACATAAAATTCATCTGTTCATCTTCCATTTCTTCTTATTTTCCTTTCAACTAACTCAGTTACAGAGGGGGCACTTACATAGATTACAGATTATTTTTTAAGTAAGTAATATTAGTTGGTTATTATTAAAATTTATTAACTTTTATACATTTAATATTACGAATTAAAATACAAATTAAATACAGTAGGTATAAATAAATATATAAATTAAGTATGCGTACTTTCTTTTTTGATAAAGTTTTTCATTAATAGATAAAGAAATAAATACATATTTAATCTAATTTAATAAAAGTGAATGTTTAAAAAACACGTTTAAATATGCTATTACTCAGAATACTCTTTCGAACGGACTCAACCAATTAAGATCTATCAAACAATTTCAAATATACAACAATAAAATAATAGGTTAGTTAACTGTGTATATGAATCTGGGCTAATTAGGATTTAAAGGCAATGATGAATCGGTGAAGTATTACTCTTCTGATCTTTTCAATTCTAGCTGAATGAAGTCATTGAGAACGCATTAATTCAATCAGTCAAGGATAGTTTAATCCTTACAAACTTTCTTAACTGAGTGACTTTAACAGTAATTGAATTAATAACTACTTATAATTCCTTTATTACTATGCAAAATAGTTTTATGGTTCCACGACCAAAAGCCGGAAACAATTATCTCTAAAATTTATCAATTTATTTTAAAATATTCATTATTTCATTAAAAATATCAAATGGATGGTTAAACATGTAAAACTTTTCAGTTTTATAAGGCACTATATAGCTTAAACCTTAGTTAACCTTAAACCTTATTTTAATATCCTAAAGTTCTTTATTAAAGAGCTTAAAAAGAGTAGGTATTTTTTAAACGTACTAGGTACTACAGTTAATCAACTTATATTTATTTAAATATGCTCTATTTTTCTTTAACAACTTCTTATATAATATTAACTAAAATATCTTAAGGTCTATAAAGTAGCTTAAGCATTTTTAAAGTGTTAAATGCTTTAAATTAATCTAAGCAAAATAAGTTTTTTTCAATTATCTTTCGAAAAACTTCTTCTTCCATAATACATAGTATTCCTTGATACCTATAGGTATGTACTATTATATTTATTATAATATTGTGTACAATATCTATGTTTAGGTTTATACGTATATTCTACGTATAGGAAATGTTCAACAATGAAAATAGTAAACCATAGCTATGAATGTAAGCATCATCTATCATCTTTAGCAAAACTATAGGTCTAAACAAAATACAGAAATCTCAAATCTACAAATTTCACTTCTTCATTTAAATGTTAATCGACACGAAACTAAAAGCATTGAGAAACATCAAGTTTCACCATCCTTTACGACACTGCATTATGCAGACCAGATACATTGTTGTCCGCGAAAATTATTAATGTTCCTATGAACCATTATCCGAATATGAATGTTATCCCTTCCCTATTTATTCCCCATTGTTAAAAGTGAAATTCGTCCCCTCGGGGCGGATTTCGCAGTTAGTTGGTTCCTGTAGAGAACAGTAATGGGAGATCGCCGGTTCTGCTCTCAATTGGGTTCATAACTGTCCTCTTTATGCTCTTTTGCTTACGATTGTGAGGAGCTGTTTTACAGTGGGGGAAATGTTTATTGTTGGTGGAATGACTTGGTTGATTTATCGAGGGAGTTGGTTTGGGTAATTTAATAAGTTGGGGAATGAATGCCACGTGATCTTTTGAAGTGTAGTTTTGTGATAAGAATGTCGAAATATTTTCTGTAACTATAGGCGAATATGCCCCAATGTGGAATATGGCTGTCCCCTATAACTGCTCTATGCGGAATAGACACTTTTTTTTAGTGACTTGGGCTAATAAATTGGATTTAATTATGAGCAGGAACATCACAATATCGGTTAATATAACTCAGCTTTAGCCATGAGAACACCGTAAAATTTTGAACACACGCGAAAGGTTTGAAAGCCTTTTTTAAAATACCGTTGTGGCCAACAAAATTAATGGTTTTAATGGATTCCTACTCAGAAGATAATCTGAATTGTTATGCACACTTTTCAATTTTTCATTTATGAAACATATTTAATAATTTATTTGCACTTGTTTATGAAAAGGGCAAATTCCTAACGAGATATTGCGACAATTCCTAATATGCGACATCTCATATTCAGACCTTCTTTTGTAAATTATGTCTAGTACTAGATTAACACAAATTGCCCCGTGAAATGATTATTTAGAAGGTACTTACAAAATTTTTAAGAAAATGGTTCCTTCATAATGCTACCAGTTAATTTTATCCTAAAATATTGTAATTCAATTAAGACTTCAACATGATAATTTGATGAATGGTATGTAGTCATAGAATTTGAAATGAAAACTATTTGACTTGCTACCAGGTATAAAATTTAAACCCATATAGTAAGGAAAGCCAGACAGTTACAGATTTACTTTTTGTGCATCTATTTCTTGATTTGTCTTTTATACTGATTTATTTTTCTAGTTAGGCTTTTACGTTTTATTAATTATGTTCTTAATTAAGTCTTTTCGGAACCAGTTTCAAAAAGCATTTCTGTTGGTAAAACGCGTGTTTTATTATTAAAATGAGCCCAAATTTATGTTTTACTTTTAATAAATCATGGAATTCCAGAATGATTACTTCATCGATTTGGATACAATTTTTCGACGAGATCCAAACGCTACCCTAGACATAAGATAACCGCCTACCCAAGTCCTGGAGGTTTTGAGTTGATATTAGGTTTTTTTTAGTTGAAGGTTGTTTTTAAGTCCAATCGAACCCAAATGTAAGGATACATAAAATATTAAAAAAAAAAAAAAGTGGTATTTAAAAAAAATCAAATAATGTAAAATTAGAGGTTTCAGTTATTCACCAGTATTTTTACAATTTTCAAATAAATAGTATTTGTCCTTCTCCGCTACTTTAACGACAAATTAACTTTATGGATATTCTTGGTTAATCCTTACTGCGAGTAGGGCTTATATTAACATTGCATGAGTACTGAAGCAAACCGTGACTGAATTCATATACAGAGTGAGTTGAATGGCAGCTAAAACCACATCAACTTCGAATAATTCAATTACGTGTCTTGAATAAAGGAAAATAATTTAAAAGTTAATTTCTTTGCAATAACACAAACTCTTATTTGTATGTAACATTCTTGGAGATAGAACCCACACATATAAAATAATAAAACTAATTATAAATTATTATTATTATTATAAAAATTAAGTTGCGAAATTTATTTTTACACTCAGATGTTTTCCACCAACAGCATCTCTCTTATCGCTGCTAATTTTTGTCCACACTTAAGTATCAAGGGACTATTTTTTCTATCTTTACCCCCTTGAGTTATTATAAAAATAACCTTTAAATATTCTAACCCCTCATAGAAATTTCAGACTGTTAAATGTAAATTCACTGAGAAAAATCAAGTGAAATGGATAAAAAATTGAATTAAAAGAACCATAATAACACTGAACACTGCCAGGAAAAACTTAGTTTAAATGAAAAAATAATCATGAATTCATGTACAGTAAAACATTTGTAAATGTTTCAGCTTTTAATTAAAGAATTTTTGTACATAGAAATATGTATGTACCCAAGATCTTTAAAATCATCCTCAATAAATTGAAACAATACAATTAATTTTTAATATTATTTCCCAATATGAGAGATTGAATGATTCATATTGAGAACATCGGTGTCTCATATTACGAATATGGTATCGCATATTAGGTATTGAATTTTCATATAATTTAATTCATAGAATATAATCATAAAAAATTTTAAACACAAAACTGAAGAGAATCAGAGCTTAGAACCTCATTAACAAATTCCCTCAGCATTTTAATTGCGCTCTAAATAAAATATCCCCACGGTTTGCATAACTTTTATTCTCAATGCTTATCAAATAAAATCTTAATCCTCTATTTACCACCACATTCCCCATTTACATCACCAAATAAAACCCAAACTCATTTAGTTACAGCCCTCTAACTAACGCCCAGTTCGATCCGAAACGAGGCCAGAGAAAACCCAAATCCACGCTAAATTTGTAATAAAAGCAGACCTAATCACCAGAAAAAGGGAAAACTTCCCCGGGCACAAAAAATTTAATTACTCTTCCAGCTTTAATAACAACGCCTACTTCATCTCAAGTCTTTCTCACGGCCGAGAGTATTCGTCTCTCTCTCTCTCGCAGATCTTCAATAATACGAACTTTTAACGTGAAGAATGGTCAGCGATGGAGGATGTATACTTAATGAATCACGTAGTAATTGTGCTTATGTGACCTCCTCCCTGTTGATTATTCTGCCGGAGACTGGCACAAACATTTGGCCCATGAGGGGAATCGTTTAATGTGATTAGCATACTCATCCGATGAGTTGTTGGCTAATGGATTTCAAATCGAATTAAACTCTAATGTGTTTTGTAAAGAATCCTCATTGTGATTTCCCTTTAATTTCGTAATTATTTAAATGCAATTATATGCTTAAAACTCTTAACTATGGCTAAATTAATTGTGTGATATGCTACACGTTTAGAGTTCAAGTTTAGTTAGTCACTCTTATTTTTTTTTGAGCCTAAGATCACAAATTGTCACAAATTATCAACACAATTCACAATTTATCACAAAATTGTGAACTTATAAATTAATGATAACTAAAAGTTAACAACAAGTAGTTTCACACAAAAATTATTTTTTAGTAATGGCCACAAAAATATTTTTTTTATGTTTGCATTTTTTATAATTGATTGGGGCTAAGGGAAAGATATGTGATAATTAATCAAATATGAGGGAAGCATCACTTCCAAAGCTTTTCAAAAGTTACTTTTTCTGTATTTTTTTATCACGACATTCTTGATAATACTAAATGGTATTTTTCGAGGTGTAGCAAGGATACTTTATACATATATTTGGTATTATTCATTACCTTCATCAATCATCAAAAATATTTGCAAATCATCTACTCTCTATCTCTCTCCTTCAGCTTTTATGGTAGGTATCCTCTAAGTTCCATGTATAACATAATAAATTAAGTTTTTTAAATGTCTTAAATCTTAAAGGAAGGTTTGAATTTTATTTAGTATATTAAATTAAACTTTTTTTTATTTATTTTGTATTCTATGTAACAATATTCCGATAAGTTATTTTCAAATTGGTCGGTTAAATCCAACTATTGCAGTATACCCGTCATTATGTGATTACAATGGGTGTATCTGCAACGCCCTTACCGCTCTGAAGGACTTTCCCCCTAAAGTCGATACCATTCCGTAACCAAACCGCAATAACGCGGTGCGGTGGTCCCCTCAAAGTGGATCAAACCCAAGTCATTAGCAGATGTCACCATCTCATCCCCCATCCGAGACGACAATTATTCCCATCCCACAGGAACTTTAATTCATTCCAAACGACCTTGCATCCGTCACCGTCGTCTTCCGCAAGCTTCAGGTAGGCCTACTTACTTCCTAGTCGAGTTCCCACACTGACCACAAACCTCGCCCAAAAACATTAAAAAAAAAAGAAGGGAAACACACTGCCCTCCAGTTTTTCAAAACGATCCCTTACTCTTTCATGCATGACGGAACAATCAATACTTCTCTCTTCGGGAAGACAGTCTCGCAATCCATACTACACTATGGAACAATCGTCCGTCCTTGGAGAGAAAGCTGGAATAGAAAAAGAGAAAAAAAGATCTTGTTGTTTCTCTCTCGAGTACTGATTGTTACAGCTTCTTCTCGAAGAGATAATAGTCTGCGCCGCGTAATGATAATAATAATAATAATCTCTTTTTATCAAAGCAGGCCTTGGCAGGGTTTTTTGTTTCTTCTTCCCTTGAAGGTGAGGTGTGGCGAGTGCGTTCCAGGACGGTACAAAAACCCCCAAAAGAAAAAAATGGCGGTTTGTTTTGAGGTATATGCTAAATGAGGGAGGGGGAGGCGGGGAGAGGAAACTGCATCTTTCGTCACTTCGGCCTCGTTGTGGCGCTCTGTATGGTATCAATAACGCATGGATGCTGCTTAGGAACGAACAAAAAGGAACGGCAGGCACAGCCTTGTCTCTGCCGTTGTTTCGCAAAGGAAGAACTGGGCGGAATTTCGGTAATTAATGATACGGTAATCGACGATGCTTTCGGGCCGCCGAGGAAATCGGAGAAAGGTTTCAGTGTGTTTGCATGCTTGATTAATTGTTGTTGAGCCGGGCGATGAATTAGGCAGAAATGCCGTGGATCATGCGCGAGATATTAATTTGTTTTAATTAAGTTGAGATGTGTATGGGTAATGTGAGAAAACAACGCTGGATTTGTTCACAAGGGTATAAATTAATTGATGTATTTAGCAAATATTTTTTTCCGTTACTTGTACTACAATGGGTTGAAAAGTAATGAACAAACCCTTTTTATTAGAAGTAATTTAAGTGATTATTTTGTAAAATAAATAAATAAAATAGTAAATTTCTCAGAGTTTTCTTTTTAATTTTATGCAGTGTAACCTTGTTACAGTAAATGGGCCCAAAAAAACATTCATCAATATTCACCAAAACCATTAATTCAATATAAAACTCTATTCATTATTAAGGCTCTGATGTATCTAGTCTAGTTCATCATTTACATATTTTTCAAAAATATTGAAAAACATCATACCATTAAGTTAATACCAAAATTGAACCTTTCCACAAAATCTCTGAGGTTTTTCAAATTAATGTGTTATAATAACAAAACTTGTCATTATTTATATGAAGACTGCAATAAGTGGATGAAAAATTAACTTAAGTGGGAGAAAAGAATTTATCTAGAGACTGGGATAAATATCTTAGCTTTAAATGAAGAGAAAGAATTGGTAATTTGTGTTGAAGAGTACAATAGCAGTGACGATGATTACATGTTAACATTTTATAATGCTTTTCGATTTTCTATAAAATTATTTACAACTATGTAATTTAAACCCTTTCAATCTTAGGTCATCCGAGATTTCTATTAAATCCAATAGAAAATTTAGGGCAGTCAGGACCGAAAAAATAAAGGTTATAATACACGAACTTGATTTTTAAAAAATTGAAACCTCACTATTTAAACTATGATTTCAGAGGGAATATTGTTTTACATTTTGAAACAATTTTGTAAAGGTAAACAAATTGGTTTACTCTAATTCTAACGTATGGAACTGGTAAGTTTCTCTTGTGGTAACACTGCTGTTTAAATTATCCTATAACAAGTTAATAAAACATATGTTTTAAAAAGAATTTTTTTTGTTTACTTCAAAAAGGTATTACAAAAACCTCCCGTGTCTAGCGTCGGTCTGGCAAATAAAATCCCACGAAATCCCCATAATCCTCCATCCACGTGTGTTCATTAAGAAAGAAGTTCACGACTGGTATCAAAGTCGAAACAATTCACCATACCAATCACCCATAACAAGAACATGAAACCTCGTCAAGCATTGCAAAGCGCGAATTCATTAGATCAATTGTCATCCGAACCCGACACAGATATTGCAAGAAAAAAAAAATAATAATATATGCTGATAAAGGCATAGAGCTAATACAAATAGAGACAGCTTTCCCCGCTCCGTACGGCAACCATGCATGTCAAAAACAGTCGAACCTGTTTGAGTGGCAAAAAGAAATCTTTAACATTGGAAGTCCCATAGGCGGGTGAATTTTGAGGTATAAAAACTGCTCTTTCTCCCAGAAAAATGATAGAAAAAAGATGCCGACAATTTATTACACGAGAGGAAACAACGACGAATCAATTCCGTGAAGAAAAAAAGTACCTTTCTCGATTAGTTTTTTTTCTGTGAATTTTTTAAACTCCGCGGTTTTGGAAGAAAACGACTTTAAACTGCATTTTCAAAATGTTGTGGGGGAAATTTTTTTTAAAAAAGCTTCACAATATATAATATGAACCCTTCTGATTCGATCTGAGTAATTTCCGATTAGTTTAAACTAGTATTTAAGGGAGAAAATTGTGGATTTAGTGGTCGAGGTAGAAAATGGAAGTTGGCATAGCTTGGCGGTCTGACCTTGGCGTGCGTTTTTGTCGTAGTTTCTTTACGTGGTTCTTCGAAATAACTAAATAACTTGGTTTTTTTTACATTTAAAATTGCCAAGTCATCTGTAAGGCAGATATATTATGCTTCTGCTTCTCGACGCAAAAATATTAAATTTCCTATAATTGTGTCAACTTTAAATTTAAGTATTTAATTCTTACCACTGATTTAGGTTTTTATTTTTGATAGGGGGAAGTTTTCAGTAAAACATTCTTTGTTAATCTTTTCTTACCATGTCACAAGCCATATTTTAAAAAAATCTATGAACACTATCGGATCTTCTTTTTTAACTTTAAAGTTAAACTAATAAAAAAACATATAAAGAGGAATTAAGTGTAGAGCATTTGCGTCCAGCGTTTTGTTAATTTAAAACATACGTATTATTAAAGAAACTTAAAGAAAGAAAGAAATAATTTACGACATAGTATATATTCCTTGAAATTATTTCTATGGATTTTCCCGCCAATCTAAGGTACAAAGAAGATGGGACAGCTGTAATTCTCTCCTAACGCCAGGTGGTGGTTTGAGACATCTGACCACATGACCAATCATCTGTATTTAAGATAAAAATCTTTGATATTTGTTTGAATGTATCACACTTTTCTCTCATATGAAATAGAAACATGGTTAAAAGTTGCTGCGCCATCAATTGCTGTGAAAGAGCAACTAAAAACTCCACCGTTTCGTTTCATAGGTAAAATCTTATTTTTACCTTACTAATTTTACTGATTTTACTAAATAATTAAATTTTAAATTAAATTATGTTAAAAAATTATATATGTGTGTGTATCAAGATAATAAATGGTTTAAGTATAAAAATTTAAATAAGAAACTTAAGTTTAATATAATGAATACATGCCCTTAATATTAAGTGTTTTTTATGAATAAAACTAATTAATTTGATAGTGATACCTTTAATGATGAAGGGCATTTTATAATGATTTAAATAAAAGGGGATTTTGGAATGGTATTAGTCACTAGAATATTTTAAGCAATTGTGTTGTAAGTGGCATTTTGAAGTATTAAAATACTTGTAATTATTAGCTGTCTGAATTAAAATTAAAAATAGAATATTTCTTTAAGTGGACTCATCAAACACCACTTAATACTTGAAATACCTGTTTTTGTGGGGGAAGGAAGGAAGTAGATTTCCTAAAGAAGAAAATCGGAGAAAAATTGGGAGATAAGCATTGTTAATTGCTATGGTGGAAACATCAACTAAAAATAAGATTTAGAACAAACGAGATTTTATTCTTAAAGCTACAGAAGATAAAACTTCCTTAAGAAGAAAAAAGATAAGTTTTAAAAGGTCCTCGCGAGTCATCCACTGGTATAAAGTAATCGAAAAAGGCTGCACGCGAAAAAACCAAACACGCCAATAGTCCGATTTCGTCGCCAATCTGACAACCCAGCCCACCCCATTTTGAGTGGAAAAATCGAGGGAGAATCGACATACGAAGAAGAATGGAGCAGGTGTTCAAAGCTGTCTCCATATGTATTAGCTCCATGGATAAAGGTGACTGCAGTGGAGAAGTTGTTTATCCCGTAGCCTCGAGGCAGTGAAAGCGATCTTTGCATTTTGAAACCTCAACGCTTCATTACCTGCCGAGATCCGATCTCGTGTTCCCAATGGGGTTAAAGAGGGATATCTGTTGGGCAAGAGACACCTTTTGTAGGGAGCGTGTGTGTCCGAGGCCGGAATCGGTGCGATTCTTCGGAAACGGACGGTGTTAACACATGATAATAATATCATTTCGAGCATATGGGTGGATTTAGAAAGAAGTTCCTAATGTGGGGAAGATAGAAACTGTGGGGGAATGCTCTCTCTGCATTGAAAAATATCCTCTTTTTACAGTAAATTTTCCATTGTATTTTGACGAAAATTTTCCGTAAGCCTAGAAAGTAATGTGCTTTAGATGTGAATTCTTCCACAAAAAAAATAATCTAGATTTAATAAAATCACCACCAAAAAGAGTAAATTTCAAAAACAATTATGAGCTTGAGCAAGTCGAAAAGTACGTGATATTTAGTTAAAACTAATCCGAACGATAGTGACGTCACAATATCATTCAGGTCTATATATAATAGTAGTTATTGTTATATTGTTTTTTTATACTGGGCAGCAGCAGTGCTGCTGTTTAATTTCTGTTAATCAAAGAAAGAATTTTTACAGTGCCCTCTTATGTCACCTCCTATATCAACAATATGACTAGTACAGGGTTGGTTCGGTTTATTACAATCATTATTATTTTTGTATTATTACAATCATGATTGTGTTAAAGCATACTTTATTGCTATAAAAATAAATAGTATAATAGCTACCCCAGGAGGATTTAATTAGGAATTTGAAAGTAAGGTACAATATAGCTTTAATAAAATGTGGGCTCATGGGATCGAATCTGTCCTGTGTACTAGGCATATTATTGTTGATAGAAAATAGCGCCATAAGAGGGAGGTAGTATGTGGTTTAAAGTGCTTTGCTTTGTGGCATATCCATAGAGTGAGAAGTGGCCAAAATAAGATATATCTTATTTTCTCTACGTATGGAAGAAAAAGTATGACATCTTTTATGAACGTTGATATTTAGGTATAACAAGATATAAATACTAGGGATTGAGGTATCCAGTTAAATTAAATCCTTAAATATTTTTTTCTTTAAATACACGTTTTTAAGTTCTGTTGGCCTTTCATAAGAATTTTAATAAGGTTCAGCGTGTTTATTTCATTAAATTTTCAAAAACACACTTAAATTGCTTTGACTTACTTCCTTCATTTAGTAGAATATTTTTGTAGTTATACAGAAATGAAAACAATATGCTCGAAACTATATTGTCTTTAAGCATCAAACTATAATTGCATAATTTATATGCACTCAAAATTTACGTCCCGTGTTTGGAAAGTCTACATCGTGCTAATGAAAAGAAAACTTTAAAATGGTTAAATTTTGCTGTTGAAAATGCTAGCAGCGATATTTGTTCAACCAATAATATTTTACACCTTTCAAAAACACTATCAATCAAGTGTTCATCAGAACAGTGTTTTTATACAATTAATGTTTCTTATTTTGAAATAACGCCTGCGTTAGATTTGCTTTTAGTGCTAAAATTGAATATTTTCTTCCTCATCAGAAGGAAAGACCGTTTTCCTAATACTCCTTACATCTGGTAAAACCAAGTATTATTTTTCAGACGAAATGTAATTTTTTTTTATTCAAGCCCCGATATTTACCAGGGGAAAAAATATCATAAGAATTTCTGCATTAAATCTAGGTGGAGATAATAATATTAATAATTTCAATTCTCTTCGTTGAATCAATTGAACTGTGCCAAAAATATTCTTTATTGGATTAAAGATTCCATTAGTTGAGAAGGGAAACGGTTATTAACAGTATGATTGTTAGAATCGCTAATAATGTTCAATGTTATATGCCATGCAGATGATCGTCTAAAATAGAAATGGACAAAATCAGTAACTTTTCTTATCGAGTTCCAGTACTTTCATACAACTAAATGTTCAGTTTTGAAAAGTACGTGAAAGTTTAGTATTCTAAAAGAAGAGTGTTACTTTATATTGCTTATATTTATCTGAACTGAAATAGTAAGAGGGGACATTGTTTTTTGTTTCATTTAATAAAAGAACTATAAATACTCTAGCAAAACGAATCGACCCGATTTGGTCCTACCAAAACACACTTTTCTACCCCATTGTTTCTATTTATTTATTGTTATTTAAAATACGACTCCCACTTTGCCTTTGCTATGGATAACATTCCTCATCAGGTGTCGAACACGTGTTCAAGACAAGAACCGTCATTATAATTAAGCGTCCATCATTATTTTTCAAACTGCCCTATTTCCCTCTAACCATCATCACCACACTACACTCCTTCTCGAACCCTTATAATATATACAGCGATGAAATTCGTTAACGGCCTCCAAAAGTACTAAAACCAGTTACAACAGAGTAATGTATGCGCTTCTCCTTTTTTCCTGCTAACTAACTCTTAACTAAAACCAGGGCGTGGGCTCTTCTCTTTGGTACTTATACATTACTTTTTTGCTCACCCTCATTACTAGTTTCTTCTGAATAGCTAATAAGTGAGGCAGTTATCAGCAATAAGATCGTCCGTGGCGCCTGAGATAGTGTGACTGATGGCATCGGGGTTCTTTGTTTTGGTCGCAGGGGGCCTTGAATACCAGGCGTTGGTGGTCATCGGTATCGGAGGATATCAATTCGTCTCTCTCTTCCGGTATCCCCGGTGATCGCTTCTTGGCTCCATCTCAAGTGACCTTCCTCTGATTAGTTAGCTTCTTCTTCTTCCGTGTATAGATAGATGTCTGGTGGGAAGTTCTGTTGTTTTTTTTTTTCTTTTTTGTAGTTGCTGTTGCATAATGAGGCTACTACTGGATTCTTGTGTGTCTTGTTAGTAAGATAGATTAGGTTATTGTAGTTGGGGGAAAGTATATTAATGACGATTGATTTGAGAAATCGCTATTATGCTTTTGAAAAACGCTTTGGACACATTTTATTGTGCCTAATATTAGTTAAGTATTTGCAATTTCGTGTTTATGATGTTGTAAAAACATAAGTTGTTTTTAGCTCACGAAATATGTAGTAGTAGGTTCTTGTCTAGAAAAAAAACATATGAAGTTTTATTATAAATGTTAATCTGAACTCGAACATATTTTTGTTTACAAAAACATGCCTGTTTATCAAGGTAGAACATATTTTCAAAATTTTTAAATCTTTGAATGAAAAGTCGTTCTACGTCTCTGTTTTGACTCTCAAGTTAATGTAATAATTTAATAGCTTTTTACTAGATTTGATCACAAGAGTGTAGTTTTTTTATCTACATTTTATTCTATTAAGATGAATTTTCATTTTTTCCACTTTAAGGATTAAAACTAAAACCAAAAATTATTGTATATTGGACATGGTTATAAAAACCGACAACTCTTTGATTTGAGAGGACATCGACATTGATAAGAGTATGATGGTGACCAGTTCATGGACCAAACAGTTTCTTAATCAATTCTTTACTTTTACCAAGAACTTTTTACTTTGAATTATTTCGTTACTAAATTCACCCAGATATGTGGTTTAATCTTTTATGTTAGCTATTTAAAATTTTTACTCCCTAATTTTCTTTAAAAATATTTTTCATGTCTGAATTAATGTGTCTTAAAAAAAACTTGTCAATCAACATACTATCTATTGTTTTTCTATTTTAGGTTGTTTTAATTGTTCATTAAAGATAAGGGCCCTATGGACCCAGGTGCTTTTTTTTCTCAATAAAAATGTTCACAAGGAAGACCATGCGGTTCATGCACTCTGGAAGTTTTGAACTCCTTATACACCCGAATCTAACGCTCATTGAACCGTCAACATCCCACATTCGAAAATTAAAGGTAGTGGTCAATAACAGTAATCCAACCACCAACTCCCACACCGGCCATCATAAAAATTTGTTTCAATACCCCCATCCCACACACTTTTCCTCTACACACCATGCTGGACGCTCATCAGGTGCCCGAAGGAAAAAAAAAACCACCTGTAAACACTACAATATATATTTGCTTTCCACCCCATCTCGCTTCTCGCAAATTACAGTGCTCATGGCCCTGTAATTTGCGTTGTTAGCGAGCCTTACTGTAGCGTAGACGCACTTTCGCGATCGGCTCATCAAAACGCCATCGAAAACGCGGAAGGGCTCCCATTTGTTCGGCAGGTGGTTTTTCGACGCCTTAGGCGGTGATCTGTTTGATGTGAGCGGACACACCCGTTGGGAACGAAGAAGGAAAATTGATTTCTGGAAATTGTTTCTTGATGAGAAGTGTCCGATCGAGAGGCCTTGATGGTCAGTCGGGAGGAAGGATTTCGGTGGTTTATGGCTGGATTTAATTGTGATACATTTTTTTGTGAAGAAATTTTTGCATTGAAGTCATGGTAGCGATGGTTTGGCCTATTTTCCAGGGTTTGGAGACGGTCCGTTACTTCGCATCAATGTTTCTTGAAGGAGAAGCTTTAATTGTGGAGTAGAGGAGAAAAAGTTTTATTTTTAATACATTAAGACAATAACATATATTGCAGTGTTAGAATCTCGGCTCATATATTTATATCCCTTATATAAATTTCATAACAAATCCTTTGTTGACCTTGTAGATAATGCTCCCTTTTTTTACCCACTACTAAATTAAATTTGATATGCAAATATGAGAAAATTATATGTATTGTAAAAACGTGGAATTATACAAAAGTATTCCTGCAGAACTTGCGTAGCAAAATACACCAGTAGATCCAAAATTCAGTATTTTATGGTTTAATTACTTAGATTTCAAACTAATTCTCTAAACTAAAACCTATCTGAAATGAAATAAACATAGTTAAATACTTTTGCACAAAATCTTTCTAATTGAACTCAGTGCTATTTTTTAATGCAAAAAAAACCACAAGAAATTAGAATTGCTGTCTAAAACCACTAGAATTATCTGTCTATATAAATGTCATTTTCAACAAAAAAAAAGTTATCTTACTTAAAACGAAAATACTTTAATTGTCTTTCTTCTATTTTATACTAAAAATCCTACTTTAAAAATTTGATGGATTTAAAAAGAAAATTAAATTACACTTTATTATCTTGGATGTGAAAATAAAAACTTAGCAAAAAAAAAAGGGATATTTTCATAGACTTTGGAATTCTAACTAACTTCTTGCCAACATATCAGAAAGCTCTATTTCAACGGTCGTTTCTTTACATAAAAGTCCGGATCAAAGTCAAAGTTTAAATAACTCCAATTCATATTATTATGTCTCAAATGTTCTTGGTTTTTTTTTATTTGCATTCGACTTTAAAGCAGTAAAACTAGTGGCTAGTATTTAGTATCATCATTAGTGAAAAGAAGCGGCGAAGCATGAAAGTGATTTTCCTAAAGCAAAGTTTGAATGAAGAGAGATGAGATAGTTAAAGTAGTGAGTGATACGAAATTATGTAATTTTTCACTTCAATAGGTTTTTAAAATGAAAAAAATGGAAGGATTCAAAGACGGATGCAATTTTAGAAAGCCTCTCATTATATTTTATGCATTGAAAAAAGCCAGAGTCATTTAAATTTTATCGTTTATTCAGTCATCAAAAGTAAAAAATAAGTTATTGAAACAAAAACTTGGTATTTTTTTTTAAATTACATGGGTTGTGGGTGGGTTTTTTTACCCTGTTTGCATTACAAAAGTCCAACAAGAAAGAAGAAAATTCATGTCTTAGAACTTAGAACAATATTCATTGAATACATAAAGTTTGCCAGCAAATAAAATATTACTTTTAATTACAAAATATTTTAAGGACAAAATAAGTTGATTGTAGAGCACTTCTTTTAAACTGTGCTTTTTTAACATCAATTTTAAAAATTAAGACTTAATTTAAGCATATTAAATTAAATAATTAAGTACTAACTTTAAATGTAAAATAATTTAGTTTTCATATCTTATTTTCTTTTAACAGAAAATGTTTCTATATAGATCCAAAACTATAAAAATTCCATTAATTCCATTTTAACTGTTTGGTGGTAGTAAAACTGACTATAAAAATCCTAGGCTAAGAAAGCCTTAAAACTTTAAAAATCCATTATTTACTCAGAAGTCTCCAATAAAATAGTTTTCAACATTTTTCTCCTTGCTAGTTCTTTTGAAAATAGTTTAAAAGAAATTGACACACAGGTTTTTACATCATTTTTATGGAATCATTAACACTGAAATAAATCTTAAATAAAGTTATCGTTTCCTACTTTTTTTACATCAATTACAAATACAGCAATTACATTGAAGATATTTTGATTTCAGTGAAAATACCCCGATATACTTTGGGAGCCTCCAGAGCAATTAAATTCCTTATTATTTGAGATTATGTGGTCGACTGTTCTTCATGACTGGGTTCACTGGGCAATTCACCCTATCTGGTTCGAGTTGTGCCACAGGGTGTATATATTTTTTGTGATATCTTATAAGGAAGGTGTGCCTCTTAGTTAGAAACTCCAATAAGATAAAAATTGATTAAAAACAACTTAAAACATAGCATAATCAATTGTGCTATGTTTTATGTTGTTTATCAATTTTTATCTTATTGACTTTAGCACAGGTTTTTATGTTTGAAAACTCCAATAGAGCATTTTCAATCACATGTCTCGGACCTAACAACGGCCTTTGCAACAGAAGGTTACAGTTTTTTGCCCTACAGAAGATTAACAGTTACAGAAAATGACTGGCCGTGGAATTGTTCTATTGGAGCATTTGCAATCACGTGACGCCATACCTAAAAACCGCCTTATCAACAAATACCTCGTTACCTAGCAACCGCCTTAGCAACAGTTAAAAGCCCTACAAAAGGTTAACAGTTAAAAGTAAATAGCTGGTCGCGACGTCACCTGAAAACACTCTATAAGTATTTTCTGACTTATTGGATGTTAAACTGAGGCTGGAAATACTTTATGTGCTTTTAAGAAATCCTAAAGGTAAGGAAAGATTCTTTGAGAGAATCCCGGAAGAATTACATAAGTCGTGAACAACGAACGCCAAGAAAGAAAATCCCAAAGGAGCTCTTCGCAGCCCATCTCTCTTTACAAAACACTCACCAATCCCAATGACTCTCCACAATGGAAACAATAATGAATCGAAAATAACACTCAGCAGCGGGCAAAACCCATCAGATAACCCACTTCGATATACTCCCTCCGTAAAAAGCGAAAGTGCGGGAGTGGAGAAGGTCCCATTAAGGGCCCGTAATCATCCACAGCAGGTCCCAATTAGGCTCCTTTGCTTAATTAGACGGGGGCCCGCGTGTGAATTGGGTCATCCGAGTGCCAAGGCGTACGGTAGTAGCGAGAAAACGGTCACGTTCTGCTGTAGCAACAACCAACAAAGCTTTTTGTCGGACTTGTGTTGTTTGTTGGTGGAGTGATTCACGTAATGGGAGATAGCCGAGCCGTGAATATTGATGCCTGGGAAAGTGGCGGAGTTTTTCTCCACAGAGAAAGGGTTGTTCTGTGTCGAAATGATCGGTGGGTGTTGGTCAGTCTGGACCGGACTTGCGAAAAGGCTCTTGACAGGTTGATTGAATAATTTTCTGCTGGGATGGAATGAGTCTCTCATGCGGGTGGTTTTGGAAGGAGGGAAATAAATTTTTGATTGGGATACGTGTAACAACACTCGTAAGAGGTTAGACAGCATGATTGAGAGGTTCATGTTAGAAAGGTAGTTTTAAACAGTAGTCGTTTGTAATTGATTGAGATTATTTAAACCTAGATATTATGTGTTTTTTTTATTTTAAAATACGAAGTCTAGGTTCCACAATGCTCAATTATTATGCAATGTTTTACTTTTATCTTTAACTAAATAACATAACTAGGAAAGCAAGATTCTTAAAATTTTTATGTTAATTTAATGTGTCACTGTGAAATATTTCATTAGGTTCATACTTCAAAAATTTATTTAATCATACCATTGTTAAATTCTTGCGGTCACCTCAAAGATATACATTCTATTCTCTTTCAAAATACTAAGTAAAATAAGATAAATACCATCAGGAATGCACTTGAATAAGATTTAAAAATCTAAAATTAAAGAAAACATTTCTATAGCTTTTCTCTCTCTCAAAAAGTTATCTTTGGGGGGTTCTAACCAAAGTATTAAGTATATCAAACTATCTACTTTACTATTTTTAGAAAATAATGATATATTTTGCTGTATTTGTAATTGTAACCATTTGAAATCACTAAAAAAACATTTACAGGTCTATGAATAATCAAGAATCTAAATTACCCTAAGTATTAACCTGAATAAATCGCTAATAATAATTTATTAAATGCAATGAGGTGAAAATATAATGCAATCACAGGGATTTCAAATAAAACCATTTAAAGACAATATTGAAGATATTATGCACTTTCAGAAACAGTTAGTGGATGTATTGTTATGTTTCATACGTATCTTTCACATCAAGCATCTTAAAATTTGGAACCGTGAAGTATACAGGGTGATACGAAATTACGTGGACAAACTTCGAATGGGGGTAGAGGGGACCTAGACAAGCATATTTTGAAAAACTAGAGGGGGCGCAGATGCACCGTTAAAGAGCTAGGATATAATGTAGTGCGATGGATTTACAAAAGTACGTTTTGGCAAAGCCCGTGTAACGAAACAAAACATAATAAAATGAAAAAAATTATTGCATGAGGTACAGCAGTATCCGTACTACTTACATCATAAATTTGATAGAAATCGGACCACTTGCTAAACCGTGGGGCAAGTTTTAAAACGTGCAATATTAATATTTCAGCCAAAGAATGGAGTTCCCTTACATTAGTGTAATGGTATTTAGAAAAATGATGATTGGGGAAGGAATTTTCAATTTTCATACATTGATCATTGAAACTGTATGATCATTGAAAATTCCTTCCCCGATCATCATTTTTCTAAGTACCATTAAGGGAACTCCATTCTTTGGCTAAAAGATTAATATTGCACGTTTTAAAACTCACCCCACGTTTTAGCAAGTGGTCCGATTTCTTTCAAATTTATGATGTAAGTAGTACGGATACTGCTGTACCTCATGCAATAATTTTTTCATTTCATTAGGTTTTGTTTCGTTACACGGGCCTTGTCAAAACGTACTTTTGTAACTCCATCGCACTACATTAGGTCCTAGCTCTTTAACGGTGCATCTGCGCCCCCCCCCATTCCTATGCGAAATATGCTTGCCTAGGTCCCCTCTACCCCCATGCGAAGTTTGTCCAAGTAATTTAGAATCACCCTGTATATGTTGAAGGTTCAAATCCCCCCTTTGAGTCATGTATAGTTTCTCTCTTCATTAAAATTCAACCGAAAAATATTCATCACCCTTCCTACCGATTACAACACATACACACGAAAAAAAAGTATTCAACACCTTAACCCCTCCCACTAAAATTTCAAAACCTCACCTAACCATCCATCCTCGCCCCGATACCCATTAAATGCAAATCCCATTGTGTCAAAACCCCTTTAATTCCCGATTCATGGTCGCCCAGTGATGACTTCTTAATTGATGACTCCATTCCACTGCTTATGCAAAGCAGGCCGCCTCATCCTTCGCACTTTTTCCCACGTCAATCAAAGAGGGTGGGGGATCATGCATTGCCCTCACGTGCGAGCCCCTTTTGATCCCCTTCTTCTTTCCATTCTTCTTCTCCTCCGGTGTGCATCTTTCTCTCATTCCGCATTCCGCACGCGGCTCGTTTCCATTACGTTTGCTTTCGTTTTGATGCGGTTTTTTGCCGGTAGTGTGTGTGTGAAGGTGATTTTTTTTTTTGTTGGTGGGGTTTTTTGGTACTTTGTTGCTTGCTTGTTGTCATCGGGTGGTTTGTTTTGGGTCGTGTGAAGTGTTTTTTAAAGATGTTTTGGTTTGGGTAAACGCTTCTTTTGGGGGTTTTTTACTTGATAAAGAGGGCCAAACAAGCCAAAATCCTTTTTTTCGATGTAAAGCTCGTTGAAACGTATTGATAAGCTTAATGTGCAATTTGAAACATATTATCTAAACACCTATTATACATTTTCTAGGCCCTAAATTTATTTAAGTTTCATTCGTTTCGTGACTCACTCTAAGAATTCTTCTTGATTAAAATTATGTAAATATTTTGAGTAATTCTCATACGCGATTTTTACAGTAAACATTTTAATACTCTTAAATAAAATTTACCGTAATTTTTCCCTTGAAGTAGATATGTCAGCATTAATAAAGCTTCTCGTGAAGTAGCTTTTCATAAAATGAACTATGATAACTAATCCGCCTTCGTTTATCAATGTTATACTTTTAACGCAGACTTTTTGACTCATTATAACTCTTATAACTGGATAACAAAGAGTAAATCAAACCATTGTTATTCAATTCTTTGCGGATTTTCTTTCAGAAAACTGTCAAGTGTTAAACGCTCTAAATTTTCGAAACGCATTTGAAAATAGTATTTGAATGAAAGGAAATTTCCCCTGCATGAGATGCATTTAAAGCGTATATTTTTATTTAGGGTTAAAACCTTCCGATTTCAGGTTTAACCTACAATTTATCTTGTTCACCTTGATTAACACAATAGATCCAAGGTCTGGGTTACCATAATTCTTAAAAATTTTCAAGCACATTAGTTAATGTTTAACACAACAAAGCAAATGACTATGAAAAGATTGATAAGAAATCGTTATCTGAGTGATCCTTACATTATGAGCGTTAATTTATAACTCCCTATACAAGTTTATACTATAAATTAAAAGTTACTCGGGGACTTCCACTTTAGTGGAACCATTCATAGTTTTGCCATCATGTTTCTGTCAAACCTCTTGAAGCAGTAACTACTTGCATCATCAAGCATTAATTTTGTGAACATTTTTTTTTTAATTTAATGAAAAATGCCTATCTATTATTCATCCTGTATTTGATGTTTCAACTCATGAATCTACGCATTCATATTTCATAAAATTTCGAAAAAATCTATGAAGTTAAATAAAACGTTACGCTTGAAAATATACTATACATATTTTCATGATTGGCTTTAAATTTTCAGTAAACATGACTCTCTAAAATCTAATAGCTAATTATAATAATAAGGGATATTGACCAAAATTATGAAGAGATGGCTAAATAATAACCGTAGGATTCCGAATTTCAAATATTGCGGTGTAAAAAACCGCCTTCACAAAAAAAAACCACTACCTAAATTGTTCCTGTACAAATAGTTTCCAAATTTCTTATGAAACGTAATCAAAGTAAGTTTCTTTTTTTATGGAGAGAAGGAAGTTATAAAACTCCCATTTCATTCCCCGAAAATAAAGAAATTTGTCCTATTACATTTACCATCATCATCAATTTGAGTAAATCGAATCGGAAGAACCTTCAAAATGCAAGTAATTTCTATCAAATCTCTTGATAATGACATCAAGAAATGGCTTCTTCGAGTATCCTCCTTTTCCCGAATTGTGATGCACAAATAATTGCCTTGTATTTCCACCTGAAAAAGGAATGAAAGATATTTCGATGAATATTTGTTGAGACTAGAAGATACAGTAAACGAATACTCTTAACTCTGACCTTTAATTCCAATAATGGGGGTTTTGTAAAATAGTTTTTTTTTTAATTTTAATGCCAACTATATTTTTAAAAATATATATAAAATGAGCATAAACATGCACTTTATGGCATTTATTTTTAAGTTAGGATTTGGGTAGATACATGTAGAATACTTTTATACTTTCAGGTAATTTAACATAAAAATATTACGCTGTTTTGACTTAATGCCTTCAATACCTAAAAGTACTAAGTTTTGAAAGTTATAAAGTATTTTATTTAAATTAAATGAATTACTCAAAAAATTAATTTGTTTCAGTTTAAATATAGACTTGATAGTAATACAATATACTATGATAAAGATATTAAGGATATTTTAGTGGATTGTGGATTGGTTACATATATTTTCCGGTCAGCTGTGTGCTTGATCTCAAGGATCCGCTTGGATATTTTAGTTCTAATAATTTGTAAATACATATCAATTTTAAGTGAAAAAAATATCATGTCTAATAAGGCCAAAACTTTTGTTGTAAAATTTTGCATTGGCATCCATTGGTCCGCAAAGATATAACTCTTCTGTTTCAATGTTAAAATTAAATAAGTTATCAAGATATTTTAGCAAACGGATTTGTACAGTGAAACACCATTTTAGTTCCATGACTTCATGAGCCAAAGTAAAATAAATTGGATAAAATACTAAGTTCATAAAAGACCTCCTGTCTAGCATAGGCAGAGCCAATATTCACAAGAGAGATAATTCAATTCACGTTAAATTATAACGACTTAGAAATAACATTTGGAATAGTCAAATAGTCAAATGCAGTCACAAAAACCATTTCTGCGGCTGGGCGAATACCATTCAAAAACCATTTCGCTTCATCTTCAATGAACCAAACTAACTCCAATTCCAATACAATTTCATTCCATGAATGAATTCACTTCATTTCTCGCGAGAGACCCAACCTTCTTTTTTTTCCATTATCTGTGGAAGTCGCCTGACCTCAGAGAGAGAGCGAACCACCCCCGCTGTGTGTCGCATCAGTAAAACCAATCGTCTTGTTCGCCCATTTGCCGATATATGATGATGATACCGCTAATGTCAGAGTTTAAGCAAATGACATCGCACACGCCTCCGCGGAGAGGAGAGGCTCTCTCTCTTGATGGTTGGTTTGGACGGGGTTGCTGGATTGAAAGGAATGAGTTGGTGCCGATTCCGAAAAAGAGAAGCCAAATACTGTATTACAATCTGAAATAGTGAACAAATTTATTGTTTGAGATAGTATTAAAAAGAGCTTGATTATTTATAAGAAATAAATTGATAATAACAAAAAAGACTATAAGAAAATAGGCAATAACTATGAAGTAAACTGTTATATAGAGTTTTTTTAATTTTAAGTAAACCTGAAATTTACCATTAAATTTAAGCAATAACAAAGTATTAGTACTGTATTTGAGTTAAAGCAGATAATTATCTTGATAAATTTAGTAGAATTCAAAGAACATCATTCATCATATTTTTTCTCATAAAAAGATAATTGAATTCGGTTTAAATGCACACTCTACTTATTAATTGAAAATATGATAAGTAACTTTAAAACTGATAGTGTAACTTGAAAATGTGATCACCTTGATGTTTTTTTAGGTTTAAGTTTGATGTTTTTATTTTAGGTTTAAGTTTGATGTTTTTATTTTAGGTTTAAGTTTGATTTTTTAGTATTTATTATAATTTCAAAACATTAAGGTATAACAAAATATGTTTCACTTACATAAAAAGAAATACTCTTAAATTCTTAAAAAAAACACAAAATAACTATCTTGACCTGTAATCAGTTTTGGAAAAAATTACCGTTCTTTAAGTTATTTCCTTGAAAAGCCTGTCATTTAGAATAACATTTTTCAGAGTTAAAGTAGTCATTACACCTGAAATATTATAGAAAAATTCTGAGCAACAGATTAAGATTTTTTTTTAATTTTGAAGCATATAAACATAAGTATTTGAGAAATATTTTAGCAGAGCAATTCACTATGAAAAGGTTTCTAACAATATATTAGCGAAACGGTAATAAACACCAAGTGTCCATCTGATTTTTTTCCTTCTATACATCCCATAATAACAATAGAAGCATTAAACCTGAATTAAACTGACGCCAAACTGTAAAAAAAAGCATGAAAATCTAAAATGGCAACCCTGACCCTGAAGACGATCTCGGCGATGACCCTCCATTTCCGAAGAAGCACGCGCTCAAGGTCATCATCATCATATTTTGATGTGTGTTTTGCCGGCCATTTGTGCTTCTTGATGCACCGGAAGTAAGAAATGGTTCCGGGTCAACGTTCTTGTGGCCGGTCCTCCCCCACTTTGCGATTTTCAGGCGATTTTCGGAGTTTTTTTTACCCCGTTGTGTCGCTTCTTTTTTTCGCGACGAAATCATTTGGGTAATAAACTGGATGAGAGGATGCATTGTGTTGGTATGGGATGTCTCTAATGGATTCGGCGATAAAATCACGGTTCTGGGTAGATTTTGTTTTATGGAGGGGATGGCAGGGTAATTTTTATTTGGCTGTTTGATTGCTTCTCGAGAAAATACCGAAACTCAGTGATTTAAATACATAGGAAAAACTTGGTTAAATTTTTTGTTGAAAAAAGATTTAGATGCTTTAAGATCACTTACAGGGAGTAAGAAGATGAAAGAGGTGAAGTGGATGTGAAAGATGAAGATTACGAGAAGGATGCAATGGAACCACCAAGAGGATAAGACTGATGGAGAGGGTTAAAAGTATTAGAGAAATAAAAAAATGATGAGAATAAATAGGATGAAAGATATGAACATGGGAGGATCAAAGTAATAAGAGCATCAAGATTTTGAGAGGATTCAGGAGTATAAAGATGATGATAGAAATGAAAGAGATAAAGATGGTGAGAAGATGAAGAAATCAGAGGGATAAACAGAAGGGGATGGCTAAAAAGAATCAACCCTATAGTAACACAGCTCATACCAAGTATGTCAAATTTACGTAACTGCAATTAAAGGTAAACGAAATTTGGCCATACATGGCAAACATTGGACAAATCTTGAACGTCTGTGCTGCTTGGGAATATGACTACAGGGTATCAAGAGAATGAGAGGGATGAAATGATGAGGAAATATCATGAGGATGGTGAGGAGAGGGATGAAAAGTATGAGGGAGTTGGTAAAGATGAAAGGGATGAAGAGGATGATGTGAGTTTCAGGGTAGTACTTTCGTAAATCATTTTAGACGCTCTCACGAACCATCAGTGGTGAGACACTGATATAGATAGATTTATAAGTAGAAATATATATGTTACGGGCAATGTGATTAATCGGGTATTATTAATAATGCCCGAAGTGGAGGCGGCCAATGTGATAAATTCAATGACATTTATTATTGAGTATTTATTACTCTGCCCGAAATACGAGGGCATTATTAATAATGCCCGGATTTATCACATTGCCCGTAACATATACATTAAAATGAAACTACTTTAAGGCTATTCAATCATTGGTGGTATTTTTCAACCTAGTGTATCTCAGTATACTCTTTTTCCTGATATAAATTTCATTTTACAGAGCCGACTGCAATATTAGGCAACAATTGTAAGACAATATGACTACATTGCTATCCATTGTGCCTATCACAGTAATATGAAAAGGCCGAGAGACACGTGTTGCATCCAACAGGACCAGCATCACTAAACAAGCCTCGTGCCTGCCACGGCCCCGTCCTCATCAGATCCATCTATCGTCCCTCCCATCGCCCATCTATGATAATGGGAAGGTCCATTGAAAACAAGAGAGTTTCGCAACGGTCATCAGCTTGTCCAATTATGCGGGGAGATAAAAAGCGAAAGGGTCTCCCGTCCTGGCCTTGGGGCGGACGACAGCTGTGATGCAACCTGTGTGTCTTTGCATCGCCATTCGAGAGGTGTTGGATACCAAGAGAGGGGATGACCATCAAGTACGATGGCATTGAAGATGGTTAGAATCATGAAAACCTTAATACCCTAATAAGAGATTTAATCATCACAGCAGGAATGAATAGCATATATTTACTAATACTGTAAGAAAAACAAAAGGAAACTAGAAACTGCTAACACTACTTTTCCATGGAAAAAGCAATTATTTTTGCTGCCAGTCCATGGACACGAGAGCAATAACAAAAACCAAAGAGATCCTTTTTAGATTGTGCCAGGTGCCCTTTATATTTGTATTTAAAAAATCAACCAATTGTAACAGCGCATTAAAGCATTCTTAAAAGGTTCCCTGATATTGTAAATCCATCAAGCCCTTAAACCCCCAGCAGAGAATCCCATCATTTATCTAGCCTTAAGATTTATAAGAAATTTAATGTTCGGTTTAAAAGGTGAAACAAAATGTGCACATTGATATACTAAATAAAATACACATATTATAAAAGCATAAAAATAAAAATACTGAAAGAAATATTTAAAAGTATTCACATGGTTCGGAAACATAAAACATAGATCACATCTATAGATCTGTAGATAGATAGATAGATGATAGATAGATCTGTCTCCAATTAATAATGTAAAATAGGCATTCAACAATAAAAATATTAGCTCTAACATTAAACTAAGGCTTGAAAAAGTACTTTTGTGAATTAGTTTATTCATCCTATTGGTAGTACTTCTCATTCACTCTATTCAATTTTCTAACACCCTTTCGGAGATAATTTCATCCTTAACTTAATGGTAAAAAAAATAATAACATGTTTATTTCACTCCCCAAACGGTTTGATTGCCTTGCTATATTCTAGCCTAGAATTCATGAAATATAATTTAATTTTATTAAATAAATTCTCGTAGGGGAGTAAAATCCCTAAATTCCATCGACACACATTCATAATTAATGAACGTCCCCTCAGAGAGGAAAAGATATCGCCTGGGGGTATTTTCAAAGACGAATATCGTCTGATCAGTGGAGGCTTCCTGTTCGCAATCGGATGCTGCTGTCGCCCATTACGAACAATGGTATTCGGTTGCATAAGACGGAGATCTTCCGAATGGCTAATAGGGGTATATTTGTTTGCTTAGCTTTTCTTTTGTAAAAATCTTCTACCAATGAGATTGAAAGTGGAAAACCCTCGCATTGACGTCAGAAGGTGCGAAAGGTGCATGGAGGAAAGGTGTGATCACGGTGTCTCACTCCTCATCTCAGGTGTCCTGTTTGCGATAAATACGACGAAGAATAATGAGAAAAATGTCCTTCTCGAGAATACGAGGTGTAATAATGTTATAGGGATTGTCAACACATCCTATAATTTTAACGAACCCCCAGAAATTATTCAGGGAGAAACCATTCAGGAAGAAATGGTTTTACGTAGGAAAAATAATTTTATGCATTTTCGAGAAGATATTTTAAGGAAAACCTGATATTTTCGAACCAATAGTATCTTCTTCTTTTTTAATGGGATTTTCTTTGATTTGAGATGATATTTATGTGATCAATTAATTGGATAAGTATGATTCAACAGTTAATTGATAATTGAATAAAACTTTCTGAAATTAATTTGAAAAATTCTAAATTTTCTTTCTTATTACTTAATTTTTCACTAGGAGTTTTCAGTATTTTTTCTCTTTAATTTAAATAATTAATACTAATATGCTAATTGAAATATTTTATTAATTTATGGCATATATCAAAATAACAGGATAGGTTTATCATAATAATGATTAGGAATACATAATTTATAAAATTAACTACAAAAGTTATTAACTAAGGACAAATCATTACAGAAATACGTATAATAAATATTAAACACGTTTCTTTTTTCATTAACGAAGTAAAAGTAATAAAATTTGGATTTTTCTGTGAGATTTTGAAATTTATACAGTTAAAAGAATGTTTAATCTTTAATAAAACTGCTTATTTCATATCAAAGATGTATTAATACTTAGGCAAATCTTTCCACTAAGATGTATAATAACCTAGAGTGGAAACTCAGCGTGCCAAAAAGAAAATGTATCATTATGCCAAAGTGGACAAAGATTAAGTTCCCCGTATTGGTTGTATGTTAACAGAATCTAACTTAACGCGTTTATTTATTTGAAGAGGATGGAGTGCAAAAGCTATAATAACCATACATTTACAAAATTTCTTTTGAAAAACGATGAAAAAACAACAGAGTTAAAAATAAATAATTGAGCTTTTAGGGAACGATTTTCAATAAACACGTACCTTGTGTTAGCATTAATGTTTTGCGCCTTTGATCATATTTGTGTCCTTACTAGACGGTAAATCACGCACATAAAACTGCACGATTTTCATAATTTAAAAGGATAGGAAGTTAGCAATCCAGGTTTATACGTTACATGAGGCTTATGCAGTGAGAATTTCAATCACTTCTTATTTTCATTGTATGTCATTAAATGATAGTTTAAAATGAAATGTACCACGTTAGGATTTTTGAAAAAAAATCAAGAACAATAAAGTATAAGATTATCTTCCTGCAAATAAGTACCAAGCTTTGAGGTTTATAATTTATGTTTAGCTATGAATTATGTAGAACAATTGGTTTGTTCTACACTTAATTTACAATTCGAGTTGAAAACAGTATCAAGAATGCAAAATGGAAGTGAGAAAAAGATGACACAGTTTCGTTCATGAATACATCTTCAACAGTGACCAAGAAATTTAAATACTACATGCATAAACTACAAAGCCCGTTTCTTCGACTCGCTCACCTCGCTCTAGGTTACCGCAATCCCCATAACACGACTTTGAATCATCGAACGCCACTTTCAATCGAATGAATGTGTCAGTAGGTACCCAATACCCTTCCTGTTCTTCCCCAACAAACAAAAAAAAAAACAAAAGAGAAAAATAACCTCGATGCTTCGCGAAGATGGAACTGCAAGGTAAGTAATGGAAGATTCTCACGACCCCAGCGTTAATAATAATAATGAGAAAAAAGTGGACGCGTGGCCAAGGTCGTTTGGAGGTCGAAGGTTAAACGCTAACAGGCGATTTACCTGTCATACTAAGATTCAATCTTTGCCTTATGGGAACTATGGTGTGAATGAAAAGGAATACGGAATGGATGGCTCGAGGGGAGTTGGGTTGTACGGCAGCTACTATGCGGAGATTAATTGTTCATCCTGGTCGAGTTTTCGAGGTTTTTTTTCTCCTCTGACTTTCGATGGGCATGAAATCGTGCGTTTGGAAGATACCTCGCAGCGATTTTTTCGATGAGGGGATAGTTTTCCCAGGAAAGGGTTATGGAATCCGCCGTGGTGAAGTGGCTGTAATTAACGGAACAATTAAACTGATTATTGTTCTTTGGTTGACCTTAGATATAAGGTCAAAAATTCTTTCACAAGTGCTCCGATGCTGCTGTTATTTAGGCTTGTTAGCTAATTTTTCTTGAATTATATAACAACTAGAAATTTGAAATTTTTGACCTCAGAGTAGTTTATTAATGTCTGTCGGTTCATTAACTGGAGTGTGCACTTGAGCCGCTAAGAGGAAAAGTGGTCTAACTAATTTATAAGACAACTTTAGGGAAATTGATGCTTCGAATGAGAATCTAAACTAAAAACAGTTTTCCTCTGAGTGAAAAACAATCTCCAAAAAACCCCAAAAAAGGGTCAAAATCGGAAAATTTTGAATTAAATTGTGCTTGGTGACTCTTTTGTTTTCTGCTTACCATAATTTCTTTCAAAGCAATATTTTTTCTGTAAAATATGAAAATAATTGTGGAAAATTTTAACAAAAACTTGAAGATAATAATCATGAAATAATAAATTTAAAGAAAGGCTGTATAAATACGCATAATACTTGGAAATTATGCACTTTGATATTTATTTATAAAGGAATGCCAAATCATTTAATCATTCATAGATATATAAATAATACACATACTTGTTGTTAGAATTTGTGATGAGGTTTATAAAACAAGATATCTTAGTATTAATTAAACCGAACTACAAACCCTTTTCTCTTTGAAAATAAGAAGTCAGCTGTTTTTTAATGTATGAATTTCCTTTTAAAAGGTGTAATTTATTAAACTGTGAAATCGTATGAAACACAAAAATAATACAGTACTACCTACTAGATAACAACTACTTGTTTAAGAATTATATTGTATTAGAGAGATTAGTCATCATTACTATTTATTACAATTTAAGTATGATTTAAACTGCATGTACTGATACGTGTGTGTTCTCACAATCCTTTTATCTACTTAAAATCCTTGAATCGGCAACCTTTGACTTATTTTCAGAATGCTAATTAAAAACCGGTCAATTTAATAGACATTTGAAATTCACGCAATGTTGACCTGTTTTAGAAAGCGATGCTTGATAAGGATATCATCTGTTATTAAAATTAATTGAGTACATTAGCCTTTTGGAGTTGGTAAAATCAGTTATGTAGTTAATGGGATATTTACACTGCATAACTTATAATTTTAAAATCACTTGTGTGTTATTGGATGTCTATTAAGAGCCTAGAAGAAAATTATTATGGATAAACTTTTATTGAAAACTCTTCTCACAACAAATTTCACGTTAAATTTCAAATTAATATTTTCTTTTGTTATATTTGATGCAGCACACTTTTCCTTAATTGATAATTTTAATTTTATTTTACTTCAATATATTTATCATAGCTTGAAGAATTTCCAGAATATTTGGAGTTCATACAATGATATAGGTTTTATCGAATAAATATATGTAATTATGTATACTCTGTCATTGTATACCATAAGATAGCAATAAAATAACACCAATAAAATGGATTTTGATGGATGTCATATCAAGAAATTTCGAAAGTATGCAACTCATTTTTTTATAAAATTTGAATTTTAAATAATGGATAATGGTTGTTGAGTATATAGTTTATATAAACTATTAAAAATATAAAGTACCACCCTGATTATAAAATTTTCTAATATAGCCAATAACAGACTAATACATTTTTTGGAGAGAGGGGCATGTTTAAATCCATTTTCCAAACTTTCCAAGAGTCAAATGATAATTTAACACACATTTTAATGTAACTTAAGATAAAGTATGCATTAAGATACATAAATCCTTTATGTGTATTAATATAAAGATTCTTCTTATTTTCTTATTTAGTAAGTAACCAAAAAAACCATAAGTACTCTAAAGGTATAAAATAAAATAAGTCATTTAAGGTAAATACGAATAAGTTTCATCACTTGCTATCTTCACTTTCATCACTTTCAAATCTTTCTGGTTGAGAATGATAACAATTTCAGTTTGATGCTTTATTAAAAAAATATATCTGCTAAATTTTTATAAAAAGTAAGCGTTAACACTATAAGAATCAATTAAAATTAGTTAAATTTATCAACACAATTCCAAATATCTCCCTTTCTTTGCATTTTAGTATTAAAAACTAATTTTCATAAATGAAACAACGCATTTTACCAAAACATTTCCCCTTACTATGTAGTTATATTTCCTTGTGAAGAAAAATTACAGCAAGAACTGCTCTCAAAAGGAAATAGTAGAAAAATTAATAATCAAAAGTAGTTATAATATGTTTCTTAACTAGAAGGAATTATCTTTTCTAATAACTAAAAACCTATTAAAATACAATGAAATATTAATTTTAAAAATATCTATACATTTACAATAGATAGTAGTATGAATCTTTAAGTAAATTTTTATTCAAACGCGAATACAATGTTTCATTGAAACATTTCCCAAAATTCGTGAGGAGAATTTTAAACGTGATGAAATCCTAAAATTATTTCATGATTATACTAGCAAAAGAAACTCTGAAACATATCAACTTCAAAACAAAATCTTATGATAGATGAGTCAATCAATCACCCATAACAGCTTCATCCTTGACTATTCTCTACAATTTCAGAGCTTCATGGGAAAAATATATAAAAATAACATTAAAGGTGATGTTTCAATGAATCTCAGATATCTAAGTAGAAATGTTAATGATATTTTGGTCTGTTAAAATATGCGTTCCTTTTTCTTTTCTCTTAGAGAGTAAAATGTAAGAAAGCTATTTTTTTTGTTAGTAGGTGGGAGAGAATTTTTAAAGTTTAATTGTTTTATACTTATGTCTTGTTTTAGAATTAGTACTTAAGATTATATAGTTTGTCTTTGATAGAAGAATAATTGAATCTTTTTAATTAAAAAATGTGTATTATCCCAATATAAGATGTGTAGAAGATAAATGTAACCGATGAACTAAATTCAACTTATTATTTTGGAGATGTCTCTTAATCCAAAGTCAAAATAGAGCTTAAAAATGGGGAGTTATGCTTAGAAATATCTTTTTACATTAAGTTTTGAGAAAATTTTCAAAATAAAAAAAAAATAACTACCATGTTAATAACAATATCATGTTAACTTGGATCCAAATTTTAAAGTAATCTAAAACGACTTTTCTCAATATGTTCAACTCGTAATTCCTAATCATTTTCTTTCTTACATTAATATAATTTCCATGCATTTCAGGAAATTTCTGCGATTTTCTTCAAAATAATAACGATCTAATCTCAAAAGCTACAACAAAGTGCATCATGCATTCCCAACTCCACCCAACCAAACCGCATTTCCACCTCAAAAAGCATAACGAGGGCATCATCCAAAAATCCAACCACCTGTCCCTCACCCGAATCCCCCAAATCAACCCTCATTGTACTCTCGCCCTCAAAAGTCACTGCGGAGACAGACACATCGGGTTACCAACCCTTTATCCGGAAAGAAACAATCCCCAGAGACTCGTAGAGGAGATACATACCTTCCATCAGCAAACAATCAACCCATCCCAGTATGGGGGACGGAATGGGAAATGAAATCATTTCTTGGTGGCACCGGTAAACAACTCACCTCCACTCTAATCCTTTCGCTTTCGTAAACGACCATTGGAGGGGGTGACCTGCACCTGACTCTGCCCCACCCAGAGAAGATGAAGTGCCCAGCTAAAGGTGGCAACCTACTTGCGCCTAGGTTGATGAGGGTATAAAGAATATTTTTCGGTGCGAAAACAGGTAGATGAATTGTAGTGGATTTTTTTTTTATTCGTTAGATTCCTTAGTGAAGATATCATTTTTAAGATCAATGAGTCACTGCTATGGAATGATGCGCATAAATCATTATAATTTTTTGTTAAGTTTAATGGAAAAAATGTATGAATTGAGATGTTTTCAGATGGTGCTACAGATACAAGCTGGTATCAGTCTCGAGTTAAAATGTAGTAGTCATGTAAGAAGCTAAGTAAAAGTCAGAAGCATTTTTTCTGTACTAACTATTCAAATCAATAAGTTGTGAAAATTATTCTTCGAATTGATTATTTCTCTATATTCCTCTGTTTAGTATGAAATACTTCCAATTAGCTTTTTTAAGTACTCTTTTATTACTTTTTATGTTTGAAAACATTACATTAACTATAAAACATGTCTTCTCATAAGAATTTTAGAAAATTATCCATCAACTTTACGGTTTTAAATTTAATCAAATTCAAAAATCTCCAAATAAATTATGAATTGCATCTTATTTTAAATTACGATGAGTTTTTATATGGAAAATAAAAGTAAAAAATTTTTCTTTCTTCATAGCATTTTGAAATGACACGAAACATCCTTATCAAATAAGAAATATTTCAATACCCATAAGTCTTATAAGTAATTTATTTTCCCCCATCCCATTCAGTAATTGCTTAAAAAATGCATTTTACAAAGTAATATAGTAAGTAAGTATATGTGAGGGAAAGAGGTTTTGTCTTAGGCACATTTCGAGTATTATTTAATATACGGATAAATTTTAATGTGTATGGCGTTCCTTTTATAAATAAATATAAACCTTCAAATGGCTTAATATTTTTTAATCTGATATAATGGTTCTAGAAAAAATTTTAATCGTGAAAGTTTATTTTAAGTTTAAAAGTTTTAATCATAAGTATATTTATCACATGTCACATTTGATGTTAATTTATTGACAGCTAAAAATTTAGTCTATTTTAAAAATGGGTAACCTATTTCTCTATTAATTTCACTTTTACTGCTTATAGTCGCTGCATACATTTTAGAATACAACAGCTTTAAAAGACACAGTTTGAAAAACCTTACAGAGTAGAGTGGATAAAACGGAACCACAAACATAGTTTTAATCCCAAATCTCTGAAGGGAAAAGTACTCCGTAATATTTACATGACATCTTTTTTCCAAAAGCCAAAATGTCCAATTTTCTTCTTCGGCGGAATCTATTATCTGCTCTACAAAAGCCGCCCCGACACTTAATAACGGGGTGATGCCATTCTGCATGACAAAAAGTTAACATTTTGATCAGACTGAGTTTAATCCTTGGGCGTGTACGGCCCGTTCGTTTGTCCGTACTTTGCGCGTGCGTGCCTTTAAAAGGTTAAAATGGAAAGTGTGCAAATCCCCGGCACAGGGTTTTCTGGGTTACTATCGATAATCGGTGAAGATAAAAGCGAAGTTTCGAATGGAAATACGTAATCCCATGTAAAGATCGTTTGAAAGCATTTATTATTTGCCTTACTCTATTCGATTTTGGAGAAATTCTTCGATACTGTGTTTCCGGATTTTCGTGACTTGGTTTTATCGCCTTTAATTCAGATAAAAGGGGCTAAATACTTTCTAAAAAATTGAGTTGCATAAACAAAAAGTTTAGTTTAGTTTAGAAGGATATTGTCTATTTTGATTTAAAGATGGGACCGCTTTTTATTAAGTGAAGTTGATGTAATGTTATTTCTCCATAACATTTTAAATCCATCCTTATAGTAATAAATATGTTTTAAATTATATCGAGCGTAATGTTTTGTATTAAAATATCTTCTTTAAAGGAAACGAGCAGACAGAGTGGATTGCAACTTGAGTAATTCAAATACAGTTCATAAATTGTATTCTCCATTTTAATCTCTCCATATAATGCAATTAAGAATGGAAGTTAAAGCTATATTGAAAGTTTTCAAGTAAACATTATTTAAAAAAAGGGAGAAGAAACGTATATTACATTTTAAAAGAAAGCAAAAAAAAAAAAAACATGTGATTGACTGAAAACCGGAAAATTCAAACTTACTAGATAACTTATTTTATTAAATTTATGAATAGTTTTGAAATTAATATTGTTACAGCAAAAAGTATAAAACTTAAGAAAGAGATTAGTAATTGGAAAAAAGTTTTAAGATATTGTAAAGCTGCAACTGGAAAATAATATTACTTTGCAATATTGTATACTGAGTTTTACGATTGTCTGTGTTATCAATCTTTTAAAAGAATACCAAGCTACTTCCTACTCCCGTGTAATATAAGTCCACACCCTTCAAAACCCTTCTGGATGATAAATTGGTCTCTGTTAATTACATCCGATTGTTTATCTCGACTACTGCCCCAAATACATCAAAACCAAATCGATTCTTTATTAAATAATTGCATCCTTTTATAAATCGATCTCTATTCACCTCAAACAGTAAAAAAAATTGAACACTAATTTTATGGTGAAGAACAACCGCATACAATAAAATAAAAACTATTTTTATAAAGTCATCTTTGATCTAATAATTTCCTTCCTTCTATATTCTTCTAACTGGACAAAAACAAAGATAAATGAAATGTGGCTCAAATAAATTGTTTTTTTTTAAATGTATCGGTTTTGAAATATCAGTGAAACTCTTCTTATGTTTTCTTGTATGTTATGGATATCATTTATCGTCGGTTTTCATTAAAAGAAACGCTTTGAAGACATATCATGTAAATATAAAAACAATCTTCAAAGTTTAACAGCAGCTGGATAATTATTTTTTTGTGGGAGTAAAGAGTGTAAGTGAAAAACAGGGTATCGCACATTTTATAAATTTGATTATGTAATTTTTAATCTCTATTTGAGATTCATTTAGGTTATTCAAGTTTTGCATTTTTATGAATAAAATAAAAAATTTACAGAGTTTAACAACCATACAATTATACAAAAACATTTTTGCCTCCAAATCACGTCGGTTTTCATTCGATAGAAAATTAAAAGAAGTATTCTTAACTAATGTTTAATAACGTTTTCTTTTTAACTATTATAGTTCAAAAAAGTTTTTTCGACACTATAACTATTATTTATAATCTGCAAATTAAAAATATTAGAATGTGATGAATATAACAATGAAAAGTTTGGACCAAATTCATTCGAAAAAAATTGACTTCTCTCGAACTAATTTTAATATTCCGATATTATTTAATATCGATCTTTTGAATCGATTTATTTTAATTACTTCCGATCGGTTTCTATCTCCTTGCATCACTACCATCTCTCACTAGTTCTTATAACGGGTAGACTTGGCCGCTCTCATTAGAAACATATCTCTCTTTCATTGTTGCCACTGTGCCTTCTGAAACTTCCACATCCATAAGTCACTTTCTCCGAGACTTTCGGACAATCGTCTCGTTTAATTATGCAACTCGAATCACGTCGTCAGGTTCGTTTTCGCTTAGCCTCAGGGAACCTAATGAGTGAAAATGAAGCTATTATCTCCCATAACGCAAGGACTGGAGGGTTAGGTTTCTCAACTGCTGATGGACGAAGACAATCGCTTTTTAAAGCGGAACAATATGTGGAAGCGATTTCTTCATTTCCCAATTAGCGTCGTCGGAGTCCACCATCTTAGAATCGGGGACTGATGCGATAACGATTCTGGGATCGGTATCGATTGTTAGTCCTTTTTTTCTTCGTTTCGAAACTAATCATCCTTGTTGGGCCGAGCTGTTGTGTTGCTATTGTGCGTGTTGGCAAGTGGGGCAGAGGTTAATTAGGGAAGAAAGGGAAACTGTATTTCACTTTCGTTTGTTGGTAGTTGGAACGAAAAGGGATGAGTAGAAAAATTGGTTCATGCAATGGGTATTTTGGAGCGAAAGTTTTCAAATGACCCCATGACCCAAAAGCAAAATTTTTAGTCTGATTTTTTATCCAATTTTCCTTTTCATATCGCTCATTTAAAAAATTAATTGTTAAGGAATGAAAAAGCACTAGAATTTTCTAACTCCAAGCTAAAATTATGTCTCTTATAAAAAAATACGTTTGTAGTGGTATTTGACCTAAGAAATACCAATCAGACAGAACTTAAACCAAAAGAACACGATTATAGATTATTACAGAAAAAAATGGTAATTATCACAAGGAATTTAATAATTTTTTAAAATTCTTATTATTCGAGTTTCATACATAAAGGTAAAAATTGGGTTGAAAAATGTATTTTCTAGAATTTAATTTTAGCAAATTAGGTAAATTTTATTATTTAAGCTCCTTTACATTAAAATATCATTGAAAAAATAATTTATAATACATTTCATGACTTTATACCTATATTCATACAAATGATCAACTACTATTATTTTCCTTATTTATCCAAGGTGAAACACGAAGATATTTCCCTAATTATGTAACTCCTCCATCATTTCATTCTGTTACTCTTTACTTAAGGTTATAAATAATACAAGTATAAAATAAAATAATAACGAAAGAGTACATCAAGTAAAATCTTTCATAGAAGGCAAATGCCCTTCAAACGCATGCATCGTGATCAACAAAAAAACATGTATCTTCATTAGAGGTGACGGAGTTCATCTTAAAAAGTATGCTAATAGTACTTTTTAAAGTAATTGCTGTTTCAACACATTTTCTTATTAGTATTTGATTATTTTAAATGTAAAATAGATTTAGGTGATGAAATTAAGATGTCATGAACGCATACTTAAATCCCTATTTTTATTATCTGAACATAAAGATATTGAAATTTAAACATCATTCAGTTTTGCTTTTTACTCATCAGTAATATTTTAATGCAATTATTTCTTTTACATTAGATTTTCCCTTTTAAATTAAATTTCGTTGTACACCATTGTAACCAATGTTTCAATAAACTGAGATATAGAATGAGAATGAGATAAAACTTACACAACAAGTACTACCCTAACTATAGCTATTAGGGTAAAGGAGGGTATAGGGGAGAGTGGGGTAATAAGAATCAAATGGGGGTAATAAAAAAATTCCAAACTCCACAGGATTTTCCTTTAAGTTTATGAAGCTGATTTTTTTTACAGAATGTTTATATCATTATCAGCTTTCTTTGAAAAGATAATGAACCTGCTAAGTAAAGGCGAATGGTATTTTTTACGTGTGTCTTTTTACCCCAAGCAACTGTAATCTTATTACCCCGCGAGGGGTAATAAAAAACAAGCCAGTTATTTTACTAATTAAAACAATTAAAAACCAAATGAAAGTATTAATGTAATCTCTTAAGTGTATTTTATAACCATAGTAATTTTCAAAAAATTTTATTGAAAATCTTTAGAGATATATGCTCAGTTAAAAATTAGGCTAACAAAGTTACAAATGAAAGTTTCTAACAACGCTATATTTTTTGATATAACACTTGAAAATCATGACAAAACAAATAAAATGGTGTTTCTCTTACTTAATTTTGTGAGATTAAAAAGTTATTACCCCCAAAAAAACCTCCATTTTTTCTACGAACTCAGATTTTTAAAGGTCGGTTTCTCTTCCTCTTTATAAACTCAGCGCTACCCTTTTCCTTCAAGTTCGAATGGTTCAAGAGGTTTATGAGAACCCTCGAAACTATTCTATTAATTTCTCGGCAACGTGAATATTAAAAACCAATTTAATATTTTACTTTACTCACAATTACTCACCTTATTTTTAAAAGGGGGAGAGAAGAGTTTTTAAAGTGTAAAAAATAAATTCCAATTTTAATTAATACTGTATTAATTCGAATATACTATATCATACTTTGCATAATTCTCCCACGACCATTACGTAAGGAATGATTCACAATTTTAATTACATTTCATTCTTTGAAAGGGAACGAACGCATTGTGAAATCAAATAATATGCATGTTTATTTTTCATTAAATCTTTTTAAACATTTTTTTTTAACCTGACTGGTTTCTTTCCTTCAACAAATCATTCTTTTCCTTCTACAAAGCAAATGAGCAAGCATATCCGAGAGATATCTTCAATTTGGGAAAGGTGGCCTTTGACCGTTACAGTTGAATTATATTAACCTTTAGAGTCACTTAATCTGATACAAAATACGTTAGGTGATTGTGGCCATCAAAATGGGTAATGGCCTACTAACGTTATAACTGTTAGAATTCTATTACAATGTAAAGATTAGTCTGCTCATTTAAAAGTTAAGAATAATAAGGAATAGTTTCGAAAGAATTTCCTCTATTGGTATCAGTAAGATATATAAAAATAATAATTCGACTTCAACATCATAAAAAGGAATTTGCATGCTTGACGGTTAAATGTTATACGTTAGTTAAAAGGCATATCTTAATAAGCGTTAGGATTATGAATAACTCGTGATTTTTTTCTTGCTATGGTTAAGATATTGAGGATAAAAAAATTATCGGTAGGTAAAATTTTAATACACAGATATATTAAAAATCTAAAAGTAGTTGTAATATAGCTATAAAGAAGTTCAGTCTATTAGGCATTAGGGTAAAGGGTAAAAGAAGCTCATTTGTAAAAGCGTAAACGGCTTCATTTTGTGATTTAACTTAAATATATAGGATAGGTAAAAATAAAAACAAATATAAAATCTTTTAAAAATTTTAGAGTATGTAGTAGTGTTTAGGTTTATACTTGTAGATTTAATTTATTCTTATATATAAATTTTTGCGTTTCTTTCATATCCCATACCGATGAATTTTAATACAAACACATAAAAATAAAAATATTAAATCCCCCCTAAATCCTCAGACATGTTTTAGTTTTAGTGCAACGAGAACTTCATTTTATTATGTTCTTACCTACACTATGAATTTATTAGTTCATACGAATAAAATGACTCTGTTAGGAATATTTTTTTTAAATATTTTAATTAGTTTTATTAAAAACATAAATTAATACACAGAGGCGGATTCAGAGAGCCGATTTGGAGGGGGAGATTCTTCATGTCCATATCTATCCCCTCACGCGTACATTATTGATTTGAAGTAGTTTTTTAAAATAATTACTGATAAGGATTTGAAATTTGGTGTACTTTAATGTTAAATTTTGTCGTTATAGTCATAATATTGAGTCACAAGCCAAGATGAGGGGGGTTGGTAATCCTCCCTCCTTATTTTTTTTTCTTCAAAATTTGACCTTTAAGAAATAATTGTCTGAACTTTTTAAAACGGAGATCCTTATTTTTTATTTGTGATTGTTTCATTGTGTATTTTTTTTTTTGGGGGGGGGAGGGCGATTGTGAATCCACCAACCACTGTTACCATACCACATTCAGAAGATGCAGCTCCCAGAGAAAGGTTCCACTCAGCATCCGCATCCGAACACTTCATCAGGTTAACTGCGCCATCTAGTGTTCAAAAGAGCAACTGTTCAATGTTCAAGATGCGTCAGGGAAGTAGCCCGATGTCACGTCTCGTTGAGTAAACCGCTGCGTCTCGAAATTAATGAACTTATTGTCAGATGACAGCTCTAATGAGCTACTTCCCCAAACAAGGTTTGAATTCTTAATAAGAAAAGGAAGACCAGAGACCATCTCACTTCCTCTATTATATGAGAGTAAAAAAGAGAGGGTGTTAGCGGCTGTTAGCTTTTAAAAACCATTTCTAGTAGTTAAAATAAATTACCAATACCTATAATGTAAATTATTGGTTAATAAATTCTACCATGAGGTACAAATGTGTTTTCATTTGGTTTTCTCAGTCTCGTCTTGCTGATAGGAATGATTGGTGGCCTGTTTTGACTTATGATGGATTTATTCTTGTAAAATTTTAAATTTAATAGGTATTGTGAGTTGCTGAAAGTATGGAATAAAATGCATCTGTAATATTTGAGGATAAATGAGATATAAGAACTGGATGTCTTTATTATCATTTTCTTAGTTGACTCAGGTTTGAGACTTTCACTGCTTCAGATTCTTTTTAAAAAATTGTTTTCGCATTGGTTGTTTCAGCCCTCTACATAAAAAAGTAAAAACTCCCATTCATGCTCCAATATTTGTGAACTATCTTTTTCCAAATACTTCAATTTCGAAATGACATCTGTTTGAATTCTGAGAGAACTTTTATTATATTATCCAACTTGCTTTCGATTTTTCTTTAAAATAAGATTGGTTATAAATTATATAGGGAGAACTGGAAAAGTGTTAGCTAGAACATAAAAAAAGTTTTAATGACCGAAAATATAATCTTTGAAAAATGAATGGATCCAAGTCTTTTGAATTAAAGACTTAAAAAGTTAAAAAGCAATAAAAAGTTCAAAAACTGAGGTGTAAATTAAATCTCAATATAATTTTATAGTTCTTTTTTATAATTGGAGCATGTAATTGGATTTGACTAAATAAGATTATTGAATAGCACACCTCTCCAAAATGAATGAAATCAAAAGGAAAAATCACACTACATACATTTATTAACTCCCCCGTCTCACATTTCATATTCTTCTTTTTTTATTTTTCATACATCAATTATAAAACTTTATAGAATTCACCTTGTTAATTGAATGAACAAAGTAGGAAAAATCGATGAGGGGCCATTCCTAAATGATGTCACACTTGGGGGCGGGGGTGGAAGGGGAGTTTGTCAATCTGTGAATTTGTGACATCACACACTACAAATCAAGATGAAAAAAATGGGGGGGGGTAGAAATGTATCTAACACAGAAGTTTAGATAACATTTTTCTTAAAAGTTTTTTCCTGCTTAGTGCTAGGAATATTATTAGGGGGTATGGGGAAGTGTGACACTTTTGTGACATAGGGAGGGGGTCAAAATGTTGGAGAAAGTGTGACATCTTTTATGGACAGACAGCCTCTGAAGCATTGTTTCCCCTCTGGCAAATCCTCTACATGTTCATCGTCAACTGCCATTCTGCGCATTGTCACCTTAGTGTGGGTGTGACTGGGTGATGCGCAATGGTTGACAGCGACGGTCTCCAAGGATGATCCGAATGGATGACACAGCGCAATGCGCTGAAGCGAGGGGATCTCTTTGTGCTCCATAGCCAATCGAAAACTGCTTGAAGCATACAGCGTCCAATTAGAATTCACAAGTTATCCTATAACTGTCAAAATACAAATTACAATTTCAAGCTTCTTTTTTTCGACTAATATAAATACTGATATTGAAAGTATGAAGCATTTATGCTCATTTACAATTAACTACACGATATTTGGTCATTCAAGTTTTAAACAAAACTGTTCTCATATTTTCGCACATTCTTAAGAGGAAAAAAACTAAGCTACATTTTCCCCTAATATTCTATTTTAATAACGAGAAAGTTATTATCTTTACTGGGGAGACCCTGATACTTTTGAATTGGATCATTCAAACGTATCTCAAAAACGACCAAATAATTTTTTTATCATTTGATGATAATATTAAGGAAAATACAAGCGAGTTAGAATTTTTCGCTTGTTAAAGAAAGAATAAAGAGTTAGTTAAAATTTTATCTCTTTTTCGTCAAGAACTTTCCTCCAAAAACAACGACCTTATAAAAAGGGTTTAATATGTATTTAGAAAAAAATAATCTTTAAATTACTTAATACATTTTGATTTATATGCAGAAATGTGAAAAAAAATGTTTTTCCACGTACTGAGTATTGAAAAATACAAATACAGAAGTTATTCCTGTTCAAATATGAATTGTTACCCAAGAAGATTAGTTGACGCCTCGAGTTCTCTTCACCCCAAAAGAGATGCGCTCCTCCCTAGGTCACGTGATCTATTGGATCGATGCGCGTTGGAAGACAGAGACGATATTTGAAGACTCACGGACTAGTCTGTGTACATCAGCCAATGAAATTCAGTTTTCCCCAGCACCTATCATCCAATGAGGAGTTTGGAATACACTTAATTGTTAGTTGGAATATAATTAGAATTCAACATCTACTCTGAGAATAAAAATAACCTCTACATTATATCTAAAATCTTGCCATGTCAAGGGCGTATTTATGAGGGAGCCAAGGAGACCACTCTCTTCAAAAATTCAACTATAGTTACAGATTTTTTTGGTTGAACCCGTTCAAATGGGTATCATTGATTCTTTTATGATTTTAGGGACGCCTATTGTTTATTGTTTGTTAAGATTTTTCTGAATTTTTAAAGGAAGACCTGGTAGATTTCAAAATCTTATTCTTGTGATTGCTAGCTCCCTCGAAATAAATTCTTACGCCATTGAATAATATAAAAGATAGAATACAGTAATTTAAAACAACTTTTTCATATCCTAAATTTGAAATAAAAAAACCCCCAGGGTTTTAGAGTGCCTTATATTGTAATATAGGTGTAACATTTAAATTGAGTATCTACCAACTGATTGAAATTAATTTTTCTTTTAAATTCGGAACCAAAATTCAAGTATACAGCCTCTAAAAGTTATTACATAATACAAAGGGAGAACAATTTCATTATTTTTACATTGCATGGAACTATTAAGATTGCTAGGTATAGTATCTATGAAATCTTAACTTTTAGGGAATAAACCTTTCAGCGTTAACTAAAAAGCAAAATTCTAAAATTATTTAAATACTAACCAAAAGTTAAAATTAATTAAAATTTCCATTCAAGGCATTTCTTCTCCGTAAAAAAAATCTAAGGCTATTTCGAATATCCAATTGCCTTGGGATACTTGGCCCTTCCAGATGCAAATTACCATTAAAATATATAACGTTTTATTCCATCAATCACAATCTGACTCAAATAGCTATGCTTGAAACTATTAATCATTACACTGCTCACATTATCTGCTTGATGGTTAAGTGAGATAATCCCAGTAGCTAACCACGCAAGACAAATGAAGAATTTCCTTCGCCTATTCCTACGTAGAAAAATCAGCTACCCTCAAAAGAAACACAATATAATCGTTTTGGCGTGTAGAGTAGTTGCCAAGCAACGACAATTTCTACTGTTGTTATGAGATGGTTTTCTAAGAATTTAAAAGAACAGTCAAGATAACAACGGAAGAGCTTAGTTAGTGATAATGCCTTGTTATAATTTTTTAAACTTTTTTTTAAAAGATTCGAAAATTTAATACATGAATAATTTAAATAAAATTCAAGCAAAAATTTTGTAATAGAAAACAAAATAAAGGATTGTCATTAGTGGATCTCTAAAAAAGTGTTCCCTTATTTGTTTTAAACTTTTAAAAATGAAATGAAATGACGTATTATAAAAATAAAAGGCATTCGGCGAAAACCCTTATAAATGGAGAATTGCAGCATCTCTTAAAATTCAAAGTTTTCAATTTTAACTTATTGAAAATTCTCTCCTGAATCCGAAAATACGCTTGTCTTTTACGAGAAAAATTTTGTAAGTTAATTATAAGATATTTCATTACAGAAAAGCTGACGTTAAAAGTGCCTCTCGGAAATGAGGGAAACACAGTTTCCATGGAAACACGAGGTTGTCAAAACAAAACAAAAACTAGAGCTCAATGTATTTCAAAGCGGAATGATTGTAAACAAGGCACGCATGACGTCACAAGCTGTTTCAGCTCAGACCGAAACGAAGCTCTTTTTAATTAAAAATAACTTAAAAATTAGCGCTTTGAAAGGTATATTAATGGTTTTGTGGAGGTTTTAAGCGATTCTGAATACATTAAGATTTTCAAAAAAATTGACTGCAATTGTCCATTATTTATAAATGCATTATCTTAACAAGCACCAGTTTCAAAACTTTCAATTTAAAGTTTGGAGAAATCACAAATTTTAAGGACCTAAATATTTTATTCTAACGATAACAGGATGGTTGAACTTTATTAGTTATCATTTTGATGCTATTTGTTTCAAATGAGATATATACAGAAAATGACAGTGGCAATGTGGGTAGCTTTCTATCAAAAATCTTAGTAAATATTTTCTTCAAAATAAATACTGCATCACTCTACAAGTTAGACTAATAGTTATTTTTTTTATTTATTATAAGAAAACCACCAATTACTCAAAACTAAGTGAGCTTTCACTTTTAGCACCTAAAATTAATTTTCCCTACTATCATTATTTCAAGCAAATTAATTTTGTGGATTTTTCGACTTTGATAACGTTTTACGAGTACATCGAATGTGAATTAAAATCAGAAAAGGGAAACTTGGTATTTCTTCCCCCTTTTTAACGTTAAATCGCCAAATATAAGAGTGTTTAGATATTCAAAACTCAATCATGGCTACCCTAAAAAAAGAAACCCTTTATTACCTCTTAGCAAGTGAAAACAGCTTTTTAAAACTGTTTAAAAGATTCACGTTCAACATGGAGTATAATCACGAAGTGCGAAAGTATTACGTGACTCACGTTGGGCCTAGTTTGTTACCACTGATGGTAAACTGAAAGGTCATAAGGAACGCTCCCAGTGTTAGATTGTCTCACCTTGGACTGGTTAGCGGGTGTTACTAAAACATGTAAAAGATTTTTGTTACATCACACCCTTTAATTCCATTCAAGATAGGAGTTTGAAGGATTTGTAGCAGTTCTTTTTTCTTCGTTTTAATAACGATTTAAACTACTTTTGAAAGTAAATTGAAAACATGATGTTGTTTTAAATGTGTGGTAGGTAGTCGGGAATTGATGCCGTCATGATAACCTGAAAGTTGCACTGGACTGGAAATGGATTTTTCAAAGTTGTTTACGCATCAGAAATGAAATTACCCTCTATAAAAGCGATAAGTAAAACTTGACAGGAGGATAGGCTTGTAATTTGAAAAATTCAAAAATGTAGGATAAGAAAGGAATTTGGGAAAGCAACCTTTTCTATACAGAATAGCATGAGGAGGAAATCTTGTCTGACAGCTTGTGTCAATGTTAATAAAAATAGATATCTCATTAAATTTTGAAAAACTCATAAAATAGGTTTTCAGCAAAAATCCGTTGATATCTGTTTCAAGAGACAATTCACTTAATTTTATTAGATTATCTAATGAAATAAGTAATATGAAGAAAACCTTAACCTTGAAAGTAATGACGTAATAATCATTCGCAACATTCAGGGTCATGGTTTAATCGCAATCTTAATTAAATTATTTTTTATCAGACGTGAACAGAGTGCTGATTGAGGTAACACCAGAGTGTGAAATTACTTTCTTCATTTAAAAATAGAATGTTTGAATGCTTTTAAAAAGTATTGAGGATTTCGAATGTTACAGTATTGGAAGAAAACGACTGAAACTTATATTTTTTTGCTTTAATTAAGCAAATAAACCTTGAAATAAGCGTTAAAACCATATTAAAATTTGATAAAGTAACAATGTCTTAAAAGCAGTTTCAGTTATAAATTCTCATAATTTCATTTCATCTATTTTCTGGCCTAACTTTAGCAGTTCAGTCCTAATTCAAACACCTTGTCTTATCATACCTTAATTTCAAAATAAATTTAAGTCAGCATTAAACAATTACAAGTGATACAACACTCCAGGATAATATAATCCCAACTTATATTATTTCTAACAATTAATTTCAGAGTCAATCGAGCGAATCCATTTCTCACTCCCTGGTGCTCAAACACATGTACATTTTTTTTCACCGCCTTATTTATTATTGAAACAGCTCTGAATCCCCTCCCCCTTCAGCGAAGAGGGTTTTGAAAAGCAGAGGAGGGAAAAATGAAATGCCGGCGGAGGCGTTGTCAAGAGCATCTGTTGCTGTAGAAATATGTGAGACCATCTTTGCCAGATATTTGGTTGGCATCCGACTGTAAAAGAGTCATATTATGCCTCTCAGGGGCCGGCCACATATTTAAATACAGATATTTATTTACTAAAGTGGTATGCACTGTGAGGATTAGGTTCAGACGTTCAATGTAAGAAAAAGTTTTTAATAAAAGCCCAGAAGATATTTTTTAAATTCAAATAAATTAGGTTCAAAGATTTCTCTTGGTACCTCGAAACTCAAACAAATAATTTTACTTTTTTTTAGGTTTCGGATGATTCTTTCTTTTTTTGGTGCTCTCTTCAGCTTTGAATACCCAAGTTGCGCTGTTAAGTAGCGAATCAAGGATATCAGTTTATAAGGGGCCAGATCCCCCTTTTTTTCACGAAAATTAAGAGATAAAGGGTTCATACTCAAACAAACCTAGTAAAATTCAGGAGTGTGTAAGGAGTTTTTCAGGAGTAAATTACAAAAAAATCAGGAGGTAACGGGAATGACTATTAATCTTACTATTTCCCATGTTACAAGCAGAATGAGTTCGGAATGAAGTATGTAACAAGAAAGTGCAAAAGAGGTTAGAATTTCACATTTCAACGGAATTTTATAGATTTAAAAAACAATTACTTCCACCAAATCGATAGTAAAATTTCTTTTTACTCTTGGATAATGATGTTTTTTAGGAGTTAGAAGGAAAATTCAGGAGAAAATACTTAATTTTCAGGAGTTTTAAGGGCCCTTAGAAAAATAAAGCAAATTTCCGTAGTTTTTCTGGAGACGTATGAGCCCTGTAAAGTTGAAATTGGGAAAGTAATTTCTACACAACCTAAAAATTAGTTTAATTTTGGGAAGATACAGTCCAAAGCCCATCCCTTAGGTTTTCCCCTGTACTTCATTCTTATTAGGATGAAAAACCTCCGTCTCCAATAGCATTTCTCATAAATTAAACATTCAGGGCGCATTTAGAAAGAAATTATCAACTAACTCATGAAGAAATGAGAAAATATTAGGGAGTATTTTCTGAGAAAATACTCCAACAAAGCCTAAAATCGTCTTTAAATTTTCAAAAAGGACGAATTGAGCGCCTTTCAAAAACCCAGTCTTTCTCCAAACTTTAATTTTGGCTCGCCCCCGCACAAACCCAGCAAGCGAGGGGTGCGAGACGCAGTGTCAAGCCATCGGCTCTACTCGAGAAACCCCGAGCCCCGACGATTTGTCTAAAGCCTCGCCCGAAAACACCCGAATTAGCATTTCGGCAGCAGCAGAGAGAGAGCGGGGAAACCGACCGCACATCGGCGCTAAGATATTAGTATCTTGTCGAAAAGCGTCCGGAAAACTCGCGCTTTATTATATTGAGGTGACACTCGGGAGGAAGGACGGACTGTTAGAGCCGAACATCGTTAGCAGGAGGGTTGTTTGGAGAAAGCAATAAAGCTGTCGAGGGCGTATTGATCTTGATGGGGGTATAAAAGGATGGAATTGGATAAATGGAACTATCCGTTTTGGAATAATTTCAGGATTTTATCACTCTATTTCCATACTCTTTCAGGGAAGAATACACTGGTGATGCAATGAATCAAGATGACCTAATTAATGTGAAAAGAAATAGTTAATTTTTTTTTCTTCTAGAAGTACACATCTAAAAAGTACACAAATGTATACAGTACAGAATCTTATTTTTCCAAGTATTTCTGTCTTGCAGGGAGATATTAAATTATTGATAGAAAATTCCTTTGTTTTCACATCTTTGATACTTATATTCAGTTTAATATTCACAATTTAAAAGGGGACGGGATGGCCTGTTCGGTTTGCTCCTCTGCCTCTCACGCCAGCAGTCTGCGCACTGCCCCGTCGTGAGTTCGATTCTCACCTCGCCCCTGGGTGTATTTTCCTTCTTTGTGCCAGTAAAAATTCTGTTGTGTCTGTCTTACTTGACGAAGGTGTATAAGCGGATCCTTGAGATCAAGCACACATACCGGAAAATATATGTAACCAAAAAACCAAACCAAACAATTTAAAATGAAAAAGGTTGTTTTGAATGAAAAATAATATTGCATCAATCAAATCAAAAGAAAAACAAATATGATTATTCAGCTATAGAATAGAAATAAACAAAATAAATTAAATATTAACAAATGAGAGTGAAATAATGGCTAAAATCGATTTGGATGAACTTTGTAAAACAATTTTTAATGTAAAAGAAAATATGCCAGAAATTGGAAGAAATTATTTCGAAATACAGTTCTCTTTACGAATTTAAAAATACCATTTTAAGACATTTAACTCACTGCTTGTCTCCTGAATTCCTGCCTACTTCCCATGCCGTCTGTTTTTTTTTTAAAAATATTCCTGCAATCTAGAAGCCGCTCATTCTAACAAAGAGGCTTCTTTTATAATTTTATTAACTTTGTGAGTAGTTAAACTCGTCTTAATTAGTTCACATTTTAGGATGCACAATTTAAATTCGGTGATATAGACGATTATGATCTGCTTTGAACCATCAAAATAAAATGGATGCTGTTTTGTTTTATAAGGGCTTTCCTATTGGTTGGAGAAAATCATGTGACTAAAAACGCAAGCGAATTTCCCAAATTAAATCTAAGAAAAAAGTTGCGCGAAATTTGAGTTGAGCGTTTTTTCTTATAGGCCGCTTTATGACATATGAATCTAGTTTTAAAAGAAAGGATTGCTCTTCCTCAGAAAATGTAGGGAAGCGTTTTTCGCCGACGAATTTTAATACGCAACCCATGGGAATTGGGCTTTAATGTCAAAGCTGAAATCTTTATCAGACAAACCTGTTTAGCAAACTGTCCCCGAGCTGACCCCTATTGGTCATTTCCTCCCACCAGCAAAGGAAATCAGTTCTTTAAACTTCCCCACATCCTTTATTTAACCTTCCCATCTGGAGAAATTTTCCCTCTAGAAAGTAACAGACAGAAAATTTTTGATTTTTTATTATATGGCTTTGAAATTATAACTTTCAACAAAAGCATCTATAAAATAAAGTAAAATTTTTAAAACCTAATAACATTGTGGACTGATTTAGTAAGCAAAAGGTGGTGGTCCAATCATGCTCAGTATAAGCATGCTTTTAAAATCAGCTTATATACAAAGTTTATCTATTGATTATTTATGGATGAAAATTTCCTCAAAGTTTACCACCACATATGTTACTTTGATTTATAATATAACTGCACAAAAATTTGTCCCTATACAAGATTTATTAAAATTCTAAACAAAGACACAACAAAATGACAGTGAAAATAGTTCTGTAGTTTATGCCTCTTTTTTAAAACAAGAAAAATATATTCAAAGAGACTAGAAATGCACTAAGTTCAGCTTTAATATAAAGGGAGAGCTCCATTTTCTAGCTGCTTGCAGTAAGCTGGTCTCTGTAAATATTAAATGCTCCTATTTCAAAGTGCCTAAAATAAAAACCAAAAATATATATTAATAAGTTCATGCATATTTTAAGAAATAAAATTCCACAAAATATCAATTAATTACTATTTATTAAATTGAAGTCATTTCAATGTTCAAGAGATGGCAGCCAATCCCCTCAAACTCTCTAGCTGAAAATATTTTTGAATAAAAAAAGGCTAAGGTGTTCAGATAAAAACATTTTAAGTTTTAAGTAGGAGTACATTTTTAGAGAAGTAAGAAGTTGGTAGGTAAACTTTCATTTTTTGAAATAATAAAAAAGTTCATTGTTTTATTCAGACCTATTATTGGTACCAAATACTTAAAATGACTAAAGAAAATTTTTCAACAAAATTGAATGTTTAAAAGGATGTCTTTTATAATTGGTGCTTTTGCAAAACACTGCTATCAGAATCAGACGGGGAATCATTCAGAGAAATTAATACAGGAGACATTTAAAATTTCACAATAATTGGAAACCCAGGGATTAATTTCTTTAATAGCCTCTTAATAATGGTAAATCTAGTCCTTACAAATAAACCATGTGTTTTTAGGCCTATCATTATAAAATTGGACAACCTGTATTGATATTTAGGTCAGTCAAGATTGTAAGTTTTTCTTTAATAATTACTGTGTTTACTAAAGAAAAAGATTACTAGAAATTAACCCAAAATTGTTTGATCCTCTCAGACTCTTAAGATGGGGGTTACACAATAACACATTGTCAGATTTCACCCAGGTACTTTATACCAAATAACTTCATATAATTTTCATAATATTTAGATGCTATGCTTACCCTATGCTTTTCTCAACTTTCTATTAGCCTAGGTATTTTAAGCATTTCGTTATCTTTTATCGTTATGGAGTGTTTCTTATTTCTGTATGAGTAATCAACTCTAAGGCTTTTATCTTCTCCAAGACAAGGATCGTAAAAACCGGGCAAATTACACTGTAAAAAGAGGCTGGATTAAAGGACATGACAAGAAGCAAAAGGTAACATTAAAATGATACTCATAACGAGTTTATGTCTGATTCAAATACAGTAGTTAAGAAATAGTGAAAAAAAGTACATGTTCATCTTCCACGGAAGAAAACCTTTTATTCAAATTAAAAAACATACAAAACTATTATTGATTAAAATTAATCAACACTTCAATGCACAAGCATGCTCTAATTTCTTATAAGCTTACAACAGTCCTCAAGATAGTTTCAAATCCCCAATTTTGGTAAAGAAAAGTAGGGATGAGAAAAAGGATTTCAAAAGGGGTAATTAGTTTATAAAGGCACAAGAGAAATTCTAAGATTTTATGAAAGTTTAAGAGTGTAAAAATTGAAAGTTAAATTAAATAAATTTTAGCTTATATAGTGTAAAATGTTCTGCTTAAAAGTATGTAGTAATGCATGAGTAATGAAAAGTCTGCATGTAAAAGTGATTTTGCTTAGTCACCTGGCTGTAATCTTGAAATATTTTTAACCTGCTTAGGAAAAGTTTAAATAACTTTCAAAATTGTCTCTTTACATAAAAAAGCAGACAAACACACACACACACAAAAAAAAAAAAAAAATCCCCATCATGAGGACGACATTGCATAATAAGGTTTGAGAAATTCTGAGATTAAGTATACTGAAGGATAGTTTGAAAAGTGGCCATAGTAAAAGTTGCAATATTCTTAAATTTCATAAAATTATAATGTTTCTGAAATATTCATCATAACCTTGGTAAATAAAGATTAAGAAGGAAATAAGGGAAGTCTTTTTTGATTATGAATAATTTAACAACCATTTTACTAACATCTATTTTTTGTTATTTATTTTAAATGCTTCCTTCAAATCCTTTTATTAGGTTATTTAAACTGTTAAAAATAAATTTACCAACAAAAATACAACACAAAGCTATCCTAACACTAAATCTATATACATGGAAATATTTACCTTTGATCTGTCAGGAAGAATTAACCTAGATCCTTTAACTAGACACTGTAACTGTACTGTAACATCTAAGATATCGATTTGGGATTCAATTTCTCTGAAAAATTAAGATGATACAGTAAAACAGGTACTTTAACTGTGCCTTACTTTAACTAGAGTTTATTAGTAAAATTCAATGGTTAACTTTTTTCATCACTTTTCACCTTTACAATTTAGGTGATTAGAATGGCAGAACAGCAAAAAAATATATAAACATAATGTTACCAATTTTTCCTTGGGGAAAAAGAAGTAATTACTACATAACTCATAACTGGTGTTATGTTCCTGAAAAAGTATATTTTTATTGGTTACAGTTTACTTTTCTTCATTCACATAAATGTGTTTCCAATGGTTTCAAAATTCAGAATGCCACTATCCATCATAGCTCATCTGATACAAAATGATGGCACATTTTGTAGTACATATCTAAATTTTCTTTTTTCCCACTATTTTTTATCAGAATTACAGGCCAAATGTAGCCCACCAGCATTATTTTTGACGATCTATCAGTCTTGAATGGTTTTAAAAATTTAAGTAATTGAAGAAGTTTAATTAAAATATGAATTTATTTTGTAAATCTTTGATGATTTGCAGAATTTGACAGCAGTAAAATTTCGTTATTATTTAATACACCGATTGAAGTTACAAAGAAATGGAAAGAAAGTTTCTGAAATTTCAAAAGTCTACAATTTCATTGAAGTTAATATGTACCAACTTGCAGCAGTATCTTTTGAAGACAAAGTAATCATTTTTCTCCATTATTCAATTATTTAATTAATTTCAATGTCAGGAGAAAACAATAGGAAATTTGATCAATAACAGTAAATATTTTATAATTGTAAGGCCTAACAGTAAATATTTTATTTTCCTATGCTTATTAAAGTATGTTAAGTATTTTACAGTTTTTTCATGTGCTAAATTTAAAAATGATAAAATGAAATTATTGAAAAAGGATCTGTAGTTGTGGCTACACAAAAGATAGATTAGGTAGCATGGGTTGCCACAAATTTAGTAAAAGTAATTGACTCATCAATCCTTAGTGGTCATATTCTAGCAACTGCTTTCAGGTTTTTAACATAAATTTCTTCAAATTTAGATTGTCTACCATGACTTTGTTTAATGACAAAAATAAATGAAGCTTTGTTTTTAGGGTTTTTTCGTGGTATGCTCTTGCAGAAAATTGAATACAAATTGGGTGCCACGTAGAAAAGCTGCATTGTGTTCGATATGAAGAAAGAAAGAAAATTCCCTTGAAAGAAAAAAGTTTGCATAGTTTTTTAGCTCACACTAAACCATGAAAAACAACACCATAAGCATCTTACAAACTCTATCCGTTCACATCCAGTAATATGTTTTATGAGCACACCGTTACTACTATGTTGACTTAAATGATATTTAGTAATAAAAAATTAGATAATTCCATTACTTTTTGAAAACATAAAAGAATCAAATAATGATCAAATTAAAAGAACAAACAAAGTCAATAACCTATCCTTATTATTGATGAATCTTGGGTATGAGAATAAGAACTTACTCTAAATTAAGGTTTACAACTGAGTCTTCACTTCCATACACGGAAAATAAAATAATTAGTCCACTTTTCCTTTCTTCTTCAGATTTAATACGTTTGTAAGTTTCCTGCATAAGAGAAATCTGAAACAAAATAAAGTCACTTAAAATCTAAATCTTTATGCACCAATTTAAGTTAAAAGCTAATTTCCCCTCTAAGATAAGCATGGCTATAAAAATTTTAGTAATAAGGTAATAATTTTTAAAGTAAATATTTTTTTTTACAATCATATGTTTTTTCCAGATTTTTAATTTTTTTTTCTATTAAACATGATTAACAACCTGGAATAGTTATGGAGACATAGATGAAGCTCTAAGGTACTTATTTAATAACTAATTACAAAACCATATTAACAATAAGGTATGAGAAATAGTATTTATAAAAGTTTCAAACCGTTATGATCAACTATAATTTATAGTTGCATTTAAATTTTGAAACATAATTGTTTCTTACTGCTATTGAGGCTTCTTTTCTTTTTTCAGCTATTCTTTGGGCATTGGCTTCTTTCTTCTTGTCTAGTTCTCTAAAAAGTTGTTAAAACACCATGATTATCCTTTTTTTTCATGGCAGAAGTTTACATTATCAGAATTTTTTTTAAACTTTGTATTTACATTTAAAATAAAAATGTCTTACATCAGTGGTTACCAATCAGTTATAATTTGTGGACCCCTTTTTAGTTTCAAAGTAAGGCCCAGACCCCCCACACCTTGAAAATATTGGTATCAGAGGAAAAGCAAACATTGAACAAATACAGTAATTTTACCAACAAGAATAGTGCAGTGGAATTTCCTCAGTTTTATACTGTTAGAAAGTTTCTTTTCTCCATTGTCTGTTTTAATATGTAATAATAAAATGATTGATTGAGAAAATCTCCCTTCCCAGAAGACACAGAATGTATAGTAAAAAAAAAATCCAGACCCTAAAAATCTGTTCTATGGATTCCAGGGTTGCACTGACCCCCAATTGGGAAACACTGGACTATGTTGTAAAGTGACTGAAAGCATAGGTGATGAGATAACTTTAAGAAATAAAACATTTCACACATTGCATGTACTTATTAAATTTTACCATCACCTTTCTGAAAAAGACAGATAAATTATCTTAATGAAAATATGAGTGTTTTCTTTTTTAATTTAATTAACAATTTTATTGTATTTGTTTTCAGTCACACATACTAAAAGTATCAGCTTTGAATTAAATTTAATCCCAAAACAATCTGAAAAATCTAACCAATTTTCTATGTTGAACATTTGTTCAATATAATGGAGAAAGTATTATGGATCTTATAGTATCTATAAAGTAACCTGTCCCTTGCATTACTCCCACATTTAACATAATGATATGCTGCATTTTTATGAACAATTAGGGACCTTCAAACTTTAAAAATTACCTTTGTTTTGTTCTTCTATTTTGTGGATCTACATAAAATTTCTTTAATAAGTACCAGCCAAGGATTGGAGCAGCTGTACCATAAAACACTGCACTAGGTAACAATTCTTCAGACAGCAAAATGGGGAATACAAAAGACTGGTTTGCTCTTTTAACTCTGAAAACAAATAGTAAGGTTATAGTAAGGTTTAGTTAAAGTGCAAAACATTGTTTAACATTAGGATATCTTTTATCCATTCATAAATAGCTGGGTTATGATAAATAGTATTAATTAGATTAATAATATTAACCAAGTTTGTAGTATTGTGTTAGTATTATGATAAAAATAAGGCATCGATTTATCGAGGGGCCAGAATGGTAACCTTGCTTGGGATGAAGTATTCCAAATTAGTTTGAAGTTAGAAACAACTGCCTTCTATATATAATGATTCTTAACATAAACCCAATGTTCAGTCTTACCGAAGTCATATTACAAAAGGATTATAAAGGAGAGCATTATAGAATCATGGTCAGATGAATACAGTGGTTCAGAGAAGGGTGAATTTGAATTAACAAGGAAATATTTCCCGACTATTGGTCATCGTATGTCTTGTGCTCATTTCTATGCTAACTTTAAAGTAACTCAATTTCTAACTGGTCATGTGGGGTTTAGAAAATATCTTCATCATTTTGGTTTGGCTCATTCTTCGTCTTGTGACTGTGGTTTTGGTGAAGAAGATGTCCTTCATATTTTTTATGATTGCCGTAAATTTTCATTCAAAGAAAATTTTTCAGATTGGACTTGGGAAAGATGCACATCACTTGGCCAGCATTTCTTTTTGCTATGATTTCCAATAGAAGAACTTTTACATTATTTGTTAATTTTGTTGAAAGTATTTTTTGATTCTGTTGTTTTGTACTGATTACTGTTTTTATTTGAGCTTGTAACTTACTTCTGTAAGCCCAATGTTATACTTTGTGGAGCATGGGGAGATTTTAAGTTTTTTAATAAATAAATAAATAAAATAAATAGTTCAGTCTTTTTATTGCAATTTTGACTGTTATTCACAACACCATTTATTAATGTGATAAGCTGTTTAAAACTTTATTACTTGATTACATGATTTTAAACTTAACATTTTATTCTGTTCACCATATGCATCTGTTATAAAATAATCAGAAACTTAAGTAGTTTTTCCAAGGAAAACTGCATAAAAATAGCAAGGAAGAAGTATTATACATTATGCAACTGAAGTCTTAAATTTGTATTGGAAAGGGTAAAAAATTAATTCTGTTGAAATCAAACATAAAATGCTTTCACAAACTCACAACAAATGTAATGAATCAGTGAATGATTTTTTAGTCTTAGACAAGAAGCGAATGTGTGGTTGCCTGCATTATTATTAAGATTAAGTTAATGAAGATTTCCTTAAAATTCTTAGAAAAAACTTTGTGGAAAAATGATTTATAAATTGTTGATGCATTTTTATGGTACATTAAGCCAAGCTCACTCACTCAAAACTGAGTAATTAATCATTACATCAATGTTTTAAAATATTGTTATACTTTCTATAATTATAAATAGTGGAACACCAATGTGGTGTGTTCTGCCTTAAATCAAGCCCTGAGTAAAAATATTACTATAGTACATAAGAGCTCATTTACTCATTCAGTATGGGATACATTTTTAAACACAGAATGCTTACATACTTCAGCATCAATTAATTAACTTCTAAAGTGAAAAACAGATTAAACCTAACTTCAAATTTTAAAATGCTATTCAAAAGTGAAAACAAGAGCATAGAGTTTCTCCACAAGAAATAATTGTAAAATAGTGAAAATTAACAAAAGTTACCCTGCTTTTAAAAAGCATCTTAATTACAATTTAATTTTAATGCATATACTTACTTAACCTTTAAGGTGACCCCAGAGGGTATACCAAGAGCCATAGTAGCCCCAACAGTGCTGTATTTGGAGAATCGTTTTTCACAACCATATTCTACAAGGGTACCAAACACACCAAATCTATCGAGAAAATGAGAAAACTTTTTTAAACTTAATTTTATAACTGAAGAATTTTTAAAAAACTATACAAAATATTTCCTACAAAAAATCTTGAATGTAAGTCACTTAAGCTTACACTTGCAGGAAAATATATTAAATTACTAACTTTGCTAAACTAAATAGCAACTGTAACGATAAAATACATCAATAACTGTTGTAGACAAATAAGTAATTTTCTCTGAATGATCATGCATTAAATTGTTAACTTATTTCCAAAACAAGAATATCATTAAAACAAAAGGGTAAATACAACTGAATTAATCTTGTTTTAATAAAAATACAGTATCAACTTAGCTTTATATATTTAATAGAGATTTTATTAAATCTTACTTAATAGAACCTATCAATATGCTTTTATCATCCAGTTTTTTAGTAACCTTCAGCCCAATAAAGCTTTGTCTGAAACCAAACTGTAAAAAAGATAATGTATTTAATAAAATATATAAGCACCTGTAACATTTATAACATTCTTTTAGGAAAAAAGTATAATATTTTGATAGCTTTCAAAGTAATTTAATCAAATGTTGAAATTTTAAATAAATAAGCATACATTAAAGAGTAACACATATGAGTGACACATCAACTGAAAATTGTAAAGTAATAAATACCTGCAAGTATCCTAAAAACCGAGTGTTTTCCCTCACATGACTTATAGAAGTGTTTATAGATGGCATGGTCATGGCTTTCCAAGTAATATAACCAGCAGTAGACTTAGTAAGTTGTTGGCATAACACTGGGAAGAAAAAACAAATTTGTAATTTTGGATTTATGGTAGAATAAGAAAAATCATTTAATATTGGCCCAAATGTTTGCTGAATATTTAAGTTATTGAATAAATACAGTAATTTACAAACAATATAGTTTTCTTTTCTCCATCCATAAAAGCAGCAAACATATCTTTAAAGAGAGTTTAAATTTGAGAAATATTGAAAACATTCTATTTATCGGATCACATTTTAAGCAGCAGATGAGTCTCATAGATTTGAAGGCTCATTCTTTAGTAGAAAAAATTGTTTTATAAAAGATTACTTTAGCAAGGTAAGATTAAGGTTATGTATTGTTAAAACAACAAAAAGTCTAAGTAAAACTTACTCTTACTTTTGACAAAGGAAAAGCATTTGGAAGCATACACAAAAGCTTTGAGCTAAATATTAACTCAATATTGCAGGGAGTTTATATGCAATATTAAAATAATGATGTTTGAATTCATAAAAAAACTTTTTGATAGAAAAGTACAGAGAAAGCAGTCTTTAAATTAATGGTTGCTCACAGCCAATTTCCAAAGGTATTCTTAAGGTAAAAGAACTCAATGATAGTATTGCGAACTCCCATGGAACTGAACTATGAACTTAGTGACGTAACCGAGCCACGCCTTTTCTTTTTGAGATCTTCAATATTTTTTACTTCCTCATCTAACTTTCGCGCTAGCTGTATCGTGTCTGTATTTGTCCTCGTATAATCGATGTTAGCTTTAAATAATTAAATAGATTTAACTTTAATACCTCTGTCTGTCGTTCTTCCAGATGTGACGTCCTTATTTTAGTCTTTAGAAATATTCACAGGATTCTAGGAATTAAGTGCTCACTAGAATAATCAGCCCATATAAGTCGCCCTGGTTTACATCGACATCGAATGCAACTGCTCCTCTACGAACAGGTAGGATCTTTGATTTTACTTTTATTTTAAGAAGACAGTGTGTTGCAATATTATTTTTGGCATCCCTGCCGGGATGGACTTATGTTGATTAGAGAATAGAATTTAATTTTGAGTGAGCACTTCGAAATCAGAAGAATTTAATCCTGTGAATTTTAATTTAAGGAATCAGAATGACAGAGGATACGTTAAACAGATTAAAAAAGAAACGAGGTACAATAAGAACGTGTATTTCGAAACATATTAAAAGTATTGATACAGAACTCTCAAAAACAGAAACTGACCAAGATTTATTAGAAGAGGTACTTGAACATTTGATTGAAAATTCTAAAGAGTTGAAAATTTTAGATGAAGAAGTTCAAAACCTATTAGAACCAAGAGATCTTGAAAATGATTTGAATGCGGCAGCAGATTATAAAGAAAAAATAACTAGGTTTAAATTCAGAGCTACTAAAAAGTTGCGTCAGTTAACCAGCAGCGTAAAGGAAAGTATGAAATCACCTGAAACCAGTTTCGTAAATGAAAATAATTTCGTCGAAAAAATAAATATCAAACTACCAAAACTTAGTATCAATAAATTTTATGGAGACTTAAGTCAATGGCTGAGCTTTTGGAATTCTTTTGAGTCAGCCATTCATAAGAATGAATCTTTGGATAAAATTAGTAAATTTAATTATCTGAAAGCTTATTTAGGGGGAACAGCTCTTAATTCTGTGGAAGGGTTTTCAATAACTGAAAACAATTATGATTCGGCCATCAAACTACTTTTAGATAGATTCGGTCAAAAAGAGATATTAATTAATACGCATATGACTAATATCTTAAACATATCTCCTCTTAAGAATTCGAAAGATGTAAAGGCATTTAGAAGGATTTATGATAACATTCAGACCGAAACTAGAAGTTTGGAATCCCTTGGTGTGAAATCGGAAACTTATAGCAGTATGCTATGCCCGATGATATTAAAAATGCTGCCCGCAGACCTTGTGTTGGAATTCAACAAGGAAGTTCAAAAAACTTATGCTGTTGAAGATATAATTAATTTCATGTCTAAACAATTGATTGCACGAGAACGAACCCTTTCCTCCATTAAAGAAGAGATAACGCGTGACTCAATCCCAACCCCACGCAAGCAACAGTTCTTCGGCGCCGATAGAAAAAAAAGTACCGCAGCCGATTTATTGAGTCCAGAGATGAAAGATACGAAACATACCTCTTGCGTATTTTGTGAAGGGAATAAGAAACATGAATCTTCTGATTGCGAATTTGCTCGTACATTATCGTTAGAAGGCAGGAAAGCTATTTTGTCTAAGAGAGCTGCTTGTTTTAAATGTCTCAAAGTTGGCCATTTAGCTCGTCTATGTAATGTTAAGGTAACATGTAATATTTGTGGTAAGAGGCATTCCTCGCTGATGTGTTATCTAAGTGAGGAGAAAAATGGAAACAAAGCAGACGTCAATCATGAGACAAAAAATAGTGCGCTGACTAACAATTCTTCGAATGTTTATTTGCAAACTCTTGTTGTAAATATCAAGTATAAAAATTCTACTCATTTAATCAGAGGTATAATAGACACAGGTTCTTCTAGATCTTATATAAGTAAATATGTAGTACAGGCTTTAAAATTAAAAAGTATTGGGGAAGAAACTGTGATGCATGGATTATTTGGCGGTGTGGTTAAAAGTGAGAAACATAAACGCTATTTAGTTAAATTAAGTAACCTTGATAAAAGTTATTCATTGGATTTAGAAGTCATGGACCAGAAGAAAATATGTTCATCCATTCCGAGGTTTCAAAATATAAAGTCGACAAAGGAATTAAAGCGTTCTGGCATTTTTCTGAGTGATATTTGTTTAAATGAAAATTGTTTGTATGAGAAAGAACCCGATGAAATCAATTTACTATTAGGTGCTGATTGTGCAGGTAAACTCTTCACTGGAGAAATTAAACACCTATCTGAAGGGTTATTAGCAATGAACACAAAATTGGGTTGGACAATAATGGGCAAATCTGGAACGGATGAAGAAATTCAATCGAATGTTTTATTAACACTTATGAATAATAATATGGACATTTGCGAATATTGGTCGCTTGACACAATCGGAATTAGAGATCCAGTAGAGAAGAAGTCCAGATTAGATCTAGAAATAGCGGCTAAGGAACATTTCCTCAGTACAGTTTCTCGAGAACCTGATGGAAGATATATAGTAAGTTTACCATGGATTAAAGATCACCCTCCATTGTCTGATTGCCGAGGTATTGCTGAAAAAAGACTTTCCAATTGTGTTAAACGTCTACAAAGAAGAGGAAAAATTGAAGAATATGAAGAAGTCTTTGAAAATTGGATGGAAGAAAACATCATTGAAGAGGCCCCTCATGCCAAAGAGTCAACTGAAGAACACTTTTTGCCTCATCGTCCTGTATTTAAAGAAAATTCTACCACCAAAATCAGACCGGTATTTGATGGATCAGCAAGAGAGAAGGATTCTCCATCTCTGAATGATTGCCTTGAGAAAGGTCCCAATCTAATTGAGTTAATACCATCTATTATAAATAGATTTCGTCTTGGAAAATTTGGTATTACAGCGGACATTCAAAAAGCGTTTCTTCAAATCGCACTGCAAAAGAATGACAGACCTTATTTGAAATTTTTGTGGTGGGAGCACGGAAAGAGGAAGAAATTGAGAATTTTCCAACATAAGAGAGTAGTTTTTGGAATTTCTTCACCGAAGATGCTACTGCAAGAATGTTGGAAACCGGGACTGCCTTGGAATTCGGAACTTCCCCAGAAGATGACAGAAAAGTTCCAGCGATGGTGGAATGAACTAAAAAGTTTGAAAAATCTTGAGATTCCTAGGTATTTGATGAAGAACTTTGACAATACACCAAGATTGTCTTTCCATATTTTCTGTGACGCCAGCAAGTCTGCTTATGCTGCAAGTGTTTTTCTACGAATTGAAGATGAACACTCAGTTTGCTGTCAGCTTGTACAAGCAAGAAGCAGAGTATCTTCATTGAAGTCAATGTCTATTCCTAGGTTAGAATTGTTATCTTGTACCATCGCGGCAAGATTAGCTCATAACACGAAAATGGAAATGAACCTGGAAGACATACCAACAACGTATTGGTCTGATTCTATCAACGCTCTTTACTGGATTAAAGGTTCGGAAAATTGGGCTAATTTTGTTTACAATCGTGTCCAAGAAATAAGAAGATTAAGTAATCCTGATTGCTGGAGACACATCGCCGGAAAACTGAATCCTGCGGATTTGCCATCAAGGGGATGCAACCCCCATGAACTCCTTACTAAATGCTGGTGGAAAGGGCCAGATTGGCTCAAACTACAACCGAAGGATTGGCCAGATTCTCAGGATCTCCCCGAATATGATGTCATTAATGCAGAGAAGAGAAAGTCTATTGTCTCCGCTGCCAATGTGGTAGAGAACGACTTACTCGAATACACAAAAAGAATATCTTCTTACAAAAAGATAGTTAGAGTGACTGCTTGGATCCATCGCTTTATCTTTAATTCCCAGAAGAAAAAAGAAGATAGGAAGACTGGAGAACTAGTGGTTGATGAAATCATTGCAGCCGAAGAATCCATAGTCAAAATAGTACAAGAACAGAATTTCGATGATGAGAAAAATATAAAATTACGTATTTTTAAAGACCCTAACGGATTGATTAGAGTTAGTACACAGATATCTATGAGGAAAGACATGGAATGTTTTAGGTATCCAGTACTCCTACCATCTAAGAATCGAATAGTTCATTTATTGATTTATGAAAAACATCTGGATTTAGGCCATGCGGGTGTCCAAACTCTGATATCTAATCTAAGAGAGAATTATTGGATTATTAAGTCCAGGAAAACAATTCGGCAAGTTGTCCTATCGTGTGGTAAATGCAAGAAATTTAGCTCAAAACCTTTTGAAGTCTCCAGTTGTCCGTTGCCTGAAGATAGAATAAAAGATGCCTCGGTGTTTGAAGTTACTGGTGTAGATTTGTTTGGACCCTTCTATCTGAAGAATGGATTGAAAAGTTGGGCTGTGCTGTTCACTTGTGCGATTTATCGTGCTATACACCTTGAATTAGTGACTTCTTTGTCAACAGAGCATTTCATCTTAGCTTTAAGAAGATTTATTTCACGTCGTGGCAGACCTTCAAAAATCTATTCAGATAACGGAACTAATTTAGTAGGAGCCTCAAATGAATTAGAATCCGTTGATTGGGACAAGATAACAGAATTTGCAACAGATAAGAAAATTCAGTGGATATTCAATCCCCCTTCTGCACCTTGGTGGGGAGGTTTTTGGGAAAGGTTAATAGGACTGATCAAAAGATTGCTACGAAGAATTTTGGGTAATGCTTGTTTACAGTATGAAGAATTTTGCACCATACTCTGTGATGTTGAAAGTATCATCAACTCAAGACCCTTGACATATCTTTCTGAAGAGGCTGAAGATCTCATAGCCTTGACCCCAGCCATGTTCATGCAAGACATCAAAGAAACCGGAGTTCCTGACTTAGATCAAATTGATGCCAAAAGATTAAAAAGAAGATTTGCTTACAAGCTGAAACTACGAGAAGATTTGAGAAGACGATTTAGAGTTGAATATCTGGGCCAACTAAAGGAGTTTCATAAGAAAGACAACTGTCAGCTTAAAGAAGGAGATGTAGTCCTCATTGGGGATAGTAACCTGAAGAGACAACAGTGGCCCTTAGCTAGAATTCTACGACTTTTTCCTGGAAAGGATGGGAAGATCCGAGTCGTCGAACTAAAAACTCAAAGAAGTGTCTTCTTGAGACCCGTGCAAAGACTCTATCCCATAGAGATGTCGGAGCAAGATAGAGTTCTGATGCAGACTGGAATGCCAACAACATCCTCAGATCCTGATCCAGACCCTGCATCTGTGAGAAGATCTCGATATGGACGTATCCTACGGCAGAGAAAGCTGGACTGTTGAGTTTCAATGCTCTCCCCTGAAACTCAAGGTGGGAGAGTATTGCGAACTCCCATGGAACTGAACTATGAACTTAGTGACGTAACCGAGCCACGCCTTTTCTTTTTGAGATCTTCAATATTTTTTACTTCCTCATCTAACTTTCGCGCTAGCTGTATCGTGTCTGTATTTGTCCTCGTATAATCGATGTTAGCTTTAAATAATTAAATAGATTTAACTTTAATACCTCTGTCTGTCGTTCTTCCAGATGTGACGTCCTTATTTTAGTCTTTAGAAATATTCACAGGATTCTAGGAATTAAGTGCTCACTAGAATAATCAGCCCATATAAGTCGCCCTGGTTTACATCGACATCGAATGCAACTGCTCCTCTACGAACAGGTAGGATCTTTGATTTTACTTTTATTTTAAGAAGACAGTGTGTTGCAATAGATAGTATAATATTAAATGAATGACATATTGGTAGAATCACTATCTCGAAGTTTAACATAATAATTTGAAAATACTGAAATTCAAAGTTCACATTCAAGGAGAAATAAAAGTGAGGTTTTTTTGGAGGGCAGTACAGTTTTGAACCCCTTTTTTCAGATAGAGACATTAATTGAAAATAAAATGGAAATTATATTAAAATCATAAGGGGATCTGTAGAAAATATCTATCAGATAAAAAACACCATTACATAGATTTTGCAATGGATATAAAATACCTGACAAGCTTATGTTAACATAGTACTATAGAGAGAAGTATAGACACAAATCTTACTTAGTTCTACTCCTGGGCTTAATCCAGTGCCAACAAAATGAAAATTTGATTGTGCAGTTCCAAAACTGAAATGAAATGAAAAAAAAAATAGGACAAAAAAAGGAAGCATACTTTTAGATTCAATGAAAAGAACTAAAAAATGTTGAGTAAATTTAATAATTGAAGAACAACTTTGAATTCATTACATACCAATGTTTTGAAAGTACCCGGAAACCCTTCAAGTGAAACATAAGTCCATTTCCAGCTCCTATACCACCCTAGATATAATAATCAACAAACATGTAACAATAATAATAATAATAATAATAATAATAATAATAATAATAATAATATATATCATACTGTATAAATTGTGCATTGCAATTCTTTTAATAGGTGAAATTAAAGCTTAACTTGGAAATGAATTAGCATTCTACAGATTTACAAGTTGGAAGAATGGGTGTGAATAATACCTACCTAAGGCCCATTCAACTATCATGGAAGTACTTAAAAAGGGAAGGTATTTATAATTTCTTATTTAAGCTCACAAATGAGGAAGTGGATAAAAGCAAGGATTATGAGTAACATTGAAATATTTTACTTTCAAAAATCTCCTGTTCTCCTCCTGATAAAAGAAATTTAATTATTGAAAGAAAAAAAAATAATTTTAATGTTGTTCTGGGTCTATTTTGTTGAGTTCAATTTTGAGGAAACCAGAAAAACCTATACAATACTTAGAATGAATGCTGAAAAGATTTTGTGCTTTTTTGAATTATTGAGGTTTAGAAGGAATAAAAAGATGGGATCAGTCTGCTAACCCAACTATAAGACAGGGAGTTGCAGTTAGACCATTTTTGCAGACAAGTGGGGGGTCAAAAATTAACAAAAACATGCTTACACATCACTTGAAATGCCTTCAACATTGTTGTAAATTAACAAAAATAATTACATTTTAATGAACTTTTTAAAAACTTTATAAAGGACTTAAAATTTACCTCAACCCAAGATCTAGCTGAAATAGTCTTTTTCATGGCACAATTAATGGCTCCTGATCCATTTCCATTATGCACACCAAGGTTTCCATTTAGGTTGACTGTTTCACCAGTGTCCATAGGAGCATCCACAGATTGAGATATTGACATGGAGCTAATTTCAAAATATGGTATTCTGCAGGGGGAAAATATATTTCAGTTTCAAAAAACATTTACATCTACAGTAGAATCTCTTTCCACAACTACTTCTAGATGTAGAGACCCTTACATTACAATGACTGGTAAAAAAAGTAGATTATTTTATCAAATAAGGAAAATTTTATTTGTTACAACGTCCTTTCATTAAAATGACCATAGATAGATGATCTCAAAAGAGGTCTGTCTATCAAGGTCCTACTATATTATTTCTAATTTATAGCAGTCGACTCTGCTTAATGATATTACTTTGGCAGATATTAGACTAATAACAATATATTAGATTAACAATATTATATAACAATAATATATTATATGACAGTATATTATAATATAAGATTGATAATGATAATAATACACAATTTGATAAGAACAAGAGGAAAACAATGTAACTAGAGTGACATTTTGAACAATTTATAAATATTTTTTAACTATTAATTAACAATATTATAAAAGCATTATACTTAAAAATCTTATTATTTTTTAAAAAGTTCAACCATTTTCAGAAATAAGTTTAGCTAAAATTTGACCTTTAAAACTGGAAAAAAGGGCCCTTTTTGTGGATATGGACAAACTTTGATAACATTAAACAATGTGTTGATCACATAAAATGATACATTTTGCATTGAGTTAAATATGAGAGACTGGGATCTGTCTTTTCAATAATATTAACCATGTTCAATTAAGCAGACTTGACATTATTAACTTTTCCAATTGTGGTCACAGCAGTGAAGTAAGATGGAAAAAACATTGAAGATCAAATAACTTAATAAAGTACAAATTAAGATGGACATAGTTATAGCTGCATAATGGTGCAAACTTATGTGATATTACATAAAATTTAAATTATGAATTTAAGTAGCATTAATAGAAGCTGACATGTTGCAAAAACTCTTAAAAAGAAGCAGAATAATTTGTGATGAACCCAATAATCCAATAAATACAAAAAAAAAGAGCACATATGAGATTAACCACAAAAAGAGAAGGAAGCTTGAAGCTTGCTTGAAAGCATTGTTAAGATTGTTTCACTTGTTTAATTTTTATTGCTTGATTTAAAACATTATATTTTTCTGAAATTGCTCTCCTTTACTAAATTGTATCTTCTAATCTTCATAAAATAAGTAGCGTTAAATAATTCACCTTCTGATTTCATTAAAGACACCACAAATTGATAAGTAGATGAAATTTATTAACATAAGTTTAAAAATTATTATGATAGAATGAAAGAAAAATGTATGCATATGTATACTTGTACACAGAACAGTTACAAACAATAAAAAAGAAGAATAGATTTCAGATTTTAGGCAAAGAATAAACTACAGCGGAACAATTATAAAAGAAAAACGATTTTGAAAATATTTACCCATAGTCAAAGTCATAAGATTCGAACAAATCAGTTGCATTGATTCCAACACTGATAGTCCCCTAAAACATAATGGAAAATATTAAATCACAAATAGTAGTTAGCTGAGATATTTTTATTAATACATAGTTTCAGCATACAAAATAAAACTTCATCAAATAGGTAAATTAACAGAAAGTCAATAGATGGTAAAACACCTTCTAAACATACTTTGGGTTTTGTACTCTCTTGGAGTTCTCTTTCTTCCTTAGCTCTTAACAACTGCTCATACTCATCCCTTATTTCTCGAGGAGTTTTGGTTCGCTCAACAATCTGAAAACCATTGTAAATTAGCATTTGTTATTAAACCGATTGACAAGAATTTTTTAAATTTAATGTCACAGAAATCTCCTGTATGTGAAGAAGCATAACCCAGGACTGCAGTTTGCACTTCATAGTAGTGAGATCGTTGACCACCATGGAACTCTTTAAAGAAACTTACTCTATTACTAGAACTAAGGAAAATCTACAGCGTTAAAGGGATCCCTTGATGGTCAATGGTTCAACAATAAAGTGAAAACTGCAGTCATTGATTGAGTTTGTTCCAAAGTTGCAGATTTCTTTGACATAGAAACATGGAACATAGAAATAATATTTTAATTTTTTAAAATTAGAAATATACATCAATGCTTGGAAATCAATTTCACATATTAAATAAGCTGCTGAAATGTTTTAGATACATTTAAAATAATTGATTTTCATAGTCAAAATCAAATTCAGACAACCCAGAAATCCATTTGCTAAAACTTATCAAATGATTAACAAAATTACCTGCCAACCTTCAGTTTCCAATCCTTTTCTTCCCAACGTGTCATAAATAGCCCGTTGATGAGGATTGCTAAGAACTAGATATAAATAATAGATAAACAAAATAAAAATCAACCTTTATTGAGAAATATAGGTTCATCTTTTAACTATCTCAATAAAATAAATATTCAAACTTGGGAATTGTCCATTGATAACACAGACTTAAAACAAATAGTTTGAGATGTAGGTATGTGTCAATGTCAAATACATTTTAATATATATTATTATTAATTTATTTTCTGGTAACTGTTACCATTTTTGATGGCAAGAAAGATAATACTTGGAGAGAAAATTTTACTTACTGGAAATATATATACTTAATATTTGAAGCATAAAAAAAACTTGGCTACCATAACATTTTACATTTTTTAATTAACTACATATAAATTTCAGAAGCAGCCAATTGTATATTGTAAAAAATATCATTTAAATATAAATGTTCACCTTCATGAGCAGTTTTTATCTTATTGAATATGACTTCAGCATTTATTTTTTCTACAGGATTGACGTGTTTATCTGGATGGAAAAGTAGACATAGTCTACGATAAGAATTTGTAATTTCTTCTGTAGTTGCCTATAAAAAGATAAAAAATTGCTTGAAAAAGTAAGTAATAACAAAGAAAAAAATATAATTTAAGAAAATTAAAATCAAATACAGCAATAGAAAACATTTAATTAATGACATTTTAAACTAAATCAATAATTTAAAGTTATTATTCAATAATTCACCTTACTTAACAGATTTTATCAAGCAGAGGCGTGCAATGATTTTGAGGTAAAATCCTATTTCATGGGTACACCTTGGCGCGTTTAAGTTTTTTTTGTCGCCAAATGCGAAAGACAGCAAGTTTTTTTCGCTGTGGAAAGCTAAAAACATTGTCTAAACTACTTAAACTGAATAAGGAAACAAATTAAACATATTTTAAAGTATTTATCACTTGATTGACGAATTTTGAAGACAGTAATACTACGATACAATAATAATATAATTCCGACATCTTGTCGTATGTCATGCGATAAATTAAGCAATGGTTCATTTAGAATAAAATAAAATGCACAGAAAAACATTTAAAAATACTAATTACCTATTATAATCCGTGAAGTTACAAAGAATACGCCACGTACAAAAAACAAAAACATACCAAACACAAATATTGTTACTTCACTTCAGCTTCAGATCTGAATCAAAACCTATTTTTAAAATGCGCAGAGATCACAAGATTTGGAAAAAAAAGCGCATATCTAACGCGCAACATGACAGCTTATTGGTTTTCGGAGTCAATTGCTTCATCACTCTTCAATTGGCCATTTCGGAATGTTACAATACAACGCAGAACACAAGAGCGCATTCTTACGTCATTTTAGATGAATCACGCATTACCGTTTGTCATTCAACTCGCGATCGCCAGACTTGGCAATCTATCTCAGACTACGTCATCTATCACCAACGTGTACCCATCAACTAGGATTCATCCTGATTTTGCTTTACTGTAGCTTCATATTTGCAACCTGCCTATGTAGGGTCATAGGAGCAATGACTCAATTTTTTTAAAATAAATATATAGCTGATACTAATACACATACACTGAGTGTTCAAAATTAAGATATATATATGGAACATTTGTTTGATTTTCTCCAGATTTACTGGACAGGTTTGGATCAAATTTGGTATGAACATAAGTTGATATAATACCCAAAAAATCATCATACTAATGAGTAAGAATCACCAGAGTTGAAAGGTATGAAATAACAGTTCCAGAATCAAGCAAAGGTGGATTTATAGGGGGTATGATTCCCTTCTACTGACATGCAGGCCTCCTCGAGTGATTTTATGAAATGAATTTTGAGAAGCAATTTTTTGGATTATTCATTCTGAGGTAAGCTCTACCAATTTTTTAATAAAAATAATAGCTTTTCTCTATATGATGATTTTTAATATTCTTGCTATTGTTTAATAGTATGCATTTTTGTTTGTGACGTGCTTGAGACCATTGAGTGTGAGGTATGTGCTGTGGGCAGCTGAAAAGGGGCAGGGGCATAGCTAAGAGATGGAAAATTAAAGGAATTTATCCTCTTAACACTCAAACAACTTTCATTTGTTGTATGATAAAATAATAAATTAACACATATCCCTCAATTTTTTTTTTCTTGGCTATGCCACTGTTAACATGAATGAAATACTCTGTATCCCATGTAAAGAAAATGCTCTCATTGGCACAGTTGGAATTAAGAGTCCTCCATTTGGCGACTCGCGTTGCGGTCACCAAGTTGGCGGTATATCAAGATGTTATAGTGCATACTTGGCAATCGCCAAATGGAGGACTCTTACTTTAGCTGATCCCTCTCATTTTCTAAAGTACTATGTGCAGAGCTTCATCTTTATAGTTAAGAAGGAGAAAAATTACAGACCATCTCAGTAAGTATGTTTTCTGTCTTTCGGTAGGTACCCCAAATTGTTTTCTCGCCAATACCAGGCATTGGCTAAACACTTTGCAAAGAAGTCGCCATAGCCTGGATTCTTAATATTTTAAATGGAATCATAATGTAAACTTATTCAATTAACGTAAATTGGAAAAGTAGTTTTAGTACTTGCTTCAGCGTTTTTGAAAAGAATAAGTTAAGAGAAAGGAACGTGTTAAAAGAATTTGTAGGGATAACTTCAAAACAAATTATTGCGAGGATAAATTGCAAAACAGTTTAGTAAGTATAAGTTTAGGACAAGAATCTGTTGCATCATTCATTATGTCACTAGAATCTACGAATGTAAAACGCCAATATTTCACAGGGAACTATTAAGACATTCGTAAATACTTCTTACATCTGTTCTAACATTTAGTAAGGCATAATAATCATCTTCTAATGAATGGTCATTCGATACATCCGTCGGTAAAGAATCCATGCTTCTGAAAACCAATACCAAACTTTTTCAATGAGAATGAAAACATTCGTTTTATGTTGCCAGCACATACAGCTACTGAAATTTAGGTAAACAAGGAAAAAATCATGTGTAAATATTGGTTCTCCTTAAAATTAAAATGAAATTTTCGAATATTTTTAAAAAATAATTCATTAAAAACTTCCGAATTAACCTTTCATAACTTTTTGCCATTTATTTTGGATTTTTAAAAAAATTAAATCGGATCAACGTCATTGACCGTACAAAACAAAACATTTCAATGAGCGGTTGAAATTCTTGTTTACTAATACGGCGTTTTCTCAAGAGATTTTTACGAAAATAATCTGTCTGTTATATTTTTAAAAATTAAAAGCTTCTTCCATTATATTTAGGTGATTTACCCTGAAGTCCTTACGTATATTCTTAAGTATTTTCTTGTCGTTGTGGATTTACAAATTTCTGGTATGTGTTTTAGTAATCAATTAAATTTGAATTAAGAACTCTTTAAAGCAGGGATGGCCAACCCAAATGATCTTGAGGGCCACTTTGGAAAACCACAATACTCCCGCGGGCCGCATATAAAATTTTAAGGTATGAGCTGCTCAGAATGACAGTGACATAAGTTGAAAAGTATAAAATGAGTATTTAGATTAGGGAGTTTAGGTATTAAACAGGTGCCGTTAAAAAAACATTCTGAATTACTTGAAACTAAGGTAGGTGGATACGCACTACTGTCATTTTATTAATCTCTCAAGTCTGAAGACGAAGTCCCAAAACCCAAATTTTTAGTGAAAAATAAAAACAAAATTAATTGATACTTTATTTCTTCGTCTAAATTACTACATTTATGAATGCAAGTATGGTGTGATATAGTGACAGTAATTAAGATATAGAATATGTATTGATGAGATCAGTGTCTCATGTAGAAATTTATTTCGGGAGGGGCCCTAAATTACTCCTCAGCCTCTCTCACGCATTTTTAATAGGTCAAATGTAACTTTTTAATAAATTTTTAAGTAGAGTTGCGCCCTGAACAACTAAATGTAAGAAGAGTTGTTATTAATAAAGGAACAAGTACCAAAGGGGGGTCTGGGGGTCCTCCCCCAGAAAATTTTTGAAAATTTGACTCAAAAAAACAAGATTTCCGAATTTTGGAGATACATTTGAGGTGGGCAATTTTGGGGCATTTTTGCAACTAAACATTGTTCTTAAAGGAAAATTATTGCTCGAAAAAAAAGAATAAAGTTTTTTTTAAACTTACGAAAATTCTCGCGGGCCGCAAAATTATATCAAGCGGGCCGCATGCGGCCCGCGGGCCGCGGGTTGGCCATGCCTGCTTTAAAGAGTTCGCTTTTACTGTGAGTCTTGGTTAAATTTAATAGAGTCACTGTATCTATTTCGAAGAATTAAAGATAATTTTTTTATCAGTATTAATCACTAAAATTCAAGTTTGTTGTTTAATATAGTTTTAATCATGGTTTTAATACATTTTCAGACTGGATATTTCGCATCCAACATTATGGATGACACCAAACCTAAAGTGGAAGAAAAGTCTGGTAAGTCCATTGTATTATTATTTGTAAAGACCAATTTAGATGATTTCAACTTTTGAATTAACCTTATGTATTTTGTTGAAATGTCCAATTTCTGGTACCTTAATGCCATTTAATTAAATATCAAGGAACAGCTTGTAACCACAGTTCCCACAGCAACATGCTTAGCTGTTGTCATCATCACTGAACTGTATATAAACCTCGAGTGTAAACTTCCTATACTTTAATATTCTGAAAATTGTTATTGTATATAGCTCAGGTACTATAGGAGACCTGCAAGTCAGTAGGAGGGGATCATACCCCCTATAAATTCACTTTTTCACTTGATTCTGGGACCGCTTTTATACCTTTTAACTCTGACAATTGTTATTTGTGCACATGTGTGTAGGATAATTTTTGAGTGATTATTTTTTGGGTAATATATCAACCTATGTTCATACCAAATTTCATCCAAATCTGTCCAGTGCATCTGGAGAAAATCAATCAACTATTCAATTTTTCTTAATTTTAAACACTAGTGTAATAATGTAACAAAATTTAAAGAAACACTGGTAATATAGATATTTTAATGGAGTTTTGGTTGATATTTGATTAATTTTGGCATTATAGCATAATACACAATTCTTGCTCCCTGCTAATCCTAAAGTTCTGGTACTTTTTAGGCAATTATTTTAGTGTCAACTGGATTTTTATTGCTCCAGAAGACAATGGAAAGAGTAGAAAAAAATTGAGTACTTTAGGTTTAGCTGGGCTCAAGTGCCAAGTTTTTTTTGCCAAATTCCCTAAAATAATCAAATATACATCAAAATAACACCATTCAAATAAATCAACTAGCAATTTTTCTTTAAACTTTGTGTAATTTGTAAAATTTGGCCAATAAAGTCCATTAGGTGAAAATTGTGCCTCACTAATCCTATACGTAGTACCAAAAATTGTTTTATATCCTTAATTTTATCCTTATTGTTTTATATCCTTATCTTGCAATAGAAATACAATTAACTCTATCCCTCACTCCACCTCCTCTTTGAGATTAAAATCTAGCTGATCATCAATTGATTGACTGAGTTGGAGGTATGTGCTAGCACTCTTAGGCGTCAGCCACACCGAACTCGTCATGCGCGCTGTCACATTAAGATCGTTATCTTGACAGGCGGACTCAGGTTCCCCATTCAGTCTTCCCAATAGAAGAGGGGGGGTTGAGAGTGTCTTGTTTACTCGACTGTCCAGGAGGTCTTGTATTGCGAAGGCTGAGAGGGGAACCTCGAGTCCGTTTGTCAAGATTGATTGATTTTATTGCTCTGGCGTGGCTTCCTTGGCGTGGCTGAGGCCTTAGAGCCACTATACATCATTAATTCCATCCTCACAAAATAAGATAATTGTAGCTTTTCTAGATCCTAAAAAGATATTAACTTAAACCTTGTGATAGTATTTATTTTTAAAATTTTGGATGTTATCAAAAGTCCTAGAAGACTCCTAGAAAGTTTTTCAAATTCACTCTTAAAAATAGTGTTTTAACTCAATTTTGACAACTTAGAAAGACCCCCTGAAAAGACTGCCTCTTGCTATGTTACTTAGTTTGTATAAAAACTTTGGTTCTTACGTATCAGGCCGTTCCTGAATGACCCTGTATTTTCAACAATAGCATAATAAGCAATTTTTGGGATACTAATATTTAAAACAAAAGTTTTATCAATACCTCTTTCGTAATTTTTATTTATTTCATATTTAGGAATTAAATATACTTTTTAATATTATGCCTGAGTTTTTTATGTTTATGTGCCTAACCTGTATTTTTGAATTCCAGTGCTTGAAGATAATTATATAATTGAGAGTGATGATGATACTACTCTTATGCGAAGCTATGGTAATGATTTTCCAACAACTATAGAAGATTTTGGTTATAAATTTAACCAGTGTGAGTTTGTTTTCAATATTTTAACTGCTTTTTTACTTGATGTTTTATTAATTTTTTTATGATTTACAAAGTTATTTGGTACAGTTCCATTTATGTTAATGAAACTAAATAGTCTCATCCCCTTAGCTTAATGTTTTACTTAATATCCCTTCTAATGAAATTTTTCCATCAAGACAAATTTCCATCCTATAGTGTTTTTCAAGATTAAATTAGATGTGATAATTACTAATACAGTTAATAATACAGTTCCAACCTTTTCAGAGAATCTGAATTCAGTCAGTTTGAAGAATGTAAACCTAAATGATGTAATACTATACTTACAAACCTTTCACTGATACAATGTTTTAAAAAAACTTTTGGTACATTTTTTTACAAAATGAAAGAACTCTAAAAACTGAGAAAGTTATTAGTTCTATTTTCTTATCGACGAAAAAATTATAACACAAAGGGTTATCAGGAGGTGTCAGTTGCTATGAATATTAAATTATGACTTGATTTGTCTTTTTCACACATTTAATAATTTCTTCATATTTTTGTAGTTGGACAGTTGAGACATAGAACAACAAATGAGCCCTATGAGTTCAATGTCAAAAAGGATGATCCTTTATATAACCAGAAAAGATATGAAGCTCTTGGAGAAGTAAGCATCATTACTGTACTCTATACTTTTGAAGAATATTTTCTTTTTCTTGAGTATCTACATGGATATAAGAATTTATTCTGTGGATTTTTATTTTTTAAGGACTTACTATTTTACAAAACTTAGTCTCATTCATATTCTTTTTTAAATGAACCTCTAGTTGTATGTATGTAAATTTTATTTGATGGTACTTTAAAATGCATGCATAATTACTAATATATTTATTTCCATAACTTTAATAATAAAACAATCCCATTGTAATTTACATTTTTACTTTAAACACTTGCATCTGTAAGTCTCATGTTATAATATGTGGAGTATGAGAAGTTGTACAATAAATTTTAAATAAAAAATAATGATTTTCCTCCAAAGCAAATTGTAAAAACATTTTTATTAATTTCTAGTGAGAATTGAAGTTTATTCATTTTTTAAGTATATTTCATAAATCTTATATTTGTTAAAAAAAAGTTATTCATAATAAATTAATTGTCTTTCTTTTCACAGCTTATCAATGATTATGTTTACAATATATTGATAGAAGAAGGTGGTCTAAAGAAAACTTATTTACCTGTATGTAATGTTTTTTTTTTAATGAATAATTCATATTTATGTGAAATAGAGAGTGTATAAAATGCTGAAAACATGTTTCTCAAACTCTCCTAGAGAAAGTGCAAAAAGGCCTAATTCCATTTATGTTAATGAAACTAAATAGTCTCATCCCCTTAGCTTAATGTTTTACTTAATATCCCTTCTAATGAAATTTTTCCATCAAGACAAATTTCCATCCTATAGTGTTTTTCAAGATTAAATTAGATGTGATAATTAGCAAGCAGTTAGTTTAATTGTTATTGAAACATTATTTGGTAATGGAAATGTTTATTCCAGCTCTATCCTGTTAAATGACTAATGATTTTTCTCATACTGAGTGATCCATTCTTGCACAGCTGACAAACAAGAAAATTTATGAGCTTTCAAATCTACACTCATAACTTCATTTATTTATCTGTGAAACATTAATATTAGCAAATATGTGATCTGATCAACTTTATAAACTTTTGCCTCTCTAATAGTTGTATAATCTTTTGCAATTTGGAATCAGAAAAATTTACTTAAAAGTATAGTTATTTGTTCTTTTAATCCATTCTGTCCTAGCTTCTCCAAATTGTCCATAATATTCAATGACAATCCTAGGCAGTCTAGGAATAAAAGGGTTAAATGACATGGTTTCATTACATTTCTTAATCAAAACCGCAAAATTCAATAGGCTTTCAATACAGTTGTTTAGTTATGTTACTCAATACTGGTTAAAAAAATAAAAGAGTATTCTTTAGGTAATTTTTTAATACTTTTTTAATATATTTTTGTAAACTTGTGATTTTAATTGTTATTTTCATTGTCTAGCTTGATGCAAAACCTGATGATCCCAAAACTTTTATATTCCATAGTCCTGATGCTTTTACAAATGATAGAGTTATAATTCTAATACATGGGTCTGGTGTTGTAAAGGCAGGCCAATGGGCTAGAAGGTATAAAAATGTTATATTTTTTCTTTTCTCTCTAAAATAGCATGCAATACTGTGTTCTAAAATATCTATTATTAATTTATCCTTTTGATATCTAATCTTTCTATTGCTTTAACTTTGATTTAGGTTACTGAACTCAATTTAAACTTTTAAATCTTGGTTTCTCTTTTGTGTAAAAATATTGGTACTTACAAATTATCCTGTCAACTGTTCAGCAACTGCCAAATTCATAACTATAATGAATGTGCATTATGTGTTATGTGAATTACATGTGCACAACTATAGAACAGTCGATGGCCCTTGATAATGTTTTCTGATTTAGCAGCATGGTCAAAGTGATACTACGTAAAAACCAAAATATTTTATGTGACAACAAACTTTATGCAAGTTTTAATTCCAATTCGAAAAATTACCCTGTGTGTTAAAAAGATTTAGTCAATCATCATCATACTAATACTATAATGATCAAATAGAAATTTAGTACTTGAAGTTTCAAAATACTTTTATTTTGATTGCCTCTAGCACCTATAAAATAATGCAAATAAATAATTATTAAATTAAAGTATGGCATTAACCTGAATGTCTTCTCACATCTTTCTCATTTAGATTAATCATCAATGATTCCCTGAACAGTGGTACCCAACTTCCTTACATCAAGCGAGCTAAAGGATTGGGATATGGTGTTATTGTACTGAATACCAATGACAACAAGAGAGATATGGGTAGCTTTAACCTGCAAATCAAAGTAAGTCATCTTTTATCTAAACTTCTTTTGGATTAGATGAAAACTATGTTTATTTTAAGTACAGTTTTAGAAAAAAAATTGCAAACAGATGGATATAACATGCTTACAATTTATATTAAAATATATTCAGACACTATTTCATTATTACTGTCGTGTTTTGTGTGCACATAAAAGTACCTATCTAGATAAAATAATAGTAATGAGTTTACTACACAGTAAGGTTCAGGTTTTATGATGGGTGCTTCAAAACAAATTATGTGTTTGCTCTCAATTTGAAATAGTAAACAGCAGGGTTGTTACGTTTAAAACACTTGTTTTAAACATGTTTAAAACAAAGCAAAAAAAAACATTGTTTAAAACACATGTACTTTTTTAGTAATTCTTTTTTCTATGAACAGATGGCATTAGTATATAAAACTTAGTATTTACTTTTAACTGAATTTGATTTTTGTTTGATTGACTTTATTTGATTTTTTTCTAGAAAGTTATGTAATAAAAAAATACAAATAAACTTGTTTGAAAATCATATTTTTTTATAATTGACCTGTTCTTTGTTTTATTTTAATATTTTAAACAATCAATGCTGCTAATGTCGTCACAATATGCAATGAACTGAAAAGGACTAAAATGAATATGCATATAATAACTTATAAATGTTCAGCTCGTATCTTAAACCTTTTAGCAAAATAAGTATATATAGACATTTCTAATGTTAAAGCTGAAGTTGTTGACATAGTAACATATTTCCAAAACAATCATTTTACTTCGGCCAAGCTCTAAGAAACATGTACTAAAAAGCTCAAGATGCCATCTGATGTCAGGGGTAGCTTTGTTAATCCATTTTCAATTTTAAAAACTTAATTAAAGTTTTTTTAAATCATGGTTTTTTTTTAGAATATCTGTGTTGAGGGTAAAAAAAAAACAAATAAAACGTTTTAAACAAAAAAAACACGTTTAAAACAAAAAAAACACGTATTTTGTTTTTTTTTTTTTTAGAAAAAAAACATGTTTTTTTCCAACCCTGGTAAACAGATTTCTTCAAAACATTCTTTGTGAAAAGTCATGTGTTTACCACTTCATCATTTTATCATTCATATCACATTCAGTCTAAAAGCTATCCATTTCTAAGATCAAATCTTCTGAAGCTAAATATGAACAAAGTTTGTCAATTCTTACTTTCCTTTTATTTTATTTTATGCCTGTAATATTTTGGCAAGGGTTTTTATGTTGTAATTCTTAACTTGAACTGTTAAAAATACATGTGGACTGAAAATTCATGCTTAGATCTATTTTGACTTCATTTAAGAAATTGTTTTTATCTTAATTTATATTTATATTTGCTTAAAATTATATTTTTTCACAGATTTTTATTATGACTTTTGCTCACCTGGAAGGTCCAGGGGAGTAATATTGTTTATTTTTTGTTTATAAATTATTCTTCTTTCTTTAGGGAAATGAAACCCCTGAACATCATGCTAGTTATGTGTGGAAAAACTTAATCATTCCAAAAGTTGCTGCCAAGCATATTGCTATTGTTGCTCACAGTTATGGTGGCGTAGTTACAGTCAATTTGGTAAGTAAAGTAACATGGATTGTTTTACTTTTATGTTACTTCCATATTTATAGTTTATTCAGTCAAGGATAGACACAATGAGACCAGATCTAATTAATAAAGTTTATAAAGAACAATTAATAAATAGAACTTGAACTAGAACTGAACAAAGTTAAAAGTCAATCTTTCAAAAGAAACTTTTTCAAACACATCAACCAATCTTCTTTCTTCCGGCACCAAACTTCAGTTTCCTCAATCCTTCAGTTGTTGGCTGTCTGCTTAGCGTTGAAAATCCACAGCTTTCTATCCAGCTCTCTCTCGCTGTGTCAATGATTTCCCTGGCTGTGTCGATGATTTTCCTGGCTGTCTGCCTCGCTTTATGTAATCCTCTGTCGAAGACATTTTGATTATTGAGAATAAAATCCACCGTGCAAGACTCACCATGATTCCAGTTATGATAATGAGTCCAGTAATGACCTAATTGCTTGGTGCTCAAGTCCTCTGGTTAATCCCACATTAATTATGTTTAAGTTTCAGTCCAAAGACATTTAAACAAAAAGACTGTTCTCTCCTTTCTTTTTAGAGACTTAGCTATGGCCATAAATATTTGGCTCATGTACTCTAAATTAAAGCTGTTCAACCAATAGCTTGAAGGCAGCAAGTGACCTTTTAAGATATCTTTAAATGGCTAGTGGCCAAAAAATTCATGTTAATTTACCTTACTTACATTTTCATTGCCTTTTTGTATGTATTTTTTAATATGTGAAATACCTGTTTTTAAGGGTTTAATTTCCCAAAACTTTTCAGGGAGAGCCTTCATATGTAAGACTGTTTTTTTAATTAAATTATATTCAAAGTATATCTTGAGCCTAAATTTCAAAGAATCATTAAAACAGTTTTGCTGGAAACTTCACTTTTTAACAGGAAATATAATTTAGTTTGGAAGGTGCACTAAAATCTAGTTCTTCTTGAGGGATAAAGGCAAAAGTTTATTATTTATAATTATTTTATTACTTGACTTCCATGTATGGTTCTTTTTTGTATGCTTGAAAGTGTTTTTTATAATAGAATTATTGTAATTAATAGTGTCAAATTGGCAGGTTCTATGTGCATATTTTTCCCTTTTATACTATCTATTAAAGGAAACATAACGTTTGCAAAAATCATGAAATCAAATTTGTAACTAAAGTTTGAGAAACTTAGTGCTAGAGAACTTTTTAAAAATGTTCTGTGCACTTCCAGAGTTGATACTAAAAATGTATGAAACATCTAAACAATACAATTATCATAACTGTTTATATAAAAGTCATCAATAATTTTTACTCTCTATGAAAAAAATATTTATGAATTAACTGCTTTCTCTAATTAGGGATTTTCTTTTTTTATAGTGCAAATCGTTCCCAGAGTCTTTTCAAAAGCGAGTATTTGCTATAGCATTTACTGATTCAACTCACAGTTTAGTAAACCAATCGCTCTCTCCTCCTCAGATAGCATGGTTTCGTGAGGTAAGTCAATTTTTTATTTTAATGTGCATGAAAAGCTTAGTTCCCAGTTTTAATTTTTTTTTAGAAAATTCAAAAATACTTATGTGAACTCTTTTTATAATAAATAATAAGAAAATATTTAAAAAATAAAGCTCGTATTTTTTAAAAAAATGTGTAGATGTTACTATATAGCTTATATTTTTACTTGTGAATAATGGTAGGTATAATTAAGGTGCTTCAACAGTTAAGAAAAATAATCAATAATAATTTCAATCAAGATTAATATTTAATTACACACAATATTGCTTTTTGGAACAATTTTACACTCAGAATAGTTTGACTTATGGTGTTTTAACAATTTTAATTCTTGTATTGTGTTTTTTGTTATCAAAAAGGTATTGATAATTTTTTTATCATTTTACAAACTCTAATCAAAATGCATAAATCTTCCTTTGAATGAATTAAACCAAGATTGTAAGCCTTAGTTTTAAACAAGCTAACCCCAGCCACCTAACAGTTCACCATGCAATAGTAAAATTAGGTATAAATATAATTGCATCCTGTGGAATACAGCTCATTAAAAGCTCTTAAATTACGTTTGTATACTATTTGCTTCATAAATGACTGAAGGGGGAGTGAATATTGCATTGCCATCAAGTTATTATTATTGTACAAAGTTTTAGGCACTGTGTTTGATTACGGAGTCTCTGAAAATTATAGGAATATTTTATCCTTGCAAACACATTTCAAAGCAAACATATGAAATTCTTTAAATTAGTCATTGTTTATCAATGTTTTCTGAATGACAGATAGACATTTACCATAGAGCAGAAAAATAACTAACTTGAAATTACTAGTAGGTACATTAAAAATGAAATTTGATAAAAGGTAGTTGCAAGAAAAATGTAATAAACAAATTCAAAATTAAATCTCTCAAGTCATCTATATTCATTTCAGGTTCAGTAGGTTAGTTTAGATATAATTAAATTTAACATTAGTTAATTTAATGATAATAAGTTTAGTTAAGGATTTTTTATACAGCATCAAATGGTAGCATCCATGTTCAAACTAGAACTATTCTTTAACTTAAATTTTCTTTTGGCTGCTAATTAATTTATATAATTCTTTGATTAAAGAAATTGTAAATATCTTAAAGGATATACATTAATTACTTTTCATTTAATTTTTAAAGGAGAAAAAGTTATTCTTCTTCTACTATAAACTTTTATCTTTACAAAAAATTATTAATTTCATGGTTACTTTGATGCAAGTTATCAGTGCAATTTATTTTTTCCTGAACTCCAACTTGTCCTACAGATACTCAAGAATTACATCTCTTTATTCAACCTAATACTAATGGAGTAGTTTATTTTGATGTGTATTCTGCAAGATTTTGAGAAGAGAAATATTTTGTTATTTAAAGCTAAAATTGAACCAGAAATGCTATTTATACTCTCATAGTTCCAGAAATTATTTTGCAAGGGTGTACTGTTAAGAAAATTTTAGATTTTTTTTTTCCCTAGAAGAATCTTAAATTTTCCATCAGAATCTTTCTAATTGAGATTCTTATTTAACCTTTAACTAGTTGTGCCAACATTTATAGCTTAATTAGACATGCAATGAACTTTGTTCACCATATGTTTCAAAGCCTTTTGGTTACAAAGTTAATTTTACATTGGATTAGTTTTGAACCGAATACAATTGAATCGTAAGTTAGAAGAAGGGAATAAGTCCAAAAGATGGCAAATTGACTTTTTGTGCGCAAAAAAATCTCCAAGCTTCGCTCTACACCTGAGTGTAAAGAGGAAAAAAATAACTACCCCCTATCGGCAGATATGGCCCCTTGAATTTGCAAAATTGATGTCCATTCACTGTATTTTTTGATTAAATTTCAAATTTAATTTAATTTGTCTTTCTTTTCTTATTCTTTGGCCTGCAAACTTACCCAAAATAAAATTTCATTTGAATTTAAAAGCGTTTTTTCTTTTTTTTTTAGCCTATGGATATTTGACTCCTTTGATATTCACTTACTCCATTGATAGCGTTTTAATGACCCAGTTTTATAGTAATTTTTAATTTTATTCATCTTAGTCTTTCTGTCTTTCACTTTTGTACCTTGAAATAAGCAGAAATATAATTTTATCGTCAATTTAAGTGGTTTTTAAGGTTTTTGTTCAGCTGATATTTCAATAAGGTTTAAGAAGGGAATAAGTCCATCCTCTTTTTTTAACTGTAAAACCTTTTTAAATACACTTATAATTTTTTTCGATGATTGTTCTGTATTCTTAACAGTGCCATGAATTTCCTGTAAAAATTTGGTGGCTATAGGATAAAAATTCCATTTCATATACAGTTTTTTTCGATTTTCTTAAAACTTTGTTTTTGGACTTATTTCCTTCTTGTAACTGACGATTCAATTACCTTAAGTTACTACAGATAAAATAAGACTTAAAACGGACATTTATCAACTTTTATTTTTCCTTAAGTTACAAAGTAACACATTTATTGTTTAGTAGGTACAATGGGCACTTCTTGCATTTTTTAAAGCAGAAAAAATGGTTTTAATTTTAAAAATTGACACTAAAAGCCTTAATAAAAGTCTCTTTAGCAATACTTTGGCATTTAAAACAATTGGACAGTTTTAAACAGGAAAGATACTGAAAAATTATTGTTCAGTAATTCTTTCATTCTAGAATGATGTGTGTCAAGCATGAAGGGGGTTGAATGTTATCCCTGAAACTTTTTTAACTGTTTTACTTAATAAAGTTTTTAATGATTTTTTATGTGCAAATAAAAGGTTATCTTGTTATCAACCTTGCACAGTGGATTTTAATCTTAATCTTAAGGTTTTCTGTGTAAAGTGTGCAGGAAAAGCTAACTTTGTTAGTGCCTGTAAAACGTGTTTTTCCTTTCTAAAAGGAGGTATGCAAAAAAACAAACGTAAGGTACGTTTTGATCTGTAAAACTGGTTTTTCCTTCATATATATTTGTATGCAGAAAAACAAACTTTACCACTACTTGCTTGTCAATCACACATATGTAACTTAAATCAAGTCAATAATAAAGAGGTTTTCTCGATGCGTGCACATTTAAAAAACTAGGAAGTTGAATCCAGTAGAGTCTAGTACTTGACCAGCCATCAGAGACTTATAGTTGGAGAGCTTTATTAAGGTCACTGATAAATCAAGTTGGAAAGTAAAATATTTTTTTTTTTGAGATAACAGAATGGGTGTCGCTGTGGAGGTCTACTTCTATAAATTTTCGTATTGAGTTTAGATTTTTTTGTGGCTGTATCGTGTTAGTTCGCATAATTTGGCTTACATTAAAGTTGAAGTTTGCTAGTCTGCATTTATTTAGGTATTAATTCTCAAGTTTCAAGTATTTTCAAGTATCAAACCGTCGAATATATTATAGTTATACCAGTTGATGTAACTAATGCATTAAGGTATGAAAAATTATTTTGAATTCTACTTTATAAATTAATTTTTTTTATTCATCTTTTTAATACCTAACGTTACATTATTTTATCAACACCTAAAATCGATGCCATACTCTGTAGAATGGAGGGAAGTGGTATAAGTCACGATTTTTCCGGCGTTTAAGAACTCAGTGAGTTTTGTAGAAATGAAGGTGTTTCAATAAGGAATCAATGCAAAAAATATTTTCAATAGAAATTTTAACCTAAGAGGGGCATATTCTGGATCAACAATCAGGTTGCAACTTACATTAATAATTGTTAAGAAGCTTTTTGCAAATGAAAAAATATTTTCAATAGAAATTTTAACCTAAGAGGGGCATATTCTGGATCAACAATCAGGTTGCAACTTACATTAATAATTGTTAAGAAGCTTTTTGCAAATGAAATATTTATCTAAGAAGCTTTTTGCAAATGAAATATTTATCTCTAGAAAAAATATTTCATAACATAGCTGTTTCTTATTGGTCTTTTCGAAACCACCCTGTACAGAACAATGCTATCTTGGCAGAGAGAGAGCAATACGGGCTGGAGTCGCTAGATGACCGGTGGAGTCATCATCGTCCCCTATCTCCCTCTCGGTCGAGTTGTCGTGTATCTGGCGACTCATCACGGGGCTCTTCGGAAATGGCGAGCCGATGAAGCGGCAGAGATCCCGCCCGCCCGGCCGACCGTGAAGCCTCAAGTAGTTATAAATCACTTATGACGTCGCCCTCTCTCTCTCTCTCTCGGCCTGTGGGGCAAGAAAATGAGCTATCTGGGAGAGAGATTGTTGCTTGGTTTTGTTTTGTGGCTGCGTTTGTTTGTATACGTAGTTTGTGGGGATTTGTGTATGTAGGAGGCGGCCCCAGAATGAACGGGTCCGCGGACCTGCTGGATCCGTGGTGAACGAGTCCTGTATCTGGAGTAGTAACGAGCTCAGTTCCGCGGTTATGTTTGGTGCTTTTGTTTTGTATCTATCTTTACCAGGCGCGGATCCCCCTTGGACCCAAAAAAAGTACTCAAAATGAGTTAAAACCCTACTTTTACCTGTCAAATTTCACAATTTTTTTCAAGTTTTTGACATTTTCTCAAAAGGTAAAGGTGATGGTCTTGAAAAATGCCTCCTCCCTTGGATCCGCGCCTGAGTGATATTTACGAAATATTATGCGGTGAATGAATAGAAATTTTAATTTTTAAATGTTTGACGTGTTTTTTTTATATCACAAAACATGCAAATGGAGTAAGGGAGTGAGCATAGGAATGAAAATACATATTGTAGCGATAAAAAGCTAATTGAAACCAAAATCAACATGGCTAAGGTTTACTAAAAATCGACTGAAATGATGCTAAAAGATTCCTTTTTTTATCCTTATCTCCAATGATCCACAAGTCTAAATTTGGGCTATATTTATGCATTATTACTTCTTTGAGTGATAAATGTTCCTTAAAACTTTATAACTGTCCCAAAACCCTCCAGCGTGCAGTATTTGAGGCCTGGGGAATTCCTTACTGATATTTAAATTACATTAAAGTATTTTTTTAAAAAATGCATTTCTATTGATTAGGAATGTTTGTAAAAGAGCATGCATGGTATTTAAACGACACTTATTGATTTTTTTTTTATCATTTCAGGTCACTCGCAACTGGGTTAGTAGTAGTTTGCCTTTGAACTCTTTTATAACTACTGTGGATCCTCAAGACGTAGAGTGCTACTCTGCGGGTAAGTCTCTGTGTTAACTAGCTATTTATCTGGTAAAAAACGTGCATAGAATCTTAGCAATTGACTAGTGACTGTAGAATATTTCAAACCTTTTCTAGTATGGCTATGACTTTTCTATGGCTTGATAATGGGGTCTATGAAATGTAACTCAATTCACATACAATTTTAGAATTTGATCCCATAAAAATCTTTAGGTTCTGATACTGATAAAAAATTAAATAAAGAAAACTCCCTTTGATCATGTTTACCGGTTATACTTTGGGTCATATGTACTTTTCAAACTTTCTATACTAGACTGCAACTTTACTTGACCCTGGAGACACAAGCTGAGAGTAAACAAAGAAAGTAGTTCCCAGTGCGGTGTCTGAATTTTGAATGAAATCAAGAACTTCAATTTATAAATAGGATTAGTTTGCTAAACCCAGTATCTATAGCGCCTTTTTATCAAAAAACGCCGAAACTCCTCCTAGCAACCCAACAGGCTTTGTGTTCACTCAGTTTTTCCTTCCGCATAGTGACATCATAGGGTCAAGAAACATTGCAACCAGGTATAGTTGAATTCTAAAATTTCCATGCATCTTCTCTATAACACCCCAACAGAACTTCGCAGTATTCCAGTCATCCTTATATCGAACAGACCATAGAGTCGATTACAATTCCACCCATCACAAAAGAAGATTGTGTGGCATTACCTCTCCGTGTCCCTTCCCAGATGTGTCAGCTCATTTCCATGCGCCCCTGATCAGCATGGGGCTACCCGATCCGTGCGGTCAGCGGGCGGCCAATATATATACGCGGCAGCCGGTGTCCATCGGCCCGGAATGCCCGACCGACCGTGAGACGCCCCGGCCGCCCCGTGATTGAATTTCTTCGGGAAGGGGGCGCTTTTTGGAGACACTTGTGCTGTGTGGTTTTGTCTGTGGAGGGTGGGTCGGTTTCAGGATTTCTTGTTTTAATTTGGAGTATGCTGATATAGTATATTTGCTTCATATGAAAACGTTTCATATTTAGCTGTGAACTTATGTCAAAAAGATAACGATTTCATATCTGTTGTATGTTACTCGACGTGATGACTACGGATTTGTGATTTCTTAATGTTTTGTGTGGGATTGGTATTGTGATCGAAACAGGTCGTTTCTTGTTTTTGAATGCTTTTTTATACTTCAAAAGCGTAGGGTGCTTTCTCTCATGAAATACTCCTATTTAGAAAAACAATAAAGAAACCATAGTTTTGTCACAAGCGATATTTTGAATGATTGTGTTAAAGTGTACTCACCTTTCAGTTCTTAAATATTTTAAATGCATAATCGATGGGGTTTTTTTTTGTGTCATGAAAATTATTCAGGTGTTGGAATCATTTTCGCTACAGTTCTACTACCTGCTTATTTTTTTACATTAAAAAGACTTATAGTTTTTAAATGTGGGGCATTTTCCAACGGGCTTTTCACTAATTTTACTTTTATTAAGATCAAAATTGGGAAATGGATTAAAATATCTATAATAGTTTCCACTGTGTGTATTTTGCTAATTTTATTGGGTAATTAAAATTAATTCTGTGTCCTTTGAAATTTTTCCCTTAGTACCATAAAACTTCCAAGCACTAAAACGTTGTCTTTCACATCCGCTTAAGACAATTTCAGATGTTTGTCTTCCCTGATCCATTTAGAATTTACCTAATCAGAACGTCAGAGAAAGACTTCAAGCTAACCTGTTCTATTTGTCGAGCAATCACGTTTATTCATCCCAAACATCACTTAAACTTTTTTAGCATTAGTAAAAACCTTATTCTCATACGACTAGCTTTGTTTCAGCAACAAATCGCCGAGTCCTTTTATATATAAGCTTGTGAATAAATAAAAGTCTCCCTACTTTCTTGTGACATAAATATAATTTTACGCTGACTGAATGTCATGTTCCTGGGTGACTCTACATAAAACAGACTTTGAACTTCCAACCCTCCAAAAGATGCTGCTTTAGCAAAATAAGTCTCCTTTTGTAGCGCAGTGGTGTAAGATGTTCCCTTTTCTATTTTTAGTGATTCCATGAGCTCTTTCTTTATGTTTTTATGTTAATCTAAAGCATTTAATAGATTATACTGCCTTTATCTGTGAAATAAATGTGTAGAATGAAATTAACTTCATATTATGCTTCTACTTGAGTATTGCTCAGTTCCATTGTCTCAAATATATCGCCATTTATTGCATTATTTACCTATTATCCAAGCATATTTAGTTTTTTTTATTCGTATGGGCTTGTGATGGGTCGAATAACAATAACGTTATCGTCATAGCTATATTGTGTGAAACGTTATTGGATTTTGTATGATCCCTTGAGGAATTTTTTCTCCCTTTCTTTACATCTAAAGGTGGATGTAAAAGAGTCAGCATAGTTCTTTTTTCAAGGGGCGTATCAGAGATTAAGTAAGTTATTAAACCGTAACGAAAGTTTACATTGCAGGACAGATTTGCTGGCAGTACGTAGTTAAAATTTTGCATCTTTAGTTATCAAAGTTTTTAGAAACAGTTATTTGTTAATGTTATTAAAAAATGAATAGCGGTTCATGACAGACCCAAATTTTTGTCGTCTTTTAAAGACATCTCGTCGAACACCACAATGACTACAATCTCCCCAACCACTCCACAATCATCCGGTTCATCGTCGTCAGAATCCGGAACCGAACTGCCTTAGAGCATTTTGTCTCTGAATGTCGCTCCAGCTCTATCCCTCCCTTGTTATCCTGGCCCACTTTGATGTCACCAATTTCGACCGCTGTATAAATCACGGGGTGGGGGGGGGCTTTAAAAAAAATCGAAAAACGGGACAACGCCCCCTCTCTCCCCCTTCTCTTCATCGGCGGTTAGGGGATGTTATTGGTTTAAGAGCAAAAAGGAGGGGATCAGCACTAGGGTTTATGGGGCGTGAAACCTCGGGTCACGTGACATTTTTTCCCTCTACCCCCGGCTTGTGGTTTTGAACCCTGCCAATAAAGCGTGGGTGGTTTTTGTGGGCCTCTCTAAATTGCAGAGCATTTGGAGGTTTAAGTTACGGAATGGGAAAATAGCTCTCTCCCTCGATGTAGTATAGGGAGCTGATGCTTTGCTGTAGGCTACTTAGATCGAGTGTGAAATTCGGAGGGGTGTGGGGTCGTTCTTCAGGAATTTAAAATGCAAATTTAAATTTGATTTACGGGTTTGATTTAGATTATTTTTTTGTCGGTGGGATTGAATTTGATTTATTTCGGAGGGGTGTGGGTTTGGGGAGGTGTTATTGAATTCCAAAGTTTTTTGAAGTGCTTTATTGTTTTAGGGTGTGTAAATTTACTTTTTCATTTCGTGTGTTTGTTTAGTAAAATTCAATTTCATGATTATAGATTTTATATCCCCTATCCAAATAATGTAATGCATAGAAGGCAATATTTTCACTATGTTCGGTCTGATCAATGCCATTAAATTGAGTAATTTAGCGGAATACGTATAAATTTAGCAATTATTGCTAAGAAATTTGGTGAAGGGATAAAATTCAAAGTGTTTTAAAGAGATAAAACGTTTAGAATGTTTTCAAATTTAGAACCTCATTTATTTTTTTATATTGTTAGTTTACTAGAAAAACTTTACCAAACGTGTAGCAAAATAAATACCCCAAACATTTTCTTTCAAAAGTTTTTAAACTAAAGTAATTTAATAATAAAGTTTTTTATGTTATAGTATGACATCTTTGAATCATGATAAAAATTAGGCTCATTTACATCATACCTTAAATGAGATAGTTTCTATGTGCTTTCCCGTTACATATTCTTCTTTAATGAGCCACCATTAAGCTACAGTCAGAACTTTGAAATCTTTAACCTTTAAGTTAAGTTAAAAACCAGATACTTCTTGTGACACATCACGGTTCGTAATGTTGACTGGATAGAAACACGTTCGAAACAATCGTACCACTGAAGATCCCTCCCTCTCACGTGATTAACCCCCACCCACGCGTAACCCCCCCTTCGTCCCCAAAGTTATTGGAAGTACCTCACTTCTTCCCTACCGCAAGAATTCAAAAATTTTAATCAAGGCACCGCATATTAGCGCCTGCGTCGCGACGGTCGGGTATTATCTTCGTTTAAACTCCCTACTACCGAGAGAACCGCCTTTTCTGTGGGGAATTTAATAACTCCTCTCTCTCTCTCTCTCCCTTTAGAAAAGTTGGCCCGTGTTTGCTGCTGCTGCCGAGAGTGAGAGGGTTTTGCGGATAATTATTATCGGAATCACGGCCGGCTTTGTCGGTCTTGTCGTCGTCTTCATTCGGAGGGTCTGTTTTTGTCGACTTTTTGCACGGGGGTCGTCTTTGGAAGAGTCTCGGGGTCCTGGGAATTTGTTGTGGGGGTGTTTTTCGTTTGCGAATGCCCCCCCTCTTGGTGGGTTTGGTTATGTATTGCTTCGCACTTGTGTGTGAGGAGTGTTTTGTGTGAGTTGACTCTTGCTTGTTACCAGATGTTTCTGGTTTTGCTTTTAGAAGTTCGTGGAAGGTTAATTAGGTTTTGTTGTTTAAGTTATTGCTTTGAGTCGGTCTTTTGAATTTGATGTCGCCTTATGATGATACTTTCTAATACCTGCCCATAGAGCATTCGCACATGACGTCACACTTGACGACTTGGAGGACAAAAACAACGTTGCTAAGGCTGTTGTTAGGTACGGAAAATAGAAGCATCCAATAGAAGCATTCGCACATGACGTCACTGGAGGACAAAAACAACGTTGCGAAGGCCGTTGTTAAGTCCGAGTCATGTGATTGAATATGCTCTATAGCTTCTGTATGGTGAATGGTGTACGTTGTAAAGAAAATTTTGGTTTTTTTATTTTCATTAAAAAAAATTTTTTTTTGTCTCGTGAAAAAATTCTAGCCAACCTAATTTTCCTTCTTGATATAATAGTCCTGTTAAATTGAGCTAAAAAAAGGCCATTTAAGGAAAGGTTTGGGGTAGAAGATATTTTTCGCTATTTGTACGTTTTTTGAATACCGAATCTGAGGTTTTCGAACAAAATTTTGAGACGGAACTGAGAAAATATGAAAAAATGGCAAAAATTCGGCCCTTTTTTCGTTTTCTGCCTTTAGAACATAACCTTTTGCGGTTCTGAACAAAACGGTCTACACAAAAAAAAATGATGAACACAAAACAAGTTACAAAAAAGAGCTCAGATTAAGGGGTTAGACGCTAGAGAACGCTGAATATGTAACGTGACACATTATGTAAGATGCTGAATTTCAATTTTATGGTTGCCTGTTTAGCTCAAAATCGTGTTCTTCAATATTTCTTCACTCTTAGGGGATATTTTGATTCTCAATGTAATCCATGTTGCTAGTCTCTAACATCGCAAAAATTATTTTAGATACCTTTTATTTTGCTTGTAGTGCACACTTATGTATTCACACTTAGTGCAGCTTCTTTATTCTGAAGCTCTGGAATTTTTTTATAGAATAACGCGTGTATAAAAATAGATAAAACCTTATAACCAAATAGTTAAATCGAGAATTAGAATTGGAATGAACCATTGTTTCACAAAGGTGGAAATTCTTTAGTTAAAGGCACTTTATGTTCATAATTACTGATTTTAAGTAAATATTTTTCTTAAACTTGCATTTCGATTTCGATTACCTTTCTCATATTCTTGCACTGCTCTTTATTCTGGTTTCAAATAGTAAATGTGAAGTTTGCTTTTTTGCTGACACACTCATCTTGCTACGTACCAACTTATAAAGTTTGTTTCTCTGCATATTGACTCGCCTCTCAAAGAAACAACTTTTACATGTTTCGGAATCTCCAGGAGAAAACAAGAATACAGATTTCGTTCTCGGGGTTATTTTGTTAGCAATGGATGTTCCTATTTATTAATTTGAGTGATTTAAATCCAAAATGGTTGTTGTCGTTTGAACAAAAACGAACCAATATCTTATACTAATAAGATACCTAGTAATAATTTTGATAATCAATTTTGTAATTATACTGAAAAAATTACATCTAATTTTAGAACTTAATTTCGATGGAAAGCCTAATTTAATACATAGAACTGCAGATAAAATTTTAAATGTTCCTTTCATAAATTTAAATTTTCAAACTGTAAATTTGGCCTTCATTTTATAAGTAGTTAAATCATTTTAATTCTTTTTACACAAATAATTTACATTATTCATACTTTTCCCCTGAAATTTATTACGTTAAGTTCGTTTGCGATGTTAAAACAACCTAACATCCCCTTACGACCGCAATAAACTTCCTATACGCCCCCTCTGAGCGATTTCAAGCGTCAGCTGTGGTCATCCCGCTTGTTAGGGAGGTCTCCTCTCCACTTTCTTCATCAGCCGCGGCGATATTGGATCTCCGTTCGTTAGTGGCTCGGTCAGCTGAATTCATTACGCTGCCCCCCCCCCGCCGATGCTTTTCTTCTTGGTCCTTTTGTTCTTGCAATGGAAATGAAGCTGATGCCGCTTCAGAAGAAGCTTTTTAATGGACTCTCCCACTCTCTTTGGAACAGCGTTCCTTGGAGAGGAGAGATTTATGGAACGTGGGATTTGAGGTTGGGATTAGTTTGGTAATTTCGTCTTTGATTTGTAGAGGTTTTTTCCCTTTTTATAAGTCTTACCTTTGAGTGAAATAGTTAGCTGTTGTCGGTTGTATGTGGTTTTTATTTATTATAGTAATGTTTGATTTCCTAGGTAGGAATAGGAACTAATTTGACCGGCGGTTAACCGGTAGTGAAAACTTTGATTGGCTGAACTAGTTTTTAGAGTGGTGAAATCTTCAATGATCTTAAAATATTGTTTATAGTCGTAGAATGAAATGTTTTGATGGTTCAATTTAATAAGAAGTTTTTTATATAAAAAGAAAGGTATGATATAATTTTTAATAAAACATGGAATCCTACATCCTGCTCCTTAGTGAACTGATTTATAATAGACGACATTAGTGTGACGTCACTTGCTTGTTTGGAAACGTTGATTCTATCTGTGATTGGTTCCGTGATTGGAGGTAAATCCGTACCAATCCGTACGGAACCAATCACGGATGGAATCTACGTTTCCAAACAAGCAAGTGACGTTTTGACTAATGTCGTCTATTACTTTTTCTTCTTATTTGGATTTTTATTAGGTATATTAAAATTTGTGTCATCCTATTATTAAAATTATGTATCCCTCAGAAAGAGAATTTCAATATACATAACTTTAGTTCAATCTGAACTAAGAAACAGTTAATAGTTTGAAAGAAATAACCTTTGAATAAATTGTCTTGATTCGGATTCGGTTATAAATTCTACATTTTTATGTTTACCTTATTTTTAATGCAAATGCAAACGTAGAAAATAAATTGGAAGCATTGCCTCAAATTAAGTCAACAATAAAAAAACTGCCTGTAACATAATATTCTTATTATGCCCCAAAACTCCAATTTCTGCAAATTACTTGTCAAAACAGCCATTCCCATCGACTGATCACTTAACTACGGAAAATAACCATTCCTGTCCTTGATAATGCTTCAAAAAACAACAGCCAGCAGGTAGCCCAAAATATGGATTCCACCTGGCGGAAAGTAAACGAAATTTTTTTCCCCATCCGAGATTGTCCTCGAACCCAAAACTCTTTATTACCGGTGTAGCCAGAAATTGATGGTGTCTGCCGATAAAGTACGATATTATTATTCATGATAGAGGTTCCTGCTCCTTATTGAGTGCTCTCGTTTTTTTTTTATTGGTTTTCCTCCCCTTTCTTTTACTTCCGGGCCGAGTGACTGCAAAATTACCTTTCAAAAACATCGTTCGTTTTAAAAACATTGTTAATCTTTCCCGTGTGTGGAGAGCCTTGCACGAATGGATGTTTTCATGCAAATACCGCCGTGGAGGAGGAGGAATTGAAATTTTCTTCCTGATTTCTTTTTAATGGCGGCGGTGGATGTTTTGTGTTTTTTTTTTTTTTTTTTTTTTTTTTTTTTTTTTTTTTTTTTTTTGCGTAGAGGTTTGTAGCGACCGTAGCAGTGGGGCTGCGTTTCCCCCCCTCTTCTTCTTCATCTTATTTTAAGAAATTGGCGTTTTGTGTCCGCGGCGCTTTTTCCCCATTATTGCTGTTACATCAAGTGGAATGCAAAGTTAATAAGTTTTAGATTAAGTTTTTCTGGGGGTGGCTTCTCCTCTCGAAACTTTCCCGTGTTCCGAGTTGATTTCGCGTTTGCCATATGTTGGCTATATGCTTTTCCCCTTTTCCGACGACGGGAGTGTGCGTCGTAAATATCTCTCCCGCTTGCATAATATTTCTTGCGGACATCTTCCATTTACTCTGCATAAAGACGTCTCTTTTCTAGTTTATCGACAAGGAAAACTTGTGTGCCGATTTTTCTCGGGTAGTGGACAGACCATCTTTTTTGCAGGATGAAGTGCTTGTAAGTTTTTCTGTAGTGAAGATGGAGATGGGGAGTAATTTTAGTGCGTGTCATCTTTTGTTTCTGCCCTACTCCTCGTTAGTTTTTAAGGTTAAATAAAAAAGCGTTAAAACATGCTCAACTTTTAAGGTGGTGCACCTGTTGAATATTGTACCTTATTTTCCTCTAACCATTAGTCTAGATTTCATTTAAAAGCTTTCTTTCACATTTTGGTGGTCTGATATTAAACAATTGTATTCTTATTATAAGACTAGCTGACTTACCCGGCCTTGCACGGGTTGAGTTAATTCATAAATATTTTAAAAAGTTTTTCAAGTTATGTCTTTTCTTTTTCTGGATTAGCAGTCACTTATCACCCCGTCGTCCCCGTCGTCTTTTTCATCCCAGTTCCTAACTGTGAAAATACACCCTAACTCATCCCGTCTAGCATTTAAATTTGGCTGTTACCTTCGCTGTAAAGAACAATCAAATTGAAATCATCAGGTTTATCAAGTTATATGTCTTTTCTTTTTCTGGATTAGCAGTCACTTGTCATCCCGTCACCCCCGTCGTCTTTTTCATCCCGGTTCCTTACTGTGAAAATATACCCTAACTCACCCCGTCCCGCATTTAACTACGGCTGTAAAAGAACAATCACTTTTATAAATCTTTTATATACCTTTTTATAAATCACTTTAAAAAACTTAGGAAGTAAAAATCACAACCCTCTTTGAGCCCCTTGGGAATAATTTCCTACAGGATGTTACAAACCGTATTTTATGAAATTTCTATCGTTTTCTTAAAATGATATTAATTTAATCAAAAAATAATCCCGATGTGTAATTCAGTCAACAACTCCCGCCGCCAAAGCAAAATATTTAACTATACCTAATTTAATTTATATTCAAAAATGATAAAGAATCCATTTTTATTTGCATGATCCTACATCTCCAAAAATAAAAACATTTTTATCAAAATAATAAAATGCTTGATAAATCTCATTTTCCTTTTATCATGATAGCCAACTTCTTAGTAAAAACTGTTATCTAGTACTTAACAATAAAAATTTAGTGAATGTATAAGTCTAGTAAACCATGCCCCATGAAACAATGAAATAATTTCAGCTCTGTTTCCATGGAAACCATTTATTTTAGCCTTTCCATAAATATATTTATTTTAGAAAAAAATTAAAATTACAAATAAAGGAAAAAATTGTTTCAAAATTAATTATTTGAATTTATATGTTTCCTGAAAATTGTTATAATTTTGAAAAAGAAATTTACACTGTGTTTTTCGTCTTAATTTGTTATAAATTATGAAATTTTTGAAATTACATTTTGTCACATGAGGCCAGACGAAACCTCAAGACAGAAATAAACCTACTGCAATTTACGCATTTCAACAATGCATAATGCTATTTCAATGGGAAAAACGGAGTAGAAAAAGCGCCGAAAAACAGGGAAGGAGTCGTTGGATTTTAAAATCGTTTCTTAGTGCGCGTCGCATAGCTGAGAGGAACGTCTCTGTCAAATTTCAAACCTCTGGGACCAGTAGTTTCGGAGATTCCGTGTTGAGTGTTTGTCACTTACCAGTGAGTCAGTGAGTCAGTGAGTCAGTCAGTGGTATTTGGCTTTTATAGATATAGATAATCTCTCTATATATAATGAAGGTGTCCCTGGGTTCCTGGCTGGGTTCCTGGGTTCCTGCCTGCCTGGGTTTGTCCGGAACAGATTTGGCTCAATTTCTCCAAAACTACCCGTCCGAATCGAACCAAACTTGGTACACATAGGTATGGGGACGGGGGAAAGACAATGACATCAATTTCTAATTCCTAAAACCACCCCTTCACCCCCTTTTAGGCCTTTTTGTAAAATTCGCCTTATTTCTCCACTTAAGAAGATCTGTTTAACTCGCATTGTTGCAAATAATACAACAAAAACAATTTTAAACATAAACAAAGTATTTAAAGATACAACTGGACTGAAATTGTTTTAAGAACGTTATTAATAATTAAAGAAATTGAAAACTGTCCTTATAAAAAACTTTATGACAGTATTTTCATATTAAAAACTTCATTTTCCTTGAAATTTTATGTTGAAACTGAAAGTTTAGATTGTTGAAATGTTGAAATTAATCTTTAAACTTGAATTATTTTAGTGTAGCTTTTAAAAAAGTTGGTAATAAAAACTAGATCAAGTTTTATTCTCCATCATTATTTTTTCCATGATAGCTTAACGATATTTTTTTTTCAATTTAAACAGGGGAATGTTAAATATTTTTATCTATGCAGTTGTTTTTTATTAATTACTGGGAAATTCGTCAAAATAGACAAATGGGAGTAGTATCTATATTTTCGGAAGTTGTTGAATGAATTCCTTTCCAAGAATTTTTTCGTGATGCACTGCACCGGGAACACCTAGATGAAATGGTGCCAGGAACACCGGGTTGAAAAAGGTACCAGGAGTACGGAGATGAAAAAGATACCGGGAACACTGGGATAAAAATTGTACCAGGAACATCGGGATGGAAAACGTACCGGGAACACCGGGAGGAAAAGTACTGGGAAACTGGGAGGAAAAAGGCACCAGGGACACCGGGATGATTGGTAATTGCTGATACAGAAAATTAGATTCGCAACTTGAGAGAGCATAAAAAATAATTTTATATACTTCACCCGTGCAAGGCCGGGCAAATCAGCTATCTGAATATAATTAGTGCAGAGTCAAATTTTTTAAAAATGCCCTTTATAAAGAACTATTAAATAATACATTTTCCAAGACAACTGTGTTTATAATTTCCTACAGTGGTTGGTAATTACATTTCATGGTTAATTTCAAGTTTTTTTATAGCCTAAGAAATTGAAATTGCTGTAAAACCAAACTCATTACGCTTTGTCAAGTTTAAGCAACAAAACAATTTTTACTTTTCATTCACTCTTCTTTATATCACTCAGGTCTAGACTACACCCTTAGACATTTTTTTTTAAAAAATGTGTATTTTTTCTGAAGAAAAAAGAGGCAATTATATATTTATGGATATGATCCCTCGGCATCTATTTTTGAAATGCATATCGAAAGGAAACTATATTTCAAATTGGGTATAATTAGACACCCTTAACATGTGCATTTTAGACAGTTTTCCATGCTTATGTGTTTTTTTTTTCTTCCCATAGGTACTCAACGCCACGATATGACGTCCTGGATGAGTTTTGCTGCTGTCTACGAATTCATTGACGCCAAATATCGCCAAGCTCTCGCCAAGGAACTCTGAAATTTCTATCCGGTCATCTCAGAAGTCTTTATATATACCGTCCACTCTAGAACATACGGAGCGCCATCATATTCGCAGTTGGACCTTTCATCGACAACTTTTTCAGTGCTTTCCTTGATATCGGAGTCTTATGAATTTCCATTCAATTACTTGATATCTTAAACTAAAGAATAGTTTTATTGTTAAGAGCCGTTTGCAAAGTAACTATAAATGAATTAAGAAATTATATCTTTAAATCCTAAAAATTCCTATCGAGATATATACTTATTGTATTCATAACTGAAATTTCGAGGTAGGTTGGTCTTGGGTGTAATCTATTAACATTCCTAAATTTAAAAAACAGCAACAAATGTTGAATTTGTTAGGAATGATAGGTAGTGATCACTTAAGTTTGACACCCAAGAGAAAATTATCTTTCTAGATTGGAAAAGATATTTTTAGTGATCATACTAGGATAGTCAAACTGAATTAATTTGTTCTTGAAGACCAATCATTTCGATTCACATGGCTTATGTCGCTAATCTTTCATGGTCATATATTTGTATGAACTATATGTCCTTTATCTATCTTTGTAATTTTTAAGGTTTTAAAAGGTATTTTTATTGATTAGATGCATGAAAACCGATAACTCTTCTCAAAAGTATTACTGGAATTTGTGGTAAATTTTATGGCAATTATATGTATAGTTAATAGGGCAAATTTTAAAATTGTGGTTGCTATTTCAAAAAGGTATTTACATATATAGATCTATTTATCCTTTGGCTATTAGAAAAAGCCAGTAAAGAACATTCCCTGTACTTTGTATCAGAACAAATATGCATCTGACAATGTTTCTTTCAAACCTGTTTGGCAGGACTTATCTTGCTCACATATACAGTGCTTTGATTAAAACGCACAGGTTTTTAAAATTAGAATTACTCTGTACATAAAACTTGCAGCTAAATATGATAAAAACATCGCGTTGGTGCTGCTCTGAAAAATCTGGAGTTAAATTGGAAGTTTCTCCAACAGTCTTTTTAGCCGTGTATATTCGTTTTATTCTATTGACGATAGATGGCAGTAGATACACCAAGTTTACAGCTTGTTTGGGATTCACTTCTGTTTCGATTTTTAATTAAGATTGGGTCGTATTTTTTTTTTTATTATTTTAAAGAAATCTATGCCATATAAATAAGTTTGTCTTTGTTGATTTTGTAAAATTTTGTTTGTGATCAAAGAATGTCTTTCCTACTTGGCAAAAAATAAACATTTTTGACACAAAGAATTATCTGTACTAATCATTTGATTGTTTAAAGTTTAAATAATGGTTGTGTCATAAAAATTTCGGTAAGCATTTTTATTTTCTAATTGGAAGTCAAGAGTCACAATTTTAAACGGAGGGTTAGAATTTTTCTTTTATAATAATGATAATACTTATTCTCAGAAAATGCATAAAATTTATTTATTTAGGTGTATCACATTCAAACGTATCCTAAATCTGATTTTAATATGTAAATATTAGATCAATTTTTTATATTTTCAATTAGGTAAGCAATTTTGATAAAAAACGAATCAAATTGTTTCCTTTGTACAGTTTTTGAACTAGATTTTGCAGTATGTATTCTTTATCCTCTCGATAAAAAAAGTCTGGTTACGGATGGCCCTGCTCTACAGTTTCTTTAAAATCCTTCAGTGAGTTCGAAGATTCATAGGAATATTTTCATCTCATGCAGATATACTCGTATTTACGGCTACACGCATAAGCAAATTCTACGTAACGATGTGAAAATGACCTGAAAGTCGCCAGCATAAGATTTCCACATTTGCAACTACGCCAAATCCAACCCCGCCAACAAATCACGCCCGCGCATTCGAAATCCATTCCTTCTCATACATACCACCACACACGAGTGGAGGGGAATGCTAAATGGCGGGCCAAAGTAATGAAAAGGGCCCGCAAAGAGGAGGGCCATTCATTAGGATCCGCCGACAGGCCATTATAAATGACCCGGCGAGAAATAACTAATTAGCCACCTGTCAGCCCATGTGCGGCCTAAAACAATGTTTCTCTCCCCTCGCCGAGGAACTTGTTCCCTCCAATTTGCCGGAGAGCTTAGCCTTGTTAAGCGCTTTAATTGGAAACGTTTGCGCCCCCCCCCACCTCCTTTCCAAAAAAGAAGGGTGACGTCAGGAGTTATGGATCATGACGCCCCCCCCCCCAGAGTGTGACCGCTCGGGCGCTTCGGTGGAGCGGAGGTCGGTGATATTTTGTGTGGGGTTTAGCGTTTTCTGTCGTTGTGTGTCTAAACTTACATTGAATGAAATGCCTTGTAGGCCTAAAGGGTAGAATGTTTAAGTTTTTATAAGGTTATGGTACGTTAAAGGTGAACGTAACTAGGTTGAAATGAGTGATGAGAAAAACCTATTCTTTGGGATTTTGATTACACTATACTAGATTGCAACCTTACTTGACCTTACGACGTCACTAATAAACAAAGTAGTTCCCATCGTGGTGTCTGAATTTTGAGTGAAATAAAGAACGTCAATTTAAAAATATGATTATTTTGTTAAACCCATGTATATATACCTTGTGCTTTTCAATCACGATTTGCGTACCATAACTCCTCCTATCAACCCAACAGGCTTCGTGTTTACCGATTTCTCCTTCCGCATTTGTGACGTACTGGGTTCAAGAAACGTTGCAACCAAGTATAGTATCCAATAATAACAAGTTTGCCATTTTTTTTTCAACAAAATCGCCATTGTTCTCGAATAGGACTTCATCCTCAGAGGCTAATGAAACGGAGTAGGGCACCGCTTGATGGGTCAGTTTCTCCTCGGCAGAAATTTACTCGTTTATCTATCAAATTTAAAATTTGTATGCGTTTGTATGTGAGTTTTAGCGTAGAATAATATAGAGAGTAAGAGAATGCATACAAGGAACTGAGAGTATCAATTTGTAAAAATTGAAAAAGGAAGGATATTTTTACTAGTAAAAAAATTTAAATTGCGACATTCCTTTTAAAATTGATGAGGAAAGAATTTTGATTGAAACATCTAAGTTTTCAAGTGTTTTGTAAACAATCTGAACTGAAATTAACTTTAAATGTTCAAAAGGTAGACTTCTACCTCTTAAATAAATTCTGGCAATAATCATGAACACTAACATCTACAAATAGTACTATTTCTCCTTATAATTAATTTAATGGGGAATTTTTATTTTTTAGAAGTTACTAATTATTTTGAATTCAAATTTTCCCTTCTTAATTAATTATAGTAATTTAACTGCAATACATCAGCAGTTGTGTGTCCCTATAAATATTTCAATTAGAAACTTATTTTCCTTCAAATTCTAATCTGATCTACAATAATAAATTCATGGTAAATGAAAATCATGGCTGTAGCAAAAAACTGCCCTGAGTGCCGTTTTGTCTACTACGGTGTTATCCCTCCTCCTCAACCACCCCCTGTCAAGTTCGATCGAACCTTCATAAATGCGTGGTCCGCAAACAGGGTTAGGTCCCACTCCCCCGAACTTGAGTGTGGGAGCGTACTCACGCCTCACTTGAGGGTTTTTTTCCGACCCTCTTGGGATATCACGCAAACTGAGTGGGAGGGTATATTTTACTCAGTTTGCAAGTACTTATACAGGGTGTTTCAAAAGTCCGTTTCACGGCTTTTATTTGGAACCAACGTCTCCTAGGGTCCTAAAAGTAAGGTCTACCCCTAGGTAAGTGACCCTGGAGAATCCATTGAGAGGACTTACGGCGCCCCTAGCGGCAAAATGAAAAAGTTAAAAAAATTAATTAAAAAACTAAAGGAGATGGAGCAAACACCTCAGTGAGACTATTGTTACCACTGTTATAAGTAACTCACTGAAAAAAATGTCATGAAAATATCGTGAATATTCGCGGAGATATTAGCATGTGAAAATAGCACTTTTTCTGGCATCAAAAAAGAAAACCTTCAAAAATTTGCAAATTTTTTTGATGTTTTGATTATAATTTCACTTCATTTAACTAAAAAGGTACAAAACTACATAATAACTATGAAAAACTTGCAAATTTCCGAAATTTTCCAATTTTGAGGCCTGAAAAACGTCTATTTTCACATGCTAATATCTCCGCGAATATTCACGATATTTTCATGAAATTTTTTTCAGTGAGTTACTTATAACAGTGGCAACAATAGTCTCACTGAGAAGTTTGCTCTATCTCCTTCAGTTTTTTAATTAATTTTTTTAACTTTTTCATTTTGCCACTAGGGGCGCTGTAAGTCCTCTCAATGGATTCTCCAGGGTCACTTACCTAGGGGTAGACCTTACTTCTAGGACCCTAGGAGACGTTGGTTCCAAATAAAAGCCGTGAAACGGACTTTTGAAACACCCTGTATATGTTAGAAGTGAGTGATACCAGTCTTCTGAAAAGAAAAGTTAAGCTCTCCCATGCTTCAATGGTGCGAGACATTATGAGTCATTTATTTACATTTTTAATAAATCAGAATAAAGATTTAGGCTCATTTGTCTCGTTTACATCAATTTTCATCTTCTGTTTGTGTTTTCACTCTTCAATCTTATATGCTTTGAATTATTATTAATTACAATTTAACTTCATTTTAACGAGAAAAGAAATGGATATCTAGAAGAAAATATACCTTATTATTTCATTTAAATAATGGAGACATGATTATAACCTTTGTAAAGATTGCAAAATCTTTATAAATAGAAATATGTGAGTGGGTTGCGCTTAGTGTTGGTTACATATTAAATTTGAAATATTTGTTTCATATTGAAGTTTCACTAAAAAAGTATAATAAGTTTCTTAACATAAAAAATGATACTGAATGATAGTGAAATATATGTTACGGGTTACGGGCAATGTGATAAATCCGGGCATTAATAATAATGCCCGCGTATTTCGGACAAAGTGATAAATACTCATTGATAAATGTCATTGAAATTATCACATTGCCCGCCTCCACTTTGGGCCCGCCGCCTCCACTTCAGGATCTACAACATTTTTAAAACAAAGTAAATAAAACTTTTCCTCTTATTTTCAATTAAATAATAGGTGCTTGAGTTTTGAATTATTTCTTTAAACTTTAGAGTATTGTAAAAAGAATCTACTTACGTTAATACCATAGTTTTAGTATGGTATATTTTCAATTGAAAATTTTAAATTTTGAAAACAGATTACCTAAAGAGAAAAAATAATTATATAAGCTTCATTGAAATTTTAAATCTGCCTATACTGAAATACCGAAACGGTTTGGACTATCAAAAGTTTAAGAGTGTAGAATATTTCACATTGTTTACAAACAGATTTACTTCAACTGACTAAAACAACAATTTCGCAAAAATCAATTCATCAATTATCATCTAAAAAAGCAACAAAATAATTACTAAAAACAAGAAATTCAAAAATATGAAACTTGAATTTGTAGAAAATTTCACCTTTAATGTTATTTTTCCACCCACCCACACCCCCACCAGACTCTACTGAAGCACAACACATGCATCCCACTTTTCTCCTCAAATCTCAATCGCAATCTCACCAACCAAAGTTACCCTCAACCACCACAATAAAAAAAATCCTCCCCTGGAGTGTCATAAAACCCCCATCATTGCCACCACCCTTTGTCTCACACCCTCTCAGCCGTAGGTTCCCTAATGACTCCGCGGTCTGCAAACAAGGGACCGCCGGACACCCTCTCTGCCCAACAGTAGTGGCCCTCGAGGGCGTGCAAAAACCCTCGAGGGCCACTCAATGGCAAACTCGTGAGTGCAGTGGCAAAGAACCACCGTCGAAATTGGGAGATTTTATTCGCGGGAATGTGTGTGTTGAGTGGGAGGGAGTTCTGTGTGAAAGGATTGATTCCTTTTTATCTGGAGGGGAGTTTGGGCTGTTATTCACTAGTGTGTGTGTGTCAAAGGGTGGGTTTCTGAAAATTGTATAGGGAGTTGCAGTGGTGGCTAGGGTCAAAAGAGCCTTTGAGTCAAAATGCCGTTTTTAGTTATGCGTTCTTGGAGCTTATAATGCAGTTATTATGCAATAGTGGTGGTTGGTTTTGTTAAGGAATATTATTGAAGAAGAAACTTTAAAAATATGTTGAAAATCGTCGTACTTGTGTGTTATGTTAAGCAAGTTTTTTTTCTAGGAATATTTTAAATAATAAATTTTAAAAGGATGTTGAAATTTAAGACTCATTATGACCTATTTCAATTTTGGGATATGTATCAATATTTATTCGAAATTTGGTGTGGGATGGCTTGATTAAACAGTTCTATGAAAAAGCAATGTATTAATACATAATCTGAAATATTTTTGTTTACATTATAAAATTGGTTTTTGTGATGAAATTTTTTTACGCTCTGAAAATTATTATAGAACTAAACCACATTTAAAATTTTTATTTTTCTCTTTATTTTCCAATTGGAAAATTGAACCCCCCTTTTTTTACAAACCCATGTAAAACTGGTGATTCAGAAGTATTTAAAGTTAAATCTTTTAGATTTTTTTAAAGGAAACATTTAATTATTTTTGAAAAAAGTGAGGGATTTATTTTTATTTTTAAAAGTTAGCAAAGTAAATCCCTTTTTACCACTCAAAATAATTCCATGAATTTAAGTTTTTCTCATCCTCAGATGCACTTAAAAGAACCACTGAAACAATAAACAATCTAAGAAGATAAGTCACACGATCACCGTAAAGTTGTTTTCCTAGCATTAAATGTACTCTAAAGGTAAAAGTAGTTTTACAGAACCTGATATTTTTGTTTTCCTTATAATGTCATTGGTAAGTTGCATTGGTATTGGTGCAAAATGTCATTGGTATTTTCAAGTCTTTTCTTCTAAAAAATTGAACTAGGCTCACATTTTTGCTGTATTTTTTTATCCTTTCAAATGTACAACTCAAAATCTTTAAAAAATTAAGATTTTGTTTTTCTTAAACAGATAACATATGCTCCTATTTAATCTTTAGCCAAGAGAATTTGACATTCTTCAACTACACATCTTTTATCCCTCCTGCTTTCATAAATTTAGATTTAACTAATACTATTTTTATTTATTTTTTAATATATCTTCCAATAAATAATACTTTATTGAGAAGTAGAAAGTTTTAATTTGAATAAAATTGATATCTTTATAAAGTTTTTGTACTTGCGCACCGTGAAAAAATCTATAAATTTTATATTATATATCATATGATAGCGATAACTCGATTTATTTTAGCCGTTTTTTTTTTGTTTGTTTGTTTCGTTGCAAACAGATTCAATTCATTCTCTGTTTTCCGTAATGTATAAGTACTTCCTTCATAAGATAATTCCATCGCATTGACGAAGTTAATAAAAACATTTCTTTGCACTAAAACTGTCGACTTACAACTTAATTAATTTTTAACGAATATTTACTGTCAGTATTTCTTATAAAAATAACTGTTCACATAAATAGTTCATTAGGTCTCACAGATAGGTACAAAACTTTTAGGATATTCATGCCAAACATCCAAATTCAGAATATTTTTTCATTAGTGCCATCGAGATACGTTTCCTTCTTAATAAAAAGACAAAGTGAAGTTCAGTCCCTTCGATCTGATCTCAATATATATCTCCCTGCATTTTCAGAACTCCTTTACTTGTCGGATTTGAGTGCCTCAGGCCCTTTTAACAACAGGCGTCGGCCCTAACTTCGTCAAATAAGGCCCTAGCTATCGACGTTTTTAACAAAGTTCCGTCCAAAACATTCTTTTTTTTCCTGCTGCCGTCCTTCTCTCATAAAAGAAAAGGGGTGAGTTCCTTTTATTGGCTTAGGGGTGGCTCGGAATTTCGAACTGGTGAAGAAGTCCTGGATTGATTTCTGTTCATCTGCTCTAATTGTAGGGGGTGTTTGGAACGAGGATGTGGGTCGGATCTTTTGTTCTGACGGGATTATATGAATCGAACTTCATCCAATTTCGCTGGAGTTTCTTTCGGAGGGATGTAAATGTACTGTTTCGTAATGCCAAATCCTGGATACACTGGATTTTTTTCAGATACACTCCAAATTTGGGCCTTGTTTCAATCGAAGGTTCGTAAAATATTCGTCTATCCTACACATCAGATGTGTCTGGATAGTTGAATATTTATAAGTTTTGGGTGCGAACTTTCTCCCTTGAAATTTTACAGAATGCTTTTGATTCGAAAATATTTAAATAACTTGCTCTGTTTCAAAACAGATAGGTAAAATTTTTCAGGTATTGACTTTATTTTCAATAAAATCATGATGCAATAGTTTTTAATAATTAGACTGACTGGGCGATGAATTTCTTACGGTCGAAATTTCTTTAATAATTGTGAAATGGAGATTTTACTTCTGTTACGGATGTGTTGAAGATGCTTTTTTTAATCAAAAATATTTTTGTGCAAATTTTACTTTTTTAAATGTAGATTTACAAAAGCTCAAGCAATAGTAGCTGATGATTTTCCAACGTCTAACTCATTACTCCTTCACGGTGTTTAAATATGACAGTTTTTATCCTATATCCTTGGTTTTAAAGTGGCTTTGAAAATTATATTTTAGTGCAGTTATTAGTTAGTTAGTTTTAACACACTTCTAGCTAAAACGCTTAAATTAGTTTTTGTATTGGAAATAATAGAGGGATGGTTTCTTGTTAACACCTTAAATATAAACCGAGTTTCTCTTTGAACTGAAGGGCAGACGCTCCACACAAAAATAAACGCATTATAAACATATTTACAGGCGCAGATCCAAGGGGTGCACTTCTGGACAGTGCCCGCCCTTGGTCCCAAAAAAAGTACTCAAAATGAGTTAAAACCCTACTTTTACAGGTAAAATTTCAAAATTTTTCAGGAGGAGGACCCCCATACCACCCAGCGGTACCAAAAGGGGATCTTGAGTGACATTAATTCCCCCAACATTTTGACATTTTTTTCTCAAAAGGTAAAGGTGATGGTCTGGAAAAGTGTCCCCCCCCTTGGAGATGTCCTGGATCCTCGCCTGCATATTTAAGAACACTTTTTTTTGTCCTAAATTAACAAAACATTAGTTGTGCTGTTAGGCACACCACCTTATTGTATTTTGAAAATGTTCTAAAAATATGTTTGAAGTGTTTAAAACGGTGTTCTATCCAGAAATGTGCCCAAAAAAGAGTGCTGTAAAGCATTTTCTGTCTGTAATTTTAAGCAACATTTTCACAGAACAACTTTTTCTCACACAACACAATCGAGACATAACCCCAACACAATCAAAACACTTCCGATTAGAAGTGTCCATTACTACTGTGTTTTCCTAGGGTTACGAAAGTGTTTCGCGCATTTGCAGTATATCTACAAGGTCTTCTCCTTGGATGACGATCCCTCGAACTTCAATCACAATAAACACACCCTACAAACAATTGACTCGTCACTTTCACTAAATAAATTCAAACTAATTTCTGCGCGGTCCCCTTCTCCGGGAATGTGTCCCGATGCTGTCCTCCCCAGCGTCGGCTGCGGGCGAATGTAGCTGAGTGTGACAAATGAGATTTTGGGGAAAACTGTTATTAGGAGCATCTGATAAGGAACTTTGCTCGTTTGCTCGGGAAATGGAAAAGATGCCCTCCCAGATGAACCGAGGGATAAAACCAATTTCCACCGCTTTGTTCCCTGGGATGAAAAAGGTCGCAATGAGGCTAAATGGGAAGGCCTATTGATTTAGTAGATCGCGGGCTCGTTTGTTATTGGCGAGACGGGAAAGACAAGTGCGGTGGTATTGTTCTGGTTAATCGATGGGGAATAATAGTTAGGAGAAGGTAGAAGTGAATAAAAGTTTTTGTTTTCTTGTATTAGTAGAGCATTTTCAATCACATGACTCTGACCTAACAACGGCCTTAGCAACAGAAGCGTTACAGTTCTTTTGCCCTACAGAAGGTTAGCAGTTACAGAAAATAACTGGTCGTGCAATTCCTCTATTGGAGCATTTGCAATCACGTGACCCCATACCTAACAACCGCCATAACAACAGATACCTCGTCACTTAGCAACCGCCTTAGCAACATTTAAAAGCCCTGCAAAATGTTAATAGTTAAAAGAAAATAATTATTAGTCGTGATGTCACCTGAAAACACTCTGTTCTGAAATCAAAACCATGGAAAACCTGTGGTATTCATTCACGGTATAAATACTTAAGGTATCCCCTTATTTGCAATATGAGTGCTAGGAAAATGATACTGAAAATGTGAGAAATATAAAACGGGCATTAAAATTTCTATGATTTTACTAGACTAACCGACCCCCGTTTAACCGAATATTTGCTTTATTCGGCTGTAATTAACTTTATTAGAAATTCAAATGTGTCAAAATATATAGAAAGTAGTTGTCCAATTTTGACTTTCAGCAAAAAAAGAATATTTAATCATTCGTCCTTATGGCATTTCAAACAATTTAATATAAAACATTTGCATCTTTATTTTAACCATAATTTTAGCTTACCAGATTATGCCCGATTCCTGTTTCTTTTTAGTCAAGTCGTAGTATTTCCAAAAGGGTAAGTGTAAAGATAAGCAATCAAGTTATGAATAAGTTTTGAAAAGTATGCAAAAATCCCATTAAAATGCGTTTACATAACTCAAAAGATTTAACTTGGATGGAAAAATAAACTTATTCTTTAAGAGGGGGTGTATTATAAATCAGTTGGTTGGTCAAGGCGAGAAATTGTACATTGTTTTGAAATTGTATCACCGTAATCGCTTTTTCACTCTATGGAGGTGTGAAAATAATGGTGAGTAATTTACAAATCTTTTATGTTGACCCAAATCACGAAGTAGTTTTTGACCATGCAACACCATTTCTCTGCAAAAACAAGTCTCGTTTTTTTTTTTATTTTACTAGATTAAGATCTAAAGGATTTCGAAACCTTTCCTCAATGAAATTTAGTTTAATTCCATCTTAATTTATATTTAAAAAAGTTATTTTGTTTGAAAATAGAATTAAGGCAAATCAATATTCACCAATATTTTTATTTGAAATTATTAAAGAGGGGAGAAAATGTGGAAAATATTTAAATAATTAATAAACATTTTATTGGTACATATTTTGTTTATTTATTGATTTGGAAATTTTCTGCTGAAAAAATATAAGTGTGGAGCGTAAAAAAAAAAATGGCTTTATAATGAATGAGCTACAGCTCTAAACTTTTCGAATCTCCTTTAAATATCCTTTAAAATTAGTGAGGTAGTGAAGTAATATTTTTTTGAAAATAAAAAGGGAATAAATCAATATTTCTATCAAATATTTATAACAAATACATTTCGAATCCAAACCCATCGATACACACACAGAAACACACAAAAGCAAACAAATCCCATATCTCACCCAACAGATCAGCACAAGCAACCTTTCCGGAGAAAAAACCTCTCCGCTCGTCCAGTGAGAATACCGCGTGACGTCACTGGGGGCGGGGTCACGGGGAAGGAGGCTAAAAGGCAGCGTTTTTGCGGGGCGCTAACCTTTGCTCTCCGGAGAGCCGCTCCATTGCCGTGGCCAATGGAGTGGGATGACTCTGGAGGGAGGTTGGTCCAATGGCGCTCTTTTGTTTTCCTTCGGTGTCTTGTAATTAAATGGAGAAGGGGATCGAGGACAAAGTGAGAAATCATCGATTGTTGGGAATGGTGGGTTCGATTGGAGGTGTATGGTGATTGATAAAAAATAACGTTGACACATTTGAGGATATATTGAAGGTTTTGAGATTGGCTGTGAAGTTTCTCTTTGTTATTTTACGAAAGAGGAGTAGATGAAGAAAAATGTTCACAAGAGAGGAGGAGTTTAATAGAGAAAAACATGTTTTTGTGTTTGGGAGAGAGTTATAGAGAGTTGGTTATAGAGAGCAACCCAATGTCTCACAATTTAGTGGAAAAAAATGTCTTTCTGTGTGTGTTCCATACACAGATTCTTAATCGTATTTTCAGATTTGTATGATGTAAAAATAAATGGAATAGGTTCGCAATATTGATTAAAATTTCATCTAAATTGTATCAGTTATCAGATTATTCGTATTATTATCTATTATTCTTCTCATACATTCTTAAAAAGGTATAAAGTACTTAAAAAACAAAGTAAAAAGGTATATTCTTAAAGGAATTAATATTTTAATACTCGTAATAGTCTTTTTTAAACGGATTTTGCAATAAAAATATTTAGAAAGCAATATAGATGGACAATCGAGTCAATCGAATTGAGTCGAATTTTCTTTGACCACATCTCAACACTATCCTATCGAATAAACCATTCTATTTCTCAGCCTTTATCTGGAAACGAATTCTTTTATATAATTGAAATTAATTTTCCTTAAACTAAGGAAATTGTTTTTTTTTTTACAAAACACATTAAAGAAAAACCTATATTAAAAAACGTAGATAACCTAAATATATATTTAACTAGAGAACGCAATTCAAATGCTTTAAAGCCTCTAACACATTTTAATAGCAACAACCCATATGGTCAAATATTCCAAACTAAAGTCCAAGATCTTGGAACATCTCTCCCATCCTCCAAAGACCCCTGAGCAGCCACTCACCGCCCCCTCTACCTGTCGCAAAGGTAAGAGAGAGCGCAGGGCACAAAATCATATTAAATAGCGGACGAAGTGCTTTTCCTGGTTCCCCCATTTGCCGCCTAATAGCAGCGGCGCTAAAAGCCCAGCGATTTATGTGGGCCAACCGCCCGGAATGGCGCATTTTTATAGAGCCCTTATTCCTGCCTTAACAAGATTAGGTGCGGCTTTACCTGCAACAAGCGACGGCTTTGTTTGGATGCCCCTTTTTGTTGGTCTGTTCGATTTTTTGGATTGGGGATTTAGATTTATTGTTATCTATGTAGAAAAAAATATTGTGTGGGGTGATGTTAAGGTTACCTGTTCGTGATGGAGGTTCTCGTGTAGTTTGTCAAAACCGCAAATAATATAGACCTTTGCCAGACAGCACAAACGTTCAAGATTCGTCCAATTTTTGTCATGTATGGCCAAATTTAGTTTGCTTCCAGTTGCAGTTACGTAAACTTGACATATTTGGTATGAGCTGTGCTACTAGGGATAATGTAATTTCCTAGTAATGGAGTTTTGGAACTCAGTTATTTTCTCTTATTTTCTATTTCTTTTTTCATTCTCAATTATATCTTTCTACTTTTCCTAAAAATTCATTGTCTCTCCCAAAACAGTATGATAGTCGTATTATTGAAAATTCCAATTTACTGTTTACTCATTATAGTCAACAAATCCTTAAAAATACCTTATTTCTTATGTTTTCATATTTTACACGTATATTTCCACCAGTTTTCTTTTTCTTATAATCTAGGTATTAACCTCTCTTTTGAAAGTAATCACTATTCCTTACCTTTCTTTCTCCACACCCACTGAAAACGGTAGTAAAATAGCTATCACACAAAACCGTTGGGCATTGATGGTAAATTTTATGCGTAGACTGGATATCAATTAGTAAACACTTTTCATAAAAATAAGTAGAAAATGATAGATTAAAAAATAATATTTAATACAACTTTTTAAATGCCGTTAGTTTTTAACTAACAAATTATAAAGTAACATTAGAATTTTAGATGAAAAATGAAAAGGACAAAGAGACAGAATTGATAACGCAATAACTAATACAGTTACTGTTTTTTCATTGTATTTTGTTAGATATATTTAATAACAAAATCAAAATTATTAAAATTACGAAAGAGAAGTAAAGAAGACAGAAATTAGTTAGGAAACATACATGTTACGGGCAATGTGATAAATTCAATGGAATTTATCAATGAAATTTATCACTTTGCTTGCCTCCACTTCGGGCATTACTAATAATGCCCGATTAATCACTTTGCCCGTACCATATACAATTAAATCACTTTCTTGTTAAAATCATTTTATTTTTTAACAACACACATCAAAATCATAACTTATTATAATTGGAATGAAGGTTATAAAAAGAGAATGAATAATGCAATAATTTATACTTTTCGTCTTCTTGTTTATTGCATTTTGTAACATTTTACACCATAAAAAATACCACACATTACCACCAAATCTTTAGATCATAACAACCCAATCCTTACCCATCTCCACCAACCTTTATCAAACGACTTAATACCCCACCAGAAATACGTCATATACATCATAAAAACGAACCATACACGAGCAATCTTATCGTACCCTCCCGATAAAAAGGGTGGCTTCAATGCCGGGGCGCAAGACCCCTTTCGAACCCACCCCGAAAGAGGGGCTATCACATAACGCCCGCCCATTGCAAAGGCATGTCATTTCCCCCGCAATTCGACGCAGCGGCTAATTGTCCCTTTGTGTCATCAGATGTCATAATGACGAACGAAAGGGAAGGCCTCGGATGTCGAGGAGTCATAGCCTTTGATTGGGGTGGTCGCGGTGCAAACTTCGGGGGCCGTTATTATTATGCTCTGGCTTTTGGGGGGAGGGCACGTGGCAGTGAAGGGTGCCCCACTAATGTGTTCGGTGGTTTCGGTTTTGTCTACCTGATAGCCGTAGGTGGGGGCAGTTTGGGGTTTGAGTGAATGAAGTAGACAAAATGGAATGGGGGAGGGGAATTTATAAATCTGTGTGGGGAGATAAATTTGCTAATGGATGTGGGAGAGGTTTTGAGTGTTGTTTTTAATGTGGTTATTTCTTTTTATTATTTGTGTTGTTTTGTATTGTCTTTTTGTTTTATCATTGTTTTTCTTTTCTTTATCAAAAATAGAATTCTTCGCCAAAAATGTATCGAATTTGAGTATTAGGAGTCTATTGTTCAATTTTATTTAAAGTCCTCTTGCATCTGTGCTTTAGTAAGTACTAATTCGGACTATTAACCAAGAAATGGCTGAATTTCAAAACCATTTTATATTTTTTCTAAGTGCTTAGTAGATAGGAAAGAACAAATAAAATAAAATATGTGTTTTCCCAACATAAAATTTCGATTCCCTTTTGTAATACTAATTTTATTCTTAATTCTAACCCAATTTATTGATATCTGTCTTTGAAGTTATTAAATTCGTACATTTAATCTAGTGATGAAGAAACTCATCCTCTTGCTGTATCATTTATTTCAAGAACCAGTGACCGCGAATTTTTCTCTTTGTTTTGTGGGAAAAGAAGAAACATTGTGGTTTCTCCGTGTTAGATTCTATAAATACAAAATTCAAAAATTCTAACAAGTTCCTACTTACTCTAAAAGCATGATACTTCAATTTTATAGAATCCTCCATCACCAATAAACCGTTTTTGAAAAAAAAAATACCAGTTTCTTAAAAAAAAATAGTTTAATTTATGAAAAACAGTTGCGTACACAAATTGATGCACAATTTTAATTCAACAAAATGTTGTTGGAAATATTAACTATTTTGATGAATAAACATTTGTTATATAGTCAATGGAATAACGTAAACATAATACATCACTGATTTGTGTGGCAAATTTATTTTTCCATTTAATTTCCTTACTAAATGCAATACATCTTAAAAATATCTCACCTAATATCGAAAGAAAACTTGAGACTTAAATGCATCGAAATTCATGCATGTTTTAAGGAATTGGAATGCATGACGCTATAAATCCGAAATTTATTTCACGAGCAATTTTACTCCCAAGATTAAATTCTTATCAACCCACCACAGCTCAACTATTAATTTCCCAGCCCCATTCTCTGTTGCGCCATTGAAATGAAAAGATCCCAACATCCGCCGCCGCCTCCGAGTTAATTCAGGGTAGAGATCCCTCACCCCTCACTGAAGGGGGCTGACCCCTCGAAGAAGGCAAACCTCGCGGGTAAATGAATCCCCGGAATCCCACCAATTACACCGCGGGAGAAAAGTTCGAAATTAAAAACCCCCAAAGAGAGGGAAAAATCAAACATAAAATAAAACGGACCGCACCACAGAATAAAAGAAGCCATCCAGCCTATATATTCAAATTCCCTCGCAGTCCGGCTGGATGAGAGAAGAGTTCTTTAAAAAGCACTTCACCACGCGGGCACACATACTACCCCCCTTCCTTCTTTCATCATCCATGGCTGGAGGATCTTTTGTTCGTGCAAAGAAGTGCGTCAAATGAAAAATTCTTCAAGAACACACATATAGGCACGGCGCAGGAAGCTATTAAACCGCGACGACTTTTGTCAAGTTGGCTGTTCGACTCATTAAACTTGGAAAAGTAATTTATGAGAAATCGCTGATAAAAGAGGGACTGGATTTCAATAGCCTCTGAATGACGTCCCTCCGCAGCAGCACTTGTAAGGTTGTTGGAGGGTGCGAATTCCGCGCAGGGTTTGATTATTATTTATTATTATCATGGTCGTGTTCTGGGGTTTGTTTTTTTCTCCTCCTGCTCTTTGTGCGGCTCGCTTCATTACTGCTCACTTGGCCCTGTCAATTATCCTCTTTTTAGAGAGGGGGCGCTGTTTGACTTTGTCGGGGACTTTGTTTTGGTGTCATCGTCAGGTGGTGGGTTGAGAGGGGATATGCGGAATGTCGGGGTTTAATGAGTGTCTGATGATGGGGACCTTTTCGAAGGAGGAGGTCTGTATTTGTGTTATGCAAGTGATTTTTGAAGGGTTTGGGTTCCATTTCATTTTTTAAATGATGTCCCAATTCTGGGAGTTCATTAAGTTTTGTTGAAACAAGAGAGACTCATGCTTTAGAGAAAAGATGAAATGACTATACCGTATCTAGTAAATAAAAGCCATTAAACTGTGCAATATATTTTGAATAGTACTTAATTATTCAACCTTATGTAATAAAATTTATGTTTTATTTCATTCTGAGAGGGAAGGTTCCATACACCATACGAACAATTATGGTGGAAGTTGTGTAAGGTTGAAACAATCACTCACAAGACAACTGCTTTTTAAATTGTCATTCTTGCCTTTGCCATTTTTCAATTGCCTTTTATTTTAAAATTTCATGGTAAATTTTGACTTGGAATGTTTAGTTTATATTTTCAAAACACTTTTATAAGTGAAACCTGTGTTGAATATTATTTTAGGCCCTTTTTTTTAAATTTAAAATCATGCAATTTTTTACTATATTTATCTTTTTTTTATAGTCTAAATAATATTTTATCTATTTTTTTTTCTTTAGGGTTTAACAACTTGTAAGAAAATTAAGGGAAACACTGCAAAATGTTAACATAAAAGTTAGGCTTTTGAAATATTTGCTTGAAAAATACCAAAAATAGTTAGACAGAAATGGATTTATGTCATAAAGATTGCCATTAAGCAGTTAATTTATTTTTATAAAATTTTAAACATTATATTTGAGGCTAATTTCACTTCATTCTAATAAGTATACAAGTGTAAATATATGTGAAAAACTACTCAAGAATGCAGAAATATTTCTATTCTTACAAATCACACAGACTTTAAATGTATTCAATTTCTTAGATGACACATAAAATTTTTATTGAAAAATTTTTACATTTTTAAATGAAGGGATATATTAATATTTTTTTTCTTCTGTAATATTTCAGAATTTTGAATATAAAAGTTTTTATTAATTATCTACGTAAAGAATTTTAATACACTTATACTTAAACATTTTGTTTTCGTTTCCATAAACCTAACAACCTATACGTAGAATACTTTTGGGACATGCTTTCAGTTTTAAGAGTAAAATAATGTTTCATTTTTAGATGTCCCCTAAAACACAAAAATAATGATAGTAATAGTAATAAAATGCTCGAACAACACCATCCTCATTTTTTTTCCACTTTTTAAACCCACAACTAGTTCTTTGTCACTACATGCTCCCTTCATCAATACAAACCTGACAATACCGAGGGCATATTCTAACCAAGAAGGGGTCCTCTGAGTAATGAAAAACCACCTCGTTCTCCCATCTCGCAGTTACCCTTCACATCCAGGATATGACAAGGTCCAATGATTCTCATGTTCCATTAAAAATCTCCGCCAAATTGCGCCAAGAGGTCATTTATCACGCCAATCCCAGAACATCTCTTCGAATGTATTTAAAACGAGCCATTTCATCAGTTACCAGTGGGAGGGGGAGTTCTAAAAAGGGGAGGGGGAAACGGGGGAGCCCCGTTTTAATTTTGGTTGGGCATGCGAGAGGCAGAGTGGTGTAAGTTCTCTCGGCTTGCTTGCTTGCTTTTATGGAAATGTTAATTAAAATGCACGTGGTTAATTCCAGTGAGTGTGAGAGAGAAGGCAAGGCTAAGAAAATGTATGGATTGCGGTATTTATGAGATGTATTTTTGGGGGTAAGTGGATTTTCTAGGGAAGAGGGGAAGGGATTTGGTGTTTTGAAAACGTGTTATTAAAGTATGCTGTTTAAATGCTTTATGTGCAATTATTTTGGGAGACTTAAATACGGATGTGGAAGTAGGAGAGTAGATTGAGTGTAATTTTGAATTCTTTGTTTGGGAAATAGATTAAATTCCAAGAACGTTACTCCCTTATTTTATTGTAGTTATTTTCGTATAACCTACCTATTATCGTATGATTACGTACTACCAACATAGAGGTAGGAGTATGTGGGGGAACATCATCTGAAATCACTGAAGACAAAGAAAGCCTAACTGTGCTAATGACTGACGGCCATTTTGAGAAATGCTTATTAGATTTATCCAACTTAAAAACTTTTCTCTTAAACTAGAACTAGTGACTAACTTCATGTACCATGAAACTTTTGCACGTTTATTTCGCACTCCTCAGAAGACCTCTAACCTCTGAATAAAACATAAATAAGTAAGATGGATTGCAGGGCAATATTTTGGTGCAAATATTTTGTTTGAAAACATTGTTTAGTAATTTATATTTTAATTTAAAATAAAAAGTTTCATGGAGTATCACCGGTAAAAGTTTTTAAAAATAATAACATTAAAAATAATAATTAAAATATTTGTTAATTATACATTGCATAATTCAAGATGGTTGCAAAACTTCTCTCCATGCGTATCTATACATTCCATATTTTTTAACAGAAGGGAACACTTATTTAATTCTTGAGTATTGTATTTTTATAGTTCATTAAACTTTTTAAAAAGTAAATGATAAACTAATAAAAGTTTTTAAAGAATATAATTTTCTGTACAAAACATTTAGGTATAAAATATTTAAAAATGTTATTATTTTTTATGAATATTTTTATACTTAACTTTTTTAACTGATGCTAATAAATTTAAGTTTATCAAGTCATATAATTCTTGAGTATTGGATTTTTATAGTTTAATAAAATGTTTTAAACGTATGTGATCAATTAAAATAAGTAAAAAAAATATATATAATTTTCAGTACAAAACATTATAAAATAGTATTATTATTTCTGAATGATTATTTTTATACATAACTTTTCTTAACTGATGCTACTAAATTTAAGTTTATTACCTTCATCAAAGTTATTACAAATAATTGAGTTTAAATTCCAAAGAATCGCAAAGGCTAAATTTTTTATCTATTTTCTTAAATATAGTTTTAATTTTTTCATGCGAAAAAGTTGAATAATTTTTATTGAACTTAAAATAAAGCTCTTTCACTTAAATAAAAACAACTATCTGTGCTTTATATTTAACTTTTAAATTTGATAATTGTAATGCTGATGCTTGTTTTTTTTATTTAAATGGTCCACATTAATGCACAATGTATGTTTATTATTTTTATGAGAACTTCAGATACTTTTCATTCTTTAAATGCTTCTCTTAATGCTTTCTTTAAAGTTATATAAAATTGCTTATTGCTATATCAATCACTTTCAAACACAATAAAGCTTTCTATTCATTTATTTTTGTACAACATTGAGTCCTGAAGTTTTTATAAAACGCATGGGAATTTTATAAATAGGAAGCAACATACACATACAACATATTTCTTTAGTTTTATTCCCAAATATTATTACTACAAATAGTTTACATCACATTTCTGCTAAAAACCTATTGCTTTTGAACAAGAAGAATAAATATAATTAGATTGTAGGCGCACTTGAAAACTTTACTACGTATCAAAAAGCTGTACCCAAAATACATATATACAAAAATATATAACCCGTATACAATCATCAAAACATTTTAGAAAAGTTTGTAAAATTGGTTATTTGAATTTTATATCAGTAGTATTGATTTTATTTAAATATAAGAGCAGTAAATTCTCCAGCTTCCCTATAGAGCATTTTCAATCACGTGTCTCCGATCACGTGATCAAGCTGGCTTGGAGGACAGACAACTTTTCTTTAACATTAGGCTCCCATAGAGAATATGCGCTGCATTTAGTTTTTATAAAAAAAGTTCATTTAAAAAGATTCTTTAGGCTCGGTTAAAGACCGAAACGAAAGAATTATAGTTATTGAAGGTAAGTGCATATGTTTTTGTGTTTTAGTGGTAAGCTAAATTTAGAAAAAGACTTATTACGAGGTGACATGTTTTTGTTTACATTTGTTAGAACAATATTCGAGTCCGATACATCTGTAAAATACTTATAATATGCTACTGAAACTAAATATTGAATAATAAGTAATTAAGAATTTTAAAATATGTTAGTAGCATTGCGAATGGTACTTGCAATTAGAACACTGGCAGAAATGGTTTCAGCAATTAGAACACTGCTAAATATAAAATGTAGTATTATTGAATGACTTATAATATGCAGAGATGCCATTTTAGAGTAAATAAAGGTTACTTTAAAGTAAACTTTGGAGAAAAACATAAAACATCCTTATTTTGCAAAATTCACATCAAAAGTAAACAAATAAACGATGTGCATCCTATAGTTTTCCATCATACTGTCTGTCATCCAAGCCTCTGACGTCACAAGCCTGTGACGTCATGTGCGAATGCTCTATAGAGCATTCGCACATGACGTCACTTGGACGAATAAACAACGTTGCTAAGGCTGTTGTTAGGGGCGGGAAATAGAAGCATCCAATAGCAGCATTCGCACATGACATCACTTGGACGAATAAACAACGTTGCTAAGGCCGTTGTTAGGTAAAGTCATGTGATTGAAAATGCTCTATTGCATTCTTAAATTTAAATCGATATAAAGTTTTAAATATCTATAATGAAATCATCTGTATTGAAAATGTGTAATTTTTAAAATGGATGGTAGTGAATTTTAAATGTATATCAAAAAGCTGTACCCAAAATATATAACCCGTATAAAATTATCAAAACTTTTAAAGAAAGTTTGTAAAATTGGTTATTTGAATTTTAATCAGTATTTATTTCATTTAAAAATAAGAGCACTAATTTTCCAGCTACCCATTGCATTCTTAAATTTTAATCGATATAAATTTAAATCTAGTTTGTAAAATTGGTTATTTGAATTTTATATCAGTAGTATTGATTTTATTTAAATATACGAGTAAGAGCCCTAAATTCTCCAGCTACCTATTTCATTCTTAAATTAATTAAATTGTTATAAAATTTTGTATATCTATAATGATACCACATGTAATGAAATATAACTTTTAAAATGAATGGTTGCCTAAATCCATATTTTATTGAGTTTTTCCATAAACGTGAAACATCTACGAAACAGTCCAAGTCGAATGACCCCAGCCGACATACGCCACTCTCCCCCTCTCCCCGCACCCTCCGAAGGGCTGTTTAATTTACGGTAGGCTCTGCCAGAGAGGCCACCATCATCAATTAAATTTTCCCCTTTTCCGATCTTTCGTAATTAGAAGGAGTGTTTAAGTAATGTTCCGCAGACACGTGAGGCAGCAGATACCGGAGAAGGTCGAAAAATCTAAAATCTATATAAAAGGAATGTTAATGGCCGCGTGTGCAGGAATAGCTTTTGTTCCCTCCTAGAATTACATTAGGCAGGGAAGCGGGAGATAGTTGAGAGGTGGTTCAATCATCGGCCGCCAAATACTTACTAATAGCTTTTCTCAGACATAATTTCTTGGGACGGATTACGTCATTGTTGCCTTTTGGAGGAGGAGCTCTATTAATATTCCGAATCAGGGTTGGTTGGAGGATTGTTTAATTGTTTTTTTGGATAATGTGAGTGTGACGTTATGTGTTGGAATAAGAGTGGGCAATAGAGCATTTTCAATCACATGACTTGGACCTAACAACGGCCTTAGCAACAGAAATGTTACAGTTTTTTGCCCTACAGAGGTTAACAGTTACAGAAAATGACTGGCTGTGGAATTCTTCTACTGGAGCATTTGCAATCACGTGACCCCATACTTTAAAACCGCCTTAACAACAGATAAACAACGGCCTTAGCAACAGTTAAAAGCCCTACAGAAGATACACAGTTAAAAGAAAATAACCGGTTGTGACGTCACCTGAAAACACTCTATAAGGGTAAAATATTTTTTTTTTGTTAAAAATATAGTGTTTGTAGATTCAATTAATAAAAATATTAATAAAATATTAGGATGTTGATGAAAGTGAAATGGCTCCAATGGTTAAACAATTTGAATTCTAAGTAAACAGTTAAAATTGGTTTTTTAAGATTTTTGTTTGTAGAAACACCTAAAGTTTATTAGAAAAATCTTAAATGAGTGTGTGGTTATCAAATTTTCTTTTAGAAGGGGAAAAGTAATTTTGATAGTTTAAGAATCTTTGAAAAATAAATGAATCAGGAAAATAAACTCAATTAATGTTATTTTATTAAAAATATTACATCAGATAAAACAAAATGAAATAAAAATGTATAATAGAATAAAATAAAAATAGAACAATAACATAAAACACTAATTTATGGACACTCAACAAATATAGAAGAAAACAGAGAACTATCGTTTATTGGTTAAAAGTAAATACATATTAGCTATCAAAGAAATTTAACATTGTTGGGGATCCACCAAAAGTTTGTTAAAATAAATTTTCAGAACTATTTACAATTTTATCTATCTTGTCGTACAGTTAACAGTCTAGAACACTACGGCTTCCCATCCACTTATATGTATATTTCCCATACATAAATTTTTCAGCCCAACCTAATTTTTTTTCAAAACAAGAAACGCTGCTCCCATCAGTATTTTTTCCAGATATTATGAACGGAGCAGAGCAGGAAAGCCACCCAAAGCTCCATAAATCACTAAACAATATTCCAACCCCCATAAGAAAAAAAAAGCTGTATTCTCAACCATATCAACTCCAAACGACAACCCCGTTTCCGGTGTCACACCGACACCACTCGCATTTTCGTGTTCTCCTCCAAAAAGGTATAATGACAAAAGAACAAAAAGGAACGTTCTTATCCACCCCCCGAGGGTCTGGAACAACCATCAGAGGCGAGACCCCCTCATAATTCTCCCTGACAGCCCCTATTACACCCCCTAGTGGTTTGTTAGTTGAAACCGCAGGGTTTTGGAATATGAGATTGAACCTGCTGCCATCGACAGCAGGGGTAAAGACCCCCAAATGTGCCCCCGGGTTGCAAGTTCCCCACCCACCCGACTGAGATTTTTATTTTTATTTTTTTCACATTTTATTTTTTAAAATATAAATTTTTCTTTTAGTTGTTTTCTTTGTGTGCCTCGAGGCGCAAAGGAAAAACCAACTGTACAGGTGGAGCGTGGTTTTAAGGCACATATTTGTCTAATAGAGAGAACTGCTTTTTTTTTGTAGGTTCTGTTGAAGTGTAGGGTAAATTGAGCTCTCAGGCATAATATGTCGGGTTGGTTGACTGGATGAATGATGTATAGCCTCTATTAGCTGTTTTAGGAAACGTCCACAGATTCTCAATATGCTCGAAATATAACCTAACCCCTAACCATATATTCAAAATTACAAAAGGGATGCATGGACAAATCATATTAAATTTTCCTCGTTATTTTAAAACTCATATTAATACTTACCCGACACTTAAATTTAACAAAGAAAACATTAAAGTGCAGATTACTATTAAATATTATTATAGATGTCATGAGATCATTCAGGCTGTAAGACACACATGCGAATCTCTATTTACCTATTTCTTTTTATTTTTTCCCTCATCAGATCAACTACAACTACAGTATCGTTCATCATATAAAAACTTATAGAGTGTTTTCAGGTGACGTCACAGCCGGTTGTTTTCTTTTAACTGTGTACCTTCTGTAGGGCTTTTAACTGTTGCTAAGGCCGTTGTTTATATGTTGCTAAGCCGGTTTTTAGGTATGCGGGATCACGTGATTGCAAATGCTCCAATAGAAGAATTCCACGGCCAGTCATTTTCTGTAACTGTTAACCTCTGTAGGGCAAAAAACTGTAACATTTTCTGTTGCTAAGGCCGTTGTTAGGTCCGAGTCATGTGATTGAAAATGCTCTATAATTAAAATGAAAATTTTTTATTTGATTTGGATTTCTTGATCTCATTCTTTATAAAATCAGAATTCAAAGTACTTTCTTACTGTGAGTTTTACTTTATAGCTCTCTCTCTTTAACTTGTTTTTTAAATAAAAGAGCACAGAAAGAAAGTGGATGTTTTGAACGAATATTTTGGAACCTTGTTACTTAAAAACATTTTTTTAATAAATCATGATTTGATTTAATGTAAATATTTTTTCAACAGAAGTATTTAATTGAGACACATGTGCCATATGCGTTTCGAATTGAGTCATTTGTCTTTTTTATTATTATTTATAATATAGTTTTTAAGTAAAATTCTTACCATGATTTAAAAAAAGAAATTTTGTCTGAAAAAAATAATTGTGTTATTTTTAAATATTTATTTGATAAAGCGCAATTTCACGGTAGTATTGTTATTCACAACATTTATATAATCACCTTCAGCAATTTATTTTGCTTTAAGGAAGTATAAAAGAAAACTCATCAGCATATTTGGTTCTTAAGCCTACAAAAGGAGTTTTCACCTATCAGAAATTAAAAAGTTTGACCCATTTGACCACATATCCTTGAAAACCTGTTCTATTCTCGTGATACAATGGAAAAATCGGGACTCAAAAATTAAGAAAAAGTGGATTCAATGCCATATTCATTATCATGACCCACAACTTTTGTCATCTCTCTAATTTTTCACTAGATTCATCACTGCATAAAGAAAGGAGAAGAATTCAGAAACTGTCTAGAAGCATGTAAATGTCTAATAATTGAGCAGAACTTTCGAATTGAAGAAAGAGTTTGTGAGGAAGCTGCTGGTTGTTTAGGTTTTGTTTTGAGGTTCCGTGTTTGGAAAATATTTCCAGTTTCGGATTTTGAATTGCAGAAATTACATTCATTAAGGTTTCTGAAGTCTACTATTAACTGATAAAAAAAATGTGTTTGTGGCTAGGTCTGTTTTGAAATTGCCTTCTATTTACTGTTTATTCTATAAGCTTTGGTGGTTGGTTAGCTTCTTCACGTGTCCCCACAAGTTTTAAGTGACTGTAATTTTAAATTTAATTATACGTAAACGTAAAACTTTTTATCTAATACTATGAGAATTCATTCTGCTGCTCATTTTATTAGTTTTAAACAATTCAGGTGACGAATTACATAAACGTATCTAAGGACAAATCCAACTTATATAAGAACTACTGAGATCTAGTAACTTTTTTTACCAACTCTTTTTAAGAGAAATCTTCTATAACCTGTAAAATATACTGGATTTTAAATCTCTGAAACATTTTCTTTGTTCCTAATTTTCTAAAATTTAAATATACACATATTATTAATAATATAAGTTTTAAACACAAACATTTCTAATTTGTTTTATAAGGTAGGTTTTGAATACATAGATTATTAATCTCATTTTTTCTTATGCATCGTTAATAATAAAAGAAAATTAATTTCTGTATTTTCTTAAAACCTTTATACAAATATTCAAACATATTTCTAGAACACTCATTAATTTTATCTAACCAACCTACTAAATATTTTAATTTCTTTGTTCATAACAATTAGCCTTTTATAATATAGATAATTTCTTGAAAGACCATTGACATGATCATAGGAGTATGTACGATTAAATATTCTGCAAATTAAAATTAGGATTCGATACAATCATATAAATTCTAATAGATTAAAGAAACTTATTTTATTCAAACTAAAAGTAATTCTATACTATTTAGTAACATAGTCTATTCCAATTTATCTACACGCACTTTGAAGATTTACTATTCAAAATAGCTTAGTTAAAAGTTCAATAAAAGGTAGGGTTTTTTAAAAGAAATAAATTTGACAACTTCGAAAGTAATTTTAGAAGTAGGTTGATTGAACTATGTATATAGGTACAACAGTTTTACAATTAGAGTAACTTAAATTTCATTAAATAGTTGAATTTATGTGATCAAACTAGTGATTCATTTAATTGATATGTAGGTTGTGAGTCTTTTTTATAGATTCATATTCTTTCATAAAAGCATAAAGCTGTTCAATACCCGAATGGCCATGGAAGTGGGAAGGGTAGAATCAGAGTCTAAATATGTTACTTGATGGCTTTATATACGGCAAGATGCATTATTTTTATTACTACTCTATATGAAAGTGCGACGAAGAGGACAAAAATGACCGGTGTCAGCTAAAAAGAGTCTTGATGGGCCAACCATTTCCTCTTCTGTCATCAAAAAAGTGAAGGCATCAACTATCGATTGAGTCTTTAGTAGAAAGATCCTTTCGAGTAAGTGTAGCAAAAAGATTTGGACTCTATACTTTAGACTTAGTTTTCTCAGTTTGGGAGAATTTAGATTTCAATTCCGTGAAAGAGTTGGATTTCCACAGCTTGGATTAAATTTGACTTCTACTTATACTTTTATAAACCCGAACATGGAAGAGAATTTGTAACTAGAGTAATTCTTCTCACACATAAATTTATGAATTATTTTTATCATTTATAATAACTTGAGTTTCATGCAAAGTTCTTTAAATTGTATAAGTTTTTACACTTAAACTGATTTTTACAATGTAAAAAATGTAATCAAACTTACAATTAATAACTATTTTGGTATTCTTTCAAATTTGAAAACTATACTATAGTAGTTGGAAAAAATAATAAATACATTAATGAAATAGTTATTATTATTATTATTGTTGTTGTTGTTGTTGTTATATTCCACTAGAAATAAATCGAATTTAAAATGAAAAAAGAAATAATCCTTTTAACTACTCCTTTTCATTCTTAATATTCGTTTTTACTTGATTTAAATTGATAAAAATGAGTTATCCTTTTCTTCAACGAAATATAGTTTATTAGTTTATAAAAAATAAAATAATTTCAAATTTTAAGTTGCAGAAAAAATTCCAATAAGGCTGTGTATTACATTATTGAAAAGTTAAAATTTTTAGTAAACCTTTCTTAAATATTTGTTGAAAACTCTAGGTTATAGGAAATAGTTAAATTCTTTTACCGTAAAACTATCTTTTTAACTTTATACTTTTCTGTTGCCTACGTGAGCTCAACTTTCAGACTTTTAATATCAAGTCCAATATAAAAAATAAACCTTAAAGGAAACTCTTCCTCATCCCAAAGAATCAAAAGTGAATTCTCGGAGTCAAAAAGCACTATAAAATAATCCTATACACTTCACAAAATTGCCCAGAAACATTCAACCATCGTATCCTCAACAAACCGCCCCTCATATATTTTGTATAAAGGCTCAATGACACGCTTGGCGTCTTCCGAGGGCAAGCGATCGCCAAAGGTACCAGCCAAGGTTTTTATTACAATCTTTTATTGATACTTGGGCGATGTGGCGATTTGGTGAAAGCTTTTAGAGCGATTGAGTTAAGTCTGATGTCGGTGAGTTATTAACTTTCGTTTATTATGTTAGGTAATAAGTGGAGGTCTCAGAGTGTAGGGGATATGGAGCTTTTCTTTAGAGGAGAAGCACTTGTGGATCTTGGGGCCTTGGAAATATCGGCTTTCTTTATGTCTTGGTAGTAAATTGTTGCTTTATGAACTAATGTATAAAGGGGAAGGAAAATTCTAAAAATATGGTGAAGGAAATAACATAATAAAAATAAGTGTGAACGAATTTATGAAAAGTTCATTTGAGCCCTTCTCTTAAAAAAAGACTTAAAAATTCCTTTCTTTAAAAAGGAACGACTAGCTACATAAAAAGTAGAAACATTAATAAAAAAGTTAATAAGAATACAAGTTAAAACTAATTTAAGTGCATACTGACTTTTTTTTTTAAATACATATTTAATGAACATGGACAGATAACTTATCCTCACAAAAATATGGATTTTATTTAGTTTAATTTACGTTTATTTATTTAAAAAAATATTTTAAGTGTAAAAGAAAGTTATTTATAAATAAGTTATTTATTTCATAAATCTGAACTTTTTAATTTAAATAAGATCTTTTATGTCTTCAAAAATCCAGCACTTTCATACTTGTTTCGTTATCAATTTATCTTTAAAAATACATGAAAGATAATGAATTAAATATTTACCAATGACCAATTTTTATTTGTACTAGATTTTAAAATTTATATTTCTGCCAGACATAAATTATATCGCATTAAAAAACATTGAACAAAGTATTATTTATGTTTTATATTTAAAGCTTTTAAATATGCTACACTTTAAATTCTCTATTTAAACATTTTTCGGAAAAGCTTAAATGAAAAAATATTGTATCCAAGGTTCATTGAATTTAACTTTAACAATGGATTTTAGATCAATACCAAAGTACTACTTTACTTTATAAAGTTAAATTTACTCAAATTTAATACGATTAGTATAGCATTAATTCGTTGCATAATCATATTCTAATCAAAACAAATAAATTTAAAAAAAGGGATATTTTTATCTTCATAAAATGTACTGTTGTTTCTAACCCGTGAAACGAACGTTTTATTATTTTTATTCGAATTTTATATTTCTCTAATTTTTCAACGAGCATTTCCAATTTGATTTGATTCCCCGATTTAACTTAAAAATGCTGGATGCATTAAAACTAGAAATTTAACTTAAGATAAACTTCACCTACGTAATATTTCCAGAAATGTAGTGAAAAATTCAATTATCAATTTTAATAAAAATAATGTTCTCAAAAGATGCGTACTTCTTTTGTTCAACTTCAATAATTTAAAAACTTCAAACGAAGGATTCAGTTTGAAATTACTATTAAAATACTAAATATAAACTAGGCTGAGTAGGTATTTGGAAACGCCTAACAAACCGATCGATCGAGAAAAGCGCCAAAAAGAGCGATATCTCGCCAATCCTGGCCGAAGCCAACGGAAACGAACCAGTGAAAGATTGAACTCGGGATCGTGATCTCTGCCTCTAATGATCCCTCATGTTCCGCCGCATCACTTGAGCATCTCTCTCCAACCTTTCATTTTAAAATGGGTGCTGGATGGCGCATCTTTATTTATTTACTTTTTTAAATCGGTTTTTTAGCCATAGGTTCAGACCGATTTGGAAGGGCCATGACATGCTTATCTGACCCCTGAGATGTCTCGCGGTCCGATGCTTTTTCTGTTATTTTCTGCCGGAGATACGAGTTTCGTACGTTTGGAGTAGGGCTAATGCATAAGTTATTTCTGGCCCTGTTATTTTGTACGGTAAAAAAGTATCTTCTAACCTATATCCGACTGTGATGCCTAAACTGGAATAAGTCAAATTGTAGCGAACTATGGTTATATCCCCCACGTAAAGATGGCGCTGTACCGCCACAGAACGGGAAGCCCCTCCCGTAATTCTTCAGTCATGGACGATATTCCGAACAGAAGGTCGACCCCTTTTTTTCCCATCCTTTTATTTTGTGTAATTTTGTAATTTTAATGTTTGTGTTTGTCTTTTGCTGTAACTGTGTGATATATACTTTAATACAGTATATCAAAATTATCCCCGAGTTGTTTTCCTTTGTCCAAAGGTTGTTATTTACTTTTGAGCTAGCCCAGGCAACACAAAATGGCTTACCCAACGCGGTGCCTTCTTTCGGAATAGGAATTGCCATGACTCGTTTTCTTTTAGCACTAAGGAACTGACTGTTTCACCCGAAACTAGTTCGCGCTTACCATCTTACCCAAGATGATGATCTGTGTATAAGCACAAATATTTACGGTCTTATTGTATTGAATTGATTGCTTCGAAAAGGGAAGTAAGTGATTTAATGAATAACGAATTCTGAAATTTTAGTATTTTTCTATTTTGCTTGATAGTGTATTTATACTTTGTTTCTCACTTACGTGTTGTTAAAATTTTTGGTACACATTTTGGTGTTTTCTAAGGAATATTGTTTACTATTTGGTGTTTATATTGGAACATTTATTTACTATTTTGGTACATACTATAATTTGTTTACATTCAATGTTTACAGTGTAACTTGGTTACTTGAAGTTAAAATTTAATAATTTGATCATTTGAATAAGAAATAAGTTTGTGTATAAAAACGTAATTAATTAGGTTGTGGAAAATAATTGAAAAGTGATTATTAAGTAGTTGAATTGTGTTTTTCTTGGAAGTAATTCTTAAATTAATTTGGAGTGTTTGAGGATAGGTACTTATTAATTGTTTTAGTATTATGAAGTAATAGTGTATGTGATTACTGTTTGAAGGTTCTATTTTTAAAAGTACATAATTCAAGAGAGATTTTGTAATTTGGTAACGTTTACATTTTAACAACTGAATAATTTTTGCTGCTGGATAACTGTCACCATTGAACTTTAAGGTTAATATTAAAATTGTGAAAACTTAATTTAAAAAAAAACAAAAACATTTTTGAGACTTTTCTGACGTTAAGTGAATTTAAAGACATTACGTTCGTGAACAGCAAGGATGGCGTTCCTAGGAAAGGGCAGAAAGGTGGATTTGCAGTTAGTGGCAGAAGAAATGGGCGAAACGGTTCGAGACGGAATGAAGCTGGTAGACCTTAAAGAGCTCATTCTGAAATCTTCTGCTTACGAGGAAGAGTTCGTCAAGAATTTGTTAACAGGCGTGATGGAAGAGAGAATAGAAAGTCAACAACGTGCAGAACATGAACGACAGAAACAAGAGGAACAAGAGCGGCTGAATAAAGAAGCAGAGGTAGAGTTGAAGAAGCTTGAGGCAGAACGACAGTTTGAACTGGAAAAAATGCGCCTCCAATTAGAAAACCAACGTCTGGTAGAGACCCCTCAGCCTGCTACGTTGGATAGAGAACTGGAGCAACCTCGACTGGATCTTAAGAAGTTGCTGCCGGTCTTTAATCCCAAAGAGACGGACATGGTCCTCTTCTTGAATTTATTTGAAAGGCAAGTCAAGTTCCTTAAAATTGACCAGACCAACTGGGTAGCATACCTACTAAGTGTACTTCCTGCAGATGTCGCTACCCTTATTGCCAGAGAACCGGAAGAACAATCTCAGGATTATGAGCACATTAAGCAGATGTTATTATCCCGTTACAAGCTTAGTTCAGAGAAGCTCAGGACACTGTTCTATATGCATCGTAAAGCCCCCGAAAGCACCTGGAAGGATTTCCAGTATGAATTAACGTCTTATCTGGAATCCTGGATTAAAGATTTGAGTGTTCAAACCTTTGAACAATTGAAGCTGCTCATGATAACCGAGCAAATTAAGAAACGAACCCCACCAGAAGTACGTGACCACTTTTTGGACACCTGGTCCGAATGGATCACCCCGGATGTGATAGCAGAAAAATTAGATGCTTACGAAAATACCAGAGGTCTTAAAAAGGAAGTTTCCACCGATAGTCGAAGAAAGTTTCCCCCGCCGAAACATCGCGAATTCCAAAAGCATTCATTCAGATCCAAAGAAATGCCGGACAGGAGACAAGAAAAGCCTTATGGAGATGTCAAAGCCGATACTCGTCCGAGTTTGCATTGCTATGGGTGTGGTGCCCTAGGTGTAACAAAGCCTAAATGCACAAATTGCAATCCTGCAAAGTCAAGATCAGAAAGCAACCAGCTACTTTTCAACAGTTTTTCCTCCGAGGGAACAGTTTTTCCACTGAGCATTATCGATGTCATCATTTGCGACACCGCAGGTGCTGTGTGCGCAGACACTGGAGCGACACACAATGTAGCGGGAGAACAACTTTACCACCTGATGAAAGACCATGGACTGTGTTTTGAAAAGAAGAACACGGTAATGAAATTAGCAGATGGAATAACACGTAATGTTGATATCCTAACCACCACAGTCGACATTACAGTGAAGGAAAAGAAAATAGCTGCAGAAATGATAGTCCTACCTCATGCCACAGGCAATCGAACCTTACTTGGAACCACATTTTTAAAAGACGCGGGAATCGTCCTTGATATTCCACAAGGACAATGGTTCTTTGCCGACAAACCTCATCGGCGATATGAATTCATTCAAAATCCTCCTGAAATCAACGCCCTGTTAATAGTACACGAAGATGTGTCACCTGTACGACTTCGCTCTGATGAGGGAAATGGACTTGACCAAGCTCAAAAGGAAAACCTGAATGAAGTCTTAGAAAGGTATGACACCTGCTTCAAAGCAGGGGGAGAGGCTACGCCGTTCATGGAACATAGAATCGACACTGGAGATAGCCCACCTGTCTCGGTGCCACCTTACCGATTAAATCCTGCGAAAAAGGAAATTCTCCGAGCTGAAATAGACAAGCTTTTGGCTAACGGTGTGATTGAAGAGTGTGAAAGTCCATATGCTTCTCCCGTGGTTTTGATCCCAAAACCCAATGGTAGTGTTAGACTCTGTATTGATTACAGAAAGTTAAATTCACTAACAGTTGCCGATACATATCCGTTACCACGAATGGATGATTTACTCCACGAAGCTAGGCCAACTCCTTTCATGTCAACCATTGATTTAAGGTCTGGATACCATCAGGTCAAAATGCATCCATCTGATTGCGACAAGACGGCCTTCGTGTGTCCCTTTGGGACTTATAGATTTTTGAGGATGCCATTCGGATTGAGAAATGCACCCGCAACTTTTCAACGTCTGATTGATAAGTTCCGAAGTGGCTTGGGAGACATTTTGGTACTCTCGTATCTTGACGACATAATTGTGTTGTCAGACACTTTCGAAAAACACCTTGCTGATTTGGAAGCAGTATTTCAGAGATTGGCGCTGTTCAAGCTAAACGCAAACCGAGAAAAGTGTCACTTCGGATGTTCACGCATCAAGTACCTCGGATTTTGGATTACACCAAAGGGGTTGGAGGTTGACCAAGAAAAGGTGTCCTCAATCCAGAAAATTCCACCTCCTACCAACGTGAAGGAGGTACAATCGTTTTTACAAACCTGCTCGTGGTTTAGACGCTATATTCAGAATTTTGCTGAAAAATCTAAACCCCTCAGCGATTTGACCAAGAAGAAGACTCCTTGGGAATGGGGATTTCCCCAGCAAAATGCCTTTGAAATATTGAAGAAATGCTTGCTGACTCCACCCGTATTAACGCAAGCAGACGGCACCAAACCTTATATCCTCCGTACCGATGCTAGCAACTACGCTTTGGGAGCTGTTCTTCTTCAAGGAGAAGGTGCCGAGGAAAAAGTTATAGAATATGCCAGCAGATTGCTTAACCAAGCAGAACGGAATTATTCAACTACAGAGAGGGAGGCTCTCGCTGTCGTGTGGTCGCTAAAGAAGTTCCGCGGGTATGTGGAGGGTAGCTCCATTACTGTAGCTACCGACCACCAACCCTTGAAGTGGCTTCTCAGTCTTAAGTCCCCAACCGGGAGGCTTGCACGATGGGCACTGGAGATTCAAGCCTTCAACATAAAAGTTACTTACGTTCCAGGAAAAGTGAACGTGCTTGCCGACTTATTGTCGAGACCAGCCGGACATCCTGCTCCGCCTGTTGAAGTCAACAGCATTATTATCGCTGACCTTCCAGCCAGAAGTCCAAAAGAAGTAAGAGAGGCCCAGCTTCAAGATGAAGATCTGAAGAAGATCATCGAATGTTTTGAATCCCCAACGAAGACCGAAGAGTATGCCAACTGGACGGAACGAGGGTTCTTGATGGACCAAGGGATACTCTACAGATATGTATCTGATTCCGATTCAGAAGAGGCTCAGCTTGTCATCCCGACAAGTGAAAGAGAATCCATAATGAAATACCACCACGACAATGCTACCGCAGGTCATTATGGAGAAGAAGGGACTTATGCCAGAATAGCAAAACGGTACTACTGGACCGGTATGAAGAAATACATTGCTGAATATGTAAAGGATTGCCCAGAATGCAACCGTTATAAACCTGGAAACCAAAAGCCAACTGGTTTACTGAGAACACCTGTCTATTCTCAACGCTTCGAGGTCATCTCAATTGATTTATTTGGTCCGCTTCCCGTCACCGAAAACGGCAAACAATGGATATTCGTAGTAGAAGACTGTGCAACCAGATGGATTGAACTGTTTGCTCTGGAACGCGCTACTGCCCAGGAGTGCGCCACAACTCTTATCGAGGAGGTATTTCTTCGATATGGACTTCCCAGACGAATTATTTGTGACAATGGACCGCAGTTCACAAGCGCAGTGCTTCAACAGGTGTGCCATACCATGAACATTGACCATCATTTGTTACCCGTATATTGGCCCCAAGCCAACCCTGTGGAGCGAAAAAATCGCGATTTAAAGCCTCGTCTTGCCATCCTGGTTAGTGACGAACATGACAAATGGCACGATAAACTGCCCGTCATACGGTTCGCCATGAACACGGCTAAGTGTTCAACGACCGGCCAAACTGCCGCCTATCTGCAATTTGGACGGGAAATCCGAACTGTTGATGATGTGGTGCACGACTTCAAAGCCGTGGTCAATAATGACAACTTTGTGGCTGAGATCACCCCATACCTCAGGCGCTTTGCTTTGATGTCCGAGGATATCCAGGAGCACATCCAGCGGAAGCAAGACGAACGAAAGAGGTATTATGACAAAAATCGCCGGAAAGAATATTTCACACCTGGAACCAAGGTGTGGGTCAAGTCTCATCCACTCAGTAAGGCAAAGAATAAGAAAACTTCCAAGTTTATGCCGAAGAGAGATGGTCCTTACTTAGTTATGACCCAAAACTCTCCAACTACGTATACCATCGCATCTTTAGACGACCCCACAACACCCCTTGGGCGTTATCACGTGTCGGCATTGAAACCCTACCTCACCATCCACGAAACCGCTCGTCCTGCATATCCACTCCGGAAGAGAGGAAGGCCAAAGGCTAACCCTGCCACTAACTCAGATCGCCCTTCTCAGCGAAAACCACCTCGCAAGAGACTGCTGGCTTCTTGTCGGGACGACGGCAAAGCCAGAGGGGGAGTGTAGCGAACTATGGTTATATCCCCCACGTAAAGATGGCGCTGTACCGCCACAGAACGGGAAGCCCCTCCCGTAATTCTTCAGTCATGGACGATATTCCGAACAGAAGGTCGACCCCTTTTTTTCCCATCCTTTTATTTTGTGTAATTTTGTAATTTTAATGTTTGTGTTTGTCTTTTGCTGTAACTGTGTGATATATACTTTAATACAGTATATCAAAATTATCCCCGAGTTGTTTTCCTTTGTCCAAAGGTTGTTATTTACTTTTGAGCTAGCCCAGGCAACACAAAATTTATATATGAAATGGGGTAACATTGATTTTGAGTTTTGTTCTGATCTAATAATGAAATATTTATAGAATAAGATGAAAATATAAAAATATAAATGTTAAAACTTTTTTTTAAGATACGAAAACTCTTTTTTAAAATTTATTGAAACAGAGTAAGTCAGTATTTTTCAGCAAAATGACTCAATCCACTTTCGATGTTTGAAAGGTGAATTAAGATATTTTTTCCAGTTTTTGTATTTTTCTAGTTGCGGAAGAAGTCAAGAAGTGTTTTTATAAAAAGGTTTTCAAGTGAAGTTGGTGTATTTCTAAACTTTACTTTATCTTTTTACATCTCCTAGAAAATAGTAAAAAATATATTTTATGGTTCAGAAGTTTTGTGATAAAAATAGTAAAAAAAGGGATTTTTTTTCGAAAACAAAAGTTGTTTGAGTTAAGATCAATCATTTTAAACTACGAAATGATACGGGACAGGGGTAAATGAATTATTTATTTCTTTTAAATTTTTTAAAGATACATTTAACATTTTTAGAAGCGAATGTGTGCAAAACCGTAGAAAAACCATTAAAACATTAATTCCCTTTCATAAATATCGTGTGATAATTTCTTATATTTAGAATAATTTTTTCGTCGGTACTTAAATTTATCTTATTGCTGGATTCATGAATAAGTTTAAAACTTTTACTAATAAAAATCAATGCTTCATTAACGAGTCAGTTATGATTTAAAAAAATGACTAAATATGAAATTAAAAGTAATTCAATTAAATGCTCTGTCATGTAATTGGAATTTTTATTTGTATGATAGTATAATAAATAAGCAAAATAAAAAGCTTAAGAAAATGTTCAATGCTTAAGAAGAGCAATTTTAAACTGCAACTGTGATACTATAACGGTTACAAAAAATAAGATTGCAATTGGTGATTGATAAAATGATACCAATTGAAATAACTTCCTTCTACACATTAAATAGATGGTATTTAAATCTTGAAGGTAATTTCAATTTTTATTTTGAAAAATTTTAAATACATTAGGAATTAAACTACTTATCCTTCTTCTCTCTCTTTTTATAAAACCAATTTTTGTAGACCCCCTCATGTTTTGTTCTCCCTTTTCAAATATTGTTGAGTGCTGTCGTGACCACACACGAATTTTAAAGGCACGTTCGAAGGAGTTTTTTTCTATACTTTCCTCCCTCTTTTTCACCAGTGAGGTCATCGGGTTTTTACCAAATTGATTTTCGGTCACTCTGAAAAAGAACCTGTCTGGTATCTGAAATTTTGTAAGACGGATCCTTTGTATGTTTGTATTTGTTAAATTTCCAACCAGTTTATATTTTGGGAAAAGTTCGCGTTTTTATTGTAGAAAATTCCAAAGTATGTACTAAAATAAGCTTTATTTTTGTTTATCTATTTTTTGTAAAATTTAAAAAAATTCAGTCAGAGTTTCAAGTAAATAGATGTTATATGTTGTGGTTTTTCCTTATAAGTCATAAGAATAATTGTATTTCTGGACAATCATTATCATTATATTAAATACATTAAATCCTGTCCATTATATTAAATACATTAATACCTGTCTCGGTGCCACCTTACCGATTAAATCCTGCGAAAAAGGAAATTCTCCGAGCTGAAATAGACAAGCTTTTGGCTAACGGTGTGATTGAAGAGTGTGAAAGTCCATATGCTTCTCCCGTGGTTTTGATCCCAAAACCCAATGGTAGTGTTAGACTCTGTATTGATTACAGAAAGTTAAATTCACTAACAGTTGCCGATACATATCCGTTACCACGAATGGATGATTTACTCCACGAAGCTAGGCCAACTCCTTTCATGTCAACCATTGATTTAAGGTCTGGATACCATCAGGTCAAAATGCATCCATCTGATTGCGACAAGACGGCCTTCGTGTGTCCCTTTGGGACTTATAGATTTTTGAGGATGCCATTCGGATTGAGAAATGCACCCGCAACTTTTCAACGTCTGATTGATAAGTTCCGAAGTGGCTTGGGAGACATTTTGGTACTCTCGTATCTTGACGACATAATTGTGTTGTCAGACACTTTCGAAAAACACCTTGCTGATTTGGAAGCAGTATTTCAGAGATTGGCGCTGTTCAAGCTAAACGCAAACCGAGAAAAGTGTCACTTCGGATGTTCACGCATCAAGTACCTCGGATTTTGGATTACACCAAAGGGGTTGGAGGTTGACCAAGAAAAGGTGTCCTCAATCCAGAAAATTCCACCTCCTACCAACGTGAAGGAGGTACAATCGTTTTTACAAACCTGCTCGTGGTTTAGACGCTATATTCAGAATTTTGCTGAAAAATCTAAACCCCTCAGCGATTTGACCAAGAAGAAGACTCCTTGGGAATGGGGATTTCCCCAGCAAAATGCCTTTGAAATATTGAAGAAATGCTTGCTGACTCCACCCGTATTAACGCAAGCAGACGGCACCAAACCTTATATCCTCCGTACCGATGCTAGCAACTACGCTTTGGGAGCTGTTCTTCTTCAAGGAGAAGGTGCCGAGGAAAAAGTTATAGAATATGCCAGCAGATTGCTTAACCAAGCAGAACGGAATTATTCAACTACAGAGAGGGAGGCTCTCGCTGTCGTGTGGTCGCTAAAGAAGTTCCGCGGGTATGTGGAGGGTAGCTCCATTACTGTAGCTACCGACCACCAACCCTTGAAGTGGCTTCTCAGTCTTAAGTCCCCAACCGGGAGGCTTGCACGATGGGCACTGGAGATTCAAGCCTTCAACATAAAAGTTACTTACGTTCCAGGAAAAGTGAACGTGCTTGCCGACTTATTGTCGAGACCAGCCGGACATCCTGCTCCGCCTGTTGAAGTCAACAGCATTATTATCGCTGACCTTCCAGCCAGAAGTCCAAAAGAAGTAAGAGAGGCCCAGCTTCAAGATGAAGATCTGAAGAAGATCATCGAATGTTTTGAATCCCCAACGAAGACCGAAGAGTATGCCAACTGGACGGAACGAGGGTTCTTGATGGACCAAGGGATACTCTACAGATATGTATCTGATTCCGATTCAGAAGAGGCTCAGCTTGTCATCCCGACAAGTGAAAGAGAATCCATAATGAAATACCACCACGACAATGCTACCGCAGGTCATTATGGAGAAGAAGGGACTTATGCCAGAATAGCAAAACGGTACTACTGGACCGGTATGAAGAAATACATTGCTGAATATGTAAAGGATTGCCCAGAATGCAACCGTTATAAACCTGGAAACCAAAAGCCAACTGGTTTACTGAGAACACCTGTCTATTCTCAACGCTTCGAGGTCATCTCAATTGATTTATTTGGTCCGCTTCCCGTCACCGAAAACGGCAAACAATGGATATTCGTAGTAGAAGACTGTGCAACCAGATGGATTGAACTGTTTGCTCTGGAACGCGCTACTGCCCAGGAGTGCGCCACAACTCTTATCGAGGAGGTATTTCTTCGATATGGACTTCCCAGACGAATTATTTGTGACAATGGACCGCAGTTCACAAGCGCAGTGCTTCAACAGGTGTGCCATACCATGAACATTGACCATCATTTGTTACCCGTATATTGGCCCCAAGCCAACCCTGTGGAGCGAAAAAATCGCGATTTAAAGCCTCGTCTTGCCATCCTGGTTAGTGACGAACATGACAAATGGCACGATAAACTGCCCGTCATACGGTTCGCCATGAACACGGCTAAGTGTTCAACGACCGGCCAAACTGCCGCCTATCTGCAATTTGGACGGGAAATCCGAACTGTTGATGATGTGGTGCACGACTTCAAAGCCGTGGTCAATAATGACAACTTTGTGGCTGAGATCACCCCATACCTCAGGCGCTTTGCTTTGATGTCCGAGGATATCCAGGAGCACATCCAGCGGAAGCAAGACGAACGAAAGAGGTATTATGACAAAAATCGCCGGAAAGAATATTTCACACCTGGAACCAAGGTGTGGGTCAAGTCTCATCCACTCAGTAAGGCAAAGAATAAGAAAACTTCCAAGTTTATGCCGAAGAGAGATGGTCCTTACTTAGTTATGACCCAAAACTCTCCAACTACGTATACCATCGCATCTTTAGACGACCCCACAACACCCCTTGGGCGTTATCACGTGTCGGCATTGAAACCCTACCTCACCATCCACGAAACCGCTCGTCCTGCATATCCACTCCGGAAGAGAGGAAGGCCAAAGGCTAACCCTGCCACTAACTCAGATCGCCCTTCTCAGCGAAAACCACCTCGCAAGAGACTGCTGGCTTCTTGTCGGGACGACGGCAAAGCCAGAGGGGGAGTGTAGCGAACTATGGTTATATCCCCCACGTAAAGATGGCGCTGTACCGCCACAGAACGGGAAGCCCCTCCCGTAATTCTTCAGTCATGGACGATATTCCGAACAGAAGGTCGACCCCTTTTTTTCCCATCCTTTTATTTTGTGTAATTTTGTAATTTTAATGTTTGTGTTTGTCTTTTGCTGTAACTGTGTGATATATACTTTAATACAGTATATCAAAATTATCCCCGAGTTGTTTTCCTTTGTCCAAAGGTTGTTATTTACTTTTGAGCTAGCCCAGGCAACACAAAATTTATATATGAAATGGGGTAACATTGATTTTGAGTTTTGTTCTGATCTAATAATGAAATATTTATAGAATAAGATGAAAATATAAAAATATAAATGTTAAAACTTTTTTTTAAGATACGAAAACTCTTTTTTAAAATTTATTGAAACAGAGTAAGTCAGTATTTTTCAGCAAAATGACTCAATCCACTTTCGATGTTTGAAAGGTGAATTAAGATATTTTTTCCAGTTTTTGTATTTTTCTAGTTGCGGAAGAAGTCAAGAAGTGTTTTTATAAAAAGGTTTTCAAGTGAAGTTGGTGTATTTCTAAACTTTACTTTATCTTTTTACATCTCCTAGAAAATAGTAAAAAATATATTTTATGGTTCAGAAGTTTTGTGATAAAAATAGTAAAAAAAGGGATTTTTTTTCGAAAACAAAAGTTGTTTGAGTTAAGATCAATCATTTTAAACTACGAAATGATACGGGACAGGGGTAAATGAATTATTTATTTCTTTTAAATTTTTTAAAGATACATTTAACATTTTTAGAAGCGAATGTGTGCAAAACCGTAGAAAAACCATTAAAACATTAATTCCCTTTCATAAATATCGTGTGATAATTTCTTATATTTAGAATAATTTTTTCGTCGGTACTTAAATTTATCTTATTGCTGGATTCATGAATAAGTTTAAAACTTTTACTAATAAAAATCAATGCTTCATTAACGAGTCAGTTATGATTTAAAAAAATGACTAAATATGAAATTAAAAGTAATTCAATTAAATGCTCTGTCATGTAATTGGAATTTTTATTTGTATGATAGTATAATAAATAAGCAAAATAAAAAGCTTAAGAAAATGTTCAATGCTTAAGAAGAGCAATTTTAAACTGCAACTGTGATACTATAACGGTTACAAAAAATAAGATTGCAATTGGTGATTGATAAAATGATACCAATTGAAATAACTTCCTTCTACACATTAAATAGATGGTATTTAAATCTTGAAGGTAATTTCAATTTTTATTTTGAAAAATTTTAAATACATTAGGAATTAAACTACTTATCCTTCTTCTCTCTCTTTTTATAAAACCAATTTTTGTAGACCCCCTCATGTTTTGTTCTCCCTTTTCAAATATTGTTGAGTGCTGTCGTGACCACACACGAATTTTAAAGGCACGTTCGAAGGAGTTTTTTTCTATACTTTCCTCCCTCTTTTTCACCAGTGAGGTCATCGGGTTTTTACCAAATTGATTTTCGGTCACTCTGAAAAAGAACCTGTCTGGTATCTGAAATTTTGTAAGACGGATCCTTTGTATGTTTGTATTTGTTAAATTTCCAACCAGTTTATATTTTGGGAAAAGTTCGCGTTTTTATTGTAGAAAATTCCAAAGTATGTACTAAAATAAGCTTTATTTTTGTTTATCTATTTTTTGTAAAATTTAAAAAAATTCAGTCAGAGTTTCAAGTAAATAGATGTTATATGTTGTGGTTTTTCCTTATAAGTCATAAGAATAATTGTATTTCTGGACAATCATTATCATTATATTAAATACATTAAATAATGTTGTCTTAGTGTGCTCTAACAATACATTATTGTGTTAAATACAGAGTAGTTTATATAATTTAAAATTTATCTTATCAAGTTAAAATATAGGAAGCATCATTTAAATAAAACTTTCTGCATTTCTGTGATGATTTAGATAGAAGTTTTCACCCTCTGATTAAAATTTTTCCTGTGAATAAAATGTGAATGTGTTCTATTAAATAAATCGTATATATATCTAATAAATATAATATATCTAATAAATATTTTATAACAAAATTATCGAATTGATTATGGAGAAGAATTTCAGGTTATTGGGTTAAACTTGTTTTAGTGCCCAGTTACTTTCACTATAACAGGATATGATTGTATGTATCCTATTTGACCAACCTAGTTTGTATAGTTTTACATGTAGAACTAAATATAGGTTTTCACCGCAGTTTATAGTGTACTTACTTATTCTACTTTATTAATAAGGCAGTTTCAGAAAATTTGCAAATTCATTGATAAATTTTTTAATATGCCTAAAAATTAAAGAGCTGTGCCATGGTCTCCGTTTTTCAAGCTCAAGAGAATGTGGGTTCAGAATTTAATTAAACTTTGCAGTTCCACATTTTAAATTTAAAATCTATATTTAACAATAGCAATGTGATGATAACATAGTTGTTGGTTTAAGGATAAAGACAATCAAACAATCAATTTTGAGATTAATCAAAATTAGTTTAAGAAAGAGAACCTATCTATTTCCATGCTTAAATAAATATTTTTCTTGGAAACATCCTCGTTTATAATTTATATCATTAACATACAGATAAAAAATATTTTATTTTTCCAAAGAGTTGGGAGAGTGGTATAAAATGTATGAAGCATAAATATAGGACTGAAAAAAATATACTAAGTAAAAATAAAAAGAACTTACCTAATAAGGCGAAATCCTTTTCTCCTCTCAAGTCTGGAGTATCTACAAAGATTTCAAATACACGACCTTTCACCAAAATTACCACCAGATTAAGAACCCCGCAGTTAAGTCCTCATGAAAACCATTAACTCCCCTCACCCCCTTTAAACCCCTCATCTCTCACGAACCTCCCCTAAAAAACCACGGCATTAAAACTAACAAGAAATAAGAGCAGCAGCGACTGCAGAAGTGAGAATTAAATTGTCTCTTGCAAGCCAGCGACAGGTCATCTTATTAAATCACGATTTTAAAAACAGGCGAGCATAGGGCAATTCATCCCCATATTTATGGGCCTTTTTCCCAGCAGAGCCTAGACGGCAGTTTTCAGTAACTCATGATTATATGGCCTGGCGGACTCCTCTCCAGGTTGGGTACCGGTAATGTTCACTTTAAAACGGCGATGGGCTACAAAAAGTAAAATATAAAGGGAGAGAGAATGATCTTTTTTTTTTTACTCTCTGGCTTTCAAACGTGTGAGCCTCTATTATTTATAAGGGAGGCAGGTACGGGATTTGACATGGGTCACGAATTTAACTGCCCCTTTGATGCGATTCGTTTTGTTCTTTGTTTTGAAAGTTTTATCTTTCTCTCGGGCTCGTGCGGTGTTCATTACTTTTGTTAGGTTTTTTGGAGGTTGGCTGTCCGTCTTTGGTTGCTTTTTTGCCGGACAAGCTTCGGAATAATAGTGTTTTTGGATAGATTTAGGGACCTTTGCTTTTTATCCTCTTTTTGAAAACAAGGAAATGTGTTTTCTCTAAGGATCTGTCGGGCAGTACTGGTATTTGTTGTAGTTTAGTTGGGATCTATAGAAAGCATGATTGAGGTTTGATCTGCTATGAAGTTTGAAAGGAATGGTCGTGCATTGCATCATGTGTTCCCTCAAGTAAAGGTGAAACATTTTGATAGAGGTTCGTCGCTCTTATCCTTAACAAATTTTTGTCGGAAAATATATATGTATATGTGTGCAGCAAAATTTTATCAGATAAAAACCTAATGATGGGATTTACCAAGGAAGGTTTCGTTGTAGGATTTTTACCAATAAAAATTATCTTTGTTTCATTTTCTTACAAGTAACTCGCTATATTACAAAGTTTGAAAAAACGTCCTCATAATATTTTCAGAAACTTCGAGTTTTTGATGCTTAAAAGGTAAAAACATAATATAAATAATCAGGGGGGAATAATTAATCAAAGTTTTCCATACATCTTACTTAGAGATTCCAGATTTCAAGAACATGGAGCTTGAATGTTTCCCTCATGCTCTCTCCTAAGAACTTAATGGGTTTATATCTTCTCATTCTGTTCCACAAAATATAGATTTAAATATTTACAAACTTCGGGTTGAAGATTTGGCATTATTAAGAATAACATGTTTAAATGGATTATAAATTTATTCGGTTTCCTTTAAAACACACTCTTTAATATTTAAGATATGAAAGAACTTAACAAGCTTTATAAATATTTTAATTAAATAAATACTGTTGTACGTAATAACACATTTGTATCCATAAAATATATTTGTATACATTAAAGAAATTTGTATACCCTGAAGATTTTAGCAATTAACCTTCACTAAAAGTGCTATTAATTATCAAATCCATGTGTCATTGTACTTCTATTATCTCCGAGTAATATTTTATGGAACAGAGCAAACCTTAAAGAATCTTACAGAGGGACAGAAAAAAATAGAAGCTTAATTATAAAATTCGTATATATATATTTTGTTCTTTAATAATTAAAGGAAATTTTAGATTGATGTTCGAAGAGTTATAGAAATTAAAAACCAGGAATAAATAATATGATTTTTTTTAGCAGTTATCACATCGTGGTGTTTAAACTTCTTACCAAAATCTTGACAGTTCAGAAGAGCTTTGAATAGATAGCTTATTCAATGCCTTTTAGTTTTTTTTAATTCAAAATTTAGCAATTTCGTCTAACCTAAACGTAACAGCGTCCATCAGAAATCATCGTCATTTTCACAATTTCCCGGCCACATCTCTTTTCCGGTCGGCAAGAAGTACATCCAAATCCGGCATGCATATTTCAACACTCCCGGTTCGATGTAAATCTCCTTTCCCCGGCCTAAGGAGGAGAAGGGGGTGGGGAGAAATAAGAAATGGAAAATAAATTCCGACGCCGAAGATCAGCTTCGGAAAATGATGATGATGATGACCACGTGACGTCACGAGGCTGGAGGCACGCCTAAGCATGTTTCGTCTTTAATCACAACAATTTAGGAAATGCGATTTTAAGTTCTGGGACCCACGCCCAGTGAAGTCGGGGATGGCTTCGGTAAGGTTCTTTTGTCTATATACCCTATCAAGAAAATGTGGAAGGTGTGTTATTATTTTTGAAAGGTTTTGGAGAGGTTGAAGCAATAGTATCGTTTATCTCGTCTTCATTTGAAAGGCAGATTCTGTTCAAGTGATTGTGGAATTTCTACTTGTGACTGTTGAAGATTTTTTTTTTGTGACTGTTGTCTCGTTGAAGGAAATTACAAATTAACCTTCCTACCCTCTGTTAAAAACAAAGTCGCATATTGCAAGTAATTAGGTCTAATAGCGAAATATTTACCTGCGCCTCTCTAGAAATAGAATATAAATATAATATCTTAAGTTGAAAAGTATTAACGCCAAGTCCTACTAATTAAGTGCTTATTTGTTTGACTTTTTTCCCCTAATGATTGTAAATGTTTTCGAATGTCGACCAATTCCATTTTACGTTAATTTAGTTTCTTTTCTTTTTAAGAACAGAGTTTTGGCAAGGAAGATGTAAAAGAGCAAGAAGAACTTTTAAGTTAAATATTTCAGAAGCTATGAATAAATTTTTGTTCTGAAAATGTAGTCTTCATGTATTAATACTATACCTAAATACGCCTAAATACATATATAGTCGAAAATTCCACTGGTTAGTTGTAAAGAAAAGATGTAACATTTCATAAATTTTAAATTGATTGACATTAATTAATGATACCTCTTTGAACTATCATAGAAGAGTACAATAAAATAAAATGATTCTCTGTTCGTAATTTTTCTGGTTGAATTAATTCCCATATAGTGAGCCTCTCGGACTAAGCAGATAAATCTAGTTAAAACCACTAATAATAAAATAAAATTGGAATAAATTAATACTAAATAAGTAAAAGTTCTTTTAAATAATTGAATAGTAGAGCAGATTTTCAAAAAAAGGGATAAAGGATAATGAGTTCGATTAAGTTGGGTACAAATTCAAATTTTAATTAATTCAACTTAAATTTGAAAGTAAAATGTCTATGAAACAAATTGGCTGATAGGGAGGTCAGTAAATTTCATAACTCAGAGGACACATTGAGATCTTGCTATCTGTTTACACAAAATTAAAAATATTTAAAAAAAAAATACTGATTTCATTTAAACATGAATATTGAGTTGAATCATGAAAAAAAGCTTAAAAAACACTTTAATTAACAATTAAATTACACTGGTCAACACTCATTTTGGTGCATGGAATATTTAAGCTGATTTTGTATATATTTGACCTCCTGATTCAGAATATGGCATCCATTTTTGCTCATCACCTCTAGTTTTAGAGATATATTCCACAATTAAGTTTTTATGACTTTTGACTACCTTTTATACACTATGGTGATATAAAGATGTCTTAAAATATAAAAAACCGAACACTCAAAGGCTTTTCCTATTCCTTAGGGTTCCAATAGATAGTGTATGCAGTTTGAGCCCCCTAAGTTAGTTTTAAGGGGTACCTATAGGGCCCTAAAGTTGAAAAAAAGTGGAAAAAACGATCTTTTTTTCAGAATTTTTTAAAAAATATTGAGTTTGCTAATGTGATAAAACTGGCTAATATATGTTATTTAGAACTTATTTAGACAGGATAAAATAAGTTTTACTTTTAAACTGCACAGAAAAAGGCATATTTTCTAACTTTAGGCGAGAAATAGGGTCATTTCGCTCAAAAATGCTAAATACCAATAATGGTGGTTGAAACGAATAAATTCGAAATTTTTCAGAAGTGAGTCCTCAAAAAAGATGTCCTTTGAAGTAAAACTGAAATTTCATTTGATAAAGATCAGTGAAATAACAATAGAAACTGCTCCCAAGCTTTCAAGCCCTACAATTTTATAAAAGTGGAAAATTCCCTTTTTAAATTTTTTTTTCAGTTTTACTCCAAAATACATCTTTTATGAGGACATACATCTGAAAAATTTCGAATTTATTCTTTCAACCACCATTACAGGTATTTAGCATTTTTGAGCGAAATGACCCTATTTCTCGCCTAAAATTAGAAAATAGGGTCTTTTTCGGTGCAGTTTAAAAGTAAAAATTATTTTATCCTGTCTAAATAAGTTGTAAATAACATATATTAGCCAGTTTTATCACATTAGCAAACTCAAAAATATTTTTTTAAAAATTCTGAAAAAAAAAGGCCGTTTTTCCACTTTTTTTCAACTTTAGGGCCCTATAGGTACCCCTTAAAACTAACTTAGGGAGCTGAAACTGCATACATATCTATTGGGATCCTAAGGAATAGGAAAAGAATTGGAGTGTTCGGTTTTTTATATTTTAAGACATCTTTATATCACCAAATTGTATAAAAGGTAGTCAAAAGTCATAACAATTTAATTGTGGAATATCTCTAAAACTAGAGGTGATGAGCAAAAATGGATGCGATATTCTGAATGAGGAGGTCAAATATATACAAAATCAGCTTTAATATTCCATGCACCAAAAAAGAAGTTTGTTTTTGTAGACCAGTGTTATAGTTCACACACAAAAGTGAGAAATAAAAAAACTAAGACAAATAAAATTCAAAACTACTATGAAACTGAGTCATTAAGGCAGTATTAATGGAGTAGATGAATATAAATGGAGTCAAAATAAAAAAAAAATTAAAAACACTTTTAAAGTAGAAGCAAATTTTACTCTGGCTTAGTTTACAGCACAAAGAATAAGAAAAGAAAGACAAATAAACTTCAATTCCAAATTAAATTAAAAAATGCAATAATTGGACATTGATTCCGCAAATTAAAGGGGCTGTGTCTGCCTGTAGGGGGTAGTTATTCTTCCCCTCTTTCCAATCATGTGTAGAGCGAAGCTTGGAGATATTTTTAAGCACAATAATTCATATTCTGGACTTATTCCCTTTTTTAAACTGGCGATTCATTTGTTCTTATGCGATTGTAAGTAAATGCATCAGGAAACTAGAAAAGTCCTGCATGCTGTGTTCCCCAGTTCAAATTAAGTTAGATTTATTTGAATTAGATTTAAATTTTAGTAATTAAAATAAAAAGTTATCTAAAATTATAATGGTGTGAGTAAATGGCTAAGTGGATATAATGTGACTGACACTCTTGTATCACAGTTCAAATCAGTCATGTAGTAACACTAAATTAAAAGGAGTTACCTTCAACACACCAGCCAATACTCTATCAAATGAGCAATCCGAGTATAGAAGCATCTGATTTATTAGTTTATTTATGGTTACGAATTATTTCGTTTTAATTAGAATTACTTTAAAATGCAAATTCACAAAGCTGGAACAGGCGTCATAGTCATCAGATTTTCTGTCGCTAAGCAACAGACTCTACGAACTCAGGTATTGCATTCGATTTGTTTGTTTCTTTGATTTTGAAGAATTTAATTTAAATGTAAAATATTAACATTTAAGCAAGGAACTTTAAAGTTGGAATATAACCTAAAACTGCCATTGTGATCATAAGATACTCTGCCACTGAACAAATGACTGTACCAATAAAATCAATAGGGTCTCAGACAATTGATTCATTTGTTTCTTTGTTATTAAGGGATATTTATATGAATTAGTTTAACTTTTGAGGGAATTTTCAAAGATTTAAGTAGTGTTTTCTTGGGATGAAACGTATTATGACATTAAAAACAAGCCAAGTATGTGTCAACAATACTTTATTCGCTTTTCATGATATTCACAAGACGATCTTCTTCACAGTCCCGTTAGAGATCGTTACTTTAATGAGCACTTGAACATTAAAAATGTCAACGATATCCTCAAACAAGTTCAATACAAACACATTTAACAAACCGAGAATGAAAGTAAGATTGTTTTCAGCATTTAGTAGCACCATGAAGGATAAAGATGATACTGATGTGGTTTCCAAGTAAAGAAGTAATTAAAAAAAAAGTAAATTAAGTATAAAGAATTAATTTAAAAGTAAAGTATTCAGAAAAAAATAAATCAGTACTGTACATTTTAAGAGAGACAAATCATTGTAAAGAATTATTAATATCGTAAAACCTTAAATTAAGAGACGTTAATTAAACATATATTTTCATGTATTCCAATTAATTTATGAATGATTACATAATTTTTTATTATTTATATTTTTAGAAAGATTGTCGACATTGATTTATAAACAGAACTAAACACTCCTTTAAAAAAGAGCAACATAAGAAAATTGAACATTCTCTAACCATTGAAATCAATATAAATACCACTCTCTCCTAACCAAAGTAATAAAACACAAAATCCCTAGTACAGCAGGGGACCACAGCCTTAATATTGGGTTCATATATTTATTTTCACTCTTCATATTTAAGAACTTTCCACATCACAATAAAGAATTGAGTACTGTTTCCATGAGTATTCAACTAGTAATTATGACATACGCTGGCTTCCAATAAACTTTAGATTTAATTTTTTAACTTGACGAATGCTGTACTCCCCTGCTGTACTGTAGTTTCTCTAGACAAACAGGACTGTGTAAGATCGAAGTACAGAAATAGAGCCACGTCACGTGACTGAACACAATACAATGGCGAGCTGTACAACATGGAAAATGGAATAGTTGTTCACTCTAATCTTTCACGGGAGCTCTTAAGAGGCAACAAACATATATAATTTATTTGAGCTTTTCAATGCATTAAATTCAACGCATTGATGATAAAACAAGTGAATACACGAAAACAAGATAAAACAATTCTCATATAATATATAACTGCCTTAACTTAAAAATACAACAAATTAAATTTTCATTGGTGTTGGAAAAATAGTGAAGGCACAACGTACTTTCGATACAAATATTTAATGAAAAATTAATGTTTTATTGATTTAGTAATTTTAGAGGGTTGAATTATTTTAATGTATATTGTGAATAAAAATTATGGGATACTTTATTTTATTATGCTGAACGTAAAATTATGATAAATAAATTTTGAATTAATAATATTAAACGTTGACATATCTTATATTCCTTTATGTGCTTCAATAACAAGTGAAGGGTTACATAAACATTGATAACCTTTTGATCACATGCAAATATGCAGAATAGATGATATTTTGGGTTTGCAGTTCATTGAGTTAATTCCATGATAAACTATACTGAAGACCTGAAAAATTATGAATGAACAACCATTTTGTGATGGAGCAGATGATTTATTTATATAATGTTCGGTCCAAAATGCACGTGTAATTATGTATATATTTACCTTCAATTACAGTACAGACGTCAGTATGACAACATGTAAGTTTGGCGTAGTATATTATTTTATTCAAGTTGGAATGTGTACTTCTCTCAGTAAAAATATATAAAACATCTCTCAAGGTGAAAATTATCTCCTAAATTTGTGTGTATTCGTATCTGAAAAATAACTGAAACTATGTCCACGGATAACATGAACAGAGCATTTTGAGATACTAAGTACCACTTTCAAACAATAGATGGCGGTGTGCTCGTGTCCCTTTAGCATTATTAATGGAATGCATAAATAAGCGCGAAAAGCATTGATACGAAAACAAAACGTCACGAAAATATAAAAAAAACACAAATAATCTCTGATAATGATTCAATTTACAAAGATTACTAAAAATAGTCGTGACAAAAAGGCATTTTTAATCCCTTGTTGTCATACAACGTCGGTACTATTTAAAAAATACTAATATATCTACATCTGAAGTATTTACATATACTTACAACGCTGGCCAAGAAAAATCGGTGAGAAAACATTTAATTTCGTATTAATCTCATTACCCAACTCACTGCTTTTCAACTTCATTCTCATTACTTACTCCATATTTGAACAGTCAGTCGAGGATCAAATTTTAAATAGGATAATAACGTGAAAGAATTCTAATATTTGGTATTCTATGTTAAAACATATTTTACGCCAAAACATCTCAAAAGTACCATTTTCAATTAGAAATGAAAAATTTTAAGCACAGTGACTTGACTTAAATGGTTCTAGAATAAAAATTATTTCATAATCAATAAAGTAAAGTTGACAATACCATGAAGATGATACAACTTCACGATAAGAAGAAACACAATATACAGTATGGTAATTTTTAAATTACTAAAGTTGGAGACAGCATGGAGTTAAATTACAACATCTTTCACAAAGAAAGCAAAAAGTCTCGAAGTGTACAGAAAATAAAGGAAGTTCTTGAAATGAAAGAGATCACACAGAAAATTGAATTCCTCTTCTTCGATGTCACCAAGACTAATATTGCCACAAAATCTTTCAAGCTTTTCAGCACCTATTCCACCGACATTTTAAACTCTTCGAACCACCGACCTTTCATAGAGGAAGAGCAGAGTGGAAGAACGAGAGGAGAGATGATTTGGAGAAGTTGTGACAGCCGAGAAAAAAGACGAACTCTTTTTTTTTTTCTTGAAGTTTTATCGCTTTTCAGAATGAGTATCGAAATTTTAGAGTTTTAAGACCCAATTAAGTCATGCGAGTCCAAGAGTAGCAAAGTTATGCTGTTAATCAAACTGTGAAAACGAGTACAAATTTGAAATTACTGAATTTTATTGGATTACCATTTAATTTTTGAAGCACCAATATTTTAAAATATTTCATTTTCATAATGATAACTCGAATATAATTTAAGTATTTCAACATTTTCTATGAGTTAACTGTATTAACATACATCATTTGTGAGGACATCCAAATTTATACATTCGGATTCGAGTAAGTTCACCTTAGCTCTCGTATAACCGATGAGATAGAAAACTATATGAAACTATTTAATGATGAATGTTGTCAACGCACTTTTGCTTTGAATTTTATAAGATTTATTAAGCACTTCTGAGGGAGCTTTCCACTTAAATGATGCGGTACGGCAATCCGGAGAGACCCATTGGACTAATAACATTTAATAAGTGTGATATAAGTTATGGCAAGGCCAAATAAAACCCTTTAGTTTAAAAATGAAGAAATGTGTGTAATGAGGTGCCTCAAGAAAACGTGGTTTGGGAAACTTCGATAGGTAAAAAAAAGAGATTTTTCCTTTAAATTTGAAAAAAAGTTTAGGGTATTTATGAACAAATATTTAGTTTCTTGCTTTAATTTAGGGTTCGGAAGATTATTCAAAACACTTTCTGAGAAAAAGTTAGCTGGGGAATTTCATTAGGAGAGGAGTAAATAGTAATTGAAAATAGGGTTCTGAGTTGCTGAATCTATTCATTTAGCACCACTTGGCGATTTGGCGAGCATTTGATGAACTTTTTTTATTGGCGGATTTACGGCCTTATTCTCTGCCACTTACTTGATCAGTGGTTAACCAGCAGCTAAATAAAGAAAATGAACTTTTCGCTGACGCCGATTGGTGGAATCCTCCTTTAACCAATGGTTAATCGCTGGTCAGGTAGCAATGAATAAGACCATTAAACTGCTTAAAAAGGAAAACGCGGCCAGTTCATTTAAGATTTTGTCGGTTTCTCTGTATTTTTCGCCTACTAGGTTTGCATTTGGCGTTAAAAATGACGATTTTTAAGAATTTTGTACAGAACAGTAAGTGTTTTAAGCCCTGCAAAATTTTCTTCCATTTCTGTGAGTTTACGCCTGTGAACGTTTCCACGTTAGAAGAAGTGCTTACAAAATCTTGCACATAGTAGTTAGTCTCAATAGTGCCGTGACGACAACATCCACCACTAAAACAGTCATCAATCCCTCGGAAGGACTCCATCATCTGTCCCGTCCGTCCACTCTCGCATCACCTCGAAGGAAGTAAAGAATTACAACTCGGAGTAGTAGTCCGCTGGTCACTGCAGCGACATGTAGGGCCAGTTGAAGGAGCTCCCGCTCAGCAGCATGTCCCTGATGAGCGTCTCGATGGGCGTTTTGCCCACCAGCCGCACGAAGAAGAGCTGCTCTATGACCTGCGAGGACACCGTGCGCAGCGAGGGCAGCCGCAGCAGCAGCTTGCCGAAGCGCGTGGGCTGGTTGGGGTACTGCGTGCGGCAGTACTCTTCCAGCGCGCACTGCGACTTCTCCTGCAGTCCTTCGATGTGGGCCACGTCCGACAGCCCGCACGCGTCTGAAAAGAGAAAGAAACACTCATTAATCACATGCATTGAGCAGTTCCCTCATCTGGCATGAGCCAAATGAGCCAAAAATTGCCAACAAAGGGCCATATTTAGAAAATTATTCTTCCATTTAAAAAAATGGTTAAAATAAATAATACTTATTAATTCAGCAATCATATACAGGGTTTAACAGTATTTCTCAAAACATTATTTCTTTATAAGGTGGCTGTGCGAAGATATTGAAATCGTATCTTAATATTCTTAACTGCTAGATATTAATAAAAGTCAAACGGGAAAGCATACAATTGCAATAGTTTGGGCTAAATTACTAAGATAAGTGGAACATATATCATTCTTCCAATCCATAAAGATGCTACTAGCCTCTGATCCATTATTTGTACAATATCTGTATAAAAGTACCAAGTTTCAGTTCCGTACCTATTCTAGATATTGTGAATTACGGAACCTTTCAAGCAATACCCCGAAAGATCGGGTGTGATTTAAGGTTCGACATTGGACCTCTGCAGTCCCAGTTCCATTATCAAGGGTTTTGTCACGGGTATCAGTCACTTACAGGCTTCAAAACGAGCAGAGGAGACCATGAAGTGCCGTGAATGGCCCGTTGTGGGCGAGTATAATTAATGAATTCTATAATTGAGCTTTCATTCACCACAATTGAATCTTCCGGCACCCCATAACCGCTTCGTTTTATCGGCAGGTCGGGCCTTTATGTATTGAATGAGAGCAAGTTACAGCATGCATTGGAGAATTGTCCGTTTAGCTTAGGTAGTACTATACAGAGTTCAGACTTCTATCTGTTAGACTACTCAATTGCCATGGGTGTTTCACTTTGGAACTGCAGTAAGAACTGCAACAAATGTAATAGAGTAACGGGGTATTAAAATAAAACTTGTCTCGTCTACAAAGAGTTGACGAGTTGATTGGTATTAATATGATAAGACATGATGGTCTCTTTTTATACTCTGGTATCCATCATTTATTTTAAAAAACTTTTACGACGTAAGTATTTTTAATTTCCATTAAAAACACCACCCGAAAAGTGAAATTAACACGCACATTATAATGTAGTCTATGAAGTAAATTCAGAAGCACTTACTAAACCGTTAAGTAATTTAATTAAGATTAGAAACTACACATAGTAACACTGCATGGGCATAATATAAGTAAAGTGTGATTAATTTTTTTTTCGAAAACTAAAGATTTTGCTTTAATGTCAGTGCTAATGTTGTATTTTGTAATGTGTATGTTAATGTCAATGTTAATGTTTTGCTTTATTAGTCAGTGCCAATGGAGTAGCCAGAAATGTGTTCTTAGGAGGATATTTGAATTTTTAGGGTTAGTTTTGGTCTTTTTATATGACTAAACGAAGAAACCTTTTATTTGTAGGGGATATCATGTAAACTATCCCCTTTAAAGTTGTACAGAGTAGCCACCCAAGCACCAATACATCTTACAAAGCAATAGATATCACAGCATGAAACGAATCAACCAGAGACAATATAATCGAGAGAAGAAAAATCACTTTTTTTGTAAATCCCTCTGGTGAATCCCCACTCAAAAATCAAAGACATATACATCGACACATCCGTAACTACAACACGCACGAGAACCCAAATTATCACTCACCAATCCCTCCAAATCCAATCAGTAATACATAGGATACCTCTCCAAAATAAAAGGAACGAAAAAAAAAAGAATCCAAATCGGAAAAGACGACAAGGTGTCCCTCGTGCTCCGTCCATCCGTGGCGGACGACCATCAGGAAGGGATCACCCATCAGGGATTATCGTTATTAAAAGCCGACGACGTCTTCCCCATTATCGCCGCTGTGCTATTTCCAGAGGTGGATTTGTGCAGCAGATAAGTGGGCCACCTGTCGTCGTGACCGCCACCCAGTTTGTCAGCGACTTGTGATGCGTTCTCAACCCGTTTTTATTTATCGGCCGATCATCGCGTGTCGCCGAGTGTCCTCCGTGTGCCATAGGTATGATGGGGGGAAAAGTGACCTGCTTTGAGAGGATGCGACGAAGATAAGGAGTGATAAGTCGTCCCGATGATCAAAATCATGATTTAGGGGATATTTGAGTAGGGAAGACCTGCACAGAATACGCTTTTGTGGCCTGATATGTATTGAATGATTCTAAAAGTTAAATTGATTGAGTAAATTAATCGAAAAGAGACCTTTACTTTAGAGGTCTTTAAATGTTTACCCAAAAGACTTAGAGGGTCAATTCCATTATCTGTCACGTTAAATATCCCCATCAAACTGTTTTAAACGCCAAAGATTAGAAAATATTGCAAAAAATTGCAAAACTATCGATTAAAATATACAGTTTAATAACAATGACAATTTGGCTATTTTTAAACATTTGGCGTTACATTTAATGCCGATTACTATTACAAATGATTGAAGAAGAAGCTTACAAAAGGTTAGTAAACACAAGTTAGTAGCCGTCACAAATATAAAAATTAGTTGAAATTATACTGCACAGACTTGCAGTATGCTTCAAGCAAACCCCAAATATGATAATTTTTCTCTCTTATCCAATTTTACTTAAAATTTTTCTCAAAGCTACAAGTGTCAATATTTATCCCCAAAGAAGCAAAGGACTCTCTTCATGAAATGATAACAAAGTCAGAATAAAACTAACTGATCTTTATTGAGATGAGAAAGAATAATAAGAAGAAGCTTAAAATAAAATTATGTACAGACTTATATACACACGTTAAGGTTACAGTGACAGTGGTTACAGTTACTAATCTTCGTCACGCTGACACGCATTTCTGCCACAAACTCCCCACCTGGAGCTTTCCTAAAGTCCAAAAAAAAATAAATAAATGAAAGTCAGCTCAGTTCCAAGGGGTATAACGCCTGTACTGGGCGGCGTAGGTTTCCCTTTGGCGTTCTAATGACACATGAACGTACTTGTTCATCTCTTCCAAAAAAAATCTCTTCCACTATACCCAAGTCCCATAGAAGTTTGGACTTGGAAGATCCTTCCAAAAGAACGACATCGCCTTTCTTGATGTTCTGATATTTCTTCGGATTCTTGAGATGGAATGCTGTTCTAAGCTGCAGTAAATACTCTTCCTTCCATCGTTTCCAAAGTTGTTTCAAAAGGCATGTTTGGTAAAGCTTGCGTCTTGTGAGGGCTTCCTTGTCGGATCTTTGGGTACGGCTAAATAACTCAACAAAATGTAGTGGATTCGTCGTATCCTTTCTTCCAAACTGTAAAAAATGAACAGGAGTTAAAGGTTCTGGATCTCCTGAATCACTTGACAAATAGGTTAGGGGCCGCATGTTGATTACAGCTTCCACTTCAGATAGGAGCGTCGTCAGTTCTTCGAAATTAAGACTTGCCTTTCCTAGGATCTTTCGGAGTGGCTCTTTTACGGATTTTACCATTCTTTCGAAGAATCCTCCCCACCAAGCGGCTCGTTCTACATTGAATTTCCAGGTAATGCCTTCTGCGGAGATGAAGTTGTGGAGTTCTTGATCTTTCAAAACGTCTGCCAGGCGTTGAAGCTCTTTGTTACTGGCTTTGAAGGTTTTGGCGTTGTCCGAGTACACAACCTTGCATGTACCACGTCTGGCAACGAATCTTCGAAATGCTAGGAGAAAGCACTTAGTGGACATGCCACTTGCCAACTCCAAGTGAATAGCTCGAGTGACTGCACACGTGAACAGTACTATGTAAGACTTCATCGGGTTTTCTTTGGTTTTCACGTACATGGGTCCAGCAAAGTCGACTCCTACTATGCTGAATGGAGGAGCTTCAGTTATTCTGTCCTTCGGAAGCTGTCCAGTCATTTGATCTGCTGGTTTAGCTTTGTATCTTCTGCACACCAGACATTTTCGGATGATCTTCTTTACGAATTGTCTTCCCTTTGGAATCCAAAATTTACCTCTGATTTTATTGAGGGTTTCGATAGTTCCTGAATGCTTAACCTTATAATGTTCTTGTTTAACTAAAAGTTCAGTAAACCTATCATCCTTAGGAATAATTATAGGGTTTTTCTCATTCAGTATAAATTTAGACTTATTAAGTCTTCCTCCAACCCGTAGCAAACCAAACTCATCCAAGTACGGACACAAATCAAATATGCTTGATTTTTGGTTGATCTGTGAACCTTCTTTAAGTTTTAGAATCTCCTCTTCATAAAAATTTATTTGACTCAGCTTTATTAGATAACTTTCTGCTTCGTATAATTCTGAAGCTGATAAACATCCTGAACGCTTGTTCACGTTCCTTAAATTAAAACAATATCTTTTAATCCATGCTAGAACTCCAATGACTCTCCTTAAAGAACTAAAATTATATAACTTCAGTACTGGATCTACTTTCGTTAATGTGACTAACACTTGAGGAGTTTTCTCCCGTTTCTCATCCAATGGAAAAACTAACTCACTCTCCTTTGGCACAGGCCAAGTATCTTGGGTCTCAATCAACCAGTGTGGTCCACACCACCAAAGTCGATCCTTTTCAAGATCGTGGATAGATAGACCTCTCGTTAACCGATCAGCTGGGTTGTGTTTACCTGGGCAGTGTTTCCACTGTATTGGGTCAATTAAGCTCTGGATTTCTGAAACTCGATTACTTACGAAAGGTTTCCAAGAGTTAGCAGAACTCCTAATCCAATGTAATACAATATTTGAATCAGTCCACATGTAAGTATTCAGAACTTTTATCCCAAGGTTATTAACAATCCTACTAGTAAGTCTTGCTCCAATTAATGTACCCATTAATTCTAATCTAGGTAAACTTAACCTTTTAATCGGAGCTAGTCTGCTTTTGGAAGTTACAAAAGTTGACTTTAAGTTTCCTTCATTTGTTTTAAACTTAAGGTAAATAACAGCTCCGTAAGCTTTTTCACTGGCATCAGTAAAGCAATGAAGTTCAACTTCACTGAATTCTAAATAATCTAAACCCTGAAAATAATATCTAGGTATAGATATTCTTTGAAGATAAGGCAATTCTAATCGCCAACGTTCCCAAACCTTTTTGAGATCTTCAGGCAAGTTTTGATCCCAATCCAAACCTCTTTCCCAAAGTGACTGAAAGAGAATTTTTACGCAAACTGTGAAAGGGGTAATCAATCCAAGGGGGTCAAAGATTCTTCCAGCTACTTGAATTACCTTTCTTTTTGTAACATCTGAATCGTCTACAAATTGTAGAAGGTTTCTTTGCTCTATGCCGAGCTTATCCTGTTCAGTGTCCCATATTAAACCTAGAATTTTAAACACAGCATTTTGATCTAACTTATCAGGAACAACCAAAAAGTTCAACTCTTTTAACTTATCCTTCAACTCAACAGAGTTACTCTGCCATTTTCTTAGGGACATATTTGCTTTTGCAAATATTTCTTTAGCCTCAGTTGCTAGTTTTAAAGCTTCATCTAGGTTTAGGGCACCACTCACTAAATCATCAACATACAGTGATTGATTTAAGACCTGACATGTTTCGGGGTAATCTGATTCACACAATTTTAAGTGATGCTTAATCACTGCACTCAGTAGAAAGGGACTGGATGTTACTCCAAACAAAACTCTGGTCATCCGTAGAACCTTTGCTTCTGCAGATACTTCATGAGTTTCAGGAATGTGATCAAACCACAAAAAACGTGCTGCATCTCTGTCACAATTAGCCAAACTGATTTGAAGAAATGCTTTTTCCAAATCGGCAACTAAAGCTACCTTGTGACTTCTAAACTTGATCAACAAGTCAAACAGGTCTGAATTAAGATTTGGACCAGATAATAACAAATCATTAAGAGAAGGGTTTCCAGGGGTTTTCGAAGATGCATCAAAAACTATCCTTAAACTTGTAGTTTTATCAGTCCTAATTACCGGGTGATGGGGTAAATAGAAAACTACATTTCCCTCTGATGAACTAACATCCTCAGTTTTAACCTCCTCAACCATTCCAAGAGACAGATACTCATCAATTACACTTTTATAATTCTTAAATAACAAATCATCATTTCTAAAACGTTTAACTAAACTCCAAAGTCTCCTTTTTGCAACATCATAGTTATTAGGAATCTCTAAGTTATCATACAAATATGGCAATCTTGTTTCATATCTCTCATTTACAAATTTAATAGAATTTTCAAACTGCTCTATTGCCTCTTCATCCCTTTTATTTACTATAGATTCTCTAATTCCCAATTCTTCAAGATCCCAAAATTTCTGTAAACTATTTGAAAGTTTATCATCTTCTTCCAAAATGGGAACATGCATTACACTAATTAAGTTATTGGGTCTTTTTACATGAGAAACTCTTCCGAGTAAAGCCCAACCTAACTTGGTTTCACTTAAGACTAAGCTTTGGGATAAACGCTTAATCTTACCTGTTACTATATTCCAGTAGTAATCAGCACCAACTAAAACGTCAATTTCCTTGGTTTCACATCTCGAGTAGTCTGACAGATACATACCCAAATCTTCAATCTCTCTTCTAATATTATCATTTGGACATCTAATCACGTCCGCACAAATCTTCTCAGTTTCTAATACATTCAACTTTAAACAGGTGTCCAATTTCATACCTTTCAGGGAGATCTGTACAGAATTTCTTTTTTCTTCCGTTGATCCACCTCCAAATCTGTAAATCTTCAAATTTTCACTGGAAATCGTCTTAAGTTGTAGCTTCTGGGAAAGTGACTTGCAAATGAAACTTCTTGCGCTGCCTGTGTCGAACAGCAATCTAACTTCAACAGTTTTCTTTTCTCCAACAGCCTTGCATCGTAAGGTTTGAAAGTAAACAGTACTTTCCTTTGATGTCTTTTCGGCAGAATCTTGGATCGTCGATGTTAGGACATTTTCTGTTGAAACTGGTTCTGTTGAATCTTCATTGTTTTCGTCTCTTTTCATGAACTTCGAGCACATGGCTACCTCGTGATCTTTACTTGAGCAAAAGGAACACTTTACTTTCACTTTGCAGTCGAATTTTCGATGATTTTTCTTAAGACACTTGAAGCATCTGTATTGTTTTTTCAATGCTTCCATTCTTTGACTCAGTGTTAGCTGACAATCCTTCAGGTCATGATTTTCCGTACAGAAAAGGCACGAATTGGTTCTTCCGGCGGCTACCATCGCGCTAGCCGTCCATGTTCTCTGTTGTCGAGGTTCAGGTTTGCCAAATGAAGCTCGCTTCTCGCTGGATCGCTTCTCGTTTTCTTCTTGTGATGAGAAATACGTAGTATTCTCTCTTGCTTCTAGTTCTTTTCTAATGAAGTCCATGAAGAGGTTCAAATCAGCTTGTCTTCGTGGATTCTCTCTATTAAACTGTAACATCAAATCTTGAGGGATTTTCTTGAATAAAATAGGAATCAATAAAGAGCTGTAATTTTCAGGTTTAACTTTAAGGGTTTCTAAACTTCTAGTGTTGACTAAAAGGTCATCGTAAAATCTTCTTAGGCCTGCAACATCGTTGGACCTTCGCACACATCCTACGTCCAATAGTTTCTGCATATGGGCGTTTACCAAAACTTCTGTTCTTCCAAATCTTTCAAAAAGTATCTCAACTGCCTCCTTGTAATTTTCAGCAGTTAACGGGAGACCTCTAATTGCCTTCTCGGCTGTATCTGTTAGCAAGCTCTTCAGATAGTTGAATTTTTCAATTTCTTCCAAACTAGGGTTGTTATGAACAGCTGCTTGAAATTGAGGCCAGAATTCCTGAAATCTACAAACATCGCCAGAAAACTTGTCAATCACGATCCTGGGTAGCTTGGTACAATCTTTTCTTGTAGATTCAGGTTCCTTTTTCAAATCTTCTTCTTTCGATTTAAATTTCTTCAAACTTCTATCTGTCCGTCTTAGGCAGAGTTCAATGTTTTCTTGATAATCTAATGCTACTTGAAATTCTGCATCGAGATCTTCCAATTCAGTTTCTTTCTCAATCACTGCATCTAACTTCAGTAAGGTATTCTTGTAATCCGAGAGCAAAACAAATTGATCAGAAACAATTTCATGATCAAAAACATCTTTTCCCAATAGATCGTCGATCTTCTTGATAGCATTAGTTACCTTCGTTCGAATCACACCTCTCTTCTTCCTTGTAGATTCTTCTGACATCTTTCTATCAAGTTCTTCAGGCTTCTCGATCTTTTCAGAATCTTGCGACTTCTCAATCTTGTCAGATGCTTCCGACTTCTCGATCTTAGCTTCTCCTGACTCCGTAATCATTCCCAAATATTTCTTCTAATCTACATCCAATCATCTAAGCAGGGATTCTCCCGGGTTTCGGCACCATTTTCTTTGTCAATATTTATCCCCAAAGAAGCAAAGGACTCTCTTCATGAAATGATAACAAAGTCAGAATAAAACTAACTGATCTTTATTGAGATGAGAAAGAATAATAAGAAGAAGCTTAAAATAAAATTATGTACAGACTTATATACACACGTTAAGGTTACAGTGACAGTGGTTACAGTTACTAATCTTCGTCACGCTGACACGCATTTCTGCCACAACAAGTAAACAATAACAAATTTCAATTTATCTTTTGGCCCCCTAGAAGAGCCCTGAATTAATTGTGACTATAAGTGAGGGAGATGTGAACAACTGAAAATTGTGTGGCATAATTTGTAAACGGCCCGTTAAGACTAAATTCAAACCGCAGTTAAAGTTCACTTATATTTAACAATACCATTATTTTAAAACCATCATTTTTCTATTTCAGCGCATTAAAAAATCTTCAATTCAGACCTTTAACTTTCAAGGACTTTAGTAAACAAGATCTATACTCATTGTTCACGAAGAAGAAATAAAACTAAAATCTCAAATTGAACAGAAAACACTACAAAGTTGATATAAGCAGGATAAGATCCATTCTAAGATTTTGAAAAAATAATCCTTATATTCTGGAAACAACTAAAAAGACCCTTATACTTCCAAGGAATCCCATGTAATTTTCGAGCACATTATTATTTTGTTGTGATAATAAAGTGTGCACACAATGGAATACTACTTCCTTGATTCTTTCAGAAAGTTGCTCCTCCCTCTCAAATGGCAGTTAAACCATTTTGGAACTGTGGTAGAGAATGAATGCTTTTGGGGCCTCCTCGCTTCATTACCGAGTATAACAGCCGTTATTATCGTTAACCAAGCCATCTCGAAGTCTGCTTTTCACAATGTTTAATGCATGAGAATAGTTTCTTGACCTTCGAAGCCACCTGGTATTATCAAGTTAAGTGTAGAGAAATATCGTATTTTGAATTAACCTAGGACTGACCTCGGATTATAGGACTAAATGTGGTGGTTAATGCTGTTTTGCGGTTTTGGGCGATATAATAAGTATATGGTGAGTTGCTACGGATTATAAGGAACTTGCGAAAAACTGAATTAACAGAAGCCGGAGGAATGAGATGGTTAATTATATTTTTGTTGTTCAAGTAGTTTTCGAAGATTTGGTAAAAACAGACAATTTGTAATAATAATTTTTAGTAATTAAATTATTTCTTAAATTTTAATTAGAAGGTCTACATGCCATTTTTAAAATGATGAAAATTGTGGTGGTTCTGGATAACATTTTTTGGAAAGAAACGGTACTTTAAATTTTTATTTTAGGGATTTTACACTGGCATTAAGATTTTTTATTAATAAAGAAAGCATTTATCATACACATACATACAGTGAAGAAAATATGCTAACAAGCAGAACAATATCTAAATATGTATATTATTTAGGTTTATTTTTAGGAATATAATTATTTTAACTATATCGTACAAGTAAAACACTAGTTAATTTTAGACATCTATATTACTACATGCCCCAACATCCAAACTAATTATCAAGTGAGGTTAATTTTCTAAGTGCCATAACTTTTTCTACAAAACTTTCCCTTTATCATTACTATGATTAGAACATTCTTGGAACAACATTCTTCAATTAGTACAAAAACATAGACCCTAAAACTTTCCCATGAATGCCCTTTTTTTGTGTCTGTACGCAAGACCTCTCTCCAACCATATATTTATAATTAATATATCCATAATCAGCAAACTTTCATTTATCCGCCGTAATTAGAACAATGAAACTAGCTTCCTTTGTTTTTGAGAGCAGAGCAGTAATTAAAGATCACCAAAAGCAAAGGGAACTTGAGACGCGACGTCAGAAGATGAAAAGATAAGGGCATCGCTCTTTCTCTCAGATAAACCCCATTAGAACATTAGTTTCTCCATTTGTAATTGATACTCTAATTAACAAATGAGTCGTTACGATCCCATATTAAAAAAAAAAGGCTTCGGACTGCTCGATGAAAAACAACAACAACGAAGAAAAAAATTAATTAGGGATCACGACAAACAAAACAACAGGGTTTGAAACACACACAGGAAATAAACCCCGAATATCGAAGAAAAAAAAAACTTCAATTCCATCAGTCCTTGTCCATTGTGTGGGCTGGTACAGAACTGGTAAGTAGTAGCATCATTACTGGAATTCCGCCGCGAGCAACCAAAAATAAATGTTCTTCCACCAATCGAGATCCCCGAGCTTTTGACAGCGGAGTAATTTTATTATTATTTTAGAGCCTTCCTTTGTGTCTGATTGACGTTTGCCATTGAAAGGAGAACTCGTTTCCTCAAATAGGGTAGCTCGGTTGGTGGAGCATCCTATTTGTGATCGCCGCTCTTGGTGGGATACGGTCCGTACGAAAACTAAATTGAAAACAGGATCCTAACAGCACGAAGAACTGTGTAATGCTTGTATTGATGTGTTGGGTGTGAAATCAACGAAATTATAGCCATATATGGATATTCAGTAAATTTTTCACTTTAGATACTAGTTACATAGATAAAAACTTTCAATAACAAAGTGTATGGATTTTTTTTCTCTTTTCATGTATTACAATTTTAGTTTCTGCAGTGTTTTACAAGATTGAATAATTGTTTTAATTAGAGGTTAGACAAAATTACCTTAAACACAAAGCTAAAAAAGTTAAAAAAAAAAAAAACCTGATGCATCAAAAATCTTGAGGGACATTATTCATCCAGGTGGGCATAATTGAAAAATATTACGTACTTCGAAGCAATTCAAACAAGATAAATAGTGAGGTTTTTAGAAATTGTATTATATATCTATAAAAAGTTGATAAAAACCCCTATAATTGAAGTAATTTAAAAAGAAAATTTCTTAACAAAGTCCAACATATGTGTCACAAAACAAACTTCGGAACTACTATTACGTCTCTAGAGTGTATACTTACAACACATGCATCAGGTAGATACGCAATTGGATTTTCTAATAAGCTTTATCACCCCTTTTTGCTTTGCATAATATGGTGATAGAACAACATATATTTATTGAAAAAAATTACTTTGGAATATTCAATCGAATCTACTCTAGATTAATTGAACGTTCGTTTTATACAATGTAACTGATACTTCGTAACACTCCCACGAGAAACACACAAAACAAGAAAAAAATTAGTCTGCAACTAAAACGGTTAAAACCGATGGTTTTCTTACCAATCAAACCTCACCGATTTAGACAGCAGGGGTAATTTCATTATCATCATTATTCTTATTATTCCCGCGGCTTTTGTGGTCTGATTGACGTTTGCCATTGAGCTCAAGAACTCGTTTCCTCGAGTAAGCTCTTGGGAGACCTTGCGGTGCCGGGCTCTTCCTCGCATACCATCCAGCGGAGGAATCACGAACAGGGAAGAGAAAGGTTTTACCTCGTGGTAGCACCCGATTGATTAATTTGTATTGTGTGTATTGGAAGTGATGTCATGGTTAGGAATAGATGTGGGAATCTGGGTGTTATGATGATGATAATAATGTGTATACGTGAGTAGCTGTGGAGGAATTGAATGATTAAGGCATAGAAACTGTGTATAATAATGATATTTGTGTATTCTATATGAAGATATTCAGAGATAATAGTATGCGATGTGCAAAATTTTTCATCATGATTTACGAGTATTTTTCAAAAGCATAGTTAAATCTATCTTCTGTAGTAACGTCTTTTCTAAAAAAATGCTATTCCAATACCCTTTTCTATAAAAAAAAGTGTAAAGAATATTTCAGCAAGGAATTCACACTTACGACCGTATTCACCGGTAACTAACTTCATATCACTGGCGGTGAACAGGCAGCCACCTTCTGATTGGCAGTTAAAGAAGGAAAACTAGTTTCCACCAATCAGAGGTTTGACTATAACGGTTAACCGTCAGTCAAGTTAGCGGTGAATACGGCCGTCAGGATGAGAAAGCTCTATAGTGCATTTTTCTAAACTAGAAAAATACGTGGTATGCATATAATATATTTACTAAAAAAAGTTTTTAAATAGTACGTTATAACTGAAAATGCATAAAAGATAAGTCGAAAATGCATTAATTAAGAATGTAACACGATTCATTCCACGTCAACTTAGCCAACTGATTTTCACCTTGTACCATTTTAAAAAATGGCATAAAATTACTTAACTCAGTTAGGAATAAAACTGGTAGGTATTTTAACTATTACATTCAGAAATGTAATACCGTTAACAAAATACGCAACTCTAACCCAAGTTTGCCAACTGAAACAACTCTTTATCAAACAGAGGAACACAGTTCATTAAACACAGCAAGTGAGATAGTTAAAGACAGTAGTAATTGGTAACCCTAAGCATTCCCAGTCATCTACCCCTCAACCCAAACCCCTCGACAAGCCCTCCATCACAGACGATATTAATGAAGCGAACTCTTCCAACACCACTCACCACTCAAAGTTATAACTTTCGAAAGATCACCTCCCAGGGGTTGTTGTGAAGAGAGGAACATCCATATCCCCTCCCACCAAACATAAAAAAAACTGGACACAATCTAATCCCACTAATAACGGCACGTGAAACTGGGACAACGCCGACGGAATTTCAATTCGAACACTCGCCGCCATCTATATGGTAATATCACCCGCCGAGAGAGAAAAAAAAAGAGAGAAAAAGAACGTTCTGATCCAACGTCATCCCTCCCCCTCGTTGCAGCAAGGTAACACAGGTGTGCTGCTATATTCCCGCTTCGGTTTTTACAGCGTGTGCGCAAAAACAATATATTCATACAACAATAATAATGTATCTTAAGCCGTAATTGAATTTAACAATAGCGGGGATTTTTTGGGTTGGGAACTGGTTTTCCTGAGGTAGTTAAGGTTTTTCCAAGGTCGGAGTTTTTTCTGGCGCTCTCCTCGGACATAGGAAAAGAGTGTTACTTGTTTGAAGGGTGCGGGATATAGAAGATTATTCAGGAAGATAGGATGCCGCGTTGTTAATGTATTGTGCAATGCTCGTTGACGTCTTGTGATAGCATCGTTAGATGGGTCTGAATTCTTTCCCTCCTCCCATTTGCATTCTAATTACAAGGGGGATGTCTTCCCTGCTCTGTGTTTCTCAAAGTTTTTATGATCTTCAGAAGGATGTATCTTTCAGTGTTGTGGTTTTATAACCATTTGGAAGGGATTACGTTTTTCAAGCTGATCCGGTCGTCAGATACAGATGAAATGAGCTTATGGAGATTTTATGGAGTTTTTTAGTATAGGAATTTGGAAATGTTTCTTAAAATTATTTTTACAGGGATTGTTTTCAGTTATAAGATTAATTTGAATTTTTTTTTTATGTTAAGTTAAGAACTAAATCCTGAGGTATAAAAGTTTTTAATGCGTAAAGTGTAGTTAAAAATATCAAACTTTATCTCTACCTTTCTATAATGCTACTCTTCTCTTTTCTTTCTCTTCATTCACGTGTTCCTTCTCTTTCCATATATTTTCTCTACCATCATAAACTCCTCTGCTTCTTGTTTGCTACCATTCTCTCTATCCTTATTCTTCACTATCTAACCTACTTTCTGTCAACAGCTTCCCTTTCCCTCACCTTCTCTGTCTCGTGCTCTATTATCCCGATGTAAATTTAAAGAAAGAAGCACGGAATTACTCATTAAAAAACTACTCAGTTACGACTACGAACCACCTCCACAAGTTCCATTCTTAAAAAAAAAGATTACAACAAAAATCACAACTACCAACAGACTGGACCCCCAATTCCCGCAAAACAAAAACATCCATCGCCAACCATCACCTCTTGGCGAGGAGAATCTCCAAACAACCCCTTCAACAGAACAGAGAGATCATAAATTACTAAACAACATCCCCCAACACCGATTCCCTATTTCCCTAATTGCCGAGATCCCAGGGGCGCCCGCATTCCTAATGTCCATCCGGAACAGAGAAGGGGCGGCGCTTGTCCGGAAAGGTCAGGAGGGATGGATGGCCGGACACGGACCTTTTTGAGGGAGACACGGCCGCCGGGTGAAAGTCCGGGGATCAGACGGTTTTGGCACTTTTGGCTGGTTTGGGGAAGAAAGGAAAAGAGAATTTTGATTATGATAGGGAGTATGTGCGCATTTTTATACCGATTAGTCGCAGAGGGATCTATGAACAATAATAAATGTAAGTTTGCAGCAAAAGGTTGTTAAACTGTTTCAGTCACTCGTCATATGAAGTAAATCTACCGCAAATTTTTATTATATCTCTGTCAGAGGATTGATGTAAGTACTATGGAAAATGTTTCGTTGATGCCACCACAAATAATAAAATTATAAAATAAACAATAGGATTCGAATCTGATAAATATAATACATTCTAAACTACTAAATGGGAAATATGTTTAGTCGCGCTCTACTTTTTTATTTTATACTAAAAAAAGCTAAATTTCATAAATTATATGCAATTTATAGTTTTTTCTTAGGGGAAAACCTTTATTTAAGGTTTTTTCTTCAAGCTGCAAACTGAAAAAGGATCTTATCACAAAGTATAAATCATTATTTAGATTCAAAAAAATGTATGTTATGAAACTTTTCTTTAGTTGAAATTTAAAAATATCTTCTTCTTCAATGGCCAGACAGCCCAGGATGGGCCCTTGCCTTCCTCAGAATCGAATTCCAAGCTCTTCTATTTAAAAATATCATTTAGATCAAATAATGAAAATTAATAATTTAGACATTTCACATATCCATTGATAAAACCTTTCACTAAATCTAACGATTATTGTAAATTATAAAGAGAGATTGCATAAGTTTCCCTTAAGAATATCAAAATACCCAATTCGCAGGATTTTAAGATACTTGACGATGAGAAATATTCATGTTGTATTTCAGTGGATTATCTTTCTGTTTACACAGTAATAATTCTCCTTCATTCTCCCTGTAATTCTACCCACTCCCCAAAACCCCCTCGCTAAAAAAAGTGTAGCAATTTACTTCAAACGAAACCCCACCAAAACCACCCCCTGCCCTCTGACCCCGTTAATATTCATCAAAGCTCCCCCAGCTCCATTCGTCAAAGAAAAAAACTGACAGAGTAAGATATCCGAAAGAAACAAACATAAGTCACGTCGCAAATAAAAAAAACCCTTAAAAAAGTAAAACACAGAAAAAGGGCGATTAGGGAGATCACAGCCGAGTTGACCCTCTGTAGCAACATCCGCGACGCCGTGGAAGAAACATCGCGAGCGGCACGCCGTAATTTTCAATGGCACGCTATAAACATTATTAAATGAATAGATGAAGAAGCAAAGTGAAGTGAAAAACGAGCGACCTGGATGATGGTAATTGATTGGTCATGTCTGCTTCTTGAACTTTTGGGGGTTTCGGAGGGAGAGGTATCTTTCTTTCTACATGCAGATGTAGTATGTATTTGTTTTGCTTTCTCGTAATTTATGCGGCTGGTCAGTGGACGCTAAATAGATTGCTCCCTGGGGGTGGGTGGGAGATTTATGCATAGGTTAAACTTGGGATTTAGGAGTTTATTTAGCCAGGAATGCCATCCTTCACATTTATCTGTGATGCTTTTCTAAGGATCTCGGTGGAATCTCCATTCTTTTCCTCTCTGTTAATCTATCTCTGCCTCTCTTTCTATCTCACACAATCTTCGAAGTAACCTCTTATTCATAGCCTCATTCATTCCCTGAAAGTATTTCCTCCCTCTTTTATTCACGTCTTAACAACCAAAGAAATTTCTCTTTTATTCCCTCCCTGCTATCATTCACCGTTTTAACAGTTTATATAAATATCCTTAATATATAACCTCATACTCATTTCCACTACCTTTTTTTCCCTTTAGTAATAGGTAAAATCTATGTGTTTTCTAAGATTAACTTTAAGGTATCAAATACAGTTGAACTCCAATTATCTGAATGTTGCCTTTTCATTTAAAATTATTTAAAATCTCTCTTTCTTTAAAAATAGTTTTTTTTCTCCCATTTTCAACAGACATACAGTAATGAATTAAAATAGACCTTTTTCAGGAAAAACCCAACTATCCCAATTTTTGATCATACGTATGGAGTCTGGTACCAATTGATTCGGATAATTGGAATTGGACTGTACTAAAAATCAAAATTGAAATACTGTTACATTTACACACGGTCTATAGCTTGTCTTTCTTCGAAAGGCGGTTGAGAACTGTGAAATCTTGTATAGTGGAAGGCAGTTTTTTGCACTTCTCAGCCGCTTTCCGAAGAAAGACAAGCTTTGTGCAGTTAATACCTACTCAATAGCTAAATATTTATATATTTTACCTAATATTATCCCCAAGTATTGATGCGAGAAATGCCAGATTCGTTCCTTATTATAATTTAGTTTATCGTGATTGGTTTGGTCATCTGTATTATCTGCTCATTTCAACCTCTGTTTGAATGTAAGTAATAAAAAATAAGCACCAGAATTAGAAAATAACTGCTTAAAACGTTTTTTAAAGTTTAAAAGCTGAAGTTTAAACTTTAACACTTCGATCGAAACTTTAATCTGTCAACTTGGTCAAAGAAACCTTCATGAGTAGAAAATGTAAATTTCAATTTGAAATTATATCCAACAATTATTACATTACAAAATTTTAATAAAATAAATATAAAAGTAAACGGAGTGAATAACTTAAGAATAATTGAAAAACAAGTTTAATATTTTATAATGTGAAGTGTTTTTTTTTTTAATTTTACACAATCAGTCAATAAATACTCAAAGGAATAAGAGTTTTTGTGATATTTGGATAGTTTAGAAAGAACCTTGAATAAGTGGGTACTCGATGGACCACAGGTATAGTCACGACGAATCGTCTATCAAAACGCAACTGGTCAGAGAATTCGGAATGGGAAGTTTTAATCACGATTCGAGAATGACCTTTGAATTTGTAGGAATCCAATTAACAAGATCATATATTTCTATTAGAACTTGTCAAAACTTTCTGCTAATAGAAATCTATCGTGACCTCAAAAATGAACCCTGGACAGCGCCAATTTATTGTTATCCGGGTTTTTCTTAGAAAAACGATTCATCAGCCATATCAGATTGCATCGAAATGAGGTTAAAATTGAATATTTCATAAAAATTCATTACAACCGCATCTCTATTTGAGGAGTAAGCTGTTTTCCATTTACGGTTTTCTATTAAAGAGTTAATTGAGTTCAAAAATCATTTGATTAAGAGTAATATATGGATCTAATTTCATGACATCTAGATTTTAAAAGCATACTATTAATATTGCTGGGAATGAATTAATATATAAAATGTGACATAATTAGTTCACATTTATTGATATATATCACATATTGGTTACTTAAGCTTGTAATTATTTTACATATATTAATACTTAACAACCATTTGATTGAGTCTCTATTTCATTAATTTCTCCATGATGGAATCAAATTATAACCGGAATATGGGATTTTTTAAATTCATGTAGCGGTTCTAATATAGAAATGGGGTAACTAAACTGAAGTACAATATAATTTGGCCCAGAAGTTTATATTTCATTTATGGTACTAGTTAATGAACACAAGGTTTCAAGAATACACATCTAAAACACAGGTAATTAAACTTTAACAGGGGGGAATTATGAAAAGACACTTAAAATACTATCAAGAATTAGATGCTCTTTGCATAAATAAGCAAAAAGGATACGGAGTACCTATTTATACTTTTCAAACTTGTGTGTATCAGTATAACTGGGAGAGAAAAAAAAATGAATGATTCTTTATCATGAAATAATTACGCAATAATAATTCACGCAATGTGAACAAAATACTAAAATGTTTAAAATGGTATTTACTGCACATAGATTCAAAAACGATTTCAATTAAAATAAAGCACTGAAAGATCTGAAATTATACGAATAACCAACTAAATATTTCATAACTTTCTACTCCTATAAAACTAAAAATGATAAGTATTTCGATATTAAAACAGACATGAGAAACCAAAGTTAACTTTATGCTAATTTGAAATTCCGATCCATAATAATAATAAGGGTAACATAACCCGCAGTTCGCTCCGAAAAGCTTTTGAAACACTATACTTGTTCCTGTACGGTTGGAAGGCCGCTTCATTCCCTCGTTCAACATCCATTTTGATTGGTATGCATTCGAATAATGTGTAACATCGTAACACTTGTATTGATGGAAAGGTCAAGAATCTAACCTCTATAAAGACGGCAGAGGAGAGCAACCTACAGGCTTGTTACATACGGTGGCATTGTCTTCCTTATGTAAGCAAACTACTGTTGGTAGTATACATGAAACCACAAATGTGGGATGGATTAAATAATATGGTTTGATACCTTTTAGCTCAGATATAATAGGTTATTCTAAATATTATAACAAAGTATTCAAATGTGGCTTTATTCTAGCGTTAGGTATGCGTACTATACGAATTAAAATATTTTATGGTTGAAAATAGTTTAATGATATTCATTTCATAAAGGTTATTGAACTAGTAATGACAAGTCTATTAATATGCATGAATTACTTTTTTTGTCATGAATTATATTTTTTGTACAACTTTTAAGCTATTCACTGACATATGTGGTCCTGCTTGATATCATCACTTATCAAGATAAATTATTAATTTCTGATTGATATGCTAGATTTGTAAAAGAAAATTAAGAGAAACATGGTGTCTTAGGTAAAGCATAACCGTTTTTCGTTATGAATATTTATGAATCTTCTTATTTTCGATACCTTTACGTGAGTTTAATAACCATTGACTCTGAAATTGCTTGGTTTGGTTGTAATTCGTCAAATATATGAGCCCATGATTCTTCCTATCCGTCCGATACTGTGTATAAAATACTGTTAATTTTCTCCAATTTTTTGGTAAGTTACAAAATTTTAAAATATTTTATTCCTTTCAATTGTGTATTTCAAACCACATAATTTGCTTTTTAAAAAGAGTTTGGCTGGCAAAGGTCATTTCCATCATTCAACATTAAAAACAAAATTCAAATTATACTTTTCGATTTTTTTTTCATTTCTTTCTAATAAGGCATCAGGTTTCATATAAGGCAGAGTGTTAAATCATAAAAAGCTTGACAAAGTAGAGCGATTCCCCCGAAAAGAGACTAGTGTTCAACAGCCATAAGTATCCAAAATGTTGAAGGTAAGGTATTTCAGGTATCAAAAGAGTTATCAGGTAATTAAATAATTGTAATCACTCCACATATTGAATCGAAAATCCCTCTCGAAATCGACACACAGGAAACCTCAAAGCACTAATCACACAAACAGTAAATAAAAGAGAGTGAAGAAAAAAAAGTTCTCACACCACAAACTCTACCCTTAAGCCCATAGCATTCTCTATCCATCATATTTGTTCTCCAGCATCATCAAGGATTTCGAAAAGTGACAAACTGAGCCCCCGAAAACCCACCCCCGGATAGAATAAAGGCATTTTTCATCCACACCAACGAATAAGAGAAGGAAGAAGCAAAAAGAATCAACTTACAAACGCGGAGAATCAGCAAAGCATTAGGACGGAGCGAAACAAAAAAGGGAGTAGATATCGAAAATACATCTTTCATCTGTCCATCCATCTTGTGAACCCGAGGAAAAAAATTCAGGGGAGGGGAAGGTGGGACAGTCCGGGTTTCGTGTGATGCCGGACATATCCAGGTCTGATCCGGGGTTTAGAGGGCGATTTAGCGTCCGGGGGTCCAAACAAATGGCCCGTTTATGCGGCAGAGTTACCGGAGCTGGTGGTCGGATGGGGATTCCGGTTCAATCTGGTTCCGTTTGCCGTTCATCAAGGTTCAACTTTCGCGGGAGGAGGATTAAAGACAAGTGATTAGTTTGGTGGGGGTGGTACGGAAGGAATTGAAGCTGAGAATAATCGTTAGGATAATATTAATAGTGAGAGAAAGTTAATATTAATCGAATTGTATTATTTATTATATTTCAAATCCATTTATGAATAAAATACAACACTAATGGTTGGATTCGCTATTCGATCTTTATCCAATCACTTATCATCAGTCAAAGGGAATATGGTTGATTTACGTTGTATTACAAGATTATGCAGATTAAAGTGAACTCTTTTTAAGCGTAAATTGTAAAAATAGAGTTTCTGGACACAAATTACTTCTCTTTTTCATGCTTTTCTCCTTAGAACTTAGAGAACTTAGAGAGAAAGTGAAAAAAACTTCCGATTACATTTGCTTAAACTTCCGCACTTTGTCTAGCTTCTAAAAAATCCAGCATTGCACTTAGACTGAATTTTCTTACCGCATGGAAAGTAATTAAATAAAGAAATTCTAATAAGATTGTTATAAATTTAAGAGACAAAAATTACATATCACTACGGTCCTACCAAAATGTTACAAATACCGCGAAAAGCCTCCTTTCCCATTCTCTTGATATAATTACTTATTTTTGTATCAAGAAAGAAACAATCTTGAGGTGCTTATTCTAAATTATTAAGACCTGATATGATATTCTGTGAATACTATTTTTTACAACCTAAACTACCAAAAGTAATAACATTAGTAGTGTAAAATAAACGCCATAGCTGGATCTTCGCAATTTTGCCTCAACGTATTAAAAACTATGTATCAGGATAATGTGAATATCAAGAGTAACTCATTAAAACTGACCTTTTAATAGCAGACATATGTCTGGAAATTAACTAAACCTTTTTGAAAGAGGAGACCTGTCACTAATAACTCCTCCTTAAAACATTTAAAAACAAATACTGAACTGACCAGCCTGGTGAAAACGAAAAACTAATGTATGATACGTTTGAAACGATGCAACTTGTTAACTTGAAACAGTTATTTATAGGGTTCTTTGAAATTACAAGGGTATGAGAATCATTTTAGGTTTCGTGCAAATGCTATTCAGTCACGAAATGAAATCTTTTCTATAACTACAAGATCCTTGCGGCAATCCTATAAAGTTTGTTGACCTTAACCTCGAGGTATTAAATGGAGAATGTCTTTTGTGGGATAAAAGGGAACGCTTAGTTTAACTGATGATAATTATCTGCCTTCAGTTCCTTAAAACTGAAAATTTCTTTTGGTAGTTGAGTTTGTTCGAAGGAAGGCAATTATTTTCGGAAATGAAGGAATTTTAAATTAAAAAGGGATGTGAATTTAAATGTCACATGAATGTTTAGAAAAGAGAAAAAACTATCAATGACATTGTAATTTGACGGTTAAAGTGATTTCAAATCGTATGGTTTGAGTTTCCTTTTTGGATAATTTATTGTGTAACTAGTTATATTTATTTGAAAGCAATCTTGCTGAGTAATGGTTTGGTAAAGTTTTAGTTTTAAGCAAATTTAAAATACTCGGTCAGAACCTCTTTAGAATCTTTTCATTACAGGTAACGAAATACACAATTCTCTAAGCACATCCGGCTACTAAGGCAAGTAGTTCGGTGACCAGTCAATAACATATGATGTTTATTCAAGTGTGACCCTTTCAATACAGTCCTTCGGAGACATCTAAATAGAGCAGCATTTAAATCTTTCCTTGTTGTTGCATCTCCAAGACTGTTTAGATTTAAAGAGTAATCAAGGAAACCCATTTCTCGTATTGATTTGTGTACGCTCTATAAAGAATTTCGAATTTTTTTTTCTAATAAATTTTACTGCAAATGACATTCCAGGAGTTTTATGTCCGTTCATATGTCATGGATACATTGAAAGTAACGTGCGTTCTACACACTCGGAATAATAACTTTTGCCCTTCCCATTTTCTTACCTGGAAGGAATGTCTTGTTTACCATTATTGTAATGAACATTAAAGTGCGTGCATAGGAGATCACGTAACTGAAAATGAAATGGATGATCAAGACGAAGAAAACGATTAAAGTTCCAAAAGAAAAAAGAATAACATTAGAATTATTTTACTAAACAAAATTTAAGGGAATAAATAGCAGAAAGTTATAGAAAAATCATCAAAAATAATAAGATGAGCAATTTTAAAAAATCATCAAAAATAATAAAATTGGTAAAAAAAAATAGGAAGAAGAGAGACGAAGCGGCTCATTATAAGGCAAGCAAATGTCTTCTATACTCCCCAACTTGAAAGTGCGTGAGCGAATAGCTCATCAACTATATGGTTTGGTTGGTTAATACAATGACTTGAAAAAAAAATTTAAATTGGGTAAATAAATTGAAACTACCTAAATAAGGGGACTAGAAAAAAACATACTTAGTTCTTTAAATATTCATTTAATAGTAAATGTCTTATTCACACACACTACTTCTAAAAGAGGACAAATAAAAAAATTTTGAAGCAAATTGAAGGAGGAAAGGAGAAATCATTACTCGAAACTAGATAAGAATGTAAATTCCTCTGATTTAATCACGCGTCAAAATATGTGCTTATTTCCTATTATTTAAGCTCTACCTACAAATTATTGTGTATTACTAACGCACCAGAAGCTTAAAACAAACAATAATAATGCATTGTTTACACTGATTAAAGTTGTTTTGCGGTTAGGCTTAGTTTTTTATATTGGATTCCTCTATAATGAAATCCATGAAAGAATCAGGTCATTTTCTGTCTGTTAAGTTCCTGTTATTTATATGTTATATAAGTTAAGATTAATTAAACAACTTCAAAGAAAGTTCTTTAAGAACGTCCACGGGGTGTTACTAGACTTTATGAAGATCTTCCTCATCCCACAACTTTCACGTTTCCATTTATTTTGCTACTTTAATTTTGAATAGGTAACTAATTTTATGTGTATTCCGCACAAAAAAAAATATTTTTTTAAATATTTTCAATAATAATTATATACAAAAGCATACGGTTTTAAAAAAATTAACACTATTTCGTTCATCAAAAAATTAAAGACGTAGTTTCCTAGTAGATTATAACGAGGCATACTCCATCTCAGACAGCTTGAAAACTCTTTTCTGGTAATTCTAATAGCCCATCTTTTCTGACCAATGCGCAGTTAGTTCTTCATGTCCACGCCGAGTCAGTAAAAAAAGGATTAGAGAAAAACACTCAAGATGCTTGTCAGATGAGTTGCGGCATACATCAAATCGACAAGCGTATAATTTCCCGCAACTTTTCCGAAACTATCCACCGAATCCAATCATTAACATGATCGATATGTTTCCTCCTCATTTACTTTTTTCAAGCCATTTCCAAACTTAGCATCAGCAGCACGGGGGCATTTAGAACCACCGACCGGCCCTCAAATATTTAAAGAGCAGGGATTTAGGAGTCGACTTAAAAGTAGGGGTCGGTGTGTTTAACAACAAAAACCCCTCTTCTCTCCGTTCCCCTTAAATGCCTGAAAGCATCTTACCATATTATCGAAAGATAAAGCCAAAAAAATGAAAAATAATGTCGGCCCATGTCAACATTTCCGCAGCGGGTTCGGCGGGATTTTGCATTTAATGACACGCAGTTTTCAGTCGCTCTTAGGCAAAAAGTTCGCTTAAACCTCCGAAATATTTCCCCGTGAAATGCTACATATTTACTCTTTACTCGGAAAGAAGTTGGGAGGGTTTTTTTTTCTTCGCCCCCGTCTCTAATGGGTTCTTAGTTTTCTTTTCTCGATATGCGATTTAATGGAGATGCCGCTTATGCAAAAGACTCGGACGGAGTAAATATTTATAAACATGAATGCGAAATGTTGCCACACTGCTTTCAGCAACAAATCGTTTTGCTTTCTCTCTGGAGGGGTGGAGAGGGTACCTCAGTATCGTTTGCTGATGTAAACGGTTGAGAGAGAAAATGGTGAGGGGAACTTTTGAAATGAGCCGATATGGTCTTCGATATTTTTCGGTGCGTTCAGGAAGAGTAACTATTAAAGTCAACTGAAGGAATCGGGATTATTTCACTCACGAAATATAACTTTTGATTAAATATGAACGGTTGTAAAAATATAAATAGATATCAGGTAAATTATGAAACATTTGAGATGCTTGAATCAAATGTATCACTACATAAATTTTTCCTTATAAAAGCAATTTTTCCAGAAACTTCAATGCATATTTCGCGTTATCTGGAAGGGGGCAATGGTGCTTACAAACAGGTCCATAGAGCTTTAGGAGTCAATAAAAGAAGGTTTAGAAGTATAATTGTACATTTTGAGATAAATTTGAGCTAAATGGATTAATAAATTATTTTGAAAAAAAAACCCCGCCAAATTGGATTTTATTCCTGCTGAAAGACAGTTATTTTAGTGCATGTTTTTATAAAATTAAACATTCCTGGATTCAAAATATGCAAGAGGGCTTTTCAGGCCTTTCATTAAATCGGGAACCAAACCCTTAGTCAAATGTTGTAAATTTCAATTTTAAAAGTACCTTTCAAAAATTGCCGTTCCTTCTGTGGTTTATTTCTAGTTATCCATTGCAAGACACGCAATTTTTTATCTGGAAGAAACTACAAAAATAACAAACTGAATGCTATGTATTTCTTAATAGTATTTTATACAGAATTCAAGTATTTATATGACATTCAGATTTTAATTTGCCACCTTTTGCGAAATTGGTCTAAAATATTTCTGCATTCTGAGGGTTTTATTTTCTTATTTTGAAAAAAAAAAGCCAATATGGTGATGTACTATGTCTGCTATAATACAATATAAAGTTAAATATCAACCTGACATGCAAATATTAATCAAAGAATGGAATGCATAAGTTTTCCTGACAGAATAAATCGTGAAATTTTTAGAGATTTTTCCCAAGTTGTATTAATTAAAGAAAGGTGTAGAAAGAAATTTGTAACCTTGAACGCCACGAACATCCTGCTTCCCAATTTCCAACAACTCGTTTCCATATAAACGTCGACTCGAGCGATTCCTTACCTTTCAAACCACCTGAGAGATTAAGCCAGCATCGAACAAAAAACAAAACTCTGGAAATAAAAGAGCTCCGCGATGACTTTAATACGGGTTATTTACGATTCCCCTTCACCGGCCCATACGGACCAATAATAAAAGAACAGAGAAATAATAAATATCGCGTTAATGAAAAGGAGGAAGCCATTAAAAAAGGTTTTTCTCCGAGAGTCCGTAAAAGGATTAAGACGAGAGGAATGATCAGGGTTCCCCGAATTTGGGTTAATGCGCCTTGATTTCGAGGTCTAACTTCTTTTCTAGAGTTTCTGCAAATCCTTGATGCCTCCCCCTTTATTACTGCACCTGAGATTACGATTACTGAAGAGAGAATGCCTGTTTTTTCTTCATCGAGGAATGTGTGTCAGAGAGTGCGTGTTGAAAAGACGTAAACCGCGAGTTTTTTTTATGCTGTAACGAGTGAGTAACTCGGGTTCATTATCAGCCCAAATGAATTCTTGAGCAGTTATAGGAGGTTTTTTTTTTTTGCAAGCTACTTCGGATTCGGTGGTATCAGCGATATCCGTTTTTTTTTTTTTGGTGGACGAAGAAAAGGTGTATTTATCGTCCGTAAATGGTATTTGCATACCGATTCCCATGTTTGCTAAATGCCCATAATGTAAGCTAATTAATAACTGCGATACTTAAGCATGAGCCGGGACTCGTGGCCAAAAGGTTATAGCAGACTACTAATTGTTTCCAATCCATATTAATAGCAAGGGTTCGAGTTCGTTCAAGTATCAATGGTTCCTAACCAAAGAGAAGAGGTCTATGAACTACGATGTGGATATCTCAACATTCCTCATTCCTATTGGCTAAAAAAATTTTTCCATAAACAGAACAGAAGCAAATCAAGGAATAGCTGCTTTACTACTAATAATTTAATTTCAACAAAGAACACGAAATGTCCCAAATTTTATTCTGTGAACTGATGTTATAGAAAATTTTACTACTAATTTGTGCATTTGAAGATTACCTAATTTACCGTAAATCCCACATTTTCATTTGAAAAAGATTTGAAAAGAAGAAAACAAACGATTGTAGTACTGTATTAAAAACTCAAATAAAGATCTTTAAATTGAGGAGCACAGTCTCATGGCAGGGTTTGAAGTATTTTGATTTAATACTCTTTATTTTTCAAATCGCATTCACTGAGCAAGTATTGGATTGCTTAGTGATTAACAAGTATGACATCACGAGCAGAAACCTAGTTTCTACTCGAAACAGAAATCTATATTTATAAGAAAAATTTAAAATTTTTAGTGGTGACTAAATAACACAACACACAACCCGTTTTACCCAACGCAAAATTTCCAAAAGGTCTAGATCGCGGAACAACAAGGAGCGAAAGAACAATCGAATTCGTCATACAGATTATAATCAATATTAAACAGAATAAAATGGGAAATACAGAGTACTTAGTTTATAAAATGAAGTTTTCCACCAGACCATTCAACAATAAAAAAAGGCCCAAGATATTTTTTAACACGTGTTGCAACCAAATTGGTTCAATTCCATTAACTGTCCCGTTAAATATTTCCAAACTGTTTTGAACAACAAGTATTCAAATATTGTCAGAATTTTATAGTTGTCATTGTCTTATAAATGACAGATCGGTTATGATCGGATATAGTTTGCAATTCTTGGCGATGTTTCCAATATTTGACAAACTTGGCGATATTTAAAGGGACAGTAAACTGAATTGAACCTATCTATACCTTTCATTTAAATTAACAACTTTATTTAGATATAAATAACACGTTTTATCAAGGAGGAGGTATGATTATATAAATAAGAAAAATCCTGTTCCCACCGAGCGCATGTTTTTTCCTCGATAGATACCCCATCTAATCAGTTACAAGTTATAATTATGCATTTTCCTCAATAATCCAGTCAATTACACAACCAATTCCACCCCAAATAACGCAAAATCAATTCACAAGCTGTTTCACATCCCATACACACTTCACCCATCTCCCTGTTTCCTTCAAGTAGTAGTAAATAGAAAACAACCAATCTACCAGCTCATCTCTTTCCTTTCGGTTCAGAGTTGGTTAGCGTAGCGAGAAGCTCGTGATTCACACGTGCACCGTTGATAGATTTCACACGAGCGAAAACGACACGCGGAAACGTCCACGCTCGGGTGCTGATCCCCCGGCGGTCAGGGAGCGAACCCCGTTGCTGACCCGCGAGATAGGAATCAAGGAAGCTTCAGAAGGAACTGTCAAGTGTCTACCCTGAGACACGATTTGTGACAGGGATCGGAAAAATAAAAATACGCTACTATTTAAGGACTTGCTAAGGTTTTTTTAAGGAAACATTTAAGAAGATTTGTAAAGGGGCTATGTTTAGATTGTAGCTGTAATACAAGATACTCAAAAATATTAATTCAGGCCCGTATTTATGGCTTTTTTGCCCTATGCAGCAATTTTCTTGCACCCTTCATTTGCATTTTCTTTTCAGAAAACGCAATTTTTTGTCTTAAATCTTATCAGAAGTCAACGACTTTGATGGTGTTGGTTATATAGGTCAATCGAGTCATGTTTTCTATAAAATAAGCATAAACCCAGCAACAATTGTTCGTAAATTCCAAATCTATTTTAAAAAACATCTCTCTTTATAAGGAAATTTAAGGACTTGGACAAAGATAGACACCCCTTATATTACACCTAAATAACAGAATGTAAGTCTTCCATATGGTTACGCAAGATAAACATTTTGGAATATATTTTGAAACGAATTATAGCAAATGTGAAGTAGAGGCTTCTTTAAATTGCCGCTATTTTGTCACCCCAAAACGTTATGCCTCCCTGTGCACAGGTCTAAATACGGCCCCCTGTAATATTATATTACCATCAGAAAATTTAAACAATTGTGAAATAAATAGTGAAAAAAAGGTGCCTCGAAACAAAAGAAAGGTTTCTACGAGTACTTCAAGCACACTTAAAAAGCCAATTTATACGGGTTGGAGAACACAAAAAGCGGAAAATTACTTTTATGGACTGTGAAAGCCCTGTGTGAAATTAGTGCATTTTAATGTTATCAAAAGGACTCGTTAATTTTAAACTTCCATCATTTACTTTTCCCAAAAATATCTATGTATTATGAAGTTTTTGGCATTTCAACAAAGATAGTTTAGTTGAAGGGTTGGGTTCTCTGGATCGAATGAATTTAGATAAAGTATATGTTACAGTTAATGTGAGTAATTTGGTAATATGCGAAATAACTTAGGTAAAATGCGAATTACCTAAGATAAAGTACGAAATATTTCATACTTCACCTAGGTATTACGCATATTACCAATTTACTCACATTAACTGTAACATATATACAAAGAACAGCTCGTAGTACATACAAAGTCATTTTCTGAAGAGTTTTAACTTTGAATAAAGTAGCCAATTTAATGTATTCCAATATATTACAAGTCAAGAACTTCTTTTTATGTTTCATAATTGTGTAGTTAATTTAAATATCAACATACTTTTCAAGAGTCATATGTAATTTTGAATAAATGAACCTATGTCCATTACTATAACGAAATAGAATTTTTCCAAACGTAGAGGGAATCTTTTCAAGTTTTAAAGAGTGGTTAATTACTGTGTAAAAATATTTTACACTATCTTTCTTAATTATTCACGTTTTTATTTCGGATTATAAATTAAAAAAAAAACTATGAGGAACAAATCAAGAAGTATCACTTATACCTGATATGATAACCAATGAGAGGCTGGAATTTAATCTAAAGATTAAAATCAGTAGTGATGAGGAGGGTTTGATAACTTACCTAGAAAAGAAAAACTACCATTAGTTATTGCAAGAAAACCTACAGATATAATTATTAATAATGGTAAAAATATTATGATTACAAATATAATATTTTATTTTTAATATTTTAGTAGTAATTAGTATTACAGAATTAATAATTAGTAATTGGAAAAATGTACAGAATTAATTCAGAGTAAACAAATGTTTTGAAAGAGTATTAAACTACGCCTTTTCGTACATGTTTTTTTAAAACTTTCCTAGAAACTTTCTACTTGAATTCTCATAAACCTAATCCTTTAAATTCTTATTAGAATATAATATGCTGTATCCAACTAGATGCTCTGATTGTTTAATTTATAAAGAAAAAAAATACATTGATCCATCCATTTATAACCAGCTAATCCTAAAGTATCCTAAATTTTTTGAATAACACATGTTGTAAAACAAGCACTAACAAATTACACAACTGAAATGATTTCAAAACGTAGCATAAATTTTCTATTTTTAATATCATAACACAAATTTCGAGGAGACTTGTTTGTTTAAAACTATGATATGCAATTTACTCCAAGAGGGAGATATTAAAATCATTGAATGAAAAACATTTCACGTGTTTTAAAGACAGATATCTCAAAAAGTTTTTTATTGAAGAATCAAAAATCCCTTTTACATGCATCAAATCTTCACCTCCTCCCATCTAATTCCCTTTAGTCCTCCCCTGAAATTCCCTTCTAGTAGACCTATCAACCCACATCGACACCGCAAATCAATAATAATAACAAAAACGAACCAACTGCTACAAAAAAATATTTGAGGAGCAAAAACAAATTTCAAAAAGAAAAAAAATTAAAAACCGTCGGACCGCAACAAAGTGTTGCCACACGAGCAGGATACAGTTCCTGTCCGTTCGACCCGAACCAACACCTTTTAAGCTGTTCACGGAGGGTGAGCAAAGCGGGCCCCTACTGCCACAAGGTCCCGGATGCGTTAACCTTCGAGAGATGGGAGTAATAATTAGAGGTTTATTTTGGCTCACGACTTGCGGTGATTAGATCGCTCGGTTTCTTTTACTGCGATCGTGAGGTCGAACCGAATTGAATGAATAACCCCCGCGCTGTTCGGGTTTTTTGGTTATTAATGGGGATTTGGGAGCTATTTTGGGAGGATGATGATAGTATGGAAAATGAAAGCGAGATTCGTGTGGAGATATTTCAAGTGGCATTTGTTTTTTATTAAATTTTACCACAATAGTCCGAGAGGTGGTCACATGCAAATTCAACCAGTACCGAAAAGACGTTGTCTTTTGCGGATGGAGCATGGATATTCCAAGTGGCATTAGAAACAACAAAGACGTTGTTCTTGGTTTGGTTTGGTTTTTTGGTTACATATATTTTCCGGTATGTGTGCTTGATCTCAAGGATCCGCTTATACACCTTCGTCAAGTAAGACAGACACAACAGAATTTTTACTGGCACAAAGAAGGAAAATGCACCCAGGGGCGAGGTGAGAATCGAACTCACAACGGGGCAGTGCGCAGACTGCTGGCGTGAAAGGCAGAGGAGCAAACCGAACAGGCCATCCCGTCCCCAAACGTTGTTCTTGAATTTCATTTTGAAGTATTCTTCGGGTATTGAAATTCAACCGGTCAGTAGTTTCTGAGAAGTTGCGTTTATTAATTGCAGCTAATAAAAAAAACGAACTTCTCTTGAGAAGTGAAGGGAAGTTTTCGAAAATACATGTCGTATAAACATATTTGTTTTTATAATGAAATAAATTTTTTGCATTAAAAGTCCGAATTTATTTACATTTAGCTTAAATAGTTTATGAGATATGTAGCTATAAAGTTTGTGCTTTTCTACTTTCTTTCAGTATGTTAACTTTTTCATTTTGCACATAAAGAGTCGTTGCAAAGATCTTTCAACAACTAGTTGATTATACGTTAGAAAATATCTAACTTTTTGCTGTCTCCTTAACAACACACAAAATGAACGCTTTATACAGAAATGACAAATACTATCATAATATTTTTAGTAATTTATAATTGATTAAAATATATTTTAAAGTCCAAAGAAAGAATCAGAATTTAATGTAATATGTTCAGGGCAATGTGATAAATTCAATGACATATCATTGAGTAATTATCACTGCCCGAAATACGCCGCCATTATTAATGCCTGGATTTATCACATTGCTCGTAACATAAAAAAATGCCGACCCAAGAAGATATGTTTGAAAGTGAAAAGCGTATCAGAAAAATATGTACTACTCAAGAAATAAAAAATATGTTTAGAATGGAAGCAAAGAGTGTAAAAAAGAATATAAAACGGTTTATTGGGTTCCTGCAATAAGTTAACAATTTACAATTTACATTTAATTTGAAATTCATTTGGACATGAAAGTTAAATTATTTTTTCCCAGTAAAAATAAATATAATGTAATAAAAAATCATAGAGTTCTATATAGCATTAATACACTTGACAGTTTTTATAAAAGAATTTTTAGACCCGTATATCATAATTTAATACTTTTAACAAGGTTTAGAAATAGATGTTTCTAAATATTCTTCAAAATGAAACTGGTCATCATGAAACGATTCCTTACGTGACAATAAAAAACTCTCAGTTTGATTCGTCTGATTGAGAACATTTCTCCAAGTTCAAAAGGTGTTCCCAGAGGGTACCGCCAAAACTTCCTTGTAAATATCGAGCACGTGTCAATCCTCAAGAGTTTTACAAGGAACTAAACGCCAAAAGATGGATTGAAAGAGAAGTCAACGATGGTTTTACAAACAAAATGAGCTGCATTTATCAAAGAAATGTGTCTAGATGATGTTGTCTGAAAGGTTAAAAGAGTTGACAAGGTCTTTGCCTCTCGCACACGCTTTAAAAGAGACTGAACTGAATGTAAAGTTCGTACCGATTGGCTCTTTTGAAAATTTATTTCCTTGTGATAAAATGGGGACGAAATATTTCTATACTTGAAACAGCATGATAAACGATGTATTAAAATGTAGTTATATTTTAAATCCCGTAATATTTTTTTAAAAATCTTCTGCAGTGACAACATTTTTAGAGAAAAATTGAGCATGTTAGTTTCTCTCAACATCATTAAATTTTTTAAAAAATTATTTTGAATAAAACAATAGAATATTTATAGAGCGGTTTGCCAAATATTCATTCTTCCAAATTCATGCTTGTTATTTAAGATTTAAAAATATCACTATATTAAATCATGCAAATAATCTTAAACATAATCTAAATAATTCCGAAATTTCATTATAAGTTTTTTTTCGCGAATTCAAGCACTTTTCTAAAAATCTAGCAGAACGTTCCTAAGGTTTGACCCTAAGGGCTAAGGGATCAATCCTAATTAATTTTGAAGTAGAACATAAAAGGGTGAAATTCAATACCAAATGATACCCGCGTGGTATTCAAATTACTTTCATTTCATAACTCTAAAGATTAATCGACCAATGAGGGAAATGCTAAAAAAATAAAACTTCTTTTTTAGTTTTCGGAACTGTTAAAAAATTTAAGCGTCCAAACAGAAAAAGTTCAAGTACAGTTTATTCTAATGACTTACGAGCATTTATATCAAGAGATCTCGCATTAACCCCGTTACTTTCTTTCCGTTCGATCCCCACTGAGGCCTCAAGAGTTTCAATACTTTCCCTCTTATGAAAAAAAGGTCGAAAAGGGAATTGTTGCACTTTCCAACCCGGCATGAAGCCAATACGATCACGAACTAGAACAATACACCCTACTTCCCAGCTGCCACCACAAGCAACACACATCCTTCTATACTTATGAACTGATCTTGAACTTCTTTAAGTTTCTCTCCTCTCACTTAGCAGTCGACCCCCAGATCAAAAAAAGAACCGCGAATTTCTCCGCGTGTTCCGCATTCCGTCGTGTTGTACCCTCGGACGAAGAGTGCCCGATGGGGGGGGGCCTCGCCAAGAAAAAGAGGGGCGCAGTGGGCCCCTGTCTCTGGATAAGCCACGCCGAAGGTCAGATCGTTTGGCTATCAAGGGGGCTGTCGAACAAACGCGATTCTTTCGAAGGTCGAACGAAGCAAAAATTGTAATTCCGGATGATGGGGTGGTCACGGGCCAATTATGATTGTGTTTCTCTTTGCATCTCATCTCTGTTCTTTAGGGTTGTTGGAATAATAAGGATGAGGGTTTTCCTTTGCGGATTCCGTTACTTATATCTTCGATAACACTAATAATGAATAAAATTAGAACGAATGGATTTTACCCTATGTTTGAAGGTTAATATTGCATATTTCTGGAGATTTAGAGAGAAAACTTAACAATAATCACTTATTTTAAAAAATGGTCAATTTTAAAATGTTAATATAGTAATTTTTGTTCCTGTGGATTAGCTGGGCGCAAGTGCCATGTGTTCTGATAAATCGTCAGAATTAAGCAAATATCAAAATACGTAAATAACAATTGAAATATCTCAACTAGCAGTGGTTGCATTTAATGTTTTTATCTGTAATTTGTAAAACGGTGCCAATAAAGTTCGATTGTATACATTTGCGCCAGGCTAAAGATAAAGTTACCTAATTTTTAATATTAAAACCTTTTTTTAACCCTTAATGGACATCCAGATAGAAGTAGTATTTCAATTTCTAATAGGTAAAGAATAACAACATTTAAGAAACACTTCATAAAATATTATTCTTTCACTCATCAATGTAATGGCGAATCAACATTTCAAGCCAATGTTTTGAAGCCTCTTTTTTTCTAAATTCTGGTAACCTATTTTTGCACAAAACAATCTTCCATAAGCTTTTCTATACCTTAAATTTGCATATGAAATGTGTTGAATCAAAATTACAAAGATAAAAAAATATATTCTACTCTTTTAAAAGCGCTACAGTGCATGTAAGATTCCCAACAGTTTGCTATTTTAAATTTTAATCATAATAAATAGATGAAATTCATTTTGTAAACTTTATTCACTCTAATACATTCTTGCAACACATTTCTTAAGTCTTTCTAACCCTTCCCCCCGTAACAAATTTTTCGTTTTATTTACCTTTTTGAGGAATTGTCTGTGAAATTTTTTTTGAGTCAAGCAACAGAATGTGAAATAAAACCAGACCAAATTCGACTATCTTCTCTTTCTTTTCCGAAGGCAAAACATCGATTAAAGCATTTCTAAAAAAAAATTCATTCAAACTTTTCCCGAGTAACTACAACCAAAAAGGTTACAGACCTCTTCTCTGAGTCAGTTTTGTTTCCCCGTTTCCAAATCTCGTTGACTTAAAAGGAATTGGAAATGAAGAATGGTTTTATCAGTTTCAAGAACTCTTCCTCAACCTCTTTCTTGATAACATGGTAAGATTAAGCTGAAATCGTGATCCCTATTATCATCTTTGTTTTTTAATGAAGGAATTTAAAATGGAATACCTTTAAAAATCACGTCTTGTGTATTCTTACTTGAAATTGAAAATAGAAGGATAGAAACAGGATGCATTGATAACTAACTCTTAAATTCCTTTACTAAACAGTGTTTTCTTCAACTATCTAGCTAGCATCTTTGGAGTTCATGAATTTTTGTTTTTCTGTACAGTTCAAAACTACCTCAGATTTGAGGTGAGCAACATTGGTTTTTTAAAAGTTTTCAGAAACATAAAAGAAAGATTTTATGCATTAACAATCCGAATGTAAATCTTTTTGTGTCAAGCCATTAGTCGAAAGGTTAGGAAACCCCACATCAAGATTTCATAAGGAGCGGCCTTGATTGGTTTTGAAATACAATGATTAAATTCCAGAGGCACTGTTAGCAGTACAAGATAAAAGATATTTTTTAATCACTTGTTTGATAAATACGATATTTTTTTGGGTCTATGAATAACTAAAAATACAAGCATGTTCGTAAAATTAAAACGCAAGTAGCGGTTTTTAACACCAGACCGTGATTTTTATCCTTTTATTAAAGAATCTGGAGTCTGATCAGCAAAAGAAAAGTGATAACACACAATTCCCAGTTAGGCCCGACTAAAACGTACTTCTCCTCCCAATCAGCTCTTTTTCCCGCCAATTGTCGAAGTTTAAGGAAATTAGATAGAGAAGAAAGAGAAAGGCAGATCCGTCTCCTCTTGGCGAGCAACAAAATCAAGAAAAAAGAAGAGAGAAAGAGAGAAAAATACGGGGGCTGCTCCCTAATAACAAATGGAACGGAAAATTAGAAGTGTCGCATTTGCGGGGTGAAAAACGAGGATTGTTCCCTCTCGCGCCCCGCCGGCAGGGGCTGATGGGGCGACGGCGCTTTTCCCGGGGCTGATCGCCAAGGTTGGCGAGAATGCTCGGTGAGGGAGAAATTTTGTTACGATTGTGTGTGGTTATGTGCCTCGGATTCATTGAATTCTGAGGAATGGGGAGTGAGAGAAAAGCATTTATTGTGTGAAAACAAGGCAGAACAAATGTTCAAGATTTGTCCAGTTTTTGTAATGTATGGCCAGATTTCGTTTACGTGTTACGTAAACTCGACATGTTTGGTAAAAGCTGTGCTACTAGGGTATGAATGGAGAATTGCAGCATCTCTTAAAATTCAAAGTTTTCAATTTTAACTTATTGAAAATTCTCTCCTGAATCCGAAAATACGCTTGTCTTTTACGAGAAAAATTTTGTAAGTTAATTATAAGATATTTCATTACAGAAAAGCTGACGTTAAAAGTGCCTCTCGGAAATGAGGGAAACACAGTTTCCATGGAAACACGAGGTTGTCAAAACAAAACAAAAACTAGAGCTCAATGTATTTCAAAGCGGAATGATTGTAAACAAGGCACGCATGACGTCACAAGCTGTTTCAGCTCAGACCGAAACGAAGCTCTTTTTAATTAAAAATAACTTAAAAATTAGCGCTTTGAAAGGTATATTAATGGTTTTGTGGAGGTTTTAAGCGATTCTGAATACATTAAGATTTTCAAAAAAATTGACTCCAATTGTCCATTGTTTTAAATAAGCAATACGTTAAGAGATCGTGTAACAGATAATATAGTTTGTGATAGGAATGATGTGTAAAACGACAGACCGGCGAAAAGCACAAACCTGTAAAAAAAATCCAACCAATCAACCAACCAACCAAACGACAGACCAATATTAATTAAAGTTGTATTAGCAAAAATTACCAAAAAGTTTATTTAAGCTACCAATATGAAACTTTAGTATTAAATTTTTCCCCTTAATTTCATCAAAATATAACTTAAAGAATTTATACATAGACATTACAATATAATTTACATACAGCAACTTGCATGTTATTTAACATCTTTCTCTTTTTTTATATACTAATTTAGTTTATTCAAGCAATTTCTCTAATTTTGAAGAAAAATGTAGGAAAACCTTTTAGATATATTCTTTTTGATATTTTTAAAATTTTCATTATGTTACATTTCTTTAATTAGACGATTTTCTTCATCAAGTCAAAGGTAAAGATAGTTAAAGACTAGGGTATAAAATTCCAAAACAATATAACTGTTACACAAATGTACTTTATCATCCCAAAAAGGAAAAATTAAATTTAGATATAAATAATTCCAAAAACTATAAGAGAATGGGATAACATATTCACGGGACGAATACAGGTTTAAATACGGTGATTCATGGAGAATATAAAATTAAATGTCAAATAAAATTTTAAAAAATCCATCAACGGCGTTTTAAAAATACATTTCAATAAATGGTGTTTCAGAATAATATTAAAATGTTTTATAATATTATTTTTACCTTTCACAACGTTTTTAATGCTCAAGACTTCAAACATTAGGATTAAAACATACACGTGCCTCTTTAAGACTATACTAAAATATTTCACTACATTATATTCATTTCTCTAAACATCTCTCCAAAATGCTCACTCGCATCTCGCCAAAATTGGGCTGATCAGCCAACCTCCAGCAACCCCGACCAATCTCGAAGCGCGAACAGCAAAGAGAGCAGGATGGAGAGAGAGGAACCAATCAGTGATAATGGATTCCAAGTCGCTGCGATGTCCATTAAAGTTAAGCCCCGATCTCTCCGGATTAACAGGATACTCACTTTTACTCGACAGCCAAGGAGAGAGGCCAAGGCCCATATATCTGTATCCATACCTCCCTCTATATATATCTATATATCTGGAGGGGCCGCCCCAAACGAGGTGTCAATGTTACACTATACTGACAGATCGCCGGTGCTTTGCCCGTTTTTAACGGTGAATGAGGAAGGAAGATATGCGTTGAGGAGTGAATAAATTATATAGTGGGCATTCGGAATATTATATTCAATAAGTGAGGAGGTCGTAGGAGTTTCCTAATGAGTGATTTCGTTTTATGTAGCTCAATGTATTTTATTGTATCGTTAAGTGACTTTTAGTAAGACCGCTTGAAACTGTTGGATTCTTATATACTTAAATAATCAGTAATAAAGTTTGCAGAACCAATCAAAATACTATATACTAGACAGCAACGTTAGTTGACCCGACGACGTCACTAATAAACAAAGTAGTTCCCATCGCGGTGTCTGAATTTTGAGTGAAATGAAGAACGTCAATTTAAAAATATGATTATTTTGTGAAACCCATGCATATATACCAAGTGTCTTTTTATCATGATTTGCGTACCTTAACTCCTCCTAGCAACCCAACAGGCTTTGTGCTTACACATTTTCTCCTTCTGCGATAGTGACGTACTGAGTTCACAGGAAACGTTGCTGTCAAGTATAGTATGATTTTTTGTTACGTTTTTCAATGATTTATAGACCTGGTATAAACATTGCTTCAAATTTAAATGATTGAATTTAATGTGGTATTAAACAGGAATGACAGTAGGAAATTGTTTGCATTTTAATACTTTTACTGTGCGTAGTGACTTTTAATAAGACCGCCTAAAACTATTCAATTGATTCTTTTACATTTAATAAAGAATAAGTAATAAATTTTTCATACCAATCAAATTACTTCAATTTGATTTTCTATTACGATTTATAGACATATTATTGAATTTAATGTGGTATTAAACCAGGAAAAACTGTAGGTAGATTTTTGCATGATTTAAAGTTGATAATCCTTTATCTTGTTCTATATTTTCTACTATTAATTTTAAAAAAGTATTATAAACAACTGAAGATTAATAATCCTATAAACAGTTTGAGTGTGTGGATATCATATCATAAATATGGTAAAAATATCAACTTATCAGTCGTAATTTTTTATTGATATTAGACACTACGACAACTATCTTCAAATATCTAAACAAAAAAAAAATCAAATAAAAAGTAAAACTGCAAAGGACTCTGACATTCAAAGATTGCTTCTATTTTCTCAATATCTCCTTATTGTGAACGCCTGATAAGAAAACGATGATGCTAAAATTGTTCGAATCAGTTGTCGCCATTCAAGTTGATAAACAATTTTATCGGGAGAGGAGGTTTTTGCAACGCTTTTTCAAGGTTTGTTGACGGTATGTTTCGCAACCATTACACAATGTCAATACAAAGGACATTTACGAATCTAAACACAATGACAAGCATGTGCTTCACATCCGAAACTGGGTAAGATTGTGCTGTTAGAATTCAAAAGAAAAAAGTGTAAAGCGAAGTATTCAAAAATGTTATGGTGTTTAACATAATTTACGTCATAGGGTCATTATTATGTAATTTCGTATCTCTTTTGGGAAAAATACATGGAAAGAGCTCGATACCAACCGAAATTTAATAATTCAGGGAATCTTCATTTTATATACATTGCATATAAATAACATTTCTAAATTTATTCAACATTTATTTGAAAAGGCCGGTAAATTCATGGTGAGTTCAAAGCCCGAAAATTCATCCTTAACAGCACAGCTCGTACTAAATATGTTAAATTTACGTAACTGCAACTGGAAGAAAACATATTTGGCCATAAATTAATGACGAAAATTGGACGACGTTTGTACTTATGTGTTTTCATACCCTACTTGACAATTCCCCAAATATCTGTAAATGAACAATACATTAAAATTCAATATTTAAAATATCAATTCTTTAACCCCACAAATCATCATTTCCCCCTAAAAAATACCGTACCCATTATAAATCAGGATATACCATCATTCTGCCCATAAAACTGTAAGAAAATAATATCAAAACGTACCCAAGACCCATAGGATCCCAAATTTTTCAAAACTTTTTCATTCCCCTCCCCCCTTCAATATACCGATCGCCACCCTTTCCGTGATCCCCTAATACCCTCCCTAATCACCGCCATCCTTAAAAGACGGTCGCGGGCTCTGTTAATGACGGCGGAGGGAGCTAATTAGGGTCCCGATAGAGAGATCAGACGCCCCTAATTATTTTAAGATAAGATGGAGGAGGGATCCTCGGAGGGGAGGATCCTGCGAAGGAGGAGGAGGGAAAAGAGGTAAGAGTTTCTGTCTTGGGTGCAGTTTTATTGGAAATATGGTTTTTGAGGGGTTGCTCCGAAAGAGTTAAAGTATTTGGTTATTTTTCATTATCCATTCCATAAAAATCGCCTTGTTACTTGACCCTTGAGAAACTAAACAAAGAAAGTAGTTCCCAGAGCGGAGTCTCAATTTTGAGTGAAATTAAAATATTTCAATTATAATATATATAATTCAATTATAATATATATATAATACTTCAATTTAAAAATATACAGTCGAATCCGCTTATTGTGTTCATATTTAATGTTATCAATTGTTTTTATTATTATTTATTTATTAAACTGTTCATAAAAAAGAACACAATTACAATTTAACATAGTCACCTGGGATCTCTTGGTCCATGTAGGTGACCGTAAATATGTGTAACAAAATAATTGGATAACCTTATCAAAATTGACCGGTCCCGATCACTGTTAAGGTAAAATGTATCGTTTTTATGTTATCATTATATTGCTTAATGTTATCAAAATCTGCTTAAATTCCCTGAAAACCTCCTTTTTCCCCCGTTTGAAGGCCAATTTTAATACATAATAATGCAAAATAAGTTATTAATTTATTAGTTTCATATGTTCCACTCTCATATTTTTCTTTAAGATTCCAAAATTTTTGTTGCTCCCATCAGTATAACAATGCATTTAGTAGGTAGGTTTGTCATTTGTTGGCAATGTTTATAATCTTTGGCATCCAAAATACCTAAATGATTTTTATGGGATGAATAACGGAATAGAAGTGCTACTAAGAATTCGAGGGGATACATTATGCTGAACTAGAAAGAGATTTTATCCATTCCTTGACATAGTAATTTGTTTGCTATTATCGTGAAATGCGTCAAATTTGATTTAGAATTTTGAACTTAAAAATGAAGAACTGTTTAAGAAGAGTATTTTAACAACGTGTCAATCAAAAGATGTTCACTGAAGTTTAAAAGGGTAAAATTGAAAAGGTTCCTACACTTTTTGATATTTTTCAAAAATGTAACCATGGTTCATTCGTAAACGAATTTGTTCAAAATATTCAAACTATTTCGAGGTAAGCAACTCAATTTATTTTACCAAAATAGTAGGATAATCTACGGTAAACTTTCAAGATAACTTTTCTCAAGTAATAAGCAAATAAGCATTCTTTTGCACAGTGTATAAAATACAAGCACTCAACATGAATGCGTTACTTTCATATACAAGCAAAATAACTTTCCTCTTTACTGAAACCCTTACTCGAATCATTACTACAGATAGAAACTTGAAAAACCGCTTGAATCTGAGTTGTTTGACACGAAAATATTTTTCAAACGTTAAAGCATGAGATTCAAGAAAAAATTATGTTTTAAAGGATCATGTAATGAACAAAAAATGCATAGAATAAAATTAAAAAAAATTCAAAATTCAGTCTAATTTTAACAATTGTTAGAGAGAGGTTTTAAGAATATTATTTTTTACTTGCACAGGAAGTTGAAGTACATTGTGGTTATATTTTTTGAAGAACATACTGAATCAAGTTCAATAAAAAACAATCACTAAAAAGGCTGAGCTTCTTAAACTTGTTTTACAATAGAGGACTAAAAGACTTGCATTGTTCGTTAATAATGTTAACTTTCTTGGAAAAGACGCAATCCTCTTTTCAAATATGATGGTAAAAAACTAATAAGAACTATACGGAAAAATATAATGTTTAGTACCAGTTAACAATCTTTGAAACAGTTTATTTCTGTCAAAAATTTGTCTTCAGCGAGGTTTAAATATAGAAATTTTTCAAAGAGCTTAGCTGAGTATTTAAACAAAAGTAGTAAGTGAAGGAATTGCAATGTATGATAACGTACAATTGAGTACAAAAACATTGCTACTTACAATGGTTTTGAATTTAGATGGAACGAAATTGAAAGCATAAGAGTTCCATTTCAGGCATTCACTTTTGATATTGACCAGACTTCATTCGATTTTATAAAATTCACTAGAGGTACTGAAAATATCAAGCATTTTTTATTGGCGTAACGTCTTTATACATAATTTGATTTTTTACATGGGAATTCAGTTAACATCCCCACTACATAAAAAAAATTGACCTTCCAACACTTAACACCAAATAGGCGATTCCAAACATAACCACACCACCTCAACTCGCCGATTAGAAGCCAAATCTCCAGGGATCGGGATCACGCGAACGAAATTCCCTCAAATAAAAAAAGAACAAAGCGATGATGTAAAAAAAAGGCCCGGCCCAAAAGAAGGCGATATATATATTTCTCAGTTGAAGAAGATAAGCCGGTGGCAACGGCATTGTTAGGGAGGGAGGGAGCAATTTCCGCGGGAACTCGATATCGTCTGCGGTAATTTGCTACATCCGTGACTCTTGACTGCCAGACTTTTATATGATTAGAAGCTCCCCTTCAGCGAGAGGCCCAAGAGTGGTTGATCTGACCCGCGGTTCGCCAACCTCCGAGCTAAGAAGCTTTTCAAAGAGTTGGACAGAAAAATCTCTTTAATATATACGTTTTACAATTTTAGGATTTTTAATTAATTGGGACAGGGGAAAATCTAGAATTTTTTTTTGTCTGTGGAATGGAGATTTTGGTTCTGAAAAAATTTTATCGTTATGACGAATTATTTAGCAAGCAAATAAATCGTCGAATATTTCATGGCTTTTTTTTTCTCAAAAATTCAAAAATGTACTACTTTAAAAAAGGAATTGTTTCGAGTCTGTTTCGATTAAATGATAATTATTTTATTTTCATGCTGCTACTGGTTTTTTCTTGCAAGAGTAGACATTTAAAAAATGAAAGTATCTTGTCCAAGAGACATACTACAGAATTTCACCAACCCATTCACTTGCGTCCCCTATTGTATTTACAAAAAAAGTATGTATCGATATAAATATTATAATCGATTGAAATTTATATCCTGTGTTTACAGTCACTAGTGTAAAAATTTGTTGGTATTATTACTTTCTAAACTGCACTGCATAAATATTGACTTCTCAAACAAAATACATGCCCAACAACAAAGTAAACGAAAGTATCCATTAAAATGTTTCACCGAGAAAACTGACCAAGTTCCATCAAACGTAATATTTTAAGTAATTCTCATATTTATGACGCACAAAAAAACATGGCGTTACACACATTGAAAAGCCAGCTATACAGTTCCCCAACATACAGGCAGCAAAGAAAACTTCCAGGTGAGAATCCCACGTCTTCCCGCCTTCACCGACTCGAGCATGTGGTCAAAATCCCACCTCTCTTCATTCCTCCTCGCTCCCCAAAGCGAAGGGCGTTGGCCCTTTGGTCCGCTTTAATTTGTGCGCGGTTTCGTAACTTGACCTTCAGGTTTTTTTTCTCTGCACCGCACCGGGATGGTACTGAGAAGATGGAGTGCAGTGAGCTTTTGTTGAGCATCGATTGTTAGGTGGATGGCAAGGATAACATGCCGCATATTACTGTTATTATGCCGGTGTTCCGTTTTGCAATCTGATGTGTTTTTTAAGAAGGGGTTTGGGAAGAATTTCACGCGATGGATCATGCCTGGCAGAGGAGGAATGCATCGTGGTAGGTATTCAGACGCGGAAGTTCTGATAATTTCAACGGTATGAAGAGGATTTGAACGTACAAGAAATATAAAAGAATAGTTCCTTTATTTAAACTTCGTCAATGATAAAGGTTTTTTTTATGTTCATACCGCTGAATTTGGTCTATTGGTCAGACATTTTTTATACCACCTTCGTTAGTTAATCCTTGAAATATGAGGGTAAAAATATTTGTCGAGCCGGAAATGGAAAATGTTTCTCGTAATTATATGTCTACCAAAATTAATACAGTCGACTCTGTTAAATGCGATCACTTTTGTACAAGAGTAGAATGATAACAATATCCAATTGATAATAATAAGCGATTAGATTTTATAATGTTTGAAACAGTGCAATTCGAATATTTTCCTTAAAATCACAACTATTTAGTCCTAATTGACATATTTAAAACGATTACTTCGTATGTATTTTGCAACTTTTACATTCTTAAAGAAAAATATGAGAGTGGAACAAATAACACTAATAAATAAATTACTCTTTTTGTATGATTACCTATGTATTATAACTTATCGTCAAACGGGAAAAATGTAGCTACGAATAAATTTCACCATGGTGTTACTCATTTAATTAATACAGAATTGATTTCCATTCGGCATCTATTAAAAATAAACGTGAAGGATGAATTTATAATGGTATTTGTCAAAAGAAATAATGCAATCACTGAACTGAAAAGAAACTGTTTAAACAGTTGAAGAAAGCAACTACTATAAAGTAAAGAATTAGGTCAATGATTTATTACTCCACCTAGAATGAGCTTCGCATTTTTAGCATTTTAATATCTTAAAAGATTTTAACAACCTTGTATGAGAAGCACGTCACAAATCCCGTCAAACGTTTTTATACATATTCTATCTCAAAAAAGGAAGAAAAACTAAATGGACAAATATTTGCTCTCGAGAAATTTCGTATAAGTATTCAGACACTTCACTCGACATAAATCAAAAACAAACGATAGGGTTACAAAAGGAAAGAACGGAACATGACAAAAGACTTCATTACTTTGACACCTGTTGACTTACTTACCATAATTTCGATACGAAGCAAAACAAAAGGCCATGAAGGAAGAACTTATCCCCGAAAACGAATCCACTTTGATGTGCCAAGGCCGCATACCCTCGAACACAAACCAAGCGGCAGAAACAACATTCCCTCGACTGATGATAATAATAATTCTAATTGTGAGCGCCCCTCATTTCACGGCCAAAATACGTCCCTAATACATCCCCAAAACATAAAAAAAACCACCAACCCTCCCTTTCAGTGCAACAGTCATTCCCTTTTAATACATAACTCCCAAAAGAAGCCAAAGATTATAATGAGGGGGCAAAAAACACATTTAGGGAGGAAAGCAGAAAAAACGTCGGATTCCGGCACCATTTAAGGCTGCGGGCTTTTAAATGGAGGGCTCTTTTCACGAAACCGCCCCCTGGCGGCCAGAGCTCTAATTACGACCTAATGAGCTCATTTACAGGTGTCTTTCTTTCCTCCCTCAGCACTACTTAGCGCGGAATAAATGGCTCCAAAGAGGAAAATTGTCATCTCAGCGCGACCGTCCCTTTTTTATCTGCTCTTCCGCTTCCGAATCATCAAAAGGATGGAGAGAATATGTTATTTTGTTCCCTTTTTGTGTCGGCTTGTTTTTTGGGGGGAGGTTTTTGAAATTAATAAGCCCGTTTGTGGCTGGAGGCGTTTCAGAGCGCGTTGTGAATGCTCGCGGGGTGATTGACGATGCATACATTAGGGCGTTGTTGTGATGTTGTTTAAATGGTTTAGAAAGTTTTTGTGTGCGTTAATGGCCGCAATCAGGGTGTATAAATTGATTATCAAGTTCATCACGTTTAAGTAATTGTTTGGTAACTATTTTCTGATCATTCATCTTTTAGAATTTAATTGCATTAGACGAGCTACAGAATTTAAAGTATCCTATAATCAGATAATATTTATTTATACTTTCCATAAGTGTAGAGTCTCATATGGATCACAGTGCTATAGCAAAAGAACAATGCACCATGCAAGTTCCTTTAATCGAGTTTGTTACATGGCAGTGGTTTTAATATTTAAAATTATATATAAATCTAAAAATGTTTCTCTTACTCCTACTTTATGTCCGAAGGATTTCTTTCTGAACTACCTTATTTCTATCAAATGACCCCTTAAAACAAATGATGTGATAAGAACAATACTTAAAAGGGTGGTTAAAAGGGTGTTGAGTGTTTTTTACTTTCTCTTACAAAAAAGCTCTGAGAACAAAAGAGATATGAAGAGAATGTTTCAGATAAAATAATAGAAGAAAAGCTGAATATTATCGAGATCACAATTCCTGTGCATTCAAGCCATAATAAATGAATGACTGTTAGTAGTAATTCTAATTCACAATAAACGCAGCAACAATGATATTGCGCCCTATGATTTGAAAACCTCAAGGCAATATCAGGTAGTACGATACATAGAAATGAGAGAGAGAAAGATCTACACTAGGACTTTTAGCATTGGAATTTGCGCAGCAGTCCAAATGCTTTGCGGCCGGCTAGAAAATTCCATGCAAACAAGTCGGTCGAGATTCGGCGTAGCAACGGAGCTCGGGTCCGCAGAAAGGTCCCGAAGGTCACAGCCGCGGCGCCAAAGGTCCTGGCAGGCAGGCCCTCCGCACGACCTTTTTTCTTGCCTTTTTGATGCGGACCTTTTTTTTTATTTCTCTCCAGCGCTCTCGTTGCTTGCCGAGCGGGAGGGAGACGGGACGAACCTTGAAAGCGCCCGGCCGGCAGCGGGAGGAAAAGCCGCGTTTAGTTGTAGTGCTGCTGTCATTTATTTCGAGCCCCACCTTTCCTGAGATGAAAATCAGCATCTCTTTATGATTGGATTAGCTGCTTCAAGTTTTTTTTTTAGTTTGAAGGACTGAAAGAATAGGTTTTGAGTTTTTCGTATGAAACTGCTGCTCTTTTCTTTATGTGAAGATTTTTGTCATTACAATTGAATGCACCTGAAGGATTGTATCCCAATCAAGGTTAATACAACTTGGAGTTAAATTTTCAAACGAGTATTATTTTTTTCCCTACCACATGACCAAACTTCACAAATTTTAAAAGCTTTACACTTAAAAGGAACAATTCAATATCATAGTTGAGATTTTCTCTATTCGAAGAATGAAATAAGAGTGTTATAACCGAATATCAGTTTTTCAGAAGAAAACAAATCTAAGTCTCTCCAGGTTTTCAATAATAACTCTACTATTACTGTAACTATACTGCTGATTACTATAACTGATTGTTATAGTAATTCATGAAATATAAACTTTAAACGGCCTTTTCACGGAATTCTTTTTAGCTATACAAACTGAGTGGTAGTTATTATACATACTAGCTTTTCACATTTCTAAATATTCTCTCCTAAGTAGGTATTATTTTTTTCAAAAGTCTAAAAAATTATGTTTGTATAAATGTCCGAATATAATAAATCGGATAAATGTATGCATGCTTAAATTTAATGGGTTACCCAACCATGGAAAAACACAAAGAATTTTTTTAATTTTACAAGTTTTAAAAATGGGTAAAATTTAGAGTTTAAAAGCTGGTACTTACTGTTTGACATTTAACACTATAAGAGGCTAATTGATCTACAAATAGCGACACTGAAAAGCTATATGATTCGGACCGCACGACTGTGAAAACTGTGCATGACAATATACCATGACTAATAGCACGCAAGTGAGGAATTGCTTCCAACAATTTACTAACTTTCATCTTAATAACCACGGCTAATGCTAGTCTTCGGTTATAATGAGTCCACAGCAACAATCAGGCGCTTTAGTCGACTATCCCTGCAGCTAATCAGCGCAGTCTGTTCACGAAGTTCAGTTCATTAATAAATTCCGGCTAACGCAAATTTCCTCGGCGATAATTTTATATTTTAAAAGAACTTGTGACGTGCAATACGGGCGGCAAACGCATTCTTTTAAAGAGCATTCAAGAGTGAGATGCGGGAAGTAGAAAAAAAACAAAGCATTGTTGAGAAATAGCTTTTTCATCAGGCACAGCAAAAGAAAAAAATAACTTATAGTCTAATATCAGATGAACGCACGTGAAAAAATACTCCCCTACTCCTGGCAGTACGTTTTTTATAAAAGTTTTTACATAATATTTACCCCACAAAATTATGAACTTCCCGGCATAAGCATGGAGAAAAATGGACAAAGAATTCTGAGAGGAAAAAGCGCGGAAAGAAGAAAAAAATAATCGTAAGCATTTTCCCTTCTAAAAAAAAAGTATGCAAGCAGTGAAAAAAACTAGGAAGTTTTTAATTAAAGTCTAAAAACATTTTTTCTCCGCTTCCATAGAGTTAGTTCTCTGTCTTTGCCTCGGAAAAAAAAAGATTAGAAAAAGTCCTCGAAGTTTAATTCGTTATTTATCTTGAGAGAATTGAGCAGCTTGGGCAAGGGTTTTGGTATTAACGGGCTCCCGTTATCAGTATCACGCTTAATTGGGCTCCACAAAGTTATTTAACGGAATCATATTTTAAGAAAAGTAAAAAAAAAATGAGATGCCCGACGCAAAACCCAGCAAATTAATTTAAGTTTAATCAAAACTCTAAAGCATCGAATTTTTCAAGCATCAAAGAAGATCGAAAGTTTTATATCGTTTAGTTGTATTTTCTAGGGATGGACAAAACCTTGACTTTTAGGTATTGAGATTTTAGCATAAAATTGTTTTTATTATATTTAGATTTTGAGTACTTATATGATATTGAATACTCACTTAAAGTATTATTTAACTTTGGCTTTAAAAATAGTATCCTTAAAGTAGTATAAATTTCACCCCATTACTGGTACTTTTAAAGTAATATAAATGTTTTTAGCAATATTGTTACAGCATTTATATCAATTGCAACAAATAAAGAATATTTAAATGAAATTATATGTTTTAACATTTATAAAAATTATTAAGTGTGACTATTAATACTATTCGGGAGAGCAATTATGTATATTTCATATGCTGAAATAATATTACCTAAAAATACCTAAAATTCAACTAACAGTACTTTTAATAAAATTAAAAAAAGAGCAATTAAGTGTTGAGCAAATTTTAACTTATCCCCCCTTCAGGTTTTCATCTTTTCAAAAATACATAACAAGTGTTTATTTTTTCATGAAACAAACAAGATGGATAGGAAAACTTTGATTAAAAACATATCTTAAGGTCATTCAACCTGAATTTGAAACAAACGGAATTCTTTAATTCTTTAACAAACTCTCAGTTAACCGCGTGTACATAACATCCTATAGAGCATTTTCAATCACATGACTTGGACCTAACAACGGCCTTAGCAACAGAAACGTTACAGTTTTTTGCCCTACAGAGGTTAACAGTTACAGAAAATGACTGGCCGTGGAATTCTTCTATTGGAGCATTTGCAATCACGTGACCCCATACTTAAAAACCGCCTTAGCAACAGATAAACAACGGCCTTAGCAACAGTTAAAAGCCATACAGAAGGTACACAGTTAAAAGAAAATAACCGGTTGTGACGTCACCTGAGAACACTCTATAACCACTCTACAAAAAAGCATACAGAATGTCAGTAATTTTAGGTAATCTTACACCACGCAAACAGTACAAAGGTTGTTGAATAAATTCAAACAATCAACGCCTTATAACGCCAACAAGTGTATTAAATGTAACTAAAAGCCGTTAACTCGTCACTAAAAATTACCTAAGCTGTGTATATCACTTCTAAAACTGCGCACAATATGTTAAAAAATTACAAAACTTATTGATGAACATTTTTTAGTATTCATTATACAAAAAAAAATCCACAAAGAATGGAAAAACTATTACACTTAGAGATTTTACACAGACAGTCTATAAGTTGTCAAAAAGTAACTTAATGTAATAAACGCCTGAAAGTAAAAGATAGCTAACCCACTGCTTCCAAAAAAAACCACACCACCTCTTTGAAACAATCCGAAACTACTGCTTTATGAGAACAATCAAGGAACCATCATCAAACCCTCCAGCGCGACAAATTCCGATAAAACACCTGTAGAACCTCAACGATCTCAGCATCTAAATCTGGATAGAATCTGGAAAAAGCGGAAAGAGCAAGCAAGCAAATATTACCTGGGGACAGAAATTCCATTTGCTTTCGAAACGTGCCTGTTCAAAAGGTCGCTCAACCTTAACCCGCGAAATCAAGTTCTCCCTCGGCCTTTTTTCATCATCTCTATCTACCTATCTTATTAACTTTTATTGTTAAGCGGCCCCGGGCGATGCAGGAATGAATATTTTGAATACGCTCGGCCTTCACAAGGAATATTATTATAGGGCTCGTTTTTTGTTGTTGTTGTCGTCGTCATTGGTTTGTGAGATAGATGCAAGGAAGTGCCTATTAGGGAGTCTTTTGAGGGGACGGCGGAGGTTGCTTTGTTTGTTTTGGGATAGGCGCACGTACAGGAAGGAATGAACGGTGGATACAGTGGAGAATTGGATAGTTTCACTGTTTTTAGGAATTGTAATGGTTGTAACTGAATGCATGTTTTGTACAGGAGGGTATGAACGGTGGATTTAGTGGAGAATTGGATAGTTTCACTGGTTTAAGGGATTGTAATGGTTGTAACTGAATGCATGTTTTGTAATTTTTGAACTAGTGTTATCGAGTGAATATGATTCAAATCAATGATACTTTCCCTCCTTAGACAAGTAGAATTAACTAAGAATTAACTAACAAGTTGTTACGAGTAGTTGTACACAAACCTAGTTAGTTATTTTTAACGATATAAAATGGAAAAAAAACTTTTTTTTGCACATAAAGTTAGTTACTTATAACTAGTAAACTATAGTAAAAAATTTACTAAAATAAAATAAGTACTACAGTGCAGAAAAAAAAATAGCATTTTACTGCAGTTTTAAAATGTCGTTTGGTTGTTAATCCTAGTACCCGAAATTTTAGATTACAAGATGTAAGATTTAATAAAAGGGACATTTCATACTGTATCTTTATAAATTTTTTATAAGATAGAATCTAAACAAAAGAAAAGGTTCAATTAATTACTTCAATATTAAAATACAGAGTCAAATGAAAGCGACATCTATTATAATAGCATCCCTTTTAAATACGCAGCAATATTGATGAGTAAGAGTTGAAATATTTAAGCCGAAAAAGAATATTTTTACTCTTATGAAATGATTCATTCAATTTAAAATTACACATGCAGTTAAATAAAGGTCGTACCTTCTTATTTCTCAAGATCGTTCTCCAAAGGTAAAATAGTTATCGGTTTAAAACAAAGAAAAACATCATCAAACCCATAATCATATGTGTATTTCTTCAGAAAACCGAGACCATCACTATCCAAAATGAATCACGAAGGCTGTGTCTCCACACACACAAAAAAACCTTTTAGCTGCTGCCCGAAGAATAATTCTCTTTGTGGTCCATTTCTGGCAACCGTCAGAAAGTTGACACTTTTATTTCATTTACAAAAGTCGGACAAGCAGCAGAAAAAGACGGATGGCCAGACCGATACATCTTCACTCTTGAAAAAAAGAACAAGGAAAGAGACTGAGCAGTGTGGCTCAGAATAGCAAATGGAAATTTGACTTTTAAACAAGTGCGACGGCTATTCGAAACAAATGATGAAAATGATGCTTTTATTGAAATTTAGGGTTTTGAGTTGAATTGCACATAATAGGACGATATTAATTTCCTTAACTGCATCTAAATAAAAGCAGTTTAAAGCATAGTTGTTATTATTAAAGGTTAAATATATCCTTGACAGATAATACTGATACATATATTGAAAATAATAGACTGAGGACGCGAGTACAAACTTAAAGTAAACAAGTTCAACTTTTTTAATAACTCAAACAAAAGTTATGATACAGATTCTACAATTTTACAATACAAGAAGTTAATACAAACTTGTCAATGCTAATTCTATATACTCCATATATACACATGCTACTGATATTTTATATTAATATAATTTGAGAAACTTATATTTTCTACTGGAAAAAATACCCAGTGAAACTTAAAGTTAGACTTGTTTTTTTTACTAATTTGTATTAATTATATCTCTTAAGACATAGATTTTATTAATACTGATAAATATTGTAAAATATTTATTGAAGTATTTAATATTATAAAATATTCATCAATATCCTAATATTATTGATACATATTTGTAAACTTTGGATAAATGCAGTAATTTGTTTTTCAAATGCAGCTTGGATAAATCAAATGTATTTAATTCAAAATCATGAATGAATTGTTTTCTATATTTCATATTTGTATGGTACCTCCAACTTTAAACCATTCACAAGTACACACTTAAATTTTGAAATAACTTTTAAAACTCTATTATATCACCACCTAACCATCCAAACCTACAACACACATCAGACTCAACCAACAAATTTACACCATATCGAAAAAAAAAATCGAAATTTCTCAAATCAATCCCGAAATACCAAACCAAAAAAAAAAAAAACTCCACGTCCATGTCACCCAGGAAAAGAAAAGCCAAAAACGAGAGAGAGGGTCACACGTGTCCATCTTCCGTTCCGACAGGTCACTCACCTTCACCCGAACCTGAAAGTTCTAATTAGGGTGGCCGCACGCGTCACGAGGGCTGAAGAAGGGCTGCCCCCGGGGCGCGGAACGACAGACGCAGCCCCCAGGCGCTCAGAGGCAAAGGAGCCCAAGTCACGCGCCATAAACAAACGCGAGGATTCAAGGGAGGATTTGAGATGTTATGTAAGTCAGTTGGATAATGGTAATGATGTTTGAGAGAATCGTTTTTAGTTATCTGCAAATTTGATAAATTAAAGCTCGAGATATAGAGAGTAAATTCTGTTATTTCTTTATGTTTTTTCACGAGAATTTTAGAATATTTGTAGTTTATTAACAGTAAATATCAAAACTTGGGATGAGTGATTATTATTACATAAGAATTTCTATACTCTTTCACATAATGTATAAGAACATACTCATCATCCATAAAATGAAAAGGAGAAATTTGAATTTTCTTTACTTAATATTAGCAGTTGAAAGAGAGAATAATTTTGGAAGAAACGTATAATGCGTGTATGTTTCACCCACTAATACGCAAATATTTATAAAATGCATTTTAAAAAAAAATTACAAGTTAAGTTATTTTTGCTTCCATTTTATTTCTATCTTTACTAGTATTAATCATCTCTAAACTCTCTAACACATAACATTAGGAATATCTAATAGAGCATTTTCAATCACATGACTCGGACCTAACAACGGCCTTAGAAACAGAAAATGTTACAGTTTTTTGCCCTACAGAGGTTAACAGTTACAGAAAATGACTAGCCGTTGAATTCTTCTATTGGAGGATTTGCAATCACGTGATCCCATACCTAAAAACAGTCTTAGCAACAGATAAACAACGGCCTTAGCAACAGTTAAAAGCCCTACAGTAGATACACAGTTAAAAGAAAATAACCGGTTGTGACGTCACCTGAAAACACTCTATTAAATCCACACAAAATTTACACAATTCAGAACTGATTCTTCACCTCCCTACAACTGTCCACTCTTTTCATCAAAACCCTCTAACCCTACGTGGTTAAGAAAAAAAACCCAACATTTTCCTAAAAAAACAAATCGTCCAAAGACTTGCCCCACTCTCCCTCGCAAAAACTCCCAGACGTGTCAATGAAAGGTCAAGACTCTATAATCTGGAGTAACACTTGAGCGCACACGAGAATTTCGATGAAGATAAAATTTCCATGAAGAGGGATAAATGTCACTCCTTTTTGCTCAGCGTTACGCTGAGTGGAGACGAGATTAAATACATGTTAATGGGATACAAAATATAGATGCCGTTGATTGGGGATTATGTGTCTGTGAGGTAGGGTTTCTTTGAGGGAGATAGACAATAATAAGGTGGATGGAATCATCGTTTTTTTTATGTTTGTGTTGTTGGGAAAGAAGATGGGATGGAAATTAGTAAAATTAGGATGATGTGAGTTTTTCTTGGAAGTATTTTGCTCTCTTTTAGAGGATGAGTGTTAATTTTTCTTTCTTCTGTTTCATGTTTTCGTAGATGTTATTATGAAAGTTACGGTTACTGATGCTTTAAAGAATATGTTCACTTATACAAAGGTAGTTATTTTTCGATGTTCGTACAAAATTTGGAAGCATCCGGGCAATCAGTTTCAAACGCTTCAGTTTATAATGTAATAGTAATTAGTTCGGGTTTGGTTGTCTCTATTGTGTTAGGTTCATTTACATCAAAAAATAAATATCTATTTTTTAATTTTAGATCAGTAATAATTTAATTTTGAATCAGACTACCTAGGAGTTAAAAAATAATAAACCCAAGAGTTCCTATACCATTCATTGAAAGAATACGAGAAAATACGTAAATTGGTAGAAGATGTAGAACTAATATTATCAACTCAAATAACATATAATCAAATTATTTTCATACTGTTTTTATATTACGCATAAGGTTAAAGAAATTTATGGCAGCATTTTCAGCACTATGACTGAATAAACCAGTTTGCTTATGATGAAATTTAAGAAATCTCGATTAGGAAACTGCTAAAAAGTCAACCCATAATATCCTCTTTTTGGACCCCTCAACTGACAGCCCACAGGAGGGACCTTTTGGACCCGCGTTAATCCTCCTCAGCTCGTATCTCGAATACTGACAGTGATATATTGAAATTGAAAGGCCCTTATTCAGCCTGTGACAGGTATCCCTTCACGAGAGGCCTATTCAGAGAAGAGATTTACTTCGAACCCCCCAGTTCTCGAAAAGAAGAAAATAAACATCTCCGAGAAAATATTAATTATCTTTGAGTGGGCGTTTCTAAGAAATCGGTTGTTGTAGTTCCTAGGATAAAGAGAAAATTTTTAGAAAAGCCTACTGGTTGAAGAGATGAGTTTGAAAGTAGCATTTGAAATCAATTTCTTTAGTCCATGCTGTGAAGGACAATGGTTCTTTTGACATTGTTGAAAATGGACAGGACAGAATAGACAATTTCAATGGAATGCAATTGGACAACCTCAACTATTCAGGTTGAAATGAACAGGCTCTGACCTCAAAAGATAATCAAGTCGGATAGGGGAGCTATTGTAATTTCGGACTCCTATCAATTCACACAAAATTTAGTTTATTTTACTGCACGAATGTGGGATTTCACTTATATTCTTCTGATGTAAAAAATAAAAAAAAAATCCTTAACAAAAAAAAAACCCTAGACAATTGTAAGAACATTTATTTCATCAGGTGTGAATATATGTATTTGTATAACCTTAAAATGTTCTACAGAACTCTTCATAGGGAAGTTCATAATAAATTTTAATGACATTGAATCAGCTAGGAAAAATTGAGAGGGGATAAAATAATTTCACAGGTTGTTTTTTGTCGTTTTGATATTTATACGAGAAAACAATTCAAAATTTCATCGATATTTTAACCCTGTAATTAATATTCTCAAAACCTCAAAGAATGAAACGATTTAATTCGTTGCCTTAAAAAAAGACAGTACTTTAATTGAACAATTTTTTGAAAGAAAACACAAATATGTGTAGTTAACTTTGCAAAAACCAATTATTTCATTCCTACATATTGATGCATTAAAGCTTCTACCCAATGCATTGAATATACTATATATGGACATCATAAACCTTCTTTAGATATCACTACTCCTCATTCATAACATACCAACGACCCACATAACTTAACAGAATCTACCTAAACGGCACCATTTTAAAACCACTTGTTATCCAAAGAAGCAATCTCTCCCCGAACATTAAATCAATCCCATTACGGGGGCAGTCAGGGGAGGGATGGATGGGCCGCCAAGCGGAAACAATCACAGGTGGGTGGACGGTCGAATGCTCTCTGTTGACACCTGACGATACCTCTTTAGCGTGGTCACCTGATCCGCCGTGTAGTACAAAGAGCAAAGAGGTGAGGAATTATAACTATGTTTAACAATAAGATAATTGAAATATTCATATTTAGCGTAAAATATACTAGAGTTAAATTTTCTGCACTTATAATTATGAAGAGTACCAAAAAATACCAATTTCTTGTTCGTCTATATCATGATGAGTAGTTAAATTGGGATGTTTTTATTTTCATTAACAACATTTGTAACAAATGCGGGGAACATGCGGATCGTATGGCGCTTAATTAATCTTACCCACACCATGACTTTTTTAAAATACTCTTCTCATGTTTTCCAAAGGAGACAAGACTTCTCAAATTTTGTGTTCTCCCTAATGGTATGATGATGTGATATCCGGATAAGGACGAAGCAAAAAATTGAAGAATCATTTCGTGCTTTCTCAACACTGGATTACAGTTCTCAAAAGTTTAAAATGGTGAACTTAAAATTTCATTTTAAGTTTAAGTGAGGTTTACTTTCTGATGAAGTGTTTCATTCCGTAATATTTAAAGTCCACCACCTCTTAAATATCATGTACTTGTAAAAGAAGTTTAAAAATTTCTGTTTTAAAAGTTGTTTTCATTGAATTAGGACAAACTTACATAGAATTCAAGAGATTATTATCATTCAGTTGATGGAATTATTATCTCCCTTTTCCGAATGACAAATAACTTAAAAAGATTTATCACTATAGTTTAATGTACTACAGTGATAAAAACATTAACAAATAAAATTTTATACAATGGAGTACTTCCTAAAATTAATTTTCGAGACATTTGGGTGTTTGGTTATCTGGATGTAAATGGTTTTACCACTATATTTAAATAGAATAATAAATTTTCACAACAAGTATTCTACAAAATAAAAACTTCAGCAACCACAACTTTGGAACAAGAAACAACAAAGCCAAAGCATCATAAGCACAAGCAGGAAAACTTTCAAAAGCCACTCATTTTACTTAAGCAAGTCTAGTAGAAACCATTGCCCAATCCATCTTCCCTACATCACCATATCCATTTCAACGCAACTGTCAACGGCGCTTTTTCCAAAAGAGACATCTCCATATCTCTCTCTTTTTTCCTCAGATGGAATCAGGATGCGATCCCAACAAGTCCAGACTAATGAAGAAGCAGCGGCTAAAGAATCATTAAAAGAGCTCACCACACTTGATTACGTGTCCCAATTGTTTCCCTTCGGAATCATACCGCACACTAGAAGGCCTAATTATACATTTGCAAGTCGCTTCTTTCTTTGCTGATTGCTGAAAGGAGGATGTCTGATCGAGTTTCATCAGATCTAATTTGCAGCCCAGAAGGAGTTAAGAGACGTGGCGTTTTGAACTTGATGGAGTTTGGTGTGTGGAGAGATGGACAATACCGTTATTTATGATTAAGGGTTTTTTTTTTGTTACTTTATGAAGAACTGTTTTTAAACCTTTTTTTTAAACAGAAAGAGAAGGTTTAAGTGACGAGTAAAATGTAATTTTCAGTTTTACTTCCAATAGCCACTGTCTGTCTATCACAAGATGAGTCTGGACTAGTGTCCTGGTTGTGGCGGTTGCTACTAAATGAATGGGTGTAAAAAATATAAACGAGAGCTCATCTTGTGGTAAACAGACAATACTCAATTTTGTTAAAAAATCACAAATTTATTGAAAAATGAAAGAGTTACCACTTTTTGAGAGTCAGTTATTCCAAAATTTTAAAGGGAAAGCCCTACAGCAGGGACGATGAAAATACTTTCCCAGTTTGAATAATATGGTAAAGGAAATAAATAACATTTAGAATTAAAAAAAAAACTAGCTAGGTTATTCATTTTTAAATAAAGTAAGTTAATCTAGAGAGGAAGTTGTTTATGTGGAGTTTCAAAAATTTTAAAACAAAAGTAAAACATTTACCAAAATTTATGGTTGTAGTAATTGTAAAATATCGGAAAATTTCACAATTTTCATTTGGTAAAAAAAAATTATAAAATTCTTTAAAACATCACCCCATAGGATAAGGTAAAATCGTTCCTTTCCAATCTTTAAAAAAAACACAGAAAAATTACACACTACAAAGAACCTTGAAATACGCGTCTTTATGCCTCGATTACCATAAAAAAACACTAGACCTTCATAATATGGAAAAGATTGCAAGAACCTTCGCACTCTCCCTGACAATTTATGGTACATTTAAATCGGTTTAAGTATTTAAAATTATTTTTTTCAGCCGTGTATGTAACACATTCAACAAAGAAACGTGCGAAAAAAGAAAGTACAGGTTTCAAACCCGTGATTTCTCCACATCCAATTAAGATCCCTCATTCCGTCACGTGTTCGGGAAACCAACAAATTACATTCATTAGACGAAACCACGTGATGCCGAACGTCCAATTACATCCCATTACAGCCCCTCGCGCCTTTTTAACCTCGTGTTTTGCATTTTCCAGACATTCTAAAGGCCTTCACTTGGTGTTATACATCACGACTCGGCTTCGTTACATATAAGATTCGAGGGGGGAAATGTTTTGATTGTTTTTCCGAATAGCGTATAAGAGACAATAATGCAACACGGTAGGTGGTGTGCACGTATATAAAAAAAAGACTGGATCGTGCGGTATCAGAGAATCGTGCAAGAAACAGTACGTGAGGGAACTGCAGATATTCTAAAACACCGTCTCCTTCCGTTATACATTCAAGGAGGTAAGGATATACATCGGTGATAAATCGACAGTGATTGCTCATTGAATGATTCTTAACACGGGATAATTACCACAAAGTAAAACATTAGGTGCTTCATGTTGTTCCTATTATTCTGAACCGGAGTAAAAAATTTCTTGCCTCAGGACCATTGCTTTAAGTTGGAGATGAGTCCATACAATGGATCATAAACAAGGGATGAAAACAGTATCCTTATTAAGTACAGAGAAAAAAACAGCTCAGAAAATTTGTCGCTTATATTTTAATATTTTGTTCATTTTATGAATGAAATTCTCTTTTTTTTTCATGAAATTGTGTTAAGAATAGAATATTTTATAAGTTAAAGTATTGTTGGATTTCCAATATTAAATAAAGAAATTTTTTTTTTAGATGTTGGAAGATATGAGGCCTGCCTTCATACTGTAAGAATCGATGATTAATAACTAAATGGTTTTAATAACTAAATTCTCAGTGTGTCACATAAATAAAATATAACGTGATGTAAAATATAACATATTTTATATCATAAAATATAAAATTTCGTCATTTTAACATAAATATTTACGAATAACTGGCAAAAAGGAGCAAAAATGTGTTTTATTATTAAAGCGTAATTACATTTTCGAATGAATTGCTTCTCACTCTTCAAGACTTTAACCTTTGTCAACGCCTACTCGTTTCGATGAGGAAATTCATTCACATAGAAATTCAAAATAGTTAAATCTTTAAAAAAAAAACACCCAATCAAACCGGACCTATCTGCGTGATCAGTTAAATCACAATTACAAACACTGACTGAAGAAAAAAAAAGTCTTATTTGCTATAAAGTCCTGCAAAATAGATGAGACGTCATTCTGAGAAAGAATCAAAAGGGAGTCTCATAAAGAACAAGAGATAAGACAAGTGCGGTTTTAGAGGATTCCTGAATTACAATAACACTTCACCTCGCAAGAAATAAAGCAAGTGAAGAGTTTGACCCTCGAAGAAGATCCGTTATGTTAATCAGGTTGAATAAGAAAAAAACGAGTGGTTTTCTCAAGCATCGATGGATTTAGTCGGATATTCCTGTGAATTATTTTAGAACAGAATGTCTTGTTGGTTTATTGTAATTGTATGATTCAAAGACAAAGCAGGGTCGTTTTGAGCTAGTAATATTAAGTTTTAAACATCACATTTTTATGATTTTTTTTTATAAAAAATTATTAAAATTAACATAAGGGGAAGTGGATAAAGCTGAGGAAGTGAGGAAGTAATGTTTACCCAAGGTTAAATAAGTTTTCAAAAAAATTGTTATAGAGTGTTTTCAGGTGACGTCCCAACCGGTTATTTTCTTTTAACTGTGTACTTTCTGTAGGGCTTTTAACTGTTTCTAAGGCCGTTGTATATCTGTTGCTAAGGCGGTTTTTAGGTATGGGATCACGTGATTGCAAATGCTCCAACAGAAGAATTCCACGGCTAGTCATTTTCTGTAACTGTTAACCTCTGTAGGGCAAAAAACTGTAACATCTTCTGTTGCTAAGGCCGTTGTTAGGTCCGAGTCATGTGATTGAAAATGCTCTATTGAGGCTGTTGTTAAATTACGTTTCTCAATACAATGAAATGGTGTAGTGAAATTACATGGAATATTTTATGCGGTAAAACTTCTGTATATGATGTGGCTTGGCAAATTTGTCGATTTCTTTTTTTACATTCTATTCTCTTTATAAGAAGTTTCAGATTTAATTTATGAATCAGAGTATAGAATATCAAGACACAAAATTCAACTTAGCCTCAAAAAATGAATGCATATTATTATATTTATTTTTAAAAATAATAAATATATTGTATTTATGGACGTATTTGAATCCAGTTGTCCCAATTTTAAAATAAAATTAACCAATCTGTAAAACTATTCAACTTATTGAGAGATATTATGAACTACCACTAAAAAAACCATCATATATTATTTAGTATAATATATAGTTATATTACATATTATTTAAAAGACCTCCTTATCCAACCAACACACACAACTCCAAACCACATAAATAACTCCACAGTCACACGACTCCACCGAAACCCGAGTCGGTCCCGGAATTCAGCAGAACACCGAAAGAAAAGGAGAGAGAGAGAGGAAAAAAATGATCGGTGGTAGTATAAAAAAGCAGGTATGCGGGATTCCTGCTGAAAAGAGCATGGTCCCTCCCAGTTTTTGTTACTGGCGTCTCCCCCCACTTCGTAAGTCGCTTACACAGTTGGACGGTTTTCGAAGCTCATTATTTCCCTCGAAAGAGAGAACTTTGGGACTTGTTGTCAGGTGGGTATTGGAGGGAGTTATGATTAAATGCACTTGTGTGGAGGGGCTGGACTCGGAGAAATGGTTGGAGAAGAAATTGGAGGAATATTGAGAAATATTTCCCTTTACCTTCTAAAGTAATGGCAAATTTAAGGTGCATGTAACTTTAATAGAACAAATTTAATTTTATGATATTGAGACTCAAAATATAAGGGATATAATTTAGAACTAGCCGCATAAGAAATCTTTCGTAATTATTCTTTAGGCACAGTAAAATTACAGTAATATCATATTGTAAAACATTTTATTTTAGAAATATTATTTTACATAATTTTTATTGTATGGGCACGGTGCAAGATACAGATTTTATTCTAGTACATTTAAGATGTAGTTATTAAATTGAATGCAGGTTTTATTTGAAATGTATGCAAAATGTGTTTATTTCTTTGAGCAATATTTACAGACGGTTTGAACAAAATGATATTGTTTGTTATAAAAAAAAGCTCATGAGGGTTAATTGTAAAACCCGTCTATTTTGAAATGAAGAAAATTACTTTATTTGTTTCAACTCATCATAAATAAGTAATAGTAACTGTCTTAATTAAAGGAGCTTTTAAATTATGATTTTTCAGAATCGAAATATGTAGGTAAACATCATCAAATTTGTTCGACAAACATAATATCATTAATAAACACGCTAACGGTAACATAGTATAGGCTCCAATATATAAAAAAAATTTGATGAAGAAAGTTTATTCAACAGAATCGACTTTTAAGAATCAAACTCAAAATCGTCTATTGCAATTTTTGAAGGATTAGAAACTATTACAAAGTGTGTGTGTGAGGAGACTGCAGAAAAAAAACCTTCATCACCAAAATAAAGTAAAGATACTCTGTCAGAGTTAAATTTCTACCCAGCATAACTAAACTAATATGACATGATCAGTTTTCATACCACCTCAGTGGGCGTTTAACCACATCCAGATGGTGGCAATCGATATGCAAAAGGTCTCATACCTGACCACTTCAACAATTATATACGTTGATTGGGCTCATCCAATGCACCCATCAGTGGGCGCCCAACAGCACAACCGTATGCAAATGTCCGTCATTAACGTATCAATAACCGGACTTGATGAAAAATGAAAACAGGGGTAGGCCGCGCAAGGTCGTAGCGTGAATACTCATGAGGTTAGGGAGAGTTCAAAGAGAGGTTGAAACTTTGTTCACTCGAGTGTAGTAATTTGTGGTTGCGTATACAAAGAGCTGTGAAAGAATAATTATTTGGATGGTAGTTAACGCCTTATTTTATGGTGGTCAAAAATATCGTTGACTTGAAGGCGGAAGTGTATTTGGTATAAATGCAAATTTAGATATTTTGGTTTTAATGTGTCTCTTAATTTAAATCGTAATGTTAAAAGGTCGTAAATTTTAGCTCTAACTAACCTTCTAACTACTAATATTATGAAATGGACGATCGCGTATGGTTTATGTAGATAAGAATTAAAAATAATATACTAATTTTTTCGGTTATTACTTAGTAAATATATGTTATTTTAGACTAAAATTCTGGTTTTTATTACATAATCCTCAAACATTTGAAAGTTAGGCTATGAAAATAGGTCTGAAAACTTTAACAGGCAAGAGAAAAAGCTTTAATAACCTTTTTTTGCAAAGAATGGAAAAAGTTGTCTATAAAGCATCCAAATAAGGTTTATTTAAGGAAAAAAAATTAACCAACACCTTTATAGAAATATAGTAAGTTTTTTCTCTTTTCTTAAAAAAAAATAATAATAAATTTGCCGTTTGACTGGTTTCTGAAATGAACGACTCATAAGTCCTGCAGCAACAAATCAATTAGCTAAAACCAATACGCACGTACAAAATTATTAATCTCAATTTAAATATACAATATTTAACTCCTCAATAGAACATGTTAGCTTAAGAAATACTTTATAACAAGATCTTAAATCTCAAGCATTACTTAGCGAACCTAATGAAACGAACCTCTTAAACACACCAAAAAAAAATAAAAAATCACCGAACCCTCAACACATCCTCACCTTCATCAAGGTAATCAAAATCATAACTTCTCTCCCTCTTTAAAAAAACATACGATATCATCCTCATCATCACCCCTATGATTTAGCTGTCCGAGCACCTGCGAGTTCGGTGACACCTCACCACCGGGTCTTCCCACGTGATCCATCCCGCGTTTCGATTTAATTTGGGAGCAGTTGACCTCTCGATCACTCAAGCAAGATGCTCTCTCTCGCTCGCTCAGAGAGAAGAAGAAGGATGCAAAGAGAGTGCGTGGGACGAGGAGGACACTCACGGGACGATTAGGGTGTCCCTGGGAGTTCACACTTCTGATTTAAGGACCGAGGGATTTCACTTTCCCTTTATTCGGTTGTAAAATTTTGGATATGTGGTATGGGGAACGTACTGTCTGTCTACTACAAGATGAGCTCTCGCCCAGTTGTGGCGGTTGCTATGGAAACAAGACCGGTTCATTTTAAATAGGGATGAACCGTATTAGGATTTTGCGGGGATTAAAGCCGACGGAGGATTATTGGCAGAATTTTTGAGTCTTCTTCTCGGAAATAATGCAGTTGAGAGGCTGAGATTAGTGAACTGTTAAAATAATAAAAAAAAGTGGACTAGTGATCAAATGCAACAATTTTCCCCGTTGAAAATGAGGAGAGTCCAGTTGCCTTGGAAACAGAAATGTAAACGAGAGCTCAACTTGTGATAGACAGACAGTAGAAATATTCATTGAGTGGAAGAAATGATTTGACAATGATTTTTCTCTTTGAACAATCAATCTTCATCTAAACTAGAAGCATTGAGAACATGCTTGATCGTACACTTCAAAGTAAATGGCGTTTATAAATCCCAAACGGTTGAACAAACTTGATTAACAACTTTTTAAAAGGTCTCTGGGCAGCTATTATAACTTTATCGGGCTAGGGCGCATTTCCCTAACTATCTCCAATTAACCACCATTTACGCGTCTCAAAATAATTTTAAAATGAGTTAAGCTAATTTTTTTTACAAGATCCGAAGAGATTTTTGATGTAGGTATAAGATAGACAGTAGAAATATAAGATGGATGAAAAAGATGTACCTATGATTTTTTTCAATACTAAGTCCTCAGCCTAAAATCAATACATATGTTAAAATTTACATTGTACTTGTGTCGGAACCATATTCATTCAAACTAGATGATAAACTATCAAATTTTGAACAATTTTATGGATCTAAATAAATCACAAATGTATCTAGGTGTGTCTTAAATAATCATAACACACGGTATTGGATTTATCTATGAAAAAATGTCGTTTTTAAAGCCGGAAATAAGTGTTGACAACATCCAATAAATTCAAATTAAAACAAAAGATAAAAGGCAAGATAATCTCTTTCATTGCTTTCATTTTGAAACGAAAATACACTGAACCGGTATCCGTATCTGATAAAACCAGAATATTTCATCTACACACGGTTATTTTTAGATAGTATTACTAACAGCCGCCAGCATTTAAGGAAACAAAAATTTTTTTTCCAGAAAAAAAAACTCCAAAAATGTTTCAAAAACATTCCAACAATTAGAGCAAGATACCGAAACCTGACTATTAAACAGCATTCAAGCATAACACATTCAAGGCACACTTTAAAACGGCCATAAATTCAAGCGATAGCACTCCGCCGGCCGGCTTTTGAGCAAGCTTTTTTTTTTTTGGCGTAATAGACTTTTCATTTCATGTTCCAGAGCGCAGCATCGTGCATAATATTAGAAAGGACCTCTTGACAAATGTAGAATTAAATCGTTTATCCTTATCTCCGTCAAGAAAAAATGGCTCCATTAAAAACCACGTGCTCCGAAACCCAAGTTGCCGCTGCCAACATGAGGGCGAAAGTCTTTGTAATATTCATACTGTTGCCACCGCTGACATCATGACTAATATAAGACGATGCCGGCTTTATGCAAGGAGCCATTTGTTTAGCCTCTCCCACAAGGAGCAATTTAAATACATGCATTACGCAATGGAGAGTGGATAATATATGTCATGTTGTTTGTGCATAGAGGAATATGAGACTTAATGGACAAATCTTGTTGGTAAAGAATCTCAAAGGCGAATAGGAATTTCAGGTAACTTTGCTTATGTAATAGACGCATTTGTGGTAGTCTAAAAACTGGTTTGGAGAACCAAAAGTTTTCCACGTTCCATGCAGTATTTTATGGATAAAAAGCCTATAGATTTCACGTTAAAAAATGTCATCCAATCTTAACTAATAACTAGACAAACTCGCCACAGTAAAGAAACCTCAACAAGTATGCCATTTACCACATCTAGCTATCTGCATCTAATCCATGCTTGTGTAACTACCCTCTTGAATTTTCATTCAACAGTTAACATTGATTAATTTAAAAACTTTTAAATAATCTTTTTTCAAACTCTTGTTTGAATAAAGTATATAGTATTACCTATAAATTGCTCATCTAATTTGATACCATATGAACAGTAATTAATATTTTTCAGGTTAAAAACTCATATACTATATGTTTTTAAATAGTAGTAGCTAATCATCTATTCTCAGGTGGTATCACATTCTTACTTGTTTGGGAAAACGTTGCTAAGTAGTAGGAGTCAATGTGAACAGTCACCACTAAATAAATGCATACAAAATATATGATATCTTTTATTTTAAGTAATTAAGAATTACAACCATGAAATACCTAGCTTTTAGACATCTTGATCACCGAGCCTTGGTTCGGATTAAATAAACAATGTAAAAGTGCGTAAGAATTGAACAAATATTAGTTGGAGGTATTTTAGTATAAAAAAAACAAATGAAGATGCATGGTAAAATAATTATAGAGACACATCAATCCTACTGACTTTAATTCATGATAAGTACTAGTAAAAATATTTAAACATTTTAATCCAATGGTTCTCAAACTATGCGACGTTAAGAAGGGAGGCTTGAGGAAAGGCCCGGGCCTCTCCGAAAATTTATACTAAGTGGACTAAAACGAGTAAAAACTCGGGTCTTTGTTTTAATGCTTTGTAGTCAATCATTATATATGTTACGGGCAATGTGATAAATTTAATGAAATTTAACACTTTGCCCGCCTATATATACATCAAATAAGCTTTAACTGAATGGTATGTTTTTATGCATGTTACGTCACATATAACAAAAGAATAGGTTAACATAATTGAAAAGCATTTTTATAAACTACCCATTTAACGTCAAAGTTTTTTTTAAATTTAAAATGCCTTAAAATCAATGCAAAACTGAAAAAGAACCAAATATAAGCACTGAGTCAAATTATACGGCATGATGAAGTAGCCAAATGAACAATGTTTATTTAACTCGAGTGAAACCAACTGCACAGACGAGTCCATCAAGGGGGCTGCTCTCTAAAAATCGTCTGCGCTGGACTCTGCTAATGATCACCCGCGCGGAAAAAGGGACGACGGAACGCGAAAAAAAAAAATTCTTCAAGTCGAGCAGAAAACATCCTCAAATTCGAATTCCAAAGTAAATGACGCGTATAGGGATGACCAAATCGAGGACAGCACTGAGACAACAAAAGAGATGGATTAGAAGAATCCGAAATAATAGAAAAGCAGAAAATAGACACAATGTTCCCATTTCACCAGCTATATTTTTGAGTTCGATTGCCTCTGGTCTGGGGGCATTAGCTGTTATTCCATTTTCCAGAGAGATCCGATTCTGGAGGACCCCAAGACCAAATGTAGTAAGAAATGTTACTCGGCCTAAAAGAGGATCTAATATTTGTTGTTGCATGAAGAACAACAAAATCGCATGGGATTGAATTTTTCCTTTTATTCTGTGGGTTTGAATTTTTCAAACAGATGTTATGAAACCTTACAATTTGGCCTTATCCTTATATACTTATATATGTAATTTAAGTTTACAATAATCAATTAAGTGCATTCTAAAAATTTTTAGAGAAAGCTACCAATCTGTTTGACTTGAAGCTTTGAACTGTTTATGTATGGTTATAAGGTAACCCTGAAGATTGTAAACAATTAGAGAAATTGCTATTTTTTGTGTTAGTTTATTTGTTTTCTTTTTCTAGAAAAGTTATTGTGTTTTCATGAAATAATTATTTTAATACATTCTATGCTAATTTTGCTGTTTCTCTTGAACCATTTTAGAACGCAATATCAATAGGATTCCAATGAAAGATGGATTATATAAGAAAGTGGTGGTTGTTTATAATTATTAATTCAAGGTATCAGTTTAAATATAATGCATTTCATATACATACAATTGACAATCTCAAATCTAAATCCCAATCGGTCTGTTCCAATACTCAAATTTACACCCTTAAGAGAATCTATAGGCAAAATTTTCATACTGAGACTCGCTTCTTTTTTAACTGCTTTGAAAATCTGCTAAGTTGACCTTCCCCTCTAAAATCTTAACAACATACATAAAGTAGAAACTATTCGTTTTTAAAACACATAAGAAGAAACAAAGAATTATCCCATAAAAGTGCTTAAAGATTCAGTTTAAAGTCATTTCAAAGGATATTCGAGTTAACTCGTAACTAGGTGGTAAAGACTGCTTGTTCCTCCCAGCTATAAGCTTCTAATCTCCTTGTGTGGGAGGATGTACTCTCTTGGCTGAGACACGTTCTGCGTGAGTGCGGTTTTCAATTTGAGATGTTTACACTCAACCAAGGGTTCAGTGGAGGAATCAACAGTGCTGAGGGAAGGGACATTGAACTAACTCGACTGTGAATAAGCCAACATTAGAAAAACATTATTTGTTTGGAGAGATGTTTCTTTCTCGAATAAACACCGGTGTTGAAATGGAACATGAGTTTTAAGAGTAAATGAATGGAAAAGAGGGAAGGGTTTTTAGTTGATTGCTTGTGAAAAGGGAATGAATTGGAACAAGTAAACATTTTGATAACTATCTTGTCGTTTGTAACTAAAATAAACCGAGTAATTGTAAGAAAAAAATTTGATGTAAAATAGATCAATACAATTATTACTCCCGATTGAAATTTCCACTCATTTGACAAATTTGTTTGCAAGCTTTGTCTTTGTAAATAAGCATACCCATGCATTACGGTTCTTAATTATCATTTCAATGTTGTACCCTAATTTTAATTTAGAGACCAAATCTAAATTTCAAAAGTTTTTCAATTTCTTATCAAAATATTATTTTATAAGGAAAAAGTAGTCAACTCATAAAGATAACCTATTATTTTTTTTTCATAAAACACGACAGAAATAAAACCAGCATTGATTTCGTTCGTTATTCCCATTAAGGCTCAAAATCTATTAATCGCTTAATAGTGAACCTCAACCTCTCTCAAAACCAATCAAAACTTAAACAAAATCGAAACATTCGGTACTTAACGTATTATGCGCATGTCATTGGCGCAGTTCGCAGTTTTTTTCAAAGATAAAACGAAAGCAAAATATTAAAACAATAAAATTGACACTATAATAAAGTAAAGGCTTCAACAAGATCACCAATCGAACAACTGACAAGTACAACTGTAAAATCTTTGGGGATTATTCGTTGGCATGTGCGGACAATACGCAAGTACCAAACATTCAAAATCAAGTCAAACTTAAATAAGAAAACAACCTCCATCAACATCGACTAGACTAGAGCACTGAATCTCTAAAAAAAAATCAACCAAAAGTCGAAATCAAACCAAGGCACCCCAAGTCAAATCAAACAAGGAAACCAACACTTACTAAAAGAAAGATTCTCCAACTAAAAGAGAGAGAGAGGAGAGCTTAACCCTTCCAGCCCGAAATCAAACGGAGAAGGCGACGGAAAAAATCGCACTCAGCGCCGAAAGGTCAAATCCCCGCTCACCGCATACATCGGCATCGGCGGCTTCTCGATTCTTTCACGCTGGGCTCTTCTTCTTTTATACTGGTGAGTATTATAAATCATGGCGATCGTCATTAGCTGTTTTTGTGGGAGGCGCATCCATTTCACTATTAGTAGCTGTGTGGCTTTAATGAGGGGCTCTTGCGGAAAATCATCTGCTCCTCCCCGAGAAAGAAAACGGGAGAAGAGGGGAAATCCGATCGGATTTCTCTCGGTTTTCCCGGGGAAAGGGGTGTATGGGGATGTCTTTTGAGAGGAATGATGAGGTGTGTTTTTTATGAGGGAGATGAGAGGGTGGATGAATTGGATGAAGGAGAAGGGTAAAGAGGTGAGACAATTTCAGTGTTGAATTTACTATTATTAGTAATGGCATATTAGTATACATGGAATGAATGTCCACTTTGAAATGTAAACAAAAACATGTTTTATTATTCCTTCGAGGTAAAAGTCTTTTTATAATTGCATGACACTATACTTTTAACTTTTACACAGATAATATTCGCATTACCATTAACAAACAGGTAGGGGGAAATGGGTCAATTTTGATACACCAAAATCCAAACCCATTTTTTGAGTAAAAATGACTTGTTCACATATTTTTTTCAAAAAACATCTAAAAATTACTCACAAAAATGAAAACAATTATAAAAATAAAATTTAAATACTATAAATTTCGTGAAAAATTTGTATTGTATCAATAAGACCCACATGAGGGGCAATGTTGCTTTCTTCAATCCCTGCAAGTACACAGGAAAAAGCAACTTCATTGAATGAAGCTGTGAGCTACTTTTGACAACCCGTCTGCTTATGTAAGCAAAATAATTTTTGGAGTAATGATTCTACAATCTACGCCTAGAATTAGATTGAAATTTCAAAAATTTAAATTAAATTAGATTTCTAAAATTACAAGTACATGTTTAACTGGATGAACGCAATTGGTGATACGATTCGAGATTAACTAAATCAAACAATGCAGGCTTTTTAAGATATGTTATTTAAAAAAAAAAAACATGACAAGCTGTACATTCCTCTCCTTATTCACTCCAAACCTCCACATCCAAAACGAGCCAGTATTTTCTTCTTCTCGAACCAAAAAGTAATCAAGTCTCATCAGAAAAAAAAAACAAGATTCGTCGTAAAATTTACAAAATAGAACTCTACACTAGAATGCAACGTTTATTGATCCTATGACGTCACTACGCGGAAGGAAAAACTGAGTAAACAGAAAGCCTGTTGGATTGTTAGGAGGAGTTTTGGTACGCAACTAGAGGAAAGATAGGACTATCTTTCCTCTATGGTACGCAAATCGTGACAAAAAGACGCTACATATACACGAGTTTAAAAAACTAATCATATTTCTTAATTGAAGTCCTTAATAATTTCACTCAAAATTGAGACACCGCGCTGGGAACTACTTTCTTTCAGCTTGTTTCTCCACCCAGGGTCAAGTAACGTTGCAGTCTAGAAGTAGTATAATATGAATCAAACAAAAGTACAAGTTAACGAGCATGACCCAATACAAATAACACGATTAATTGGTAACTGATTAAAACGGGATGCTGAGAGGTGTAAAATCAAAAAGATCCATCTCCAATCCTCAATGGCATACTCTCCATTTGAATAAGCAAGTGGTCCGAATCAGGAACCGATCGCACCGCGCACGCAACTAACTGGTATTGAGAACAATGCTTTTCACGCAAAGGGGATTCCACGCTACTGTCTACCAGTAATTCATTCAGGATGTGCACGTTATCTGATCATGACACGACTGATGAAGGCTTAATACAAGAACTACTGCAGTTCATTACTCTTCTTCGTTGAGGTGAATGAAAGGCTTTTAATTATGTTATTAGCGTTGTATATGCAAGGTGGTTTCCGTTTCAAATTTTAAAAGTGTCTCGTGTTGTTGTTTTATCTAATTTTTATTTGAGTTTCGTGGAACTCGTTAGTGGAACGAAAACGCTTAAAGGAAGAGGAAAGTTTGATTACAATTTTAAACCGTTATCGACTCACTATTATTATTTCAAGTATCTAGTAGTGGAAATTGCAAATCAAATTATATTTTTTTTAAGAAATTGATTTACCTTGTGTTTCAGGAAGTTAAATTAACGTGATCCTATGGAGCATTTTCAATCACATGACTCTGACCCAACAACGGCCTTAGCAACGTTGTTTATTCGCCAAGTGACGTCATGTGCGAATGCTCTATTGTAAAGTAAAGAAAAGGAGAAGCTGAGGAGTAAAGAAGTTAAACTTAAGAAGTATTTTACATGAAGAAGTAGGAGGATTATTCAGTAGGTATTGACTATTGAGGGGAAGAACGGAGATGGGCACCGCCTGATAGGCCAATAGGCCTGGGCAGAATTTGATTTGATTGTTGGGGGGGGGGATTTAGATTATTTTTTTTATTTCTTTAAATAGCTAAGTTAGATAAATGATTCAAATATTTTGTAAGCGTAGTATAGAACCGCATAATGAAACTTCAAAATTATATTATGTGATGAGGATTAAGGATGAGTTTTTGAGCAAAAGTAAAGAGAAAAACTTTGAAAGGTTAAGGAATAAGTTAGTTTTTAAAGATAATACGTCACAAAAATGGAACAATAATATCAAACAAACACTGGTTAGAACTACCTCAAAACATACCATCACAAAAGTAAAGAATGTTTTTTTAAAGGAGAGCCTCTCAAAATTAACAATTCATTTATCATGATCATAACAATACAAAATAAACTCATAATTGTTCCAAAATACTTCATTTCATTCGTTTTAGCAAACTATAAATTCACATAATAAAGGGTACACACCATAGATGATAATGTGACATTTCATGACACCGCCCAAACCAATATCAACCAACCAACCAACCAACCAACCTCCTTCCTACATAGCCCACTATCCAAATAAAATCACGACAACTCAATCACCACAGACAGATCAATTCATAATTCTGCCGATACAAAACGCAATAAACGCAAGGCCGATAAAAACCTCCCCCTCCCCCCTCAATAACAAATCACATCGACAAGAGATAAAACCACAGCGATGACGAGTCACACTCCGCCCAGGGACCACATTCTCCCAAAAGTCATCACCCGAGTCACAGACCATTTCACCGACCGGGTCAAATCTTTTCTATATTCCATTCCCGACCTAACCATTATCGATATCAGACACGCCTGGGCGCTTTTTAAGTACGCTGATGGGAATCCTTGTAACGTGGGAGCGTTTTTTCACATCATGCACAGAAGAGAAGGAATCGGCGGCGTTTCATTCATAAACGAAATCGCTGCTACAGTGTTTCCCCGAAAGCGCAACTACTGGGTGAGTGGATGTGGAATATTCAGATCACGGAGGGGAAGGAGATCTGTTGCATCATGAGGAGAAATGGTGGGAGATAATAATTGTTTCGTGGATTTTGTGACAATTGAAATTTTCGAATACTTAGAATCAACTTTAGAGTGATTCATTGTATATTACTACAGTAGGTATTGGTGTACTTTCGGTAAATCGACTTTCAGATATTCATTTAGGCACATATTAATTTTACAGCGGTGAGAATTGGGATATGGGAATGCAAAAAAAAAAGTACATACTTTTTCTAGGTAACTTTTATAATTTTAAAGTGAATCGGAAAAATAATAAAGTTAATCTTTTTATTATGTTAAACTATTCGTCTTTAATTAAATTTTATATTCGGACGCTAAACAATAAAAATTAAATACACTTAAGTTTCATAAAGGTTTGTAATCGCTTTTAGAAGACAGAAGGAATGAATTCATTATTTCTCCAATCCAATTTTTTAACTAATTATACTACGTCTGCCTTAAACTTCTATTCCCTTTCAAATGAAATAGGAAGTTGGATCTGGGTGTCTTACAAATGGATAATATGAAATAAGTGGATAAGTGGAAGCGCTCGAGGCCGGCATTTTCCTTGCACTTATCCAAGTATTCTATTTAGACAAATATAGGGGCCGCGTCCAGATTTTCATCTCACGTATCCAGGTTAGACTGTATATAATTCCACCATACTACTCCTCACAGTTTGATTAAAATTATGATGTAATTACAATTACCTAAAAATTAAAGTCATTAAATTAAATTTTGAGTTTTCTTTTAAATTAGCAAACTGAGCGTGTATAAAAAAATTCAACTATTCTACACAACCAATAATTGTGAACATGAATTTCCAAAGTATTTTTTCCGTGACACCATTTAGGGCTTACTTTACCTGTATTAAGTCACGAGATGAATTACTACAATTTGGAATATACTTATAAATAAATCCTCCCAACATGGCTAACCAGAAACACCCAAGTATCTGCACATCAACTCCAATTTAGTACAAAATAAAAAAAAATAGCATTCGATACTACGACTCCTACTTCCCCAAAATGAAACATGCCAGATCCAACCAAACAACAAGCTTTCATCGTTGTCTCAGAGGTCTATTACTATGGGCCAAATCCATGTCGAATACGAATTGCAGAGACGAGAACAAGAAGATGGACCGATAAGGAAAATGACGATGAGGTAAAATAACGTAAAACTCAATCCATCATGAAGAAATACGGTCAAACCCGGAACACCGAAGTACGTGAGTTCACTAACACACCGTAGGTCAGTCTGTGAGATTGGGTTTTGGCTCAAAAATGAAGTATCCGATGGAATGGCCAGAACGAGCTGTCTGACACATCGTTCTTCAAATAGGTAGCACGGCTGGATTGTTAAAGGGATCGTTACGATTGCAATTTGGACAATACACAATTTTGTTGGGAGTTGAGAAAAATGTTTAGAGTTGAAGACGCTTAAAAGTAATGAAGTGTATAGGCGTATTAGGTTGTATTTTTGTTTGAGTGTTTGTCTCCATATTCAGGAAATAGTTTTGTAAATATATCGACTGCATTAAAAAAGTTAAGTGTGGAGAATAAAGCTTTTCTTTGAGTTTTTACGCATGCATTTAAACTGGTCTTACTTTAAAATGTTTTAGATAAAGCATTCACTATTTGCTTTGCCAAAACGGTTATAGAAGATGTACAAATATTTTTATGATAAATTTAATGGTAAAATGTTTATGTATATTTTCTACCTACTGTCATGATCAGTTTCTTTGTTCAATATGAAAAAAACTTCAACGTTAAAACCATTCTAAGCTTTAGGAAAAATCTCACCTATGTATCATTATGTAAAATAAAAGTTTAGAACGTCCATAATAACCTGAACCAAATTTCTGTCTTCAATAATTTCTCATTACCTTGAAAACCTTTCAGCTTGTCCATTACACCTATTTACTTCACAGAAAATGAACGACTTCGAACAAAACATTTCACATTTAAGGGACCCACAAAGGTCACTTACCCCTGTCCAACCACTAAATGACTGTTGTAACAGTCAGTCCGTTGTTTAAGATGATGGAAATACCTAGTCAAGCGTAGCAGATAGACTGCCTCGGTCGTTTGAAAAGCCGTAGAATTTAAGTAGACAAGAGACCACACGCGTATTTAACTGTGAATTCGCGTATCCGCCATTCCTTGTCTGTGGCCACAAGAACTTAAAGGAATTACTGTTCATTAGCTCCTAATGGTTTGTTTTGTGTTGCCGAACGTGACTGAATAATGGATATTCGCTTATGAAAGTTGGCGATTTTAGAGTGGTCGAAAAAGTAGAATTGTGGAAATATTTGAGAGTGCCTCATTTTCGAAATACAATTAGTTCTAGATTGCTACCTTAAAGGCATAAATGTGAGTTGGGTTTGGCTGGGGGAATAAGCTAAAAGTTTCTTTTAATGTTAGTGTTGAAATTGGTTAGAGTTAAAAAGCAAATCCAAGGCATTTAAACAGAGGTGGAATTGCCCTTTTTTATGATCTTATACTTTAATGACTCTCTGCTCTTAACCTGTGTAACAATAAAGTATCTATTATGGCTATTTCGTTTGCACGTTAAATTGTTATTAATGTTTCCATACCATTCTAAGCCGTTCAAATGAATTTGGAATTTGCATTTAGAGTGAATAAGTAGGGTCTAAACGTCAATACAAAGAAATTATATGAAAAATTTAACCAATTAAATCTTTGTTTTTTCAAAAAATAGTCTTAGGAAAGGTACTTATTAGGTAGAAAGATTCAAGAACCCAATAAATTCTTTAATAAGATATTGATATTAGGATTTTCATTTTTCTGAAAATTTCTAGGCTTACTAAAAGCACCACTGTCTTTATATACCTATTTATCACAGGAACTTATTATATTAGTTATGACGACTAAACGCAAAGATTTCATAAATAGAACACCAGAGTAAAGATTAAAGAGATCTAAACTTAACAAATTTGCACAAGAACTTTCATCTTAGTAGTTTCCACGACCTTTTGAACATCTTCAACTAATTAGAATTTATATGTTCTTCCCGAAAGAAAATGAGATTTATCCATCAAACAAGCACACTACCCTTGGAAACTTCCAAGATCCAACCGAAGAAGTTTCCTTATTAACACCAAACAGAAAAAAAACTTTCCAACACAAGGGTGAGACATCCCCACTCGAAAAGTCTCTCTCTATCCCCAATCCTCCTCAAAGCCAGCCCAACAAATCACACTAATAAACAGCCAGTGATCGGGAGAGACCCTTAGAGATGACGATGACACGTGCAGAGAACGAAATTCATTATTAAAAGTCTTCTCCCCGTCCCTCTCCAGAATATAAAAATCGACTGATGCAAGAAAGGCCTAATCTGTTCTCTCTCTCTCCGGTAAGGGATGACTTCCCCAATCCCGACTCACTTTGATGTCGTCAAGCGATGCGTCTTATGCAGAAGTTCTTGCGCTGCCTCGAAGATGTTAAAGAGGGAATATTTATGACTTTTCCCGGACGCGAGTGAATATTTTTACGCACAGCCCTTTCCGGGAATTCTCGGGGATCTCTATCAAAAATTTTCATCCCGCTTTAAGGGAGACATGAATCTTCATTTAGAGGGGTGAGGAACTTATATTATGCGGAGCGAACCGTCTTTTGATTCGCTTTGCTTTTCGGTTTGATCTGTGTAGCCGTCCGCGTATAAAACCGCAATCGAGTTAGGCGAAGAAAAGTTGCTTTGGTGGAGAGAGATGCCTGGCTGGTTTCGCGCGGCGGCGAAGATTTGGATTGCAAATGCGTTGTGATGAATTGGACAGCCAAGCATTGCGGGTAAATCGTTGGGCAATGTGTTTACGGTCAATGTGCGTGTTATCAGCTCCTTCAGAGGGGAAGGACGGTTTACTAACACGGTTGAAGTGGGTGAAATAAAAACAGAATCAACATTCCGCACACTAGCAGTTCAATGGTTAGACTGAAGCAAAAAGAAAACTCCCCTTTTTTTGCAAAGAACAGATTAAATAAGCTACCATTTTTTTAGTTTTTTACCGAAAACTGACAAGACAATCAATTTCAAGAGAACGTGTTGCCCCACAGATAAAATTAACAACATATCTGATGATTTTCTTACATCCTACTGCAGTGTCCCCAATTTCTTAGTCATATATAAGTACACAGCAAAACCCTAATGAACAATTAACTAACAAATTCGGCTAGTTTTTCAATAACCTAATGATTTACGGCGCGATAGGTTTCATGAAAAAATTTTAAAATCCAGGTTTTGGTAAAATTTTGCGGAACTAAACTTTATGTTACATGCCACTTCAAGTCTATCGATTCGCTAACCTAGGCACACGGCCTGAGGATTCTTTAAACTAAACCTGTAATCCTCTTAAAAATTCATTCATAAATAGAATCAAAATTATACAGAAAACCTTAAAATGAAACACCTAGGTATGATGAACCAACCACAACGAGAAGAAACGTAATCAATGTGAAAGGATGAAAACCTTTTCAACAATTTCTAAATCTTGTTTTTTTAAACAAGATGGAACCAAAAAGACCTACAGGGTACACAAACCTGATGTTATTTCTCCACAGGAAAATTAGCAAATCAATACTGGCAATAATAAAGGATTTTTCATGGCACGGCATCAGATAAGGTGTGGCGGGTACAAAGAGAGGAGTGGTCAAGAGTTTCGGAATGTGCGTGGTTTATGCAGCACGGGCTTGTTGTGCTAATTTAGATACATTGTTGAGCAGTTTTTCATTTGAGAAAACCGTAGCGGAATGAGTTCCATACGGAAAGGGATGAGATATATGAGTTTAATAGGTGTGGTTAAGCCTCATCCATCACGCGGCATGGCTTTAGATAGATAACCTTTGGAATGCGACAGGTGCTCTTTCTTTTGTATCAAGATGGCAGTAAGCACTGAACTGGGTTTAGATTTATTTTCAATGGAACTAGTTTAAATTATGAACACAGTGGTGGTGTTTCGTAACTATTGTGAATTTGGAATGCAGAGGTATAGCTATGAACTTTAACACAGTTCAAAACCATAAGCCTGTGCGACACATTTCCTAATTTGTGGTCACTAACAGTACATCTTTTTTTTTCGCACCATTTATTATTTATTTGGAAGGGATTCGCTTGAAAATTGGCCTTTAAGAGGCGGGTGTCTTTTTGGGCCGTTTCTTTATAATGTCTGAACTAAAAAAAAAAATTCCTATAATTCTCTCTATTCAACTTGAAACTTCACTTATTACATTGAGCTCCTGTATCTAATTTTACCAGCTTCATTTATATTTGGAAATTTAACTACTGAAAAACATGAGCTTTTGCTTGTGTTTTGTTTATTTTTGAAGTGTTGCAGTATCAGACATCTCCCTCAATAAGCACATTAGAACACACAGAAGTCCTTAGATTTCCGGATTTGTATACCTTAATTTTTACTCTTATTTTATAGTAATGATATGATAAAGGACAATAGGTTTACGACCACTTAGATCTAAATGGTTTGAATATTATGTAATGTCACTGAAATTACGTTGACTAAAAGCTATTTTACGACTCCAGATCTTTACCAATCGAATAAAAAGGTTTTGGCGTACACTCAAAGACTTTTTCAAAGAACTTAGAGGATCTCGAATTGCAGTTTGCCATCTGGATGTCATCATTTCACGTTCGATAATTCTTATTGTGGTTGGAAGAATAGCCAATATAAACTGCTACTTGCCAGTGCAAAATAACCATATGATCACAATAGGAAAACGATACTATACTTAATTCAGGTTTGGTCCCCTTTATAGTGCGGATATACCCAAATAGCAAGTAACCTTACGGTTAACCTTCTCTTTTCATTGTCATTAGGTTTTCTGAACAAGGTTTGACGAAAAACCTATCCGCAACACCATATTAAGGTTTGCATGACAAAAATGAAAGAAAACCCCTAGAAAAATCTTCTCAGTACCCGTTACATCAGTTTCTAACCTTGCTTTAAGGTTTTTCATTGAGGTTATCGCTAACCATACAGGCGTCAACTAACGCAGGTTGTTTTAACTCGTATCTTGTCACAAGGTACCAGCTAGTCAATAACAACCTTACAGAAACCTTTTCCCCTAGCTGCCCCAAATTTTCCATAGGACTGAATGGTTACCTAGGGTGACTTAGGATAGAAAGGGTTAAATGGGTTACGCTGTAAGGTTGAGTTGAGTTATGGTTTTTTCGGACATTTGCTCGGTGATGAAAGCTACTTCGTCCTCGAATTTCATGATGGTGTTACTAATAGAGCATTCGCACATAACGTCACACTTGACGACGTGGAGGACAAAAACAACGTTGCTAAGGCTGTTGTTAGGTACGGGAAATAGAAGCATCCAATAGAAGCATTCGCACATGACGTCACTGGAGGACAAAAACAACGTTGCGAAGGCCGTTGTTAAGTCCGAGTCATGTGATTGAAAATGCTCTATGGAGTAAAGGAAAAGGAAAGCTGTTGCTGTAAGGTTACAACAAGGTTTATAAAACCTTACATTGCTATCTGGGTAGTGGGTGGTTACGCAGTATCTCGTTGTGGTTGTTGGTGGTGGGTAAGTGACAAGAGTATGTGGTTCTCATCAGGCCAATCCTCATCCATCATCTCATTGGTCAAACGAATTAATTGTTTAAGAACTTCAACCAATCACCGTACAGATGAAGATTGGCTTGACGAGGTAGATTGTAGCCCTCGTCAATTCAATCCTCATCCATCATCTCATTGGTCAAACGAATTAATTTTTTCAAGAACTTCAACCAATCACCGTTCGGATGAGGATTGGGCTTGACGAGGACTACAGAAACATGTAAAGGAAAGAGGTGGTACTCACCGGTGGTGAAGAGGACGATGGCCTTGAGACAGCTGTACTCGGCCGCATCGACGTGCAGCGCCTTCAGCTTCTCGACCTGCTCCTGGAAGATTCTGATGTGGTCCATGAAGGCCACCACTCTGTCCGCGGCCATGGGGGACGCGTGCAGCCCCGCCGCCGCCAGCAAAGGGGCCACGTGCAGCGGCATGGAGCACTGCGACGCGTTCAGCACGAACAGCTCGCTCCACACCAGCCGCAGCAGCGCCACCTGGTCGGTCACCTGGAGGTCAGGGAAGAAGGGGATGTTGCGCGCCCACTCGACGGCCGAGAAGAGCAGCCGCGCCGCCAGCTCGCAGATGTTGTCGATGCCCATGATGTTGCCGGGCTGCATGCACTGGGCGTAGCGCGTCGACGGGTAGGGCTCGGCCCTCAGCAGCAGGCTGATGAAGCTGGAGAGGTAGCTGTGCGCCCCGCCGCCGTTCGCCAGCGACTCCCCGTTGGGGGCCAGGGACATCTGCCCCGGCAGGGCGTGCTGGCTGGGGGGGACCCGCCCCCGCTGGACCGCTGAGGGAGAGGAGAGGAAGCATGGAGGACCGAGGTGGGGAAGGCGGCACGCGGTGCAGCGAGCGAACTGCATCGCGGCGATTACCGACTGCAATGGGTCGAGGAGGGTACTTTACTCATATCCAACGTCTCTAGGAAAAGAGTCGGACGTTCAAATAAGAATCTACAACTTGAAGAGGAGTGTTTCTGCGACTTATATCCTTACTGTGGTTTATATGTTTTTAAAATTGTATTTTATACTGGTGACTTATTGTGCTTTTTTACCTGTTAATTACATTTGTTGTTTTTCTTGTCGCAAAATGGGAAAGACGAAGTGGAGTCAATACTACGGCTTGTGTTTATTCCCGTAATTAATTTCTTTGTAGGATAGTATTTTGGATATTCAAAAATGAATGTTGTTGTTTGTCAATGAGTTGGTAAATTTAAAAATGGAAGCTTGAAATAGTTGAATATTACTTAAATCATTTCCAAAGCAATGCACAGGTTTCTCTATACCAGTATACGATGAAAATTATTGTCTTTTTACTCCATAACTGTCTTAAATTGGCCTTATTTTCAATGTTCCTCTGTCAGATAATGTTTTAAACAGCAAAGTGATGGCTTATTGAGTTACTAGTTCTATAACAGGTACTACATACAGTAGTTTAGAAAGAAAATCATTTTAGGACATTTATCCCATAGTCTTAAACCCAATACGTTTTGTAAAATTTTTGTTAGTAAAACCTTAGCTGTTTTTAAATCAGGTAAACAAGTATTGAAGGTTTTATTTATCTTAGTAGCCTGTTCCGAAAGATTAATGCCGTAAAACTCACGTAAAGAAAATAAAGAAGATCTTACAAAACGAAACGGTCAATAATAAGATAGAATTTACTGCCACAACCTATGGCCACAACTATTCAATTGTTCTATAATCACAGAGAAGTAGTTTCCTTGAGTTAACCAACAAATGTTTAAAAGACGAAGCTTCGAAATAAGTAAATAATTATCGGATCTAATAATTCAAATTAAACAAGACAACGAAGTTAAAAATTCTGCTTATGTTCAAAAGAAGATGATAATTAGCAATGGTCTCTTTTCTAAACCTATTAAATTTCTGCTTCAGAGCTCAACATAAAAAATAAAGAGAATTAAAAACAAACAGGAACTTATTTAAATTGGTAATAAGAATTTTCTCAAGTAATTTCGCAGTTTTCTTAACCCAATCATAAAAAAAACTCTTTGCAATTGTTGTGGCTCAACTGAGAAGCACAGTTTATGTGCAAGGGGTGTTTAATTATATTTACGTAATAAATGCTGTTTTTCCAAAGTATGACAATGAGCGGAATATTGAAAGAAAATTGGTTAGGGATTTTGCTTTTAATGTGAAGACTGGAAAAATATTTTCTCTCATCCACTATATACGAATTAGATGGAGATCAGAAACAACAATAATGATTGAATCCTGCTTAGAAGAGAGGCCGCCAGGTTACAGTTAAGTTAAAGCAGACGATTATTCAAGCTTTTTTAAATGTTCTCCTTCTCATCATATTACGTTGAGGATAAATAGTACTCTTAGGAGTAATAGTTGAAATTGCCTGAATACCAATATTTATGTTCAATATCAGGTAAAATCCACTGCATAATATTTACTTTAGTCAGTCAATACACGAATTAAATTTTCCAATATCCTTAATATATCTTCACGTCTATCGAACCAGGTTTTTAAATGGAGTGTTTTGTTGATATTATTTAACTATAAATTCCGTGTATAATCAAAAGTAATGAGCTCTCAGAAAATGAATTTAGCTAGGTATGGAAATTTCGTGATAGAGAAAAAGCACAACAGTGAAGACCTTATATAGCCCATAAACGTCTTGTCTGGGGCAGGGGGAAAAAATTCAAATGCACTTGAAACACCGTCTGTTCTATCTATCTGAACGAAACCTTTTATCTGTTTAGGTAGATGTAGTTGGAAGAAACTATTAACAGAGAGAGAGGCTACCAAGTCGGGGCTTATCTGAAAGTCAAAGTTCATCAGTCTGAGTAAACACGCTTTGAAAAGAGACAGCTGACTGGGTTTTTCCAACCACTCATCGACAGATTATCGGGAATTAAAAACACAAAGGAAGGAACGGGTGTCAACGAAGCGACATGCGAGGTGATAGCTTCCACTGTGCACCTGATGCGTGACAGAAATACCAAAGACTTCATGGTTTGGTAGGAGTGAGAATTGCCATCAAAGCAATAAAATTTTACATGTATCTAGTCCATACATTCTGAATGCTGTAGCCCTAAATTTGGGTAATACTGGCTTCTCAAAGAACTACAAAGAGGTAAATATAGCAAACATCTGAAGAGAATGTAAGGCTTTTCTACGTCCATTTCTTAATTACACATACTTCACTATCTACAACTTCTAATTAACACTATGAAGATCTTCTATGAAGGTCTTAAAAGGCATTTATCGAGAAAGATTAAAACACCAAGTCAAACGACATAATATTTGGTCTAAATTTCCTAGTCTACACACCAAACAATTTAACTTCTACACTGTCAATGTTAATCGATCAAAAAGAAACTAAAAACTCGACTGAAAGCTTCAGATATTCATTTCAATCTCACATCTATACACTCTGAACCTCAATCACATCCCTTCTTCAACCTCGAACCCAACTAAAGACCAACGCGATCGGAATTCTCTCAGCAACTCTCCTAACCAACTACCTCTCAACTCCTGATAACCAACTCTACTACCCAACTACTAACTACCACTCGACTCTCACTAACCTACTAACTCAACTCTCCCTAACCAACTACCTCTCAACTCCTGATATAACCAACTACCATTCAACTCCTAATATAACCAACTACCATTCAACTACTAATATAACCAAATACCATTCAACTACTAATATAACCAACTACCACTCAACTCCTAATATAACCAACTACCATTCAACTACTAATATAAACCAACTACCACTCAACTCCTAATATAACCAACTACCATTCAACTACTAATATAACCAACTACCAGTAAAATCCTAATATAACCTACCATTCAACTACTAATGTAACCAACTATCAGTCAACTACTAATAACCACCTACTACTCAACTGTCTCTAACCACGACCGTTTACCAACCACTTTTTACTCAACTTTGAATAACCACTCAACTCTCACTAACCATTTACCAACTAATGACCATTCAACTCCCACTAACCAACAAATCTCACTCACCAACTACAACTCAACTCAACCACTCCTCAACCAAGAAAACCACCTCAGCCAGCAGCAGGAAAGAAACATGAAAGCTCTCACCACCACAGCCGAGAGAGAGAGAGTCGCTCCCACCTGTTCGAAATAAGCGGCTGCGCAGTGCGCTGCACCCCTCTCCGCCTTCTCGCAGACGACGCCCGTCTGCGGGGTTGGTCGGCCGACCGCCGCTTTTTGCACTCAGCACGCCCTCTGCTCGATAGAGGGAGGGCTCTCCCTCCCTCTTTGTTTCTTCTATCTCTCTCTCTCTCTCCTTAAGGGAAAAGCGAATGGGGGGTTGGATAAGAAGGGAGTATATGGATGGTGTTTGGATCATCCAACTCAACTTTACAAATCAGAATGTTGGACTAATTAACGAATCGGAATTATTAAATTATTTATTGTTTTAACTTTTAGTTTGTGGCAATTGTTTATTGTGGTAAATATATTAAATTTTTAATCGTAGAAAGAAATGAAATTGTAGATAAATGGGACGTTTTAACTAGTGTAAGACTTCCTTTTAGTTAAAATAAGAAACAGTTCTTATTAATAATAAATTTAGGTAGAATTATCACAGAGGGGTTGTTTCGCAAGTTTTTTCCAGGTACTATTGGGGACTATCCTAAATTTGGGTGCTGTTTTTTATGGTGTTTTTTTTCCAAAAAAACACTTAGTGTACCGAAAAAAAAGGATGTTGTCAAAATCTAAATGTTTAACATTATAATTGCATCCTTATAACTTTAACAAATTCAGCGGGTTTTTTAACGCTGCTGGACTTAAATTATATCAGAGATAAAAGAAAGTAATATTATAATAATGTAAAATTTTAAAAAGTATTTAAATTATGATTTTTTATCTATGTTTCTAATATGCTTATCCTATGCTTTCTTGCGACAAGGAGAGTAAAACTATTTTTAGAATAACTGATTAAAAAAGTTATGAGGTAAAGGTAAAGGTAAAGGCAAAGATTTGACAATTATAAGATTGAAATTTATCATGAAATAAAAATAATTTTAATCAAATTTTTAGAACACAATTACATTGTTCTTTTAGATTTTAAAGTACTATTTTTTTTAAAAAAAAAATAGAAGTAAGATCAGATAGTTTAGATATTAATTTGTTATCGAAAATACATGATAAACATTTGGTTTTTAATCTAACTTTATAGAAGGGATTGAAAATTCACCCATTAACAATTGAAGGAAGTGCTATTAAAAATGTTTATCTATTTTAAACTATTTTTTCATGATTAACTGGTATGGTATGATATTTCTGAATTATTTGTGGACTAGTCTTGCGATGTTTAAGGGGAGAGCTAAACTTTTATGACCCTCAATCCCAATCTCTTTATGTGGTTTGGGGGTTTTCCCTCGCACTCCTGTCAGAGGAGGACTTTTCTTCTGTTCGCTATTTGGCCACACAAAGAGACCGGGCCCATAAAAGTCTAGGAGGACGCTAAGAGGTAAATTATGCAAAAAAAAAAGGCGTGATTTACAGCAACTCCTTTGGATATTCAATTATACCACCTGTTCACACGAGAACCTAAGCGACCGATCCAATTAGTGACCATAAACTCCCCTACATCTTTAAAAAAAAATCTCACCATTTATTTTTTCGCTCTCCCATGAGTTCCCAACAATATCACGCCCGACTGCCACCCATAATGGACTTTTTCAAAAGATAAAAAAAGCCCCAAAAAGATTTTTCCTGCAATCAATTACCGAATTCCTGAACGTCTTCTTCTCTCCTTCACCCTATCTTATCCCTATGGGTCGTAATCGCATTATCCGAAATTACACGTTCGATCGCCGAAGCGGATTGATCCCGCGACCCAGCAGAAGGGTCGGCGCGTGACAGAGAGGAAGGGTTCCGAAACGTCAAGTGCAACGTCTTATTAGACGTGAACGGTTTTCATAGACGGCGAAGGGTCTTGTCGGGTTTTTTGCAGGAGGAAAATGGCCATTACACGCCAAGTAGAACGAAAAAAGTGTGAATTGCCTATCGAGATTGTTCAATATCAGTTTTTGCACTAAGAGGGGGAAATATAGGAGAGGACCTGAGACATTGTAAAACGGATAAGGTCAAATTTACGAAACGTTAACTGCTAAAATGGTAAATGTAAAATGGTAAAACTACTATAGCTGGACACATTAATATTACATAAAAAATTTCAAGAGAAATCTTTAAACTATCTAGGAATTCGTATTACAGACATTAGGTTTACTGTTTTAGAAAGAATTTATGTTCTGGAGTATTCTTTAATATTCTTGTGTTGTAATGTTATTCCTTCCAAATTAAATATTTCTCAACGCGACTGATCCCAAGTCAGAAAATTCACAAACTTATAAGTGTTTTAAATTTCACACCAAAAGTGTTTATAAGAAAGGGATAGACATTTAGGAAATAATGAGTTTTATTTATAATCAAATCTAAAATATAGGTATTTAATTTAATTTAATGCATATTATTTATATCTCCCAATAGAATTTTTGAGAAAAATTTAGCTGAACCTAATTAAAATTCATGCTGAAAAGTTTTATAAAATTCATGGTTTTAAAACTGTATTAGAGACAAATTTGCTTTGGAGTACATGCTTTGGAGAGTTTTAAAGTTTTGAATAATAATTTTGTTGATATTTTATGTAATATATTTATAGTTATATTTTAATTAGCAATTTGAAAACTAACGGGACTAAAGCTTCTTAAATTATTATAAAACAAGCATAAATTTTGAGAATTTTGTAAACTACTTATTTGTGAACACTCATTGGAATAAAATTATTTATGATGTTTGACTTAAGTATTGTTTCTCTTTGTGAAAAGTAAATTTGAATTGAAAAGATATATAAATATAATACCCTAGAGATCAAAACCCATGCACTGCAAGCTAATTAATTAAACTTAAATGTAAATCGATTTAAATAAATTAATTTAAAAAAGAAAGTTTATAATAGTAGTTGACAGAAACCTGGAATGCTCAAGAAAATCTAAGTCAAAAATGGTTTTATATACTTAGAGGTTTGTTTTTAAAGTATTTATAAACTACAAGTTTTATTTTTCGTTAAAAGTAATGTAAATCGGAAATTAAAACACTAATTCGACGCTTTAGAGGCGAATTTTCCGGCTCCAAATTCCAAGATAAAACATCTCCATGTTTGATAGGGTAATCTCTAAAATCTTGTTATCTCCAGACCCATTGCAGTTGATAATCACCAGCCAATTTATACATAATAATACATAAGCAAGCAACATAAAAATATATAAAAATAGTGCTAAACTGATTGCTTCTATCGAAATTTTCAGCACTTAATTTAAACCACTATTTTGGCATTTAAAATTACAATTGAATTTTATTAAAGACCTAATTAAATAATAAGCAAGATAAAAGGAAAGTAAGGTTGTATATTTAAATAATTATTATTAAGAATAATTTGAATAACAAACTGGAATGAAATAGGATTGTACGGTTTTATTACATTACATTTTGGTTAGAATATTTAAAATCAAAACATAAGATTTGAGGAATATATTTTTTGATAGAAACAATCAATGTAGCACCTAAATATTAATCATAATCAAAAGATAAAAAAGATAGTATAAGGAAATTAGGGAACTCGATATCATTTTAAGTATTGTTTACTCCCATTCTATACAGTTAATAAATTAACATTAATTAAAAAGGGAATCAAAATGAGTAAACATTACCTCGTCGTCACATATTCCAATCAGCCGCTGTTTCTCCACATAATATATCTTAAGATGAGAATTTAAAAAAAAATCCATGACATTACCTCAAAAACCCGGCGAAACGCAAAAAGGGAACCACTTGAAAATATTTACACCAGACGCACATGAACGGCACAAACGTAAACAATTCGTCACTGACAGATGTTGCGTCATGTGCTTCCTCCGCACATAATAATAATCATCATCATAAGCGGACCTTACACGGATAATGATAATGCCAATTCTGCTGGGTTGGTTCTCATGATATTTTTTGGAGAATTTCTTTGAAGCCTGAAGGATTTTATTTATCCTAGAAGTGCGCTGTTGTATTTAGCGTTGTCGCCTTTGTTTACCTTTTTATAACCGCATAGAATTGACATGATCCTCGCGTAAGATCAACTTTAGATGCAATGTGTGTTGATGCAGAGTCCTATTTCACCATTCTGGTATTGAATGGAGGATTTGTTGAAGAAATAAATCTACTGGATTGAAAGAATCTTCACTTGCATTTTCCGTTTTTTACAGAGAAGGATTTAGAAACATCAAGCACAGCAAAACAGCTGATAAAACGAGTTTAATTAATGGAATTGAATCCCAACGGTAATCATCTTTGAATTTTCTAATAGTATGAATAAATTGAAAGAAAAGACTGAAAAAATTCAAATGGAGATAGGAAAATGCAACTGCAAAGTCTCAAAACAATTCTAAGCATTCCTTACAAATCAGTGTTTATTTACCTGTGGAATAAGAAGCACAAAATTCAAGAATTCGAAATAAGATTAGAAAAATTTCACCCTAGGAGAACCGTGGGAAAATGTCCTTCTCTAAATCTTTCCAGACAGTTCAGAAATATTTCCAATAGACATCCATTTGTGTCTATTTGTCAAAGAGATGATACTTGACTTCTCAGGTAAAAAGAAAAGTAATAAATTTTCTGACTCCATTAACTGATAAATCATGGTAGAAGTAACACAAATGAACTGAAAATACTGAGACGCTTGTTCCATTTTTCATGGTCAAGCTCGGCGGTTCAAATAAAGCCAGATACAAACTTGGCCATTGTGAACAGGGTTGTATAAGAGAAATATCCAGCTGAGAAGGAGATCCTTAATCACAACTACATATTATAGAGTAATATACATTACTCCAGCTGCAGATACACCCATGGATGGGAAATTGACAGCACCAGAATCACTGACAATGTGAAGACCCCTTTGCCTCCCCTAACAAGGCAGGGGGTCCCCCATCAGAAGAGGAGGCATCCCTTATGTATCAAAGCAAATCAAGAAATGAGAAGCAATTTTGAAAAGATGGAAGGGAAAAATATTTTCTGAATAAATTCTTCAAACAAATTTTGGAGATTCAGTCAGTATTCACTAATTTTGATATTCAATCATCAGATATCCATAGTAATTAGCGGTCATGTATTAAGAGACTTTTAAAAGACGGTCCAAACTGAAAAACTTAGCTTTTACACTGCCCACAAAAAATTATTACTTCATCAGAGATAAAATCTAATTATCCTGGCCACCTAAAATTTTCTGTAGGAGTGAAAACCACGAGCGGTATAGTATTGAACACGCTTGTTTGACAGAACATTTGAACGTGATCGTTTTGAAAACGACGATTGCGACATTTTACCAAACGTGTATCATCTGCAATTCCTCTCCCTTACTTGCGTAATGTTATCTGCAAGTCTATTTAGCGAATATTTTATCCTAAGGCTGAATCCCCTGACATTGGAAATGATTTCCCGCTTAACATTTGCTGAAGAGCAATTGTCTTACAGTCTGTCACTTAACTCCCATAGATGACGGTCAATCAGAAATGAATTTTGAAACTAACTGGATGGCACTCACTCTATGAGATTGTTGGTGACCTGTGGGGAGTCATCAGATGACGATCAACTTGAGGATTAATCCTAAATGAACATCAAAACTGAAGTGTAGCATGGTAGTTACTGTAAAACAACTGGGCTGCCCCTGTACGGTTGTTCTGAATATAAATTAAGAAGACTAACTTGTACGAAAATTTGGGGGCAGAAAAACTGAAAACTCTCTGGAACGAATCTGTCCGGTACTGACATGTTATCCCAAAGAAAACCAAACCATAGGAAACAAGGAAACACCATAACTGAAAAAATAAATATGGCACTTGTATTGGATAAAATCTTGCGCAGATATTGACGAATGGAGATTTGTGGACTGAATTTGAGAGGTGACACTAAAATAAAGCATAACTGAATTGGTGGAAAGGGACACACATTGTGGTCAGCTTTGAACTTGTTCTGGATGTCTGGTCTAACTGATGTAAAGGACAAGAACTAACGTGCACAAAAATTGAACGAACGGTAAGGGTCAGAGATTGACAAACGGCAATTTGTAGGTTGGAGTTGGCAGTTTCGTAGATCGCAGTTGGAAGATAACACCAAACCATAACAGAACTGATTCAGAGAAAACGGACTGGTCATCGTTGAACGAGTTCTGCATGTTGGATCTAACTGGAGAGGAGCTAATGGACACTAGGTGAAAAGTCATGGTCAGAATTTGGCCGAAGAAGACACACAGAAATATAAAACCACTGGACGCGGGTGCAAATGAACTGGTCAGCATTGACCTTCGGACATTCGGACGATAAGAAGTGACGATGAAGAAACAGCACTGATTGGAAACGACGCGAGTAGGTTGGGGGTGGGTGTTTAGTCCAACAAATCGGCTGACCTGTGCACCTACCCTCCCTTCTCATGCCCATCTTGAGGCATTTCTTGAGCCGGCAGTACTGGCACTGGTTGCGGTGGTGCTGGTCAATGGGGCAGTTTCGGTTTCCGCGGCAGGTGTAGGTGAGGTTCCTGCGGACGCTGCGCTTGAAGAAGGACTTGCAGCCTTCGCACGTGAACTGTCCGTAGTGCTTGCCGCTGGACTTGTCGCCGCAGACGACGCACTCCACGTGCTGCTGCGGCGGCTGCTTGTCGGAGGAGGACGGCGTGACGGCCTGCGGCAGGTCTCCGTCCCGCCACGGCGTGACGGCCAGCGCGGCCATCTCTCTCTGCTCTGTGCCGACTGCCGAGCCCCCAGAGCAACCTTTCGCCCTTTGGCGCGCTCTCTTTTGGCGCCCGCCGCGACCCCACTCCGCCAAGCTTCTCTCCCCTCTCCTCCTCTCTCTCTCTCTCTCTCTCGTCGTCGTCGTCGATGTGAGGGAGTAGTCGGGGATTGGGTTTCTCTTCGAAACAAAGTACTACGCCTCGATGTATTAATTTTAAAAATGTTTTTATTTATCTATTTTATTGAATACATAAATTTTGATTCCTTATTCCTTAGTTTGGTAGGTAATTACTAATACTTAGTTTGTTTACAAGGTCAATTCTCTTAAAAATGTTGAAGCTGTAATCTTCTGGTTTACATAGACATTGGTATTAAAATTTAAAACAAATACTTTTCAAAATTATAATCATACAAATAATTCTTATTAAATATGAAACTAAAAGTTTAAAAAATTAAAGGCAGACACATTTCCATTATGTAGGATTGCTAGAGACAGTGTAACTTATTTTTTTCTTTGAATAATTTAAATAGGGGGAAAATAGTAAGAAATGAATACAAGAAGTAAAAGACAAAAAACGTTGAATGTTTATATTATAATATCCCAAAGGAGCCAAACGAACTTCCATGGGGTGACGGGTTCCTATTATAAATGAACAATGAACAAACAGAATAAAATAAAATCGATGAAGGAAATACAATACGAAACGTTGTATGAAATACAAAACAAAAAATGTCATATTCTCGATCATCTCATTTTAACAAGTTTAAGACAGTTTTTGATAGTTGGTAACAATTTAATTGTAATTATAAATTATAATATATGTTTAATCGAATATATAAAACTTTGAATTAATAAAAAAAGAATAAATTATATTTTTAATTGAATAAAAAATATAATTTCAAATGAATATATTTTTGTGATTTTTAATTTGATTGAAATTATAAATTAAAAATCATACAAGTAAAGTAAAGCAGCACATCAGCAAAAAAATTTCATGCAATAAAATAAAGTTATTGAATAATGAACCATCAGAGAATAAAAATTACAAAAATATCATTAGAGAGAAAAAAGCCAATTAACAAGGTATGATAATTTATAACTACTTTTATCATTTTATAATTGTGGCCTCTATATCAAAGTATGTGACATACAAACAAGAGGATGTAATAATGCATATAAATTAACTTTCAAATTATTTTCCGTTAATCGTGTCACACAGTGACCACTCTTTCCAAAATATTATGCATACTTCGTTGGAATTCGTCTCTTTTGCTTTTGCATTCATAGAATTCTATAGTAAGCGTAGTAAGGATTGTAAGGATCTTTAAGTGCCATGTGTGTGGTGTGCTATACTAATCAGGTATGAAGGAAAAGTAATATTATTTGAAAATTGTAAAAATAGTGGTGATTAATTAAAACTTCTAATTTTGGATTGGATTGATTATTTAGCGTTATTTGTCTATAATATGGGACATTAACACTCAGTGGACCACAGTTTTGGAACTTTTATAATAAAATTTGACTAATATAAAGCATTTCTCAAGAGAAAAATAAGATTTCCCATTTAAATTTAAGGCTTTTTAGAAATTAGGAAATTACATCGGCGGAGCATTTGAAGATTGTTACGTGAAGCACGATTATGGAAACCGTGATTGATTGAATGATTCAAACTACAGTATTGAACTTATTATTTTGAACAGAAATGCACATATTTATTTTACTTCATAAGCACAGTTTTGTGGAAAAAATTAGTTTGTATTAGATTAAAATACGAGTGAATAAAGAAACAAAAAAATTCTAAAAATTAAAAAAAAAAACTGCCTTATTTTGAACAAAAATTATTAAAATGCATACATAACTGTCCAAATTTTAAATTTTATCTTAACAGATTTTAATTAGTCACCCATTCAGTTTTTATCGCCGTTCTCCTTTGATTCATACAAACTGTGGACAAGGGTTCATAGTACGAAAAATGTTCAAAAGAGAACGAATTTTCCCATGGAGTTGTATACAAGTTTTCCCTATGGTTCATCCTTTTGTGCTTAAAAGGTACTGACAAATCTGGTCATACCATGTCCATTGACAAAGTGACCCCCGTAACCACGCCTTATTGCACATTACTCTTCTCATCATGGGCGGACCAGTACAAATAGCAAATGGGCGGTATTCTTCTTTGAAGGTAACTTCTATTCTGAGGTACAAGAGTCATTTGTACCGGGTAAACGGCATACGGAGAAATACTTCCGACCCGGTAGGGTGGGGAGAGGACAAACCCTTTGAGCCCCTAAAAGGGGCCAGTCAGATTCACTGTCGTTGAATGTCACTTCACTTTCTATTAATCATTCCTTCTCATTTACTAAACAGGAATACCGTTTTGGTAAAGATACCCGATGATATAATAATATGGCTTAAATAACCAGTACAAAAACATTTTGTCAACGTTAAAAACAATTGTTTAATAATTAATTTAAAACATTATTGGGTGACGGACACTTTTTTGAACCACATTAAATATTGGTAAATTTTGAATAACCTGGTGTTCTTTTAATAATATAAAATCCTTCGTTTGTAGCTGTACCTAAAGCAAGAATTTATTGTGTAGTAGTAGTGGATATGTAGCTTCTGTTATCTAATGATTACGTTTGCTTCATTCAAGAAATGATAGTTTATAGGAAAGTTATTTACTCCTATTATTAAAAGGGCATTTGAAAATATTGAATCGTTCATGTGGTTATTCATTGACGTGGTGAAATATATTTTTAATCTCAGTGCCTCATATTTTCAATAAATCGCTCCGGTAAAGAATTATAATTTGCATACTTAAAACTTTAACACTTCATCCGAAACATATTATGGGTCGTAATTACTTCTATGGTGAAGGTCCGCAATTGAAAGTAAGTAACAAAATTCCACAATAGTATGTGGATAAAAAAATCTTTATTCGTGAAACAAAAGTTTCTGATAGTTTTAATAGCTATAGTACTTTTCATTAGTATGGTAATGACGTAATGTGATACTAAAACACATTACGTATGTGATGGATAGAAAATCAGAGATATTGAAGTAAATATGCTTCGTATTTGGAAAATTATCAGCTAGTGTTTAGCTTTTAGCAAACATTCATTGCCAAAACCCCTTGATGAATATTACATCCACCATAACTATCTAATTATAATTAAAACCACACCATACAATACGAAAGGGTATAATTTCAAACAATGGAGCTGGTAGAACAATCGAACGTAACAGCTTTATAAACTTGAAATAACATTTCTTAATCCCGCCACTCAGCCAAAACTTCCAGAAAAACGTCAACAGTCTCTCTGGAGCCGTTCACAGGTACTATCCACCCCTCTTCGGTGAGGAATGACCCCTTGACCAAGCGCACAATAGAAGTCCCTCCTTTCCAAGTGTGGGGCTCCATGTTACCTGCTGACCTTACCTGACCTTGTTATTGTTATCCTGGAGTGTGGTTTCAGTCCCCCTTTTTTCCAATCCACAATTTACAGTCAATTAGATTGAACATGATAAAATAAGCATGCGTCTCATAATGTGGTAGCAGTAGTTAGGTCGAACAGTTTAACAGGTTTACTTAAAGATTTTCAGTTTGTAGCAAAATGTAGTCCATAAAAATAATTGTTTTATTCATCAATGCCTACTTGAACTCAATTCACCAATTGAAGTATATGAGAAAAAGAGAAGACTAAGAAAGAAATAATATGAGTTTGTAAGAAAAACATGATCAAAGGAGATAGATTTAAGAAGAGGAATTGAATAAGAAATTGATATGGTAAAAATGAAATCATGCCAATAGACAGAGATTGTTTATCTCTTTTTAGAGTGATAAGATATTAGATAGTATAAAAAAATATAAAAGGAGAAATTTAAGAGAAATGAGAATGTGAGAGTGAAACACAGTATATTTAAAGTAATTTGATATTTTAGTTAGTACTGTATGAATTAGTTATGATGATGTCATGTCCATGAGTCTATTTATATTGTGTGTTAACTTATGATTAGTCATGCTAACTGTGATTAGTTTTATTGAGTAAGCACTAATCAATAAAGTAAGAGGATCACTGATGGTTTCTGTAATGCAGTAAACTGCCAACACTTAGCTGAATATATGCATTGATAACCATATTTGCTGTATTACATCGTAGTTTCTTTTCGAAATTTTTACGTAAGGAAAACGTAATTGAGAAAAATATTTAGTATACAATTAGGAGCAATATGAAAACCCGATTTTTTTTCCCAAAACCAGAAAAGTTTGATTTGTGTTGCTAGAAAACCAGTCAGCCCAGCGAAAAAAAAGCACGATTCTTTTTTTCAGTAAAAATTTTCGGAAATAAAACATTTTACTGCCACAATGGATCTCGAAATTTCTTTTATAGCCAAAAAATCCCACTACCTCTCTATCTGAGAGGTATGCCATTTCTTTCTTGCTCAACAACAGCAGAACGAGAACGAAAGCTACCCAACACAACCAGACAGCCAACAAGTGCAACGGAGAGACTGCTGCCAACAAAATAAAAGAAAAACCTTTCAGGAAAAAAAAATCCCCAACAACAAGACAGGCCAGAGGGGCCTTGCAAAAGAGCATGCTAAAGGAATGGGGGTAAAAAGAGGAGAGTTCAAGTTCACTGAACCCCGTGACCTTTCTGAGTACGATGTGTTTACTGCTATTTGGAAGCAGCTAGGTGGTTTGCGGACGGGAGCTCTTCGACACCTACCTGGGGTTCGGGGGTCCCGTCTGGGGTCACAGGACAGGTACTTCTGATTTGGTAGGCTGTTATTATACCGAGGATGATTTTTCTCTGGTTTGATTATGGTGTTTGGAAATTTAAGCATTGGGATTTATTTTTATGGTACTATCAGAAGGTGTTATCTGTTTAGGTATAAATAATAATTTTTGTTGATTTATTTAATTGTTGAGAATAATACAATATACACGAAAAATTGTTTTTAAATGATGAACTGTTTATTAGCAGCCTTTCTAGTGCAAGCAATTTTTCTATATTTTGCCAGGTTGGGATTATTATTTAACTGTTCAGAAGTTACTTAAATTTATTAAAATTGTTTTTCAGGTTTTTATATAAACCTATAGGCTCTTAGATTGATAATAAGACAGGGTTTAACACTTGGAATTGTTGATTGGAAAGCTTCTTATTTTTTTACAGACTTTTAAAATTTAAAAGTTCTAGTGACTTCCTAAGTATTTGATGAAAAAAAAAAAACATAATTTTAATTTAATTATTTTTTTTTTAAATATCAATTCCAGAAATATTTTTTAAATAAGATAATTGTTGAATATTTATTAGTTGGAATATTCTCATTAAACCACTTTCTCTGAGATAAAAATCCTTCCAAACCAACATGGGCGGCAAAGTGAGCATCATAACAGAGGCTTCCCCACTTCGCCTCAGGTGAATCCAGTTTGCATAAAGCCATCATTATCTATTCCCAGCGAAAGGATTTGTACTCCATTACAACGTATTAGATTTTAATCCATACTTTTAAACTCCACACGGAATCATTAACACAGTAACTGAGGGAAAGTCAGCGTTAATTGTGGGGGAAGTTTTGATCCTACACGGGTTTGGAGGACCTTTTGAAATACCGGTATTGAAATTACAGTGTGTGTGGGAATGATTTCGAAGGGTGTCGCCATGGATGTAACTGTTTCTCTTTGATTCTTTGGAATTAATAATTGCCGATGACAGAACTTACACTTTAAATTTTTGTTATTTGTCGTATTTTTTGCTTTTAGGGACCTCCCAAGATTAAGTCACGGAAGTAGGTTTATGTTACGCGCTATGATTTTTTAAAATTTATTTTTGTGGAAAAAATAATTATTCATTAATTCAATGTAATAAACCGATCTTGTTAACGGTTTGCTTCCAATAATCTCCTTGAATCTATGAGTGTTTTGTTTTGATTAGCGCTAATTTTATACCTTGTTGTAGTTAAAGACCTTTGAGCACTTCTTTTTAAAAACTTCCATGCAGTAAATTAAGCTTATAGTTTTAAAAATATTTTCCTTTTATGTACTCTACCAATATAACGGAACTATATTTTCATTAAAAAATGTGGTTAAGTTGTCAGTATATAAATTTTTAGTTTATCAACAACGAAACGAATTAAGAACGAAAGATAATTTTGAATCAGATAATTTAAGTAAAAGATGAAGCCTCTCCCCAAAAAAAGTTAAACATATCCAAAACTTCGATTTAAACAAGTAAAATTGATTTAAGGACAACTTGATTAACCTTGGCAAGAAATATATTTACTATAGAAATAAAAATAAAATAAATATTTATCAGCACACATTTTAAATGCTAGAGAAAGAAAAGAGAGAAAATGATGAAGTGAGAAGTAAGAGAGAAAGAAAATAGAAATATTATAGGAAAGAAGGAGGAACGAAAGACAGAAGAGGAGCAGAAAAAAAGAGACGAGAAAGAAACATTGAGAGAAAGGATTGACAAAAGAGAAAAATATGAAAACAGTACCAGAATGGAGTTTTCGGGACATAAAATTAAATGTAAACAGTAATGCTCGTGGAAAAAAAAGCTTCTTCATAACTAAACTAATAATAAAGTCGTCGTTCCCCAGCAGGCGTTGAGATCTTTTTAGAGCAAAGGGTGTTTTCAGCGCCCCCCACCCATTTTCGAAATATCGATTAGTGCTCATTATCTCCGTCATCAGTGGGCTGAAAGGGTCACCAGGGGAAACAGCAGATCTCGTGCTCTTCATTTTAGTAATTCTGGACTGGAGAAACGGAAGGTCAGGTTTTGTATCTTCAAGAAGGCGCGAATAAAAGCGTTTTTACCAAGATAGTTAATATTATAGTGGTTTTGTAGAAACCTCGACCTAGAAACCCCTACTTTAACGAACACTCTTATTGTAATTTGTTTAATACAAAACTTGAAATTATACTTAAAGTGGTGATTATAAAACTTATATATTTTAAGATTACCTATAATACGTGAGTGTAGTACCTTTATGATTTTCTTACTTAAAGGGTATCCATCATTGAAGAACCTTTTTTTTTAATAATCTAAAAAAACTAGGGGTCATAAATCTTAAGAAGGAGTAAATATATGTTTGAATGAGTATAGAAAATTACAGTCGTTTTTCATCTTACTTTTTCTTCATGCAATGAATATCTTATTCAACTATCGCAGAAATTATGCTAAATGTACTCTGAAATTATCCGTACAATTTTCAACTGGAGCAGTCAGGTAGTACCACCACTAAGGGCAAGATCATTTCATCTTTTTTTTTTTCTTTTTCTAATGCTGATTTATCCTAAATGTTATTCATGCTTTAACTTCTTTATAAAGAAAAATTATTAAAACCTTTGTCCTTAAGAGGTCGTATCAGAACACAGTGATAAAAATATGAAAAAAAAAAGTTGTTATTGTAAAATTTGAAGACGACCGATCCTGATCTGCACTCCAGAAAAAAAATGTGAATGAAAGTTTTATCTTTTTTTTTATCTAAAATCTTAGCCTTTTTGGTAAAAGAAGGGAAATATTATTTAGAGTTGGAATTTGTAATTAGAGAATATTGTTAGAATTTTCCCTTGAAAATTCTTCAATTAGGGTGTAACCCAAACGGTCTCAAAATGAGCTGAAACACTACTTTCAGAGGCAAATTTTCAAAACTTTTACTTGGAGCTCAGTGTAAAATTTTTACATTATGCGCAACGTAATTCAAGTACCACTTTTAAGTGATCTAACACGTAAAAATGTACTCCTATACCTTACATCGTTGAGTCAAAACGAGTCTGGTTACGTAGGTACCCCACTTCTCTGGTGATGTCGAATGGAGTTTTACACCATCTCTTAGATATCGAAATCTTCAATTTTAACTTATTGAAAATTCTCTCCTGATTCCGAAAATACCCTTGTCTTTTCCTAGAAAAATTATGTTAGTTAATTATAAGATATTTCATTACAGAAAAGTTGACGTCAAAAGTGCCTCTCGGAAATGTGGGAAACATCGTTTCCATGGAAACACTAGTCTGTAAAAAAAAACTAGAACGCAATGCCTTTCAAAGCGGAATGATTGTAAACAAGACACGTGTGACGTCACAATCTGTTTCATCTCACACCGAAAAGAAGCTGTTTTTAATTGAAAAATACCTTAAAATTTAGCGCTTTGAAAGGTATATTAAAATATTTTCTGGAGGTTTTAAGAGCCATACTGAACACATTAAGATTTTTAAAAAAAATTGAGTGTAACTGTCCATTGCCTTTGGGTGGTCTACACACTTGAAAGTTTGACAGCAACATTTTGAGACAGACATCACCAGTTCACCCCCAAGTGTCGTCCGCCACACCTCGGACCTTTCGCGTCCCCAGTCGATCACACATCGTCCTTGCATGGCTGGACAAGGACAATGCTTAGGACGATGCTCCGCTAATTGGCCGAGCATTCGGAAGATGTCTCTAATTGAGACCGCTTCCGCTCTGTCCGACCATGGGAACATGCTCCCCTCCTTTGTAGTAGCACCTTCGGAGAATGTATCAGAAGATAATTAGGGGCAATCAGACCAAGTCTTTATTTACAGTAGCTCAAGATTTGTGACGCTTGCAATTTATTTATGGGGAGGGATTTAGTAGAGGAAACTTGTAAATTCTGTTGCCGGATAAAATAAAATACTGATTTAACAAACTTCTGGAATTTGACGGTTTCAAATTTGAGTAAATCGATGTTTTCATACTTTCATAAATAAAACTCTTTGTTTCAAATATGACGACCCAATGTTTTAAATTTTGAAACACCAGACAACAGACATACTCAGTTTCAAACAATTCAATTGTCACCACATAGATTATATATGTTATGGGCAAAGTGATTAATCGGGCATTATTAATAATGCCCGAAGTGGAGGCGGGCAAAGTGATAAATTTCATTCATAAATTCCATTCAATTTATCACATTGCCCGGGCATTATTAATAATGCCTGGATTCATTACATTGCCTGTAACATATATACTTTCTTTAATTTCTGTTTGAAAATTTGAAACACACCTCAATATTTGGTGTGATAACGAGCGACACAACGATATGACGACACACCCAATTTACTAATCTGTACTATACGCGACAGCAAAGTTTCCTGATCCTATGATGACTTCACTAACAAAGTAGTTCCCATATTGTATATATGTTACGGGCAAAGTGATTAATCGGGCATTATTAATAATGCCCGAAGTGGAGGCGGGCAAAGTGATAAATTTCATTGATAAATTCCATTGAATTTATCACATTGCCCGGACATTATTAATTATGTCCGATTTATCACATTGCCCGTAACATATATAGCGTCTTTTTATCACGAAACACCTAGCAACTCAACAGGTCTTCTGTTTACGCAGTTCTGCTTCTGCGAAGTGACGTCATGGAGTCAGCCAACGTTGCTGTCGAGTTTAATATTTACTTCAAATCTACGCACTTTTACATTGTTTATTTAATCCGAACCGCAAGGAACACTCCCTGTTTCGGTGGTCAAGACTAAGGTGGAAAGTGTGTACGCTTTAAGTATTTAAAACGAAAAGATATCATACAATATTTGTATGCATTTATTTAGTGGTAACTGGTGGACTCGGAGCCACAGTTTGAATATGTGACGTACTCAAATTTTAGTAATTTTTATTCCGTTTTGAAATATGTATAGTCGTTTTAAGAGTGTGCATCATTATATGTTTTCTGTTTTATCACTGCTGCATTTGTTATTCAAGGGATGATAAAAAATTTTGTCAAGTATAAAGTATTTTGTCAAGTGTTATAAAATTACATACTTTTGGGTAAATTATTTTTTAAAATTTGAAAATATTTTTATTTATAAGACTAGGGGGCCTGCCCCCTGCTCGCTATCGCTCACCAACCCCCGTAACTGCTTCGCAGTTCTTTTCAGATCGCTTTGCGATCTTAGCGAGCAGAGCTCGCTTGTTCATCTCAACAATCCAGCCTAACACTCTTCTCGACTTAATTAAGCCTCTTGTAATACCGAAAATACCTCTCTCTAGCTTATAAATAATTTAATTCGTATCATTCCCCTAAATTAACAACAAAAATGTTGCTGAAATACATTCCTTTTTTAGCTTATCAATAATTTAATCGAAATGTTAAGAAATATCCATCAAGTCTACTAATAATCATCAACCATTTTGTAGAAAAAACATTGTTGAAAATAAAAGAAATTAGACTCATCATAAAACTCGCCTGTTTCTCTAGTGAACGGCAACAGAAAGAGAAGAAAAAATTAAAACTTTGAATCTTAATAACTCCAAAACTAATTAGAATTTTTTGAAAAACAAAACGCCAATATTTTTGTAAAAAATAATTGTATGTGTGTTTAAAATATCATAGTTCTACTGTGATTAGTTTTTCTTTTATAACGAAAAAACCGAAAACCCATCAAAAATTTTGAAACTTTAAAACTTAATTACTCCAAAACTAATTCAAAATTCGAAAAAAGGGCGACGAGGTGCAAAACTTCACATCTACTTGGTCAGCAAGTGTCTCCAAACAGTTCTATAAACTTCACATCGAAGAGAATGCGGCTGCAAAAAATCATATTTCTGCTGCGAATAGATTTTGCTGTGGGGGCGAACTCGCAGCAGAAAAAAATAATTTTCAACTTTGACATTAAATAATTAACTAATTATCTCATTAATTAGCTATTGGAACGAAAAGGACCCTCATACATTTGTCTACAAATGGTCAAAATTTCAATAATTTCCGTTCCATAGTTTTTGCATAGTGACAATTCAAAATTGTCAAAGTGAAGATTTTCTGAAACAGCGGCGGCGGCGGCGACTGTTACTTTTTTTTAATATAGAGAGATTATTCAAGTAAAATTATCGAGTCATACTAAACAAAGTAGCCTAACAATGAATATTTTTACAACCTATCGGTTTAATTTTTTGAAGCATGTTTTTAAAAATAGAAACACCACAGGTAGCTTACTGAGTTATTTCTGTCAACAATTATTTCATACTCGTTTTAAAAGATCGAGAATATATGTAACAGTGTGTTAACACACATTGAATAGTTGTATCCTCTAAATTATTCATAGGGCCCCATCCCCCCATCCATTTAGGAAATCACTCAAATTTACATCGATTAGATGCTTGGAAAAACACACCTGCCCCGAAAGTGCCCTGGAAAAGTGGGGTGTTATGAGGGTGCAACGCCTATGTAGGGAATATGCTCCAACTCTACCTGACCCCATACTGCCATGAAAGGTTTTCATAGAATAATCAATAAAAAATTTTCATCACTACATGAGTCATCTGTAACCAAATTATAACTCACATGGTCTATCTTAAGTGTTTTTATGAATACAACTTTTTAATTGAAAGGTTCATTGATTCACTCTTTACGTGGCCTATATATAAATATATAAACGTTTTGTTTCTTTAAAAAAAAAAATAGTTTTTATATATATTTAATCCCCCTTTAAATTATACCATGTGAAAAAAAAATTCCACACTTTTACAGTTCTGCGTCAGGACTGATAAGTGTTACCACTTTGAACTTTGAATTTCTTGCTTTAAGGGCTTTTTCTCAGTTTGAAAGCTTAGTTTGAAAAATGAAATAGTTTTGATGTATCAAAAGTTATATACAGTGAAAAAAGACATCTAAATTTTGGAAATTTTCTGATTTAGTATGAAAGTAGATAAAGATTAGATGTTAAATTAGGATTATTGAAAATTGCTTGATATAAATTTCTTATATACTGTGTATTCTATCCTTAAGTACTCAATAACTAGATCGGTTTATTTAAAATTATTTTTACACATAATGTATCAGACTATTGAGAGGTTGTATCAAAGAGGCCTAGGCAATACAAATTTTGACCTCATTTTCCTACTTGTTTCCATATTCAGTCACTATAAAGTAGAAAATTTTAACTTCTATCATTTTGTAACATCCACTTCAATTTTATTTTGAAAGCACTTCAAAATTTTGTCTTACCCATAAAGAATGTTAAAATAAAATAAAATTTAAAATGTTTAACAATGTATTTAAAGAGAAAGCTTCGAGATTTAATCAAGTATTAAAATTCAAGATATTATAAAACCATATCGAGTTGTATTGATCATCCTTTTTTAAATTTTTCTTTCGCCCTATTTCAAAGGACTAAATAGTAGTACTATTTCAAATCCCGTTATTAAGTTGATAAGAGTATCAGCCGTGAGTGAAAAGCTCGTATTTGGGTTCTGGTAAGTACACTATTGTATCATACTTTTTGTATAGTCCTATGATTGAAAGGCAATTATGAAAGACAGAAAATAAATTTTTCGTCTTGAAGAGAATATAATCGGATGACCTTATCTCATTAGCTGTACCTTTGAGTTAATAGTTCCATTGTGCTCAATGTAAGTTAAGGTATTTAAGCCATGCTCTGGTTATTATTTCGTTGTGTTAAAAGATTTAGCTCTGTATCGATTAGATAGTCAAGTTTTATTAATAAATTTTAAAATTATATTTAAAATTAATCATAATAGGTAAATATTAAATTGTTCGGTTTCTTCAAAAGGGGATTTATGAAAACAAATGTTATTTTCCCCATGTCCATCAAAACTGAAATTTGAATCTTGAATAGGTGTGAATTAAAAATTACATGACATATATTTTTTATTTATTTTGTGGATATCAATACTTGTAATAGGTGTTTTCTTAGGGGGAGGCCTTGTGCTATAGTGAGAAGAGAACTCAGGTATTAGGTTTTATGATCGGTTGGTTGTGTACATAATTTGAAATCCAAAATTATTCGATACACACTCAAATAATGTAGTTTTTTAGTGTGTATCGAGTAGTTTTGGATTTATATCCAAAATATTCGTCGTGCATATTACACCTATAATAATAACAACTTTGGAATCCTCCGTCATACACTATCACTATCACTAATAATAACACTATCCTCATTCCCTGCTCTTTCATCATTCTCTTTTTCTCCTCTTCTCTTTTCTTTCTCATTTAAAAATTTTATAGAAAAAGTAAAAATAAAATAAAAAAAAATATTTTGAATAAAAAAAATAATAACATAATAAAAGAAAAAAAGCAAACAGACAAGGAAATCAGCAATAATTAAAAAAAACACCAATCATCAAATATATCCAATGAAGAGACGGACAATCCTCAAAGAAACTCCTCACACTGATCAGAAGAAAAACACATTCAAAATAAGTCCACATCACAACAACACAGCACCCCTCATCGGACCACAGCAAACCACTAATCGACCACAGCAGCATGCAAAAAAAGGCGTCATAGGGGGGGGGGGAGTGATTCAGAACCTCCAGCCAAGCATCAGTAATCTCGCCACCTCTGGCTTTGTGGAAAGGGGATAAAGATCAGCGCCTTATGCGAGAGATCCGTCCGGCCTTTTTTAGGGAACGGCCGGATGATCGCTTCTGCTCCGGCGGGCAAAGCCCCTGTTCCGGGTCCGGACCCGAAGGGTTGGCCCCCATATGGTGGGGAAGAGATAGGATTTAATGGTTTTAGTGGGAGGGGGTTCGACTTGACTCGTGCTGGGAGGGATATCGGTTCAGCTTAGTGGCGTGATCGGTTGTGGGTGGACCGATAGGTTGGGTAGATTTTATTTGTTGGGTGCTAACTGAAGTGAAATTAAACCTCGTACTATTTAAGACTATCATTCATAAATGTCTAATATGTATTTAAGTCAATGGACTCTAACCGCCTATCTGGTTCGAGACTTCACACGGAACCAACACGTGACCTACTGAGCTTGCAATTGGTTACCACAGATACTACACTAGTAGATCTACTAGTGTAGTATCTGTGGTAACCAATTGCAAGCTCAGTAGGTCACGTGTTGGTTCCGGGTGACGTCAGACGGTTAGAGTCCATTCTATGCTGCATCAGCGCTTAAAGCTACTTGACACAAAGATAGAATACTATACGTAAAATATGAAAAAAAAAAAACATTTGAAAAAACATGCAACCACTGTGTCACGTCATCAGGGGTTCAGAACCCAGTGGTTGTGTGTTTTTCTGTCTTTTTTGGGTACGTTTGTTCTGTCTTTTTGGTATTTCATGTTTCTAAACCCTTGCCATTGTTTTTCGGGTGACCTTGGGTGCAGATGGGGGTTGTTCTGCAATTTCAGTACTCCCCCATACGGAAAGGTTACCCGATATGCGACCACTGGGTTCTGCACCTCTGATGTCGTGACACAGAGGTTGCATGTTTTTTCAAGTTTTTTCATATTTTTTGTACTATTTAAGTCTGGTAAAATTCCTTTGTAATTTCTGGAAAATTGGAGACGTAGAACAACACACAGTTTTTGAAGTGGTATTAAAATATTTTACTTAAGTACTTTACGTTAAGTAATTTACTTTTATTTACAGTTTAGTAAAAAAAAAGTATATTTTCTTCCACATGCATGGAAGGAATCAGAATTCAGACGGGGTAAAGACAGAATATTTAAAGATGTCATTTTCCCCCTCTTAAATTAATGTAATAATGCAATGTATGCTCTTAAACTTGAAAAGGATTACAATCGAAAATAAAAACGATAAAAAAGTTAAAGAATTTAGATGTAGATGCTTGATTTATAAATCTGGTTAACTAATACGTTCCTTCAGTTCGTTTTAGAATATAATTCGAGAAATATTTGTGATACATAAAATTTTTTCAAACATACAGGTCTATTCCTTAAGGAGTTAAAGATATCAAATGTGAAAATAAGTACATACCAGAATCAATTTATGCATCACTAGGAGTAAGAAGTTTTTAATTTAGTGGTGCTTGATAAACGTATCTAAATTACCATTTTTTAAAGATAACTGAATAAATACTACTACAGGTTATGAACTATAAGTTACAGATAAGACTACTTAAAAAAATTCTTCATAACTTTAATTTTAAGAATATAAAACGTAATTACTTTTGTTCTCTTTCACGTTTCATACCCTCAAAACCAGAGCAGAGGCTGAGGGCAAAGGGGAGAAGCTGTGGTGGGCATATGGTTCGGGTTTAATGGGCTTAAAAATGATTTCATCGATCAATAGATGAATGCTCCAGATTAGCAGGGAAGGGGAGAACGTGTTTCAATGGGTCTTTATCGCTGTAGGAATAAAGGTACTTTCAACATTGAACATCAATATTCGTTTTTACTAGAAAAATTGGATTAATGTAACTTTATTTTATAGTTTACTTTATAAGAACCTTATTTCTTAAACTTATTTTATTAACTCTTTTCTTCTTATTATTTTTTTAACGCTTTTTAACTTATTTTTTAAAGTAAAGAAAACAAATTAAATATTATTTCATTCCTTATTCTATTTTAAAGTTTTCCGTACTTCAGTGCATTTCTGTAGTAAAGGGCTTTTTAGAACAAATAATAACTCACTCATTCTGAACTTTCATCACTGTGGATTTGATACTTAAAGAGTGATTAGTTGTAAAATAATTTACTTCTAAAATATATTTACTTCTAATGCACGATTCAATGCATAATTAAAACGCAATTAAATTAATACATGATTAATTTTCGATACATAATTTTAAAAGGGCTAATTTCGTTGACTGAAACTTCAATTTAGTGACTAAAAATTAATTAAAAATTTGATAAGTTAATTATTTATTTATTTTTATTGAAACAAAATTAAAATCTCCCCTTGCTTCACAAAGTATAACATGGGGCTTACAAGCTCCATGTTACAAGTAAGTTGTTGTAACAAGTAAGTTACAAGCTCAAATAAAAACAGTAATCAGTACAAACCACAGAATCAAAAAACACTTTCAACAAAATTAACAAATAATGTAAACGTTTTTCTATTGGAGATCATAGCAAAAAGAGATGCTGGCCAAGTGATGTACATTTTCCCCAAGGCCAATCTTAAAACTTATCTTTAGGATGAAAATTTAGGGCAATCATAAAAAATATGTGAAGGGCATCTTCTTCACCAAATCCACAGTCACAAGACGAAGGAGGAGCCAAACCAAAACGATGAAGAAAAATGTTAAAATTTAAAAGTAGTATTTAATGGAATCCATTGAAAAACAAAAACAAATCATTCGCAAGGTCATAATCAACCATAACTGTTCATTCTGACACCGTAATAACATTAAAAGCATAATCAGCTTCCTTTCCTCACATTAGACGGGACTAAACAAGCATTGTCACCACAAACACTGTTGAACAGTCCACGTTTCTCTCTCCACATTTAAAACCCACTAAATCGTTTTTCCCTTTACAACAAATCCTCGCCTCCTAACTGGCTTTAGAAAGTCACACCAACCCATCCACAAATCGTTCAATCGTCGCACACGCCACAAAACAAACCTCCTCCCCTTTTAAAAAGAGGGGCCCTTCACCCTCCCCTCTACAAAACGCGCTCAGCCACGCGACCCCAGCCACCTGATTCCGACACCACAGCAAAAAAAGCGAATTAAAACCCTACAAAACTTCAAAAAGTCGCCCCCTCCCAGAAATTCGCTGTGGGGGAGGAGGCACACACCCCTCTGCGGCCAGCCGACCCCCGATGCTTAATGAGTCGTCGATTCTTGCGGGGAACCACCACATCCACCCCCATCCGTGACTCACCCCCAACAATATGAGTTTTTTGAAGGGGGGGAAGAAAGATGATGCTCGGGAGGAAAAACGGACAGCTAATGCAACTCATCGATCTCGATCGGGGGTCCTCATTTTTTGGGGGGACCCACCCAAGTGCCATCTGTCGACCTTGCCGGACCTCGGAGAAAAGGGGGTGGTTCTGCTTTTTTTTTTATTGTTATCATTATTATTTGCAATATGGATGATTGCAGTGGGGACCCCCTGGGAGGGCACCCCCATCTGACGAGGAGGAATGTTATTAGGAATGGACACTGGGAATGAATAGGTGTTTGACCCAGAGTTTTAATCGGCTGCAGTGTGCTTTATGGATATGAAGGCGGGTGGGTTAACCCTATTTGACATGGGGAGGGTTCGGTCGGTTAAGTGCCCGGGGGCACGTTATGAATCAGGGTCATTGTTGTAGGTGGTGAATGAAGCTCATCAAGATGCTAAGTCTTCCTTTGTTGCGTCTACAAGCTGTTACCGACTCTGGAATGGCCTGGAGGTCTTTATGCTTTCACACTGCTTGGAGCCTGAATCCCATTTAATATGGACCCTGACTAATGTAATTTTTTGTGGGTAAATATATTTACTCATCGATACTCTTTGATTTGATAGTAACTACCTCACAAAGGAGCAATATGTTTATTTATTTGTAAGAATATAGGTACTTACTTTGGAATACTTCAAAAATGCAAGCTAAGAAACGGTAAATAATATGATTACCCGTAAATGTGGTTTCTCTGTAATAACACACTTGTGGCAGTGAAGCAAAACGAACCATAGTCTTGTGTAAAAGCTTTTTCCCAGTACTATTTTAAAAGTGTAACATCTTACGGCCATATTCACCATTAACCCTTTCATTCCTATAGACCGCCCGAGATTGCCATTGAATAGGGTAAATTTGAGGCAGGTAGGACTGAAAGGGTTAACCTGACTGGTGGTTACCGGCAATCAAACTTCTGATTAGTAGTGAAAGAAGGAAAATTAGGGTTTTTTTGCCAATCAGAGGTTTAACTTCTGGTTAACCACCGGTCAGGTGAGCGGCGAATATGGTCGTTAGTTGATTAAATGTCGTGAAATAAACAAATTATGCTCAGAAATAAACAAGCCCCGTAAGAAAAGGTAATGGGATCTTATTTATTTCACAATAACTGGTTACGCAACTTCAACGTCTATGTTTGCTACTAATTACATGACCATCAGTACATAGGATACTGTTTTTTTTATTCCAGGTAGCAACTTGTGCAGAATTTCGCTATTAATTTACCTTTATTTTAATGGTATATCCGTGGTATAGTAAGATTCTGTATAACCAAACATTTCCTTTATCAACTTTATATTTTTATGATTGTCTTTTATGACAACATCCTGAAATTCTTCTCCCAAACAAACAAACTTTCAAGACACTTCATGAAATCTGGGGGTTAACTTGTATTTTAAATTTCATTGAAAGACACTTCACTTTAACAAACCCCAAGTATTCCCCAAGACACCACCTTCAGAAGAAAAAAAAAGTCCCAGCAGTAATCCCATAAGCGAAATATTTTGAAAAGAATGAAAAGTTGATGCGTCCCGACCGCATGGCTGTCACGTCCTACCCTAGACCAACTCGATTGTATTTTAGAGGGAAGAGCGTGCATAATTTAGGGACGAGGGACCTTGACAGGGAGAGACAGACGGAACCGCGTTTTGGAGGGTTACTCCCTACTCTTCCTCTGACGGCTTGCAGTGACGGTTTAGTTGGATGAAATGGAAGTGGCAATGTTTAAGTTCAAGAGTGTTTCGATTTTTTTTTAAGTTTGAAGTAGTAAAGGAGAAATTATCGTGCTTTTTTGTCATAAAGTTATATCCGATTTTCTAATTCATTTTCTAGTACACCTGAAAGTTTTTAAGTTCTTATGTATAAAACTGAATTTTATCAGGGTGTGAAATTAATTTCAAAGATTGTATAAAACTTCTACAAATAACGTTGAATGAAACTAAAAGGGTTAAGGGATATTGTCTTAATTTAAAAAGAAACTCAATTTCAAATGCAAGTCCTAGAAATTATTTAACAAAATCTTTTGAAAGGCCAGATATTTTTGTCATGGAACTCATGAAATAAAGCATCGTATTGTTCGCTTCTGGAGGATAATACAATTAAATGTTTTAGAAAGATTTTTATGAGGATTTCATAGAAATTAATGTAGCGAAATTGTTTACAGTAAAATCTCGAGATTGTGTTTCTGAACGTGTCTTTAATTTAAGAAGTAGGAACTCGATATTTTTATGACCTTTGAACTGAACCTACCAGGAAAAAAAATCACCATCCGAATGTAATTATTTGAAATAGTAACTACAATATTTTTATCTCAGGATTGTTCCTTTCACAAAAATTTGTATCTTGGAAACAAATCCTAAAAATTTTTTCCTTGAACTGACTCCTTTTATTTTTTAAATATGTTATTTTGTACCTTTGTGTGTTTGCTCTTAATATTTCAATGTGGATTTCGTGCGCATGCATAAAGGTTGTTATTATACGTCGTACTTCGCCATTAATTTTATAAAGTTATACGGGAAACTATGGAAACTGGCCTCTAAAAACAAGTGCATTGGTCTGTGCCTTCATAATAATGTTATGCATAACTGAGAATGACATTGCCTACTCATTTAAAACAACTACCTAAACCAAAGTCGAATAAAAAAAATAACATTCACACCTTTAAAACCCTTTTGCGTTGCGGTCAACGTAGAAACCAGAGGAAATGTCGAATTTGCCCTTCCCCAAACCCTATCACATCCTCCCAAAATAATTATCATTTCAACAAATGTAACACCACAACCAAACAGACAACAAGACTTGGACCGTAAAACTCATTGTTTTTCATCAAAAAAAGGGACACCAAGGGGTTAAAATTCGCAAAACACGACGCCACCTTCCGCGTACGTGATGCATTCATCCCCAACAAGGTGTTGAACGCCAAGTGTCCAAAAGTTCATCGGAATGGCCACAAATCAATGCGAATTTCTCACGGAAAAACGCGTTAATCGAAACATTTCCCATTCATTTAGCATCGCGGCGGATACGGCACGTTTATTTATTTAATCAATCTGGGACTCATTATGGCAGGAGAGTGTGGAAATGCAACGTTGATTTGGCGCTGCTTAATGGCGGTCGTATATCTCGGTTTTGTCGCTCATTGTGCGATAATTGCGATTGTTGTAGTTCTGAGCCGGGAAGTGGCGCTTTTTTGTTGCATTCGGGGTGTTGTTTTTAATGCGCTTTTGTTGACAGGGCGTGAGAAATGGTGTTTAGAGCTTGCTGTTTGTTTCTTTTTATGGAAACATTCGTTTGCTGTGTTTTGTCGAGGGGAAGCTGATTTCCCCCCTTAGAAACGTGTTTTGATACAACGCGATCTCATCTAGTATTTCCGTGATATTTTAAAGTTGTTTTACTTAAAAACATTATGACACACACTTAAAAACACATGATTTTAAAATGTATAGAGTGTTTTCAGGTGACGTCACAACCGGTTATTTTCTTTTAACTGTGTATCTACTGTAGGGCTTTTAACTGTTGCTAAGGCCGTTGTTTATCTGTTGCTAAGGCGGTTTTTAAGTATGGGGTCACGTGATTGCAAATGCTCCAATAGAGGAATTCCACGGCTAGTCATTTTCTGTAACTGTTAACCTCTGTAGGGCAAAAAACTGTAACATTTCTGTTGCTAAGGCCGTTGTTAGGTCCGAGACATGTGATTGAAAATGCTCTATTACTACATTGATGTATTAAAAAGAATTCTTATGTCGCCTTTGCATTTCAAACGAACATAGAAACTAGTTATAAAAATATACATAGTGATAGTTAAAGGATACAAACTTTAGAGTCGGTTTGAATTTGTTTATATATCTTGGAAACCATAAAATTCCAGTCTAGAAGAGAACAAACATAAAAAGACTCAAGAACAATATGCACTGTACAGTTTAAAATAGCACATAGGTTTAAAGTCTTTTACATTGACATTTTACATTCTTTTTGGATACGAAAGAAATTTAGCAAATAAAAAATATTACATAAAGATTTTAGTTGAAATTTATATTGATATAGCAAATCAAATTTCATATTTATATCAATTATCACTGTTATTGATTGACTTATATGATAATAGTAAGTTTAAAGATGTATCTTAATATTTAATTCACAAACATAAATTACGATTTATTTCAATCTTGTACAACCGTATTACATATTTACTCTTTTCATTGAAGGATGTCTCAAAAGGATCAGAACTAATTAAATAAATCAGTAAAGGCTTTTGAAGCAAATAATTACTAAAAAGACAAAAGTTTCTTCATTTAATATAAGTTATCCTTTGTTATTATCCAACGTAGCTAACCATTCGTTCTCATTTTGTGTGATTTAGTCTACTACTATATTATAACGTTTTTCTCCAAATCCAAATCAATTTTCCACAAAAAAAACCTACTATGTTCACTAAATCACGCATAAAAACACGCGCAATAAAAACCAATTAATATAAAACACCGAAAATTGACTTCCTCAAAAATCATCATCCGAAAAAAAAATCACCGTCGCTGAACCCTTTCAACAAAAAAAGGCTCAAAAAGCCGCCTAAACACTCTTTTAGAACATCTATTAGGCAGCTAATCACTTGACGGAACACAGAAGGCTACTCGGAAGGAAAAAATACGAACTCTTTTTAGCAGCTCAATTAGACAATTAGACAATGGAGCTATCGCCTTTTTTTCCTTCTTTTTGTTCCTTCCTTCTCGCCAAATGATTGGTGGAGCGTGGGTGTGAAACGTTCTTAATGTCGAACACTGATGGCGTTAATCACCTCATAGACACTTTCCCATAAGCTTTTGTCGAAACACTTAGCTCGGTTTATCTTGGGCTTCTTTGTCAGTATGAAGAAGGATTCCTTTTAAATGGGTGCGTTAGGTATGAGTCAGTTGGTTTTCATCAGCTGTTTGAATGTTGTTCTGTTTAATTATCTTGGTCATGTTTTAATCTGTTTAAAATATTAATTAACGTTGAAAGATCGTATTTGAACGTGGGAGATACTGTATATGGCTGTAATTAGTACGTTTGTCGACTATTTTATTTTTATTATTTTTATAATACAAAATAAAATAATTCGTGTTAGTAAACTACTTTCTGGTTATGAAAAATGTGTTTACGTTAAAAATTCTGGTGGAATTTTAATTCTTATAAGATTACACAAAAACTCTAATAACTCAATTTCTTATTACTTATTTCTTTTGGGTTCACGGATAATACCTCAAGGAATTTATGGTACATATGTTAGAAGCCCTTAATTTATTTCATTCTTAAAATAATATCTCTAGCTCCAAGTATGTTCTAGCCATAATTGAGTTGTACTATAGTACCCTTCAAAAAAGGTATTTTCAGCAAATTAGATGAATACCATAATTTAACAGTAATAAAAGTCAATCACATTCCAGAGAATCTGAAGAACATTTTTCCTTTTGGAAAGTCCAAGACAATCTAGAGTAATTAATAAATATTCTACGTCTATTAAGAAAACTTATAATATTGCAGAAAATTTCCAAAATACCTTTCGAAAGGGAAAAATGTTCTTCCCTGATACAATCCTCTGAGTATGAGTTTGGTCATTAGAAGGTATAATAATTTTGATCATCTTAATCTTCATGCTTCTGATGCAAAACTGGTGAAAATAAGTTTGTATGTAAGAGTAAGAAAGTCAATGGCTTCTTCTTAGAAAGTCTTAGACAGTAAATTATCATTAATACATATTCTAATTGCAGGTAAAAAGGTTGAAGGACAAATTCTGCTAGGGAAATCAAGCACATTCCATGAAAGCTAATAATTTGCAAATACCAACTTGCAAAAAATTGTTGAAATAAATATCCACTACAGAAAATCTCGAAATCCTCACAGCAACATATAGATCATTTTCAATCACATGACTCGGACCTAATAACGGCCTTAGCACCGGGTTCTTGTCCTCCAGTGACGTCATGGGCGAATGCTTCTATTGGAGCATTTGCCATCACAAGACTCCGCCTCTAACAACCGCTATAGCAACGGGTGCCCCCGCACCTAACAACAGCCTTAGCACCGTTGTTTTTGTCATCCAGCGACGTCATGTGCGAATGCTCTATTATGCGAACAAATTCACCCCATCACTAGCAAAGTCCATAAAAGCCATCTCGAACGGGGTTAAGCACGCTGCCTCCATAGCACCATCACGACCTTCCCAAAGAGACATAATAATCACCATCATCTCGCTCCATACAAAAAACTCAGTGAATCACCATCACGCCCTTCAGTCTGACCGCCTCCCCATCGACACCTTCCGAGGCAAAAAAGGGGCGCAACCTAATTGAAAAAGAGCGCCCCGGGGGTCAAGAGAGCCTCTGGACGGTCCGGTTTCGGTTCAGCGAGCGCGAACGATGGTTACGGGCCGCCGCCCCTGCTGACTCCTCCGCCCTGAAAGAATATTCGAAAAGAGGGAATATTGTTATTCCCTGGTTCGGAGATGTCCTTCTTCTGTGAGAGGTATTTGTTGGCTGTCGGTCGATTGGTTTGGTTTAACGAGGGTATCGATGTGATTTGTTTTTTAAACGCACGCTTGAATGAACCCAAGCGTTCAAGATTCTTCCAATTTTCGTCACGTTTACGTAACTGGTACTAGAAGTAAACGAAATTTGGCTGTATGTGAGCTGCACAGGATGAAGGTGGTATAGCCTTAAGTCAAAAGCTTGGCCCCTAAGAGCAGCCTTAAAAAATATCTTCTCCATAGGAACAGCAAAGGCGCCTTTAGAAAAATCCTCGAATTGAGCTGCTCAGGATGATAGTGGCACGGCTTACTAGATACTTATACAGGCTTGCCGAATTTTAAACAATGAAAACCATTTGACAACTTTTCCCGCTTGGAGAGGTACAAGACCTACCTATATCACCCACCGCCTTCAACACTGTGGATATGCTTTGCCAGATGGTCCAGTATTGCCATCTGGATTTGCAATGATTTCCGTACTCGGCTAGCCTGTAATCTAGTAAGCCGTGATAGTGGTATAGGTCAAAAATTTAAAGCATGGATTTCAGTAGCGGATTTCTAAATAGGCTAGCTAGGCTTGCGGATAACTTTCTATCTACGAGGTGCTGTAAGGTTGTTACTTAATTTTTCTTTTAAACATAATTGAGAACCCCCATTTGGACTTCCCATGACCCGCCACTGATTTTTATTTGGACCTCGAGTACGTTGTTGGCCCCCAAAGTGCTGTTTAATAGATGCTGCCCTCGGGCTGAAAAGTTTGGAGACCCCTGCTTTAGACGAATATTATCTACTTAATTACATTGCTAATTATGCTAGTTTTTGAACTTTGTGACTGTCGATATGAGTGCTGTTTCTGCAGTTAATCTTTCAAGATTCATAACTTTCGAGAAAATAACTAGCATATTTCCTAGTTTAATGCCTAGTTTAATTTTAGATTCGCAAGATATATAGCATATAATATAGGCGGCAGTTTTTGGTTCAGCCTATAGGCGGATGGATTTTGATTTCTTTTAAGATCCTTTACCTAGTGTAGTAGTCACCCAAGTCAAAAGCTCAATGATTGGCTTTTAAGAGCTGCCTAAAAAATGCCTTCTCCATAGGAACAACACAGGCGCCGAGAGAGAAAACCTTTAATTATTAGATAAAACTACGTTCAGTGGACATAAACCACTTTTATTCTAACCAGCTCATGTGACAATACTTGGACGAATCTTGAACGTTTGTGCTGCTTGGGTAGGGAAGGAGGGGTCAGAACTTGTTATGTTTCGAATGTGAAGCTACAACTTTTAAGAAAAGTCTATAAAATAATCACCAGTTAATAGATTGGGAATTTTTAAACAAAGGTTTTCCAGTATCTGGTAGTTTTCTCGACAACTTTTTTTCCCTTGATTATATAAATCTTCAGAAATCAGGGTTCTCTGAGGATGAGATCAGTAAATTAGGATGGTCGAAGGTATTTCTCACAGGACAGAGCTGTCCCGCCAACTTCTATAATGTGGTACGTGGTATATCACTGTATGATGGAATTAATTCACTCACAGTATTCAGTCATTTTTTAACATACAAAAAATGTATGTACTAGAAACACTGTATAAAAGAATAATTTAAAAAATTATAGTTGGCTTTTAATATAAAAAGCTAATTAAATTATTCAAAAAAATAAAATAGAGTAGGACCACACTCACAATTTTGCTCATACATCCCACAGAAAGTTGGCTTATACATCATTAATAATCACGTAATGAAGAGTTTCCTGTATTGATCCATGGGTTTTTTAAAAGTCAAATCCAGTGTGGTCAATTTGGTCAATGTGTGGTCAATTTTTTCTCAATATTCATTTTACGCAATTAATTGTTTTCTGTTGAGTGAACTTTATCCAGATAGTTTTTTTTTCATGTGGTTAGGTAATTGGCGATACCAACAAAATCAGGTTTTTACGATTTCCATTATTTCTATCACCTAAAAGAAAATATTCTTTACTTTTATTTCACATTTTTATGAATTTTAAGACACATTTTGGCACATTTTACTCAGAAGAAATTATACTCGTTAAGGATAACGTGAACTATCAATCACATTTTAAACTTTAAATTTGAAGTTCGTAACTACAAATAATCAATTTCTTTCAATAATTTATGTTTTTACTTTTTTTTGTGATACATAAAATCTAAGTAGCCATGAATCAAGTTAACATATTATGTTTTGAAATAATCACTCTGATTTATTTTTTATTGATAAAAAGCTATATTATTCAAACAAAGCAAATCATGATGGCTTCATTCAATTTGCCTCATAGTTTTTTGTTATTATCATTCTAGATATTTTGTTTTAAAACTGCAAACAGGATTTCAAATCTAAAAAAAAAAAAACATTGTTTTGCTTCTTTTACAGGTGTTTGTCTATGTTGGCCTATTTTAACCTTATGAGTTCCATACTATAGGCAATCATGTCATATATCTATTTTTCCGCTAAACATTAAATACTAAATGCTCATAAAGGATAAAAGCTGTTCAATTTAAAAATTTGATAAATATCAAACGAAGACAACATAAAAAAATTAGAAGATCTAAACAAATGGACTGATAAAAATCTTTCTGATCTTTTTTTTAAGAAATAATACAAACCTTATTATACTAGTAAAATAGTTTATTTTATATAAGGAGCAAGAATAAGAGTGATACTCTGGGTTCATATTCAATGATGTATGTTATTTTAACAGATCTGAACTCGACTAATTCTTGACTAATCCTTTATCTCGTCCAACAACAATAACAGCTGATTGAATCTTAAATACGCATCACGGGCTACAACGAACCGCTCACAAGTACGGCCGCGAAGACGAATGGATGTACGAACACCTAAAAAACCCAGCTTAATTATCTCCACTGCAAAGGCAGACATAATTGTTCCGTTGTCGCAACAAGGCTTCTCTTGCTGCCATTCCGCGTTTAATAAATGCTGACATCATCCTCACAATGCCACGAGAGAGATAGAGAAAAAAAAAAAGAGACGGAAAAGAAAGTGGAGAACGCGTCGAAGCTTGACCTTTGGAGGCTCTTGTTGCTACTCTTGTTATAAGTCGCGGCGATAGAAATGGTCGCCGCAAGAAATGGGATTCAAAGAGTACACAATGCGACATTATTTTTCTGCACGACTGGACGAGCTTGTGCGATGAGCAAGAACGGGAACAGCGCGTGTGTGGCTGCTCTGAAGAAACTGACCTTTAGAATATACGGTAGGGTGGAGCGAAAAAAAAATTATTTCGGAAATTTAAAACGCATATGTGATGGGAATAGGTGCCTTTACAATAAAACCTAAAAATTCAAAAATTCAAATATTTCGAAATTTCATCACATTTTACACAAAATGGTTATAAATTTTACCCCACAATTACCCCCACAATTTTAGCTTCATTTTCAAACCATAGCTGAGTGAATTTGTCAAATTACAGTGTAAGACCTTTCGTAAGACCTGAAATGGATGAAATTTCCAATTTTTGAAGCCCGATTGAAGGACGCATGCCATTAAAATAGGCTAGCAAGCAAAAAATAAATTTTTGAGTATCGGTGCCAAATAGAGCTCAAAAGTTGCATATTACTTTATTTTCAATCAAACGTTTATTTTAAATCAAATTTGCTTTTTTCATCTGTATGAAAATACTATTTAACTAAAATGATGGAAGAAACTCTAAACTCTCAAACCAAACATATTTAGTGTCATTCTTATGAAATTTTTTGAAAATTACAATAATATTTAAATTTATGTAGTTAAATTTCTCAGTTTTTGAAGTTTGTACAAATTAAGCCTTAACGAGAAAAAAAATTGGATTGAAGCGTATTTCTTGCATAAATTCATTTTTCTTCTCGTTTGTAGTCAAACATACTTATATAGATTAAACAACCTTCGTTGGAATCGATAATTTTGAATATATTTTTTTTTAATCTGTAAATCTCCAAAAATTTCAGAATTTATATTCATGTATTAGTTTAAATTTTTAGTTTTATAAATTAAAACTATATTTATTAGTTTCTGCATTGAGTTTGGATTTTTCTTCCTTAAAGTTTGTGGGGGGTATAGGTTGATCTTCTCTTTTGTGTGGTATTTTAGGGTTCTGGTCGTTTAATAAATTTATTGAATGACTTGATATTTAAAATGTTTAGTTTTAAGACCTTTTGTACATTCAGTATAAGATAAAATGGGATTAAGATAGGACTTTTTATTAAATAGTTTACCAAAAGAACTGTGGTAAGGCATTTTTTGAAACTTTGAAGTAGGAAAATTTTGTTGATCAGCTGTAATTCTAAATAATTTTTCAAATCCCAATTATAATTGATAAATCATAACTTAAAATTTATAAAATGATAATTATTTAATATTCTTTTGTGATTTTAAAAATTAATGTTTTCATTACGTATTAGTGTTACGGGACGTTTATTTCTACTACTAGCATCATTTCATCTCATATTTACCTTACCTATTACATAATCTCATATATTATTAATATTGAATATAATGTATATCTACCTGGAAGATATACATCGGTTTCCGTTATAAACATCTCTGACAGTGGTCCTTTTGGAATCTAAATCTATTGGAGAAGAATCTTTGACCTCATTAAACTGTTTTTAAGAGTTCTTTTAACTTGCGAGTAACAATAACACGGGTGGAAAGTTCTTTGTAATTGTTTGTAGAGAGGATTACCCTTGAGAAAGGCCGCTTCTACTAAACAAACAAAAACTAATTATTCCCTGAAAAAATCAGAAGAGTTTTCTAAACATTTTGATTTGTATTTCTTTTAATCTGTAATCTGCATCCCCCTATTTTACATTTAAAAATCGTTCTATAATACGTTATTTTGAACTTTTAAAGCGTAAGTAATTAAAATGGATAAGAGTAACTAATCACATAAACTAGTAGTGTTTGAGTTGTGTTTTGCCCAAGATTGAAATGTTACTGTGATTAAAATTTGTTTTTATGAAAATCCGGAAGTATGTTGAGACCATTGGCGGTATATTATACCTGATGGCGCCAAGATTAATTTTACATTGTTAATTTGAGATAAACTTTAAAATACCGTAACGTTTATTCTACAGAAAAGACATAAATTTAATAAAAAAACCTTTAGAACCCTTGTATCTCACTATATATTAAAAAAAGTAACAGTGACCGCTGCCGCAGCCGTTGATTTTGAAAATTTTATTTTTGAACACTTTAAACTCTCACTACGCAAAAACTATTAAACGGAAAATTTATGAACTTTCGACCATTTGTAGACAAATGTATGAGGGTTATTTTCGTTCTAAAAACTAATAGATGAGATAATTAGTTCTAGAGTTATTTAATGTCAAAGTCGAAGATTATTTTTTTTATGCTGCGAGTTTGCCTCCTAAAAATCTATTAGCAGTAGAAATATGATTTTTTGCAGACACATACTCTTAGATGTGATGTTTTGCACCACGTCGTCCTTTTTCGAATTAGTTTTGGAGTAATCAAGTTTTAAAGTTTCGAAATTTTTGACGGTTTTTCTGTTTTTTCGTTATAAAAGAAAACCTAATCACAGTAGGTAGAACTAAGATATTTTAGAGACACATACAATTTTGTTTTATAAAAAGATTGGTCTTATGTTTTTCAAAAAAATCTAATTAGTAGTTTTGGAATTATTAAGATTCAAAGTTTTAATTTTTTCTTCTCTTTCTGGCCGTTTACTAGAGAAACATATGAGTTTCATGTATCTGATATTTCTTTTATTTTTCACTAGCTTCCATACTAGGTACCCTAGAATGGGTAGCAGTTACGGGGGATGGGGAGCAATAGCGAGCAGGGGGGGGTAGACCCCTAGTTAAGAAAGTATTTAAAAATGTTCATTTATGTGAAACCTTGAGGCGACAGGCGAATATAGTACTCACCACTAAAATAATGAAGAAATTAAAAACTAATACTAAAAAAATGAAAGTGTGGTATAAATTTTCATTTTAATACTAAATTAATTTAAAAAGCTTCAACTGGCCATTTGTTTGGTTAGGTGGCATGGTAAATATTGGATCCTTGTGAAGTGTCATACTTGCCCGTTTAGGCTTATTTTAGCTGCTTTTTTCTGCTAATTTGATAAGAATAGAAGTTAAGGATATCTTTTCTGAAAGTATGAAAAATCATCTCTATTTGGTAAAAAACTAAGAGGATGTTTTAAAAATATAATTATCGTAACAAATATTATATTTGATGCTAGCAAAAGCTTGAAATATTATGTAGGTACCTCTAAAGGAAATGTATTACTTTCTTTAGGAATAGAATATCTACTACACGAAACTAGAAGAGCCATTACTTTTTGACATCGATGATTAGGTAACAGCTACTTATTGGCATGAAAAATTCATATTTTAAGTATTTTTATAAAGTGAACACATTTAGGTTTATTTCATTAATTGAATTTATGAAATAAATAAACTTTTTTTTTAAATTTTAGGTATCTACGAGAATCTGAGCTTTAACTTTAAAAATATCCTTAATTAGCTACATGTTCTATTATTAAAAGAAAAGTACTCATAGCTAAATTACCTATACCTCAAAGAGAATCTATCTTCTACTTCATTAAAAAATGCAACCTGATTCGATTCGATTAAAATGCCTAACGAGTTACCACGACACAAGCCCACAACAGTATATTTTTCAATCAACTATCTCCAAGACACTACGGATGCTTCAAGAGCTAATTTTCCAGCTTCTGCCGCGTCCAAGCATCGGAGGGAGGTGACCCCGACAATTACGAAAGTTCGAACCAAACAAAGTCGTAAACCGCTTAATGCCTCTTGGGGAGAAGACACTACAAAATACAATGAAAAAAAAAATCTACCGAAAGCCCGTAAAAATCTAACGAAATCCTCGAGCTTAACGACCGTGAAACTTTTTAAAAGTAGCAGCAGCAGCACAGTGATGTAACTCAACTTCGATGGATACACCTTTTGGGGAAGTCGGTTCTTTCTTTTTTGGTGGTTTCCCCGGCTGAGAGGTCGGCTCAAATATTGGGCAAGCGAGGCTTGAGCAAGCACCGAGGAGCTCTGGGGGCGATGGAAAGGTTGCTGACCTCGTATGGGAGGTCAACAGGTTGTGGATGGACTTCTTAAGGCGTTTTTTCTTCAGTCGATTGAGGTTTGAATTTACCTTGTATACCTTACTCTGGGCCTTGACCTTTGATTTAGTCCTTAAAAATTCCCTCTTCATTCTTGAGTACTGCCCAAACAGCACAAGCGTTCAAGATTCGTCCAATTTTTTTCGTGTGTGGCCAAATTCCGTTTACTTCTCGTTGAAGTTACGTAAACGTGACATATTTGGTATGAGCTGTGATACTAGGGTGGAGTCGGTTATATGCTGTTATCCCAAAATGTACTCTATGGGACGAATATCTCATAACGCACTGGAAACCTCGATTGAAATATCCATAACATATATTTTTTTGAAGTAGGAATTTGGATTGGGTATCCATTTTAATTTAAAATATTGTCGAAAAGCTAAGAAAGACTAATTCTTCTAATAATTCTTCATTCTAACCCCCTTAATTCTAAAATCTCTTTTTATAGAAATAGTTTTGGTATTGCTCAAAACTATAAAACATCCATTATAATAATATAACATCACAAAGTTTACGTAGTTTATTTTAGAAAGTAGCTAAAATTATTGATTCTTTGCTTCATTTAAAAGCATAAAACTGAATTCTATAAAGCCAACACACAAAATAAACAAAAACAAACCTAATTTAAAATTTTGTAAGCCGACCATTTATATTTGTATTTATGTATTATGTAGGATCTCAAAAAGTTTTATTTTCGTTAAATTTTATATCGTGCTTTGTTTTGTTTTAATATTTAATATCTATCATGTCCAAACTCAATAACAAGAACTAATCATTTTTTATCTTTTTTTCAATCACCTTTGTTCTAACCGTGTTTTGGTATGCTCTACTAAACTATTTGAGTGAAGTTTTTTTTTTAACTAAATGGAGTTTCTATAAATCAGTTTCAGCGTAATAAAATTTTCCCTTAGCGGTGAACAGCAGATTTAGAATTTTAATATCAGAAGCTATATTGAAGATGATGAAACAATGTCACTTACGTAGTTAAAGAGTATTAAATGTTCTACTTTAAAAATGCTGAAAATATCATCGTTGTTTTTTTTTCTTTTTATGGAGAAAAAACTAATTCTCACTTTCAAGATTATGTTAAAACTATGAAAACTTATGTTATAAATGTGAGTCTTTCAATTCAAATTTTTCTAAGTTTGGTTTTCATTTTAGACTGATACCTAAGTAAAAGATCGACTAATTTAAACTCCTTTACCGGTACTCAATTTATAATATCATCAGGAAAATTCCTTTGCATAACTTACAAATATTATGATAATCAACCACAGGATAATAATAAGTAAACAATCAAAACAAGAGGATATTCAGAAATAATTTATGTCATGGCTGCTAATAGTTCTCGTTCAATTGAGGAGCCCCTCTCAACTGTAGGCGTCACTCTTCAATATATAACTCTCGAAAAACCATTTAAGCAGCCGACACTGAAGTAATTACCTTTCCACCAGGCTTGTTCCCTGCCATAAATTTGAACCTTACCTCACACGAAATGTTATCAATTAAACACAGGTATTCGTAAGGTTCAATCACTGCCGTTGATAACCTTTAAAAGGACCGCTAGTTTGCTCTGGGTGAAAAAATGGTTCTGCTGTGTGTTCTTTCTGTTTAATTTGATGTTAATTGGGACTGAGAAAAATGGAGGTTTATTTTGGTGACAAAAGATGTATCGCGTTTTGATTTTATCTCGTGAAACGGGCCTCCTCAAACTTATTGCATTAGAAGCCAGATGAATGTATGAGAAATACGTACAGGGATTGATTGATAAGCTCTGAATTTCTTAAATCGAGAACTAGAATCGTGTTAAGTAGAACATAAATGCGTTTTATATGTATTTTTACTTTCGATTTAATAGGTAATTATCGTGATAAAATGTGGCTATTAAAGAATAAAGAAATTTTAGAGATATTAATTTCCCTGAAATAATTAGATGTGAAACAACTCAAAGAAATTTTCCTGTTTTTCAAAAATTAGGTATATAAAGGAAAATATTTTTCTCTCACAGTAAGAAAAAGTATGAAAATATATAAAATTTGACAAGTTATGCATAAATCATTTAAAATTTTTCCCAAAACAATGTAGAATCGAATTATTATTATTTAGCTCATAGCTATAGTTTTTCTTATGAGGAAATATTGTTAAATAAATCAAGACTATTACATTTTAAATAGAAATAAGCAGATTCCAGAAAATCTTTTACAAAATAAGGTTACCAATTCACTACCTAAAAATAAATTAATCTATAATTATTAAAAATTACTTATCACTGTTCGTTGTTTTTAAGAGTAAATTTCAAATTATATATCTGTTACGGGCAATGGGATAAATCCGGGCATTATTAATAATACCCGCGTATTTCGGGCAAAGTGATAAATACTCATTGATATTCCATTGAATTTATCACATTGCCCGCCTCAACTTCGGGTATTATTAATAATGCACGGTTTATCTCTTTGCCCATAACATATCCATGTATATCTGTGGACTTTTGTGTTGCCAAAATCAAAGCTCAAAGGTCAAAATGTAACTTTTAAACACTAATATTATAGGGAGAACAATTATAGAAATATCACAGAAAGAAGAAGTTTTCAGATAAGTTAAAGTACAAATACCAGAGAAGAGCAAATTGTTTGCAATTAACCGTCTTTCATTGAATCACACGGTGACCTATAAGGTCACTGTGCACATTCCATGCAGCGCAATATAAGTAATGAAAATTCCAGGCAGAAAGTTGGGGGCATTCTTAAACTAAGTCCTGAGAACCTGAAATAATATAAGTTACACTTTACGAACCTTACTTCGACAGGTATACAGTTTTGGGCTGGATATAAAAGTTCGTTTTCAGTGGTAGTTTCTTTTTCTCTTCTCTCAATAAATTAGATCTAACTCGCTTGCGATGTCGATACCGATCCTGCACTACGGTTTGTGGGGATAATTCCACCCCTACGTACTTACCAAGTTTCTTTTTTTTTCCTTCCTTGTGGAGGGGAGTTATGGAAGAAACGATTGCAAAAGAAGTGGGTTTTTCGAGGCTATAAAAGATTGGAATGCGACTTGATTAAAAGTAGTGTTCTTTGATCTAATGAGATTCCTTTATATATCATTTTCGAGAATCACTTGAAGAAAAAAATGTAGCGTGAGTAGTTTTGGGGCTATAAAACGAGATGAGGAAAGTAATCCTTTTGATAACTTCATTAAAATTAATAATATGAGGTGGATATTTCATTTTTTCGGTTTAATTGGTGTGCAAATTCTGAAAAAGAAATAGGGTTGTTGGTTTCTAATAAACGTTTTAGAAAACGTATTTTTATGTATATTTTACATTTATGTTCAATATATTGATTTTTATTTCGTATGAAACTTCTTAGTTAAAAAAGTTTTGTATTAAACTCAATGAAAGAAGCATCAAAACATGTGATACAGTTTACAGGTCTCTGGGAATACAAGTAAAATAGCCACTAATAAAATAGGAACACTGTCACCTATACTACCCGTATCTATCAAAGACAGAACCAAAACAACAGCACTAAGTTTAATCTGATCATTATATTTAGCAAATTAATTCAATAAAAATACTATATTTTAAATATATATTTTGATTCTTTTAGACTAGCTTGAGATTCAAATTACCATATTACTTAAAACCTCCAACACCTTTAAAAAAAAGAAACAATTTTGAAAATATCTTTTATTAAAAATAAGAACATAAAATTGCATACACAAACATTTATTAGTATAACTTTGTCACGCCCTGTACCTACTATTTAGTCATTTTCTTCAAAGGGATTTCAAAGCATAAAAAAAGTTTACAAGCTTCTTACTCCATTATACCCTCAAGAATCTTCTTGATGAGTGACAAATCAAAGAAATCAAGTCTAGAAATTACTACTTCAAATAGAACAAATTAATAGGAACACTCGAACGAATTCCTTGTCCTCAATTAATCAGACAAGGCCAAAACAATTTCTTCGCATGTTTCTGTCACCACAAGTCAGAATTCTCTACACCAAAAAAACAACCCTTATCTACCACATAATCGAACTTCCTATAATTAACATTCCCCGAAATCACCCAAAATCACTACCAACAACAAAAGAACCTCCAATGCGTAACCTCACTTCAATCAGCTGTCAATAGAGGTTCCTCACCTCTGTCTTTCTCGGCCAAAACCTCCATCGCGAAAGGCTAAACTCGAAACAAAGTGCCTCAACCCGGAGTCACGTGGCTGTCCAACAACAATGCCCGGATGTCCATCGTTCGGCGGAGGGTGGACTATGCGATTATCGTCCGTCTTATCAGATCCCCGAAGGATGTCAACCCCTTTCTCCGATCTTGGTCCTCCAGGAGTGATTGGAGGGGATGACCAATAAGAGAAGGGGGATGTGCACTAAATATGGTATTGTCTTCGCCTTTCTGTATGGAAGTTGAGTGTTATGTTGCGCATGGCCCCTTTTGTTGATTTCAGTATATCATTCGGGGTGAACAATGGCTCCAGATTCGTTTCCTCCTAGTTATCTGGCGATTTCCTTCGAGTGGTCATTGGGATTCTGTCGGGTATGGACAAAGTGTACTTGAAAAGGAAGGAATAATCGTTCGTCGATGATCTTCGTCGTGTGTCTGTATCTGCGTTTCTCATAACTCCAATCCAATGTCATAAGCTCTGGGAGACATTTAATGAGTTTTAGGACGCCTATTTCATAAGTTAACCATAATAATAATAATAATTCTCAAATATCCTTTCAGTTACGATTCTATGTTTCAAAAATTTAGTGATTAGTTTGAATTTGAATACGTATGCATCTCTCTATATATAATGAAGGTGTGCCTGCCTGCCTGCCTGGGTTTGTCCGGATCAGATGTGGCGCAATTTCTCCAAAACTACCCGTCCGAATCGAACCAAACTTGGTACACATACGTATGGGGACGGGGGAAAGACAATGACATAATTTCCAAATTTCTAAAACCACCCCTTCACCCCCTTTTAGGCCTTTTTGTAAAATTCACCTTACTTCTCCGCTAAAGAAGATCTGTTTAACTCGCATTGTTGCAAATAATTCAACAAAAGCAATTTTAAGCATAAAACAAAGTTTTTAAAGATAAAACCGGACTAAAATTGTTTTAAAAAGCTTATTAATAATTTAAAAAATTGAAATCTATCCTGATAAAAAACTTTTTGACAGTATTTTCTTATTAAAAACTTCATTTTCCATGAAACTTTAAGTTGGAATTGAAAGTTTAGGCTATTAAAATTAATCTTTATAGAAACAAAACGTGTGTAGTTTTTAAGTGTAGTTTTTTTTAAGAAAGTTGGTAATAAAAACTAGATCGATTTTCATTCTCCATTATTATTTTTCCATGATAGCTTAACAAGATTTTTTTCAATTTAACAGCAGGAATGTTAAATACCTTTTCTTTATGTGGCAGTTTTTATTGTTTTTATTTATTTACCGGGAAATTCGTCAAAATAGCCGAATGGGAGCATTATCAATTTTTTTTTTGAAGTTGTTGACTAAATTCCTCTGCGGGATTTTTTCCTGATAATGAAGTAATATTATGCCGATGAAAAATGTACCGGGAACACAGGGATATAAAAGGTAACGAGAACACCGGGATGGAAAAGGTACCGGGAACACCGGGATGTAAAAGGTACCGGGAACACCGGGATATAAAAGGTAACGAGAACGCCGGGATGGAAAAGGTACCGGGAACTACGGGATGAAAAAGGTACCGGGAACTCCGGAATGAAAAGTACTGGGAACACTGGGTGGAAAAAGGCGCCGGGTACACCGGGATAAATTGGTAATTCCTGATACAGAAACTTAGACGTGCAACTTGAGAGAGCATAAAAAATAATTTTATACACTCCCACCCGTGCAAGGCCGGGCAAATCAGCTAGTATACGTATATAGTTATGCTTTGTTCTAATAAAATACACCTTTTAGTCTTGAAGGTAATTATTTTCTCTTTAAATAACAAAATATTCAAGAGAATTTAGTATTTAGGAATGTTGAGAGTTGAGAGAATCGGATTTATAATTATTTTTTTGAAATATTCAAGTAATTTTATATTTTTAATCCAATAAATTTAAAAAAACTATATCACAATAAAAAGTTAGCATAAAACTCCTTTCTCAATACTTTTGGTTTCAGATTCTCCATGCAATTAACATAATGTCAATAAATTCTTTACGAAGTTAAAATGGCTGATTCAAAGTCTAAGTTCTATTTCGATACAGCCTAAACCCTAAACGTTAATAAAAAACGTATAAAAACACTTTCTCATGAGAGTGTGATTGTTTGTTGAAAAGAATTAGACCCTTAAATGACATTCTGAAACCGGAGAGTAACTCATTTCACGATTCAGCTAGTTTCTGACTCAAAGTGGAACACTGGATCTCAAAAATAAAATAAAGATGGCAACTTTCATCCTGGATTCGTAAACTTTTCTCCATTTAGGTATCATTCAGTTCAGGGTTTTGGTTGTTCTTAAACATAACAGAGAGCAAATTAAAGAATTTGGAAGCCCTATTTCGAAAAACATTTGGAAGGTAAAATAAGCATCTAATTGAACATGTGACAAAAAGATTGCGGTTTTGAGTATTAATCACAGTAATCCTTGAAGAGAATCTATCCCAGTGCAGGAAAGTATGAACTAACGTTACTTATATGGAAGTTCAATTTAATTAACTTCCTTGATGATTAAGTAGGAATTTCAAAACAAAAAATAATGAAGGTAGTTGGGGAATTTCGAGAAATTTTACTTTAATCGCTACGATATGAAGACAAAAAATATTGTTTGAAAATTTTTTGAATTGTTTCTTTATCTTACTTTAATAATGCTCCCGTATAACTTTACTTCTCCACAATTATCTAATTGAAAATTGCAATTTAAATTTAAGTATCTAGACAACTTAAGTGTATTTAAGTAACAGAAGACTGTAATAAAATGTGCAAGAATTGCTAGGAAAAAAAACTACATTTGGTGTAATTTTGCCTAATTTTAATACCAAATCAAAATTAATACAAAAACAATAATTAAATACACTACTTACATCATTTACATATTAAAATACAACAGAATTTCTGGGAAAATAATTACATAACATTAAAAAGTTAGCTAAAGTAGCAACCTCTTAACTCTTTCAGTCCTAGAGCGCCTGAGATTGCCTTTGAATCCTATGGAAAATTTCGGACGGATAGAAATAAATGGGTTAAAGAAGAAAGAAACCCGAGGACAATGAGTTAAGCTTCGTCTTGTCAGTAAAAAAATATGTAATGAAGAACTGGAAAATGCAGGAGGCTACATATTTTCTATATTTGAAAATCAATATCGACTTGACCATAAATGGCAAATAGTAGTAGGTATTACTCTTTATGGAGACCAAATGTCAACATCACACATCCTTCCCTTGACCCGCTGTGTCAGGCTGTATCATCCATTCATTCATTCATTCTTCGGGCTAGCAAATCGGTCCCAATCACCAAGGAAGGTGACGTCACAGGAAGAGCCATTAGCGGTAATGAGGTAATGGGGTCTTGCGATGATATTCTTGATCCGTCCACGCGAGGGCCCAATCGATTTGCGATGGATTCGCATTAGAGCGGACGCGAAAATTAGGAGAGAGGGAAATTCTGCACTTGCCGCCGCCGGTATATGTAAGCGTTTTGAGGTGTTGAGAGTTTTTGGTAACATGTAGGGGATTTGAATCTTATTTTGGTGCATGTAAGAGTTTTGAGGTGTTGAGAGTTTTTGTAACATGTAGGGGATTTGAATCTTATTTTGGTGTATGTAAGCGGAGGTGTTGAGAGTTTTGTTAACATGTAGGGGATTTGAATCTTATTTTGGTGCATGTAAGCGTTTCGAGGTGTTGAGAGTTTTTGGTAACATGTAGGGTATTTGAATCTTATTTTGGTGTATGTAAGAGTTTTGAGGTGTTGAGAGATTTTAGTAACATGTAGGGGATTAGAACCTTATTTTGGTGTATGTAAGAGTTTTGAGGTGTTGAGAGTTTTTGGTAATATGTAGGGGATTTGAATCTAATTTTGGTGCATGTAAGAGTTTTGAGGTGTTGAGAGTTTTTGGAAACATGTAGGGGATTTGAATCTTATTTTGATATATGTAAGGGTTTTGAGGTGTTGAGAGTCTTTGGTAACATGTAGGGGATTTGAATCTTATTTTGGTGCATGTAAGAGTTTTGAGGTGTTGAGAGTTTTTGGTAACATGTTGGGGATTTGAATCTTATTTAATTTAGTGGTTTTTTTGTTATAAAATTTAAATTTATTTTTTAATGTGAATAGGTATTAAATTTTAATACTTTTTCATGAATTTCTAGTTATTTTTTAAATTTGTAGGTTTTAAAAATTATGTAGTTCCAAAATGACTCTATTAATCAAAAATGTAAATTATTAACTGCATATGAAGAACGCTACATATGTAAACACAATTGAGAAAATTTGAAGACAAGGGGCTTATTTGAAAAGAGATTTTCAAAGTTAAACTGACTGACATAATGCGAAAGTTTGCTAGTGGGGGATCAAAATCTTAAAATAACCAGAACATAATTATAACCCTTACTTTTTAAAAAGTAAACGGTTTTAAAAACATTCATAATGTCTTTAAGGTGTTTTAAGATTTATGAAAGCCTAATATTTATCATATTCCCAAGTTAGACTTTATCTTACAGAACCAAAGTTTATTCTCTGAAGAATGTGGTCCAAAAGGCTCTTGGATTATGGTGATGTTGAGTGTTGATTCATATTACGAAAAGAAGCAAGGAGTTGCAAGGTTCAGTTCAATATGATGCTAAAATGAGTCACATTAACCAACAAACCTCCGAACTTTAAAACTAAAATTGATTTGAAAAGAAGTTCAAGGGGCTTAGAGAATTGTGTTCGAGTCATCAAGGTTGTACTGTATCAAGGAGAATAACCCAATTGGTTGTCTTCATAGAGAGATAGTGATGGAGAGAGAAATAGAGTGGATAATCTCCAGAAAGATCGCCAAAGACCACTTTATTCTCTCTTTCTGGAAATGGTTTTCACTGCCAAACTTCTGTGTCGTGCAGTGTTGCCAATGCGTGCATTCTTGGCGTCAAGCTTTTCCACCAAGCTTTAGCGCATGCTTGTAATAGATTAGAAATCACTAAGCAAGCGATAAGGCGCCAAACACCTCGCTTAACATATAATCGTCAGAGCACCAGAAGCCCTGCTAATGTCGGATACTCTTTTCGAAGTCGATTCAATGGGAATTCTCACCCTATAGTAGCTTAGCTAATACCAGATATGTCAAGTTTACGTAACTGCAACTAGAAACGAACGAAATCTAGCCGTACTACATGATAAAAATTGGACGAATCTTGAACTATTGTGCTGCCTGGGCACTTCACTTCTATTTATTTTCTATGGTTTTCCTCGTTAGTCTATCCAAGGTTTGCCCCCATAATGTCCTTTTCTCAAATAAAACAAATCCCTCAAAAGACTCCTAATCAATTTTCTTATATATAGCCTTTCTCAACTCCAAAAACAACCTTGTCATCGCCTCCTGCAAGGTCTTCAACCTTCCAAATAACCAGGCTAAACCAAATTGGCTCTCGCCGATGACCAATCTGCAGCGATCCCATAAAAGTCCGAAATTACCCTTCATCTCGCTCTCTGCATCATAATGTGCGCCATTGTTCTTCTTCACTCAACTCTGCAGACATTGATTGCGATTTTCGATGCAGGCGATTGTTTGTCTTCAGCTGCTGCTATCTGCCGAAGCCGTTTCCGTTCGTATTGACATCGTGGGCCGCTTAGTTTTGTTTGATTTTTATTATTTATTTATTTATTAATGTTGTGATGCGTCTCTCTTCAACAGCGTGGGTTTTTATTTATAAAGGGATTCACCGGATGTTTCGTGTTAGAGAGGGAAATTTCAATGTCAGCTGATGGTGAGGATAAAGGGAAATAATAACCACTTTGCATGCAGTGTAATTTTAGGTTCCTCCTTTGGGAGATTTGGCGATGAAAAACATAATCACAAGCATTTATCTGAAATGTTTGCTAATGGGTGGTACTTGGAAGAAAATTCCATTGACCCATGTCTTGTCGGTATTTGTACTTTCTTTACGTTAACCAGAGGGAACCCGTGGACTGAAGCTATGGTGGAGAAGTACTATCTCCCACGCCAACATACACATTCGCATGCACAACCACTTTTTAGAGGGAGGCACATTCATCTATCTCCATCCATTCCCGAGCAGGGATTCGAACCCTAGGAGGCCGCCATCGTAATACTCTGACCACTAGGTCTGCACGCGAGTGATCTAAAATGATATTGTAATAACGAGGTGTTGACTCCTTTGACAGTGAACGACGGATATATAGACAGACCTATTCTAATCAATAAGGATATCATTCTATTTTTATTACTTTTTAAATCCTTTTTATACTATAGTTATAGTACCTAAGGAATTCTTAGTCCCAATGTAAAACTGATAGTTCTCATGAAATCTAACAATAACATATTATAAAATGTTCAGATGTTGTTTAAAGTTTAGTTCACAATTTACAATGAAAAAATACGTCTTACAGTAATTCCTAAAAAGTATTTTAAAACTTTTCAACATTTTTTTTATATTTAATTTCTTGTATCACAACAAGACAAACTAATATTCACAACCATTACTTCCAGCATTCCATTCCTTAATCTAATTTTCCCTCCCCACTATTTCAAAAATCAATTTGATTGGTTCTCGATATCAATTCGAATCTCTCTAACTGATTATTATATCTCCATCAGGGTTAAATCCAGTATTCACATCATCCAGATTGTGAATAAGTTTCCTTATTAATCCGACCCAATACGTCATTCCTGATCGCAATCGCACAATCATATTGGCACGGTCATTCCCTATATAGTTATTATCTCGGACCACAGCGAGACAATGCGACAGTGAGCGGGTCGCGACCCCCTTTTGCGGGGTCGCACGCGTCGTGTGGGACAATCCCGAGCGTGGGCTGATGACAGTTGATCAGGGCCGGATTAACCATGTCGGGGCCCCTAGGCAATGCACTCTCGGGGGCCCCTTTTCTCTTACTCTTTCCTTTCTAAAATATGTTTTAAAACCACATCGCAATATTATTTATAATTATGCTTTTACTACAGTGAGAAGCAGCAGCGGATCCAGGATTTGTTTTTTTTTGGGGGGGCGGCTAAGGCTAATTTTCATAATCCAATTGTATCTTCTTGATTATCTAAATATGGAAAAGGTAGTGAATTATCCTGTTCCAACCACTAAAAGGGGGGTTTGGGGGTCCTCCCCCAGAATTTTTTTTTACGCCTCATCCGATTTCGGATATCGATTTTATGGTAGAATTTTTGTGTTTTGACAAACTTAATATAAAACAGTTGTAATAATAGAGTTTCAAGTACTAAGGGGCTCTAGGGGTCCTCCCCTAGAAAATTTAAATAAAAAAAACACTCTTTTTCAACTCGTTTTGGTATGCCTCATCCGAATTTCGGACATAGAATTTTTGCGTTGTGACAAACTTATTATAAAATACAGTTGTAATAAAAGTACAAGGGGGTCTACACAAGTACCAAGGGGGTCTGGGGGTCCTCCCTCAGAAAAATTTTGAAAATTTGACCTTAAAATAACAGGGTTTTAACTCGTTGTGGTGCATAAAATTCCATATTTTTAGTGTAAAACTTCTCATTTTTTCTTGGGAGGAGGGGGGGGGGCTCAAGCCCCCTAGCCCCCCCCCCTGGATCCGCTAGTGGTGAGAAGGCTTGTTATTCAATAACAAAGCTCATAAGCTTCATAATAAGAAGGCTCATATTCAATAATTTTTTGTTATAAAACGTTAGCTAAACCTAACCATATTCAATAAAAAAATAAACAAATCAAAATGAACGTATATTTTACTGTAGCATTTATTTAAAGTACTAAAAAAATTAAAAATTTACTCTTCTAACAATATGTATAGGGATAGTATGCAGTCCACGGCCATGAACAACGTCCGATACCGGATTTACTCGCAGCAGTTCAAGTTGACAGGGAACTGAAGAAAAAAACATCACCACTGTTCGCGATGTGCGGACTACAATTAAATTATGAAATTTCTTATTTTAATGAAATTTTTTTACCGTGAACCACCGGGGTTCTGTATGAACCACCAGTGCTTTAAACTATGGAAAAGTGGGGAACCGGAAGAAAGAACATTAAAAAGTTAGGAATCCTAAGTATATTAAAGAATAATTTTTTTTTTCAAAACATTAGTTTTTTGTTTTTTTGCATTTCTAGCATGCAAAAGATAATTTTTAAGCTAATTTATAAGGAATCTGAGAGGTCCGTTTGTGGAACCATTTTAGACGATTTTTTCATGGGCCCCTTGCTTAGGTCCGGACTTGCATAAAAATTTTTTTATTTTAACTCAAAGAAGCATTTCAAGAAAAATTCTCTGTGGAATGGGTGCCCATACAAAAGGGCAAAGGGGGCCTATGTGCAGGCCCCCCTCGCGATCCATTTTAGAAGTCACCCAAATGAGTTAAAACATTTCTCTTAAGAATAAAATTTCAGAACTTTTTCTGGGGGCAGAACTTTCTCTTAGACACCCACTTTTTGCTTGAAATTCCAGTATTTTATGCAAGAATTTTTGCATTAAGTACTCGTGAGGGCCCCTTTGAAATAGTTATGAACCAACCCCTCATAAAAATAGTCTAGTTACTGCTTGAAAAAAAATATAAATAGTTACTTAGTACTTGCAAACATTTTTCTTGAATCCCTTCCTGAATTCAAACATATGGGCACCCACCCTTTGGGGACGGGGCCCCTTGCTGACGATGGGCCCCTAGGCAGTTGCCTACTTTGCCTATTGGATAATCCGGCCCTGCAGTTGATGACCCTCTAATGAAGACAGTGTGCAAGGAGTGATAAGATTGCTGTCGAAGGGAGTGATTGTGTGGGGGTATCAACCTTTTTTTACAAAGGCTTTGTTCTTTATGGCGATTTTCAAGTTGAGAAGCTGAGAGGTTAAAGGAAAGTCTGGTGAGTTTAGAAGGAATACACCTCCCCCCATTTCTAATTTATTATACACTCTGTGGGGCCGTCCATAAATGATGTCACACTTTTTTTGCCCATTTTTGACCCCCTCCCCCCCTATGTCACAAACTGTCACACTTCCCCATACCCCCTCCCCCTCCTATGTCACATGTCACGCTTTCAATCGATCAAAAATTAATTTTTTTGGATAGAAATCTTAGGAAAAAATTCTGTTTTTGTTATTTTTGGTTGATTTTCAGTTTTTGAGGATGTGATGTCACAACTTTTGAAACCCCCCTCCTCCCCCTTGTCACAAACTGTCACAAATTGATTAACCCCCTCCCCCCCTCTGAGCGTGACGTCATTTATGGACGGCCCCTGTTCAGTATACAGGGTGTTCAAGAAAATTACGTAAAAACTAATGCGTTTACTAAGGAATAAATAGAATTTGCCATTTGCTTAGAATCTGTTGTTGTTGTTTGTTGTTGTTTCTTATGCCACTTGGAATATCCAAGCTCCATCCGCAAAGCGTACAGGATTTAAGGCAAAGGGGGTGCGGCTCCTGAGAAAGTGAGGCCCATGAAATGGCAGGAGTCCGACTTAAGCCTCGGATGATAGATGTCGCCACCATCTATCACCACCTCCACAATTTTGCCATGCTCTGAAGGGGAGGGAAATAGTCTCCAGACACCTGGACCCGTGGTAAACTGCGCCATGACGGACCACAGGACTTTCGGACCCACAGATTTAACGAGCACATACTCCACTTATACTCGGTGGGTCTTCAGCGGTGTCGGGAATCGAACCCGGGACAGAATCTTATATTGAATATTATAAATAACTAATAAATAATCTAAAATATTACATTGATTTTAGACAAAAAACAAATCTGATTTATTTTTAGGATTGAAGTAACATAACTGTGGTCCATCTGAGTGAGTAAACAGTTAGACTTGGTTGATGCATTGAATCTTGACTTTTCCCCCTGAGAGTCAAGAATACATTTATTTGTACGAGCATTTATTTCATGACAGACAAATTGTTGTTTGATGCTTAAATTCCATGGGATCAATGAAGCATTCAATTTTGAACCTAGATAACTTCTAACTCAATTACTTCATAGAAGATTGCATTCTTGGGTTTCACTTATGCTTCATCACTTCCTTTAGTAAACTGGATCAAATTCAATACAAAAAAAGCATTGTCAGTAAAGGTGTAAAGGGACTAGTTATAGATCATGTTAATTTGAAGTGTTTCGTCATTCGTGATTAGTACTACATATCCCGTTTCAAAAAGTATTTAAGTAAAGAAATTTTAATGATATGATTGAATAATTATGATTAAATGAATGATTATGAATTTAGACTCAAACTTTAAGAATTTTTATTTTCTTAATCAAAACTGTAAAAGAAAAGAAGAATGAAAGAAATAAAGAGAGAGAATAATTCTGCCTCCTTTCTCTCTCTCTATCTATCTCTTTCATTATTTAATTGAATTAATAAAACCCTTTGAAAAGAATGTAATACCAACGGTAAAAAATATTTAAAAACACGTGTCTTTAAAAAAATTTTTACACTTTTTTCAAGTTTTACATTTAAACTATTCAAACCATTCAATCTTTTAAACAATACTAATATTCGTGTAAAATTTAAATGAAAAATAAAAAGACCATGTTTTGTGACTTTGTTTCGATTTGTGAACACTCTTATAACGTCATTTTCAAAACTGAGTGAGTAAAAAAAACTCAAATCGGAGTATGTCACAAACTCAAACTGGCTCCGAATCATATTTACTCAAGTTTGAAGCATGTAAGACTCATTTCTGGAAATATGCAGGTACTACTCAAAAATGATGTATATCATGTCTTCATTTTTGGGCAAGTGCATGTTTTAGGAATAATAAAGAATTGGCCAATACCCTTCTGACAATATCGGCCTCTGTCAAAATTATCCCCATCAATGGTACAGTATTTAAGTCAGGTAAAACTTGTGGAAGAATAGCAATTATTAATATAAAACAACTGCGTATTTATACAGATCGCCTGTCTTCAATCTTCATTTGTACTTTTAGCACTGATGAAGGGGTCCTTTGATCCCCGAAACAATTGTTTGCTTTTAAATGTTTTTAAATTGTGGATTAAACGTTGTTTTATATTAATAATTGGTACAGTATTTGATTAGAATGTGACGCAAATCGTGATCACGATTTGCGTACCGAAACTACTCCCAGCAACCCAACATGCTTTGTGTTTACAGATTTCTCCTTCCGCATTTGTGACGTACTGGGTTCAAAAAACGTTGCTGTCGAGTATAGTATAGTCCACCATGTAACAACATAGGAACTGACGAATCTTACTACTTAATCTACTTGTAATATCAGTGTGATGCCGCAACTGGGCGAGGCGGGCTATCACGTATTAAAATCAAGAAGCATCTTGGAGTAGCGAGGAACTTCAAGAACTGCAGTTTATATAAAACAAAAATACATATAATTTAAGTGGTGACTGTTGAATTGTTTAAAACTGAGTATTTCTGGTATTTAAAAATTGAAAGAATCTTGTCTACATATTTGAAATAAAAATATTAATAACAAATTGAAACTATCGATTGTATTCAGATTTGAAATCCTCATTTCTCTCAGTGAAGCAAGCAGCAAAACGCTTTCTAAGAATATCCTCAAAGAAAGAACCGTTCTCTAAATAATTATTTTCCATAAATCGAAAATTTGTTCGGAGATGGAAAGAAAGGCTATTCTGAAATTAAAAACTAAACAATAAGCAATTCCCTGTGTCATTATTGTATAGCCAAAGCCTTTAATCTCACATCTCTATAAGTAGCAAAACCACCTTTTTTTTTGGTTATCCATTGTCAAATCCTATCAATATCACCTCCCCGATGTCTGAAACTGTCCCCAAACTATGTCATCAGCCACCACCCCTCTAATCCCAGAAACAACACCATTCCAGAAAAAAAAAGCACGGTTCAGAATCGGATCCAGAAAACCAGAACAAAAGAGACAGTTTTTAATATATAGAAAAAACTCTTCATTGTGTTTTTCAAGACAGATCCGAGTCACTGTGATCCGTTTTGGCGTCGGTTCCAGTTTCTTATCGGTTCCACCTGAATGTCTTTGTTCTCCTGATATAGGGATTGTGTGCACCCACAGGGATTAAAGTACAGGTAATTGCTGACCGGTCCTTTGTCCAGTCGCACGTGTCCGGTTGACGCCGCCTTCCACAGTTTTTTCTCGCCTTTAATTTAGGAACGTTGAGGTCAATGACAGTGTCCGAGTTCTTTTTTAAAGAAGAGATATAACCAATAAGTGTAGAGTAGAGATCTCTTCTAAAATTGGACCAAGTCAGACTTATGCATGGAACAATCAACTTCCAAGAGAAACTAATTTATTCAGTTGTAAATTACTTTTTTTAAGTTTTTTTTATTAACCAAAAATAAGGGGTATGTGCTGTTATAGAGAACTGTGAGCTGTCTGAAGTACTTCTGGGTTATATAAAAATCGTCAAGAGAAAAAATAGTTTTATTCTTCAATGGAGCCAGGTGTTGGAGAATTTCCTCCAATTGAAACAGGGTAGTATTTAAAGCAGAAACTGAAAGAAAATAGTCGATTTTTTATCCCTTAAAAGAGATAGAGAGAGAAACGAATTTGTCACCAAATTATAAAAATACATATAAAGTAATAAAACCTCTATTTTTCGAAACGCCCCCTCTTCTACCTGATATCAGCATCTGAAGTTTTGAAGCATTTTCTGACTTGTGTGATACCTATTGAACAAATTTACTATTTATAACCATACGAATAACAATTAAATGTAAATATCCTAACGTAAGCATCCTATTTAGTAATTTCGTATACACTTGAATAAAATTCATTTGTTTTAAATCGAATATTTACATTTTTCTTGCCTCGTGCGGTCATTTCTAAGAATATTCTCTTTTATCCAGATTTTTTTTATTTAAGTCCGGTCTCAACCTCTTTGCTTTTATTAGATTCTGTAATTTAATAACAACAAACAATATATAAAATGACAAAAAGTTGTTTCCTACATGGTTCCTTTTACCTCTCTTTATTTTAGATTTCATTACATGAGATTGAATAGGAAACACCCTTTCACCTAATAAACCTGCAGTCTTACAAACTGTTACAAACTCACGAAACTGTTTTTTTTTTTTGCAACTTCTCTACCCCGCCTTTCTCATCAAGGTCAAAACCTTTCCATTCGTTTCCGAAAAAGAACGAATCCTTCTTCGACCATCCCTCCTTTCTGTCCTGAGAACTTTTACGACATGGCGAAAGAGTAAGAAGTGGGTACTAATACAATGTGCGTCAGATGAGATAGATGAGAACTACAATCTACACTTTATGTTGTGTATGCACATTGCAACGAAAGTGAAGTAAGTCAAACGTTCATAAAAGTAGTGAAAGTTCCACTTCTTATTTTTTCCAATCCTTAGATAAGCAGGTGTTAATTTAAGAATACTTCTTAAACAGTTTAGAAATGTTTAATTAAGTTGTGCAAGAATAATAAGTATGAAAAGGTTCGAGAAATTTATTATGTATTTCTATTCCTTATTGTGATTTTTCAGTATAAAAGGAAACATATTTGACTTGATTAAATTTAGAATCATGCCCATAAGCTTTAATTACAAAAAAAGGTTGCTTTAGGAACTTGAAAAAGTATTTATAAATTTAAAGAGTCTAACTATAGGTACTCTTTCAATGCACTTGATCCTTGAGAAACACGGCAAAGTGTGTTAACTGAGTGAGTTGTAAGTTGTGTCAGAGTGGGTTCGTTAATTTATACCATTGTCCACTAGATCTGCTAGCTCTATGTATAAAATATTATGTTTTAGAAATATCTTAATAACTAGCTCGAACTGTGAGACGGGAGAGAACTTTGATATTAAAAATATGTATTTAAACACAAAAATTTTAGTTGGGAAGTAAAAAGGTCAAGGAAAATCATCTCAACTAGTAGAAAAGATTCTCTTGGTTATTCATATTAGAAATGCATAGCTTGCACACTGAACAAACCTTTTTTTTAAATAAAATTAACATGGAAGAAAGAGTAAACAAACTAAATTATAAACATATTTCTAATTACTTTATATTAGTTACCTATCCTAATCAGCAGAGTGTGTGAATTATAATTATGAGTTAAAAACAAATAGGTATACTACAACAGCCTATCAAATGCCGTATGCAAGATCCTGTATGAAATGAAGATTGATTCTTAACGCTATCTTTCCTAAAGAAGGATAATATTAGGTTCATTCCTTAGAAAAATTCGAACTGGGTAATACAATAAGTGTTAAATTTTAAGTGAAATATAATTACCAAGCTAGTTATACTTTTCTTCACATAAAAAATATTGACTGTGGCAATCAGTAATCCACTATGAATAAGTATAATTAGAGTAAGTAACAAGTAAGGTGAGAAGTATCAATTAGTGAAATAAGACATTTTTAGTGTGAACTTAAGTCTTATTTAGACTTATCACTTTTTGTGTTCATTTTGTAGGAATCATCGAAAGTGAAAAGTATGAATTGGTTGGTGTTTCACTTTTTACTCCTTCACTTTTCTGTGGAAACTATAGAGATTCACAGAAGCGGATCACTCAAATTTCTCCAACTTGAATAAGAAAACCGTTGCTCGTTTTCTTGACTTGTGCCACTTTACATAGAGAAAGAAGACACGACAGAAGAGAGGAGATAGGTGGAGGGGTGTGTTGGGAGCAAAAGTAAGTATTAAAGAGGGTCCAAAACTGGCCCGTGTGCGCTTCGGGCCCATTGTGATGGAGGGCATATAGTAATTGAGTGTTTGTGAGAAGCCCACCAAGTCATATCCTGCTCGGAATGGACGGGTCGGGGTTCCGGTATCGCACGCGCGGGGACCGCACACAAATTGAGGTTCGGGGGATATCAAAGTAGATGGATCCTGTGTTGGTTTTAGTGGATTTATAGATAGATAAAACTCAAAACCAATGGTAATGATTGAAATCAATGATTACTCATTCTGTCATTCTTTACTCGTTTGAGTGATACATCATTGAACTACTTTACAAATGTAGAAGAACAATGTTAACGGGATTTGCAATGAAATTTGACTGAATCAATCTTAATAAATTATCATTGATTTAACTATACTAATTTTATATCTATTTTAAAAATAATTAAATTTAACTTAAAACGTGATGCTATGATAAAGGCATCATTAACAACTTTTTTACATATAATTTACACATTTAGATGTGATTAAAGATAACAGGTGATAATTAACAAATAAATGTAAGAAACTTATTTATGGATTTTAAATTTCGTATTAACTCACTTTTTACTGTAAATTTTATCTGCATTAAACTCGATAGGTACTTCATGGTAATTATTTTTTATTATATGTAAAAGGAAACTCAAAATATTGAAGTACAAATTTAATCCATAGTGAAAACAAAAGTGAGGAGTAGTGGGTAAAACTGAAAAGCTACGAAATAAAAATAATAACATATTACTTTATTACATAAAGTTATTTTAGTTTTACTGGGCATATTTTAATATAAGTAGTTAAGTAATAAGTTTCCCGCATAATATAAGTGGGCAGTGGCGGCTGGTCAATAGGAGCACCCTGAGTACGCGAACCCCCTATAAAAATGAAATATAGGTCCAAATAAGTTAATAATAGCATAAATGATGATTCATGATGAGCTTTCTTATCCTCTTCTTCTGTTCTAATTGTGATTTTTACTATAATTTACTTTCCAAATTTAATTGTGAACCCCCATTTGAACTATCCACGAGTCGCCACTGTAAGTAGGTAAATGTTAACTAATGAATAATAACTACAAAATAAATCAAGAAAGATAATTTCTTCAGTATATAACTTTTCTTCTTTTATCTTTTACCTGAAATTATATAAACATTTCTCTTTTTTGTCTGGACTGAATTTTTACATTTACCCTTTTGTTAATGGAACAAAAACATTTTCCAACTTTTACCGTCATTTTCCATCAGCGAATTCAAGAAAAGCTAATACTTGTCATTTTCGAATCTACTACTTTCTCTCAATATGAGCATAATTCAAGGCAACTCCTTTCTTAACTCCCCAAACTTCTAACACCCCTCTCTGCTTCTCTCCTCCCTCCAGAAGGAACAGCTTTTGTCCTCGCATACGGTCCCTCTCCAGCCATCGCCCTAAATCTGCATGAGGGAGGAAAAGTAAATGACTTTAAAACATTGTCTCCGGATAATTAGGGAGAGCCGAGAATAGCCGGCATTGTCCTTATCTGCTGCTGCCTGCTCCCCTCATCAGACCACCTCAAATCACTGTGATTTAACCGGACTAAAAATTTTTACCGTGCTTTCTGAGTTTTTTCTCTTTCTTCAAAACACATTATTGTACTAATATTATCGTAAGGTGTTTGTTCCGTGTGGCAATGGATTTTGTTTGCATTGTGGAGATTTGATGCCCAAGCAGCACAAAAGTGCAAAATTCGTCCAATTTTATTTGTCATGTTTGACCAAATTTCGTTTACTTCTAGTTTCAGCTACGTAAACTTGACATATTCGGTATGAGCTGTGCTACAGGGGTAAATTTGTTTGAAACTTCAAATATTTTCAGCTATTTAAAATTGTATGTGATGTAGACTAAAATGTATGTAATGTTATGGAATATTTCAAAGTTGTGTTTATATATATTAAATATATAAGTAAAAGGTTAATTACTTTTAAACTTTAGAAATTTGGGACCTGGAAGCTTTCCCAGAAATAGTAAATGCAAGTACAGTGATAACTATATAATTAAATTATACCTATTTTGTGCGGGTAATTATTATAAATACAAATTCAAACAGTTAATAAAAACAATTAATTTTAAAGTGAAACAGAATATATTTTTTTAGGTTGCAGTTGAGAATAAGCAGTTTCTGCTACAATTGTTTGCTAGTTGATTGCTAGCAAAATAAGAATGATTCTATAAAGGCCAAATTTTATATATATATTTTTTTTTTAATTTTTTAGTATTCATTGATTCAACGGTAATTTGATATAGTAGTAGAATGTTTTTAAACAAGTGTCACAAACGCTCATGTATTTAAAATCTGAAATAGTGATAAAGAGAGAAAAAACTTTAGTTAAAAAATTGATTTACTGTATATGGTAGTAGGTAAGTAAGAAACCAGAGGTATGAACTTCAGTGCCAATGGGAAACAAAATATTTCCCTTGTTCCCTTTCATGGGGTTTTTTTGTAAAACAACTTAAAATTTTGGTAATTTTCTTTTGTAACGTATTTTTATTTCAAAATTTAGAAGACATTTACTTATACCCAGTCAGTACTTAGATCGGTAGTACGTAAGAAAATAAGTGTAAAAACAGCAGTCGAAATTATTATAATCGTTGCTTTCAACAAACGTAAAACGGATTATTTGATATAGTCTTACTGTTTACAGGTGTGTTTTGTAGCTATTTCGAAGCAATGTCACAACACAGATAAAATCTCAGCAACTCGCCAGCAAAACAGGCTTTTTTAACATATTACCCAGAATTCCTATCTACTATTATTGCCCTAAAATTCCTTCGCCATACACCTGAGAGACGGTTTTAATTCGTACATAGAAAAAAAAACTAAATCTGACATACGACACCCAAAAAGCACCCCTGGAAATCCCAGTTATCCCCATTGTCCTCCATAAGTTCCTCCTCGAGCTTTTTTGCTCCTCTTCTCCAATCCAGAATATCTCAAAAAAAGAACACAATGATGACAATACGCGTTCCATGCTGAGCTGTGACCTCTGGAGCCCGCATCGAATAACTGGATTTAAAGCAGAAATGCGCTTGTTTGGGCACCTTGAAAGATTTTTATCGTCTTCTGCTGAAAGCTAGCCTTAAGGTCTTGGAAACATCTAAGGGTTTTTTTTTCTCATTGATGGGGAATGTCTTTTTGTTCAGTCCTTTTTTTATCAGTCTTGAGTATTAATCTAGTTATTCAAGGTGTTCATGTTTCGAACGTTATACTAAATATCTGTTTTTTAGCTGTAGTTAAGACATATTTTTGTTTTTGTTGGAATGTGTGTGTTTAAGACAGCTGGATTGTTAAATAGCGAATTGAATAAAGAGAAATAAACAAAACTTTCCTCTGTTAAGAAAGTTCTGAGATGAAATCGCTGTAATTTCGTACCAACGGGGCCTGATTTACCATTAGGCCCACTAGGCCCGGGCCTAAGGGCCCCTAATTTGCATGCCTAAGGCCTAAGGCCTTAAGGGGCCTAAAACCCCCTAATTTGAAAAAGTTGACAAAAATATATAGTAGAAATAACTTTTTATACTTCCTAGAATGCTTTTTCATTCCTTTTTTTAAATCGAAAATAAAAAATCTAAACCTTAAAACGTAAAAGATAACCGAGAACATGTCTGCCCCTGACTCCCTGACGATAGTGAATTTTCACACTAAGCAAACAATTACTTTTCATGCTTCTACATTCATATAACATCTAATGTGACAACGGGGGGCCCCCTCCGGTATGTTGGGTCTAGTGTTCCAAATTTTCTAAATCGGGCCCTGCTTACCAATCATTTTCATAACCAATCATAGTATTATACTTCCAATAATAATATTTACAGTGAAATCAAGATGCAAATTATATAAACTACTGTGGTTTACTTTTGGAATGTTCTTAAGATTTAAATATCTTATGTTTCACTACTATTTCACGCCTTTCAGTTTACGAATCGAAACAATTTGCTATAGGCAGTTATGATAAGCGTATTGTTGTATAGAAACCAATATCTTAACCCTTCGCTAAACGGCTAAATACAAATAAAAACAGTTTCACCAATTTTAAAACTAATGTAGACAAAATCAAAAACTAATAAAAATTAATAGATAAATAAATACAAAACAAGCCCGTTGCTTACAAGCAATTTTAAACTTATTTAAGATATGAGGAATAACAGGAATGTTTAAAATATTTATTAAGAATGCAATAAAACGTAACTACCATTAGTATAGATCGTAGTCATATTATTGCGTTATTTATTGTAGTAGTTGATAAAGTCAACAAACGAGATAAATAACAATTCAATTACCCATGCATAAGTGCTTAAAAAGTTCTTGATTACCTCTTATAAATTTATACTGAAACAGATAGAACAAGAATTTAAAAATTAACTTATTATTAAATTATATAATTAAACATATACAATATACACGGAAAATTTTGAATTTATGTAACAAAATAAGGTCATTATTGTGTAAAGACATTTTACTAATTATACACATTGATATCTATGTTCGATTGGCATAAATTTGTATGCAATAAAAGAAAATTCATGATTTAATATCCTATATGAACAGTAGAATTTAATAAAATTACTCTATTAGAAATAAATATTAGTTAAAATGGAAAATATTCATACCTCTATATAAATTAATTTCATTAATGGCTTGCAACTTAAAATAAAAATAATACTTCTCACATCGAAAAAAAGACTAATTTTATGGATTACATCGGAGAATTAGACAAATGGATTTCAATTATGAATCTTAAAGCGAACCAATTTAAATTAAAATTTCAATTTGTGTTTTTAAGTCAAAGATAGAAACTCGGGTTTTATAGTGTTTCTATTTTATTTTCATTCCATTCTTTTTTTTAAGGCAGCAGTGGATATTAATCTACAAATTAATTATTATATTATTTGTGTTTATATAGAAATAAAAAAATTGCAGAAAAAAAACTTAATTTGAAAACAAAGATCTTTTACAAAAATTTGGTATTACTTAAAAATCAACAACTAATTCGAAAACACATCACACAATAACCAATTTTTATCCCATGGTAAATTTTCAGAATGATAATAATAAATATTTATCAGTTAAATGGTAATTTTAAAATAATGAGTTGTTTAATCAATGTTGTATTTCTACACTATTTTAAGGAAAGTCATACTTCTGAACAACTGTAGAAAAGATATTGATATTTTATGCGAAGGGGTATTAGAAAAATTTCCCAAATTGATATTATCAGTAATTTCACTCTTTATACTGATTTTACTATACATTATTTTAGATACATTAATTTCAGTTCAAAAATATAATTTGTTTTCTAATATAAAATCGAATCATTAAGGTACAATTTCGAAGAGTTGGGATTGAAATCTATTATGAGTTGCTCTTTACTTTATGTACTTTATTTAATGCTAGAGTACTAGGTTATTCAATTTTTGTACCCTTCGATTATCTTACTTTGCTATTTTTAAATCATACATAGGGTATTTATTGCCTTGAACTGATCGTCACAACTCTTGAATTTTTAGCTACTAATCGCACAATTCCAACTTTACATACACGACAGGGCACTTTTCAAATATTACTGTAGACCCCTCGTCAGAACCCCCCATGAATTAAACATAAGGGAGTCCATTTCGTCAAGAGAGAGAGAGATAGAACTCCTCAGTATCACCGTCTCAAGACTCTCTCTCCTCTTTAAATGGGCGTTAAATTCCACTCTCGGAACGGCGTTAGGGCGGAACGGAGCTAGCTCCATCCCTCCTCCCCAGGAATGCGTGACCCGGCGTGACCGCTAATTGCGTCAGAGGGTCACGCGCTGGTCAACTTGACCCCTCCCGGTTGCGTCCGGGAGATAGCCAACCCCCCTAAGAGAAATTTGCATTCGGTGATGAACGCAGTGGTGGCGATGCTCGTTGCGTATGCTAATTTCGGAGAGTCCGGTTAACGAGAGAGAGAGCCGGACAAGGGGAGAAGAATGGAGCGATGATGTGATGATTGTTTGAGTTTGGAGCGAGTTGGAGTGTCGTTCATCAGTTGGAAGAATGGGCCAGAGTTTGTGTTTATCTGTGGAGACAAGTTGTTGGCTTGTTTCGGGGCTGATAAGGTTGTGGAGTGGGGGAATTAAGTGTCCTGGAGGTAGATTTGGAGGTTGTTGGTCAGTTCCTAGATGAGTCTAACTATTATGCTAATTATTAAGTGATAGGTACTTGTTTAGAGTCAGTCTGAACAGAAGTAATGCTTAACCTTTTCGCTGCTACGAGAGCACACAGGAGTTGGACGAAATGATGTGAACTCCTATGTGAAATATGTTGATATTAAGGTAATGTAAGGTATAGCTTTGAGGTTAAGTTGTGTTTGGGATGTTTAAAAAATACTTCAAAGATCAAACCTAAGACTTTTCAAAATGTAAAACTGTAGGAGCTCGGATAGCTGAAGGAACTGCGATCGAAACGTCTCAGTTCATAGACGTTTTTAGGAGTAAGTTGTTAAGTCGTGTCAGAGTGTAGGCTAGACGCAGAACAGCAAGGAAAACGTGTCAGATGCCAACTTAGACCAATATTCCATAGCAAATAATAAAGGTTTTCATTACTTCGATTGCCTTATGTAGACTTTAAAGCATTTATTTGGATTGGGGTAACCATATTTCCAACCAGAATAGAAAATGAAAATTTTTCCCTAAACGCCTCTCCCCTGAACTTTTCTTTCACTCCATGGACAACGATGCTAGATGGAACTCCATTGTCCAGGTCATTATATCTTACGAACAAACAAACGCACCCGAATCGTTGTTTAATTTTTTTCAAGTAAATATTTAATACTAGGTATTTCTAAGTTAAGAAACATTAAATATCATATTTAAACAACGAATAGTTAATACTAAATTTATTTAAAACCGAATAAAGTGAATTATAACAGATTAAAATTGCCTCTGAACAAAGTCTAATACCCTAACGGAGAAAAATATTCCCAGAACCCTTCATAAAACTTCTCACCTCTAATGACAAATCCTTCGAGATCAAATATTATTAACCGTCAAATCTCCATCACCATCATCACAGACCTGCCTCTTCATCACCTCACCTTCCCAAATAATTAATTCATCATTAAAACTCTCCACGCAACAAGTCTCCATGTCAAAAAAGAAAGCTTCCAAATTGTTTTCCGCTTAGTCGACAGGGCGTAAGAGGACAGAGAGCGCAGTTTTTTCGCTGAGGGGCCGTCCTGTTTGTAACTCCGCTCTCGCGTGTGCAGTTTTCACGCATTGCTTCCCTTTTAATTGAGCGCGTCGCGAATAACTCCATGTTACACCATCACTATTCAATGTACAACGTCGCTCTTTGAGCAGAGCAGCGTGTGATTGAATCTGAGCATGTGGGAAGGCGTCGTTACGCAAGTTATTGGGATCGTTCGCAGCTTTGGTTTCATCTATCTATCTAAAACAATGGTTTTGTTTGATTTAGACTTTTTTTGTCAAGTTATATTGTATTTTTCCATGTGATTAGATGTTATTTTCTAATCTGATTGGTTTTACCTTGAGTAAATGTATTCTAATCCTTTTTCGAATTTACCTTCCTCATTTGGACAACAGACTTTTCAGACGTCTTGCGATTAGAATTATTAGCTATAATAAGCACAGTAAAAGAATAAAACAAATTGTGCAAAAGGTTCAAATAAAGGTTCTTCTTCCATAGCCTATCAAGAAGTCGTTTTCAATTATTCTATACATGTTTGATTTCTTGAATTCAACAAAAAAATTTCCTTTAAAATGCGACAATAAGCAAGGCATAAATATGTTTAACAAAAAAAACAACAGCGTTTATTTGTTTATTTGCACCATTATTCATCCGTTCCATTTTATCTTCTCATCAACTTCGCACATTTTAATCATTATAAATATACGTATGATCGAAAACCCACAACTTGAGACATTGCAAAGAGACCTAACACCAGACGACATCGCCCACCTTTCAATTTTAAAGGAGGGAAAGGGATTTAAATTGCTATTTCCATCCACTCCTGAACCCACCCACAGAATATCGTGCAAGAAGGCAATCACCCACCCAAACACACACCGGCCATGCTCACGAAGAAGACAGCAAATCGCACGAACAAGGGAAAAAAGCTACTGTTGTATACATTTTGGGCACTGACTCTTTTCTCCAAAAAAAAAAAACAGACGGCCGAGTGGATGACCAGTCAAGCGGAGACGGGTCACGTGGTTGAGAGCCAAAGGGTTAAGGGGAGGGGATGAAGAGTGTTCTTTCTTTCTTCTTTCCGCCCCTTGTTCTTTTTTGGAGAGTTTTCTTTGTTGTTAAGGTAATTCGTGGGAATTGAAGGTATTCTGGATTTTGCGCTCTGTTTCTGAATTGTGTAAGGAAGATACCAGACTAATCGAAATTTCGGTAGAGTTTAAGAGTTGTTTTCGGGTGCTATTTAAAGTATATAGGGTGGGTTGACCAGTGAATGAACACTTAGCATTTGGATTTGCGATATTTTCCCACTTTAAACATCATTTTCAGAGCTTTTTCTCGGTCAATTCTTAAAAATAAGGTATGTCTTTTTCTCGGAAATATGGTGATAGTACTTTCAGATCGCAGAGATTGATAGTTTTGAAGTTATTTTTACTTAAGTGAAAATAACGTTTCACAAACAACGAAGCATGCGGGAACAAAAGTTTGCCTTACATATTATGAACACCGTTTTACCAGTAAATGAACACTGAAAGTGGTCACCAGTTTTAGTATTTTGAAAAAGTTTAAAAGATTATTTGGTTTATGCATGATTGAATGAACAAAACAAGCCTTATAAACTTTTCCAAAATACTAAACCCGGTGACTACTTTCAGTAAACATTTTTTTCTAAATAAATCTATCTGTCTTTCTGTAATTTTTAATTTTACCGCTAAGAGTGCTGTAAGCCATCTCAATATATTCGCCATGGCCACTTTACTATAGGAACACTTATTCCCATGATTCTACGAGGCGTTGTTGTTTAAAACTAAAGGCTGTGAAGCGAACTTTCGAAAAACCATGTATCAACAGACTCTTTTTAATCAACACACCCCGTTCGTTTACTGGAAGATCTGACTGGAATTTTATTGGGAGCCTCCCGAGCAATTAATTTACTTATTATTTAAGATTATGTGGTCGACTGTTCATTCACTGGGCAGCTTACCCTATCAAGAGAAATGAATATGAAGAGAGAAATTAAGCTCTATTATGGCCCCAACACAGGTTTTCTCAGTTCCTTTCTCTACTTTAGGATCATATCGATGTTCGAATGAGTAAAACAGGTAATCAATTTTTAAAAACAATAAATGAAAAAGTTAATGAACCTTTTTTAAAACATATTTAAAACCTGAGTCTAATAGCTGAAAAACACCAAAATCACAGATTGTATATTCTAAGGTATGAATAAAATTCGCAAGGAATTGTGTTATCTTATATACTAAAGTTTCTTTTATTTCCCAAAAAAAAAGAATGTGTGACGAGACTCCTTGCTCATTTCAGAGATTTTATAACAGAAGAATTGATTTGTAACTCTGTTAGAAGTCTTTAGTTTTCATTTCAAACATTAGAAAAGTTTTATATTGTCCCGGATTCAAAAATAGATCTTATATTTAATTTTAAATTTTAAAACTATTTTAATGGCATTAAAGTGCGCACGACGCTGCTCAATGAAGGTCAGATTAAAAACAACTTTATTAGGAACCTATAGGAACAAAATAGGACCAAAAAATTCCCCAGTAAATCACCACCAAGAACATTTTATAAATTATATACATAGGTTGACTTGAGTGGTTAGCAGCAATCTGACGTTCCAACATATCATTAAAAATGTTGCTTAGGTACTTTTTATGTATTAAGACGTTAAGGGCCCCTATTTTATACCGGTCTCAATATAGTGCCGGTATTTCATATATCCTTAGTCCATACTTATCAATCATCCCATCGAAAGATGACACTCACGTCCACCCTATTACCAAATCACATCTGAATCCAGCCCACCAACCGAACCACATCGTTGAATAACCCTCAAATAACTCTATCAATAACTCCTGTGAAAAAAAGAAATTGCAGATGATTCGAAGTAGATATAAGAAAAGAAATCCCAACAAAACAACCTCCCTCTTTCCTTGTTGTTTCTGCTGGTGTCCAAGTAAGCATGACGGCGGAAAGGGTTCAGAATCTTTCACACTTTGCCTCTGCAAGACCTGTCCTATAAGCTCGTGGGAAGAAGCTCTTGAGAAAAGTTCAATTTTCGGCACGGAGCTTTGGTTTTTGGCTCTTTATCAGCCGATGCCATCTCCTCTGGGTTCTCAGTGGCGGTGGGCTTTGAGAGTGGTCGGGCTTGTCTTCTTCTATGCGAGGAATTGTGTGATTAATGTCACATACCATGTGGGCTTTGAAAAATGACGGGCTCTGTGCAGTTCTACGACTTTTCAAAAATCCTGCTATGTGTTAGTACAGGGTGGTTATAAAATAAGTTAATCCGTTTGAACCCTCGTATAGCTCTAATTCTAGTGGACAGATGTCGAGGAAGATTGGTGTTGGAGTAATATGGACCATGGGAAATCAAAATACGCAATAAAAATTAGTTTTATTTTTTATCGATAGATGGCATTTATCGCTGAAAAGTTTTTCCACGGCTAGAAGAGTTGACTTGGATTGAGTTGAGCACACAGGAAAAAGATACAAACTAGAGACCATATTCAGTATTTCATTGCAACATGGCCGTCGAAGCATAAAACTGAACTGTCAATATTCATAACTGTCCCTTTTTTGCTTCTGAAAACCAAGTCTTTGTTATTTTTTTTTTCCTGTGGGCTAAACTCATTCCTTAACACCTCTCCCAGAATAAAAAATATATTTTTCAAGCGAAAAACGTCATCTATTGCTTATAAAATCGAACTTATTTTTTCTTGAGTATTTCGATTTCATTAGTATGTACTGGTTTACCAAATTACATCGGCATCTGACCACTAGAACCTCAATAATAATCAATCTCAATACTACCTCAAACAGGGTAACTAATTCAATAACCACCCTGCTATTTGAAAAGGGTGCCGTTAACTAAACTGTTATATTCAGCACCAAATAGTTTCGCTTCTCCAAGTGTAATAAGTATAAAATCTCAAGTCAACGCTGGTTTGGAGCACTTACTTTTCAATGAATCAGTATCTGAAAGCTTTAAAAAATGACTTGAACCTTGAAAGCTTTCAGAAAAAAGATATTTGTTTCAAACGTAAAAATATGATTATGTTATGAAAATAGGCTTGGAATTCAAACTAGATATGCACTTAAAAATAGACTGATACTGTTGCAAATTAGGATATTGAATTTAATAGTGTTTCGGCCAAGAATGAATAATTATTTTTTATGAAAAAAAAATGCTATGTTAGTTAAGATTGATGTAGCCTTTAGGGGTGTATACAAAAAAAAAATGAGATTATGTTTAAAGATAGACTGTGACATAAACATATCTCATTCTTTATCAGATTAAGAAAACGAGAGCTGCTTTTTGAATGAAAATAAAAACATCTTCCTCTCAAACAAGGTAAGAATGCCTCGGGCCTAATAAAGGCGTAATCCATCTTCATCAGCGGCTCTCCACACACCCAACGAGGAATCACTTCAGAGGTCACATCCTGACCAACGCAAACACATTAGGCATAGCGCACAGGTTGTTGCAACAACAACAAATCTATCTTCCAAAATAACGAAGGAAGGTTGCGAATGTGTCTAATCGGTCTCAGGTCACCCACACCCGTTCGTTTGCTCGGACCCGGAATCGTCCGGCCCGGTGAACGACCTCTGACTCTTCTGAGCGAAAGTGAGAAAGTCGTAATGATCGTAATTACCTACTGGCTTCCGTGACTGAGTGAGAAGTTTTCGCCGCTTTTTCCCTCAAAAAAGGTCTTCTCGCTCGACAGGAGAGCTCACCTCTCTCCTAGGCTTAATGTGGAGGAATGGGAAGGTGACCTGCTGGGTTTTGATTGGGAACTGCTATCTTTTTTTACTGATAGAGAGATGTTTTAGATGTTTCAATGTTCTACGATTTTGTATGGAATTTTTATACTAAAACCCCGAAATCCATTAATTAATCAAAATACATTAAACAATTTAAACCATCGAGTCACCCATAGGAGAGAGTGAAAAGATGGAAGAGAAATGAAGAAAGAAGGAGGAGAGAAAGAGAAAAAGGTTGTAAAATATGGGAACATGAAAAAAATAATTAATAAAAGCAAGTAGTATAATAAAATCTTGATATTCTTGGATGATATCTTCTGTGTTGGAATCCTGACCAAGGGATATTTGGATTTTCCTTTAATTTCTTTCCTTTACATTATTCCCTCGACCCTCTTTTAACTGAAGTGCAAAGATTTTTAGGAAAGACACAAGGTAGATAGCACTAATCAACCCTCTAGGAAATGTATCTCTAAATCACACTCTTCCAAGTACTGTATGAAATTTGATAACTGACACATGACCATAAACTTTATTCTGACCAAAAGACTTAAAGTATCATTAAATTTAAAATAAATATATTATTCAATGTTTTTTTACAAAAATTACTAATACGTTCCTAACACCATATTTAATTGTTTCTTAATAAATAATGATGCAATTATTAATGATGAATGATAGTGTAATAATATAATGATGGTTTTATGGTTTCTGAGTAAATATGGATATAGTTTTTACACTTATAACGGTTTTATGAACACTTCATCTGAATGTTTCTAAAATTAAACTTTTCCATGCATACGGTTACTAATTTATGCAGAAATATTTCTAGTTTCCTAAACATTAAGTGAAAATTTAATAACCCCAACAAGACAGAATATGCAAAAAAATATTATTTTAATTAACGTCATTCTCTGCAATTGAATACCATCAATGTGAATCAATCATAGAACAAGATTCTCAATTCCTTGTCAGCCTATTACATGATTTATGTTGCTAACAGAATCTAAGTTTTTGTAATTCAAGAGGTTTCCCACGCAAAATTCGAACTCTTTTCTATTCGAGAAACAACTGATGACTAACGACTTCGCTGAATATACTTCCATTCGGAGATCAGTGACAATCAATTTCAATTTCGACTCCATCTTTTTTGCACAGTCTCATTACGACCATCAGACTTCATCTGTTTACCCTTTTCAAACCTAGAGAGTTTTGTGCAAAGCAGAGAAAGGACGACAGTAAAAAGTTTATAGGAAAACTGGCTTTCACGCTAAGCTTGGTTTTTCGGGAGTGCCTTCTCTGTGACTGGAGTTTCGAGTAGTTCCGATGTGGTTCAGTGATTAATAGCGGGTATGATATGCATGCTACTGTTGTTGTCTTTTGCAAAAGTGTGGGAAAATGCACTCTTTAGGTTGAGTTATGAGTGTGCATAATAATGAGAATGCGTTTAGCATTTCGAAATTAAAAATGATGAAGTATATACGTTTTGGGCTGGATTTCCCACAGGAAGTGATTCTTATTTGTGAATTTTGGGGATTATGATTGCGTTGTCAAACTTGTGATTAATTGTAATCTGGCTCAGGGAAGAGAGATTTGTCTTTCATCTTATAGTGTCATTACAAGAATAAACGGAGTTGAAACAGCTTGTTTCTTCTAAAGAAATGCAGTTGTTTGTGTTCTACCATCTTTTAAGAGACTGTCCCAAAAAAATGCTGAAGTTTTTCCCCATATCTAGTATTTTCTTAGCATACCAAACAATTTAATTTATGCTAATTTGTTCACAGAAGAATTAGAAACTGTCTTAAAAATATAAAAAAAAAATTACTCATATAAAAAATAAATTTCAAGATCTTTACATATCCGCCCAATGTAATTCATTTCTTTCCCAAACTAAGTAGATCATTTAGAAGAAAGTCTGTTTTAGAACCAAGACTTTGAAATACACGAACAAGCATTGTTTAAAAGACATTTGGAAAAGCATTTATTAGTGTTTGAATTTTTATATGATTTTAACAAGCATTGAAGAAAACTACTATAGATTTTCTTAAGCAGTTAAGTAGTGATTTATTTACGTTAACTATTGTTTGAGTTTTAAGCATACTTTTACATTTTTCATAAAACATTAAAATGTGTATTTTTTACACTTGATATACTTAAAAATTAAGCGAACCTATTTTTCATAATTTATTATCAATAAAATTTATTTCCCTTGCATTAAAAAATTCATCTGTTGTCAGAGTGGTATTAAACATGTTTTTAACAGACCTAGATATTTTATCTACTCCAGAAATATTAAGAATATTTATTATTGCCTTGTACAGATTTTATTTTTTGTTATGTTTAGTCTACCTGTGTATCAATCTAAACCAATTTTTGTTATGAATGCTTCGATGATATTCTTGAAAACTCACAAATCCAGAAATTATCTTAACCTTATAAGATTTTTTTAAAGTCATGTGTGTTAAATGATAAGTATAGAGGTAGTTTATTCAAAAAATAAAATAGGCTTATTGTATTTTTTTATGTTTAGTCTAACTATGTATCAATTTAAACCAATTCTTGATACGAATACTTAGATAATCCTTATCCTTTTAATAGGTTATTTAATCTGCGTGCATTAAATGAAAAATATAGAGGTATTGGATTCACACTAATATTAATATAGACTTGAATACTTTGTTTGGTTTGACAACGTTTGGTAAGAAGCCCAACGGTCATAGTAGGCCATTAGGGCTGTTGCGCCGATGAGTTAAGTTTTTTTGATAAGTGAAAGGTAAGTTAGTAACACATCAAGGAGCAGCTTTATAAATATATTAACTATTTATATTTATACTTGAAATCTAGATGAATACCCCGCAGTCTTAAAAAATCTGATATGGAATCTGTCCCAACAACAAAACTCGGTGGTTTAAAACACACAGAGACATGATGAAAGCCTGCAGGTATTCGTGTCCATTCGACCAGACGAAGGTTGCGATAATTTATGAATAATGGATGGGTAAATCCCATGAACCCAGCGGACGAAAAGGCAAGAAACGCTTTCAAGCGTACTCTCTATGGGAATGCGGTTCACAAGACCAAGAGGCCCGCCGAACTTCGAGATCACTCCCATTGCGTGACACATATTTCAAGATTATTCTTATGGATTCTCCATTGGAAAGTTGGAAGGTTTCTACTTCAAAAGTGTAATTTTCTTTGCAATTACTGGGGATTAGGAGGAAATAGCTTGTAATTGTGTAAAGCTGCTGTTGGATATTAGGAGTTATTTCAACATTCTTTCTTCTTTGTGTGCTGAAGGAATTAAGTTCGTTTGTATAAAAAACTTGTGTGAATACTGCCTCACTGGTTTGCTTTGAACTTTCTTACAAACGCAACATTCGGCTGTGTTACACGTTCCTTTAAAAAAATTCCTTTCATAAGCGTTTTTATCAATGCCTTTGCTTTAAAATTTTTTGTTAATTTATGTGTCACTTACTATTCTTACGATAGTCTTTATAGATGTCTTGTTGGATTATTTATCAGGTGGTACAAAGAAGGTGAAATTATTTCTGAATTCCAAAAGCGGTTTTCCTACTTTGTGGTAGCCTATAAAGATTTTATCTTGTAATTGTTTTAGAAAATTGGTTGCAGTTAATGATATTCGAACCTCAAACACTTCTATTGATTTCATACACAGAAATCTTGATGTTATAATCATTGATAATTTGCAGCATTTTCTACAACTATAATTATTGTATATAATGTTACATAAAAAACTTTTACAACTAAAAAGTTTAACTTTTTTAGGCTCTGAGCACTTAATAATGATTATTAATAACTTAATTAACTTAAATAAATATTAAAGTTTCATTCGTAAAGTCATTGTTGGAAATAGTCGTAAGTTTCATTATTTTACCCAGAGAATTGCATTTATAGAGCATTCGCACATGACGTCACTTGGAGGACAAAATCAACGTTGCTAAGGCTGTTGTTAGGGGCGGGACATAGAAGTATCCAATAGCAGCATTCGCACATGATGTCACTGGAGGAATAAAACAACGTTTCTAAGGCCGTTGTTAGGCAGAGTCATGTGATTGAAAATGCTCTATAGAAATTAATAGTTTCTTTTTCAAATCATCATCGAAGATGGCTAGAATATGAACACATGAGAAATTTCGTAGTCTCAAAGCCTTTAAAGCTATACTGGTGTGAAAAAAGCTGGCATTTTTTGATAACTTTATGGGAAAAAAACTGTAAGAGAGAGAGAGAGAGGAGAGAGAGAGAGACAGAGAGAGGGAGAGAGAGAGAGAGAGAGAGAGAGAGAGAGAGAGAGAGAGAGAGAGAGTTAGTTAAATAAGATTTTTACCAAAACCAACGCTATGAGTGAATTGACTATACAAAACTATAAATACCATAGAATTATCCTTCCCAAAAAGCAAAGTAGGTAAATTTTCTTAAGGGATATTAAGGTATAACAAATTTGAAAGAAACTAGAGAGCAAAGTTCATCGGGGGACTAAAAACACATTCCTCTAAGCTCAACATTGATTTCTCAAGTACAAAATTTTCCACATAGAAAAAAGAAATCGCAGAAGACAAAGTCAAAATAAAAATCTTCCAAAGTTATCGAACCTCCCATTTCACAGATGATCATCCACTTGGGGTTGAAATGGACATAGCAGGAGTTGTCACCGCATGGCCAGCCAAGCGCCACCGCCAGATAGATGCCAAAATGTCGCCAATTATGGATTTAACGACAAGGAGGGGGAGGGCTCCCACTGAGCTCAGACGATGTGCCCTTTCGAAGCCCAAAGGGACGCGATTATGTAACGACGACGGCTTTGTTGATCTGTTTCTCCTTTTCTCTTTATACTTTTCCCTTTGAGCTGCCGAGCTATGCTAATATGTATCAAATTTTTCTCTCTTCAGGTGTGTGTGTGAGGGGAGGAGGCTCGCGGTGATGTCGTTTTAACGACGGGTCAGAGTTTTATGGTCGATCGGAGAGGCTGATTAGGGTGGGAAAATGGACGGATTATGCTAAGGAATATGCAAAACTTTTTTTCGGAATGGAGGAGGATGGTGCACTTTAATGATGGATGGGAGGGGCGATGCAATCTTGACCATTCGGGGGTCAATGGTAGGGAGTATTGTTTGGGAAGACTCTAAATGATATTATTTAGTAATTTTTTTCACATTAAATTTTGTTTTTATTCTTTCATACATAACTCGGTCAAGAATATGCTCTATGAACACCGAGGTATTAATACCGATTAAATGAAATTTATGAATTGAAGTAAAGTTGATGCGAATCGAAAGAACTTTTTTTGAAGTTTCGAGAGTTAGAGTAGATGTTTTAGGCCCTTTAGGGCCTATTATTAGGGGGCACTATATTAGGGGGAATATTTTTAAGAAAAAAATCTATCTTAAGATAGATTTTTTTCTTAAAAATACCTTGATAATAGTATATATATATACACAGTAGTTTATGGACCAACAGGTCCCAGGCGACTATATGTGTATTGTTCTTGTGTTATTTTTTTGTTCTCAAATAAATGAGTAAAATAAAATAAATAAAAAAAAGAGTACATAGTTTGAGTATAGTATGAGTGGACTAATTTACATATACTGTAAAACTTAAGGCTGAATTTACTTTTTGAATATTCAATAAAGTAAATTTTGTACGTAATCTAAATATTTTTTATCAAAAAAAAAATTCAAAAGAATTATTTAAAATTAGCTTTAAGGGGAAATTTAGGATGGTTAAGTGGTAGTGTTAGAATGACATACACTTTACACTAAGTATCACAATAGGGAGAAGTATTAATAAATTTTATTAAATGAAGTGAAAGGGTTATAGAACTCAAAAACCTTTCAAAATTTTTCTTACACTCAAAAACTCAAGATTACTTAAAATTCACTCTATGACTAATACAATCCGTTCAATAGTTCGCAAAAAACCCAAAAATCAAACAACAAAAGATTACCAAAACAAGCGGGACAGCTTGATAGAATCCTAATTTTTAGCACACAAACTTCTCATCCGACACGCCCGACCGAACGCAGGCATCATCACCCCCATTAAAATTCTGCGCGACAGAATCTCCTATAATTCCCCCAAAAAGCGCACGTCCATCGCATGGGAGAGCGGCTGCAGAGTTTTGACCCCACCGACGATCGGAATCTGCCAAATCACCCCAATAACGATCATTCCCGATGAATCTTCGGGAAAAACTGGTCTCCAGGGAAGCAGAAAATTAGGGGGACCCCATCAACCGCACCAGCGGTCCGTGGTCGCACGCAAAGGGTTGAGTCCTCCTGGTCAGTATTCCATAAGTCACGCGTCCAGAATGCTCCTCCATCGTCGTAAAAACAATGCGCTTCCGGTCATCAAAGGCGAAGATGCGTTGATTTTCGGAGGTGATAGAAGAGCGGCGGTTGGTGATTGGACGGTGGGGGTGGTTAACCTTTTCTTGTTGTTGGTTATTGCGATGTGAAAGTGGTGGTTGTGTATTTTTTTATCGTCTTGTGATGACGACTTTGTTGGGGATTAATCTTTTTTTCGGTGGGTGATTTAGGTTTCCATTGTTGTTGAGGGATGCTTTTGTGAATATTAATATTGGAAAGTTTTATTTGCTGAAGTAGGATTGGTAGTATGTATTTGTTGATGGTATTGAATTTCAGTGCGTGGGAATGGGCAAAGGGACAGGGGCTAAAGGGCTGCATGGTTTAACCATTTTGCAGTTTGAAGTTTGAATTTATTTTATATGCTTATTATTCTTATTATTTTATATGCAAGCATGCTTGGCAACTAAACACTGGGGGTCTTGCGTTAGACTGACCACATAACTGGGACATATGCCTTGCACCCCAGGGTCAAGAGAACGAAGATGGGCATCGTAGGCTTTGGCCCACGAGGGCTGTTGCGCCAATGAGTTTAGTTTAGTTTCATGAAAAATAAGAGAATAATGAATTTGTGATACATAAGAAAAAATATTGTTTTAAAGTTTGAAAAGTCATTGTGATTGATGATACGAAACCTATGGGACCTCAGCCCCCCCCCTCCTCAGACTCACTACATAGCTACATACTCAGGCTACTAGAAAGAAAACTTTATTGTTCTAATCAGAACATTCAAAGATAGCTTCATTTAATTCTATAGTACAAGTGAAAAAAATTGGAATTATCCTTGAAGTAAGTGAGACCATGAGTTGAAAATGACCATGAGTTGTTTTGAAATTATGTATAAATTAAAATTTTAAAATATCCCAAAAGGCTTAGTTAATGTCATGAAATCCAAAAAAAAAAATCTAACTCAAATAACTCTGTGCTAAGCAGTTTCTTTTGCAAAAAATGAGTATGGCTTTAATTTATAGAATTAAGATGCTTATAGGGAAACTCAGTACAGATTAGTGATATCAAAAGTTATCAACCTAAGTTTTTACCCTTCAGATACTCAATCCACCAACTCAAGTCCACCCAAAAAATTTTATTCATACCGAAAGCTACGTCTTCCAGACAAAATACCACGAGTATGAAGCATAATATTCCAATTTGACAGAAAATTCCGCGGAATATCCCTCCCACCAAACACACCTAAAAATAAAATCCCCGAATAAAAACCTGCAAAAAGCTCTCTTCCATCCCTCCTTTCCTGTAAAGTCTTTTATCCAACCCGACATTTTTTAAAAGGGAAAAAAAAGACAAGCCTACATCCCAGTTTTTGGCGAGATATTATACACTTTGGCGAGTTAGACAAATCTCTTTCCATTGACCCTGAAGAAGGGGCTTGAGCCCTGGCACAATAGGCGCCTGACACTTTATAAGCCCCTGACAAATAGCTTCTAAAATACGACTTTGCTCCTCCGCCTCATTATTCAACTGGAGGCAGTGTTGCTCCGCGGCACTCTTTTCTTGCGCGCAGTGGGTAGCGTCGATATTTGCCTGCGCTCCGCGGGGTCGTGATGCGGCCACCTTCTCAAGTGGGCTTTTTACGGGGGAGTTTTAAAGTCGCAACCGATAAATCACCATTAATTAACGCGATCGTCATTTTCAGCGACCTCGAGGGGTGTTTGGAATGTTTCGGGGTCGCTTCGATCCTCTGGCGTCGTTTCGACAAGTCCGGACTTGTTTTTGGCTCGGGCTAATTAGGGTGGTAATTGCCGAGTTTGGTAATTCCCGGAGTGGTTGTTTTCGAGTTTGGTTGTTTTTGCTGCAGTGACTTGACAAAAGTTGCTTCGTGCTGTTTCACTGAAAGTGAGAAAACTGATGAGAAGTTTCTAATTCCTAAAGAGACTTGTTTACAATGTAGAGTAACATGGTATTAATTAATGTAAACAAATGAGCGTATTCATAATAATTCATAAGTTAAATAAATCACTTTTATCATTAGTTAGAAATTAAGGAAGAAATTAAATTGTTCTTAATATCATATGTATTCTTAATAACATGAAAAAAATCAATGATATGTTTTATTTTCAATTATAAAATATTCCATACCTTTCTAAAAATCAGTTTTAAGTTTAATTAATTTCTTTCCACATTCATTTTGCATAACCAGGTATTCAGAAGGAGTAGAAGAATTTTAAAAAGAAGGGAGTTAAAAACATAATTATGTAGTACCTCGAAAAAAATTACCTTCCACAAAAAAGTAATGTAATAATTTTATAACACTTAAATAAAAAAGATACATTATTAATAACTTTTTAAAACACTTTCTAAAGAAAATTATTACGAAGTGTGGTATTTCAGCGCAATATTCAATTTAACAAGGTATAATACTACCTACTACCTGTAATTTAAGTGCAACAAAATAAAAATGAATTAAACTTCTTGACCAACATAAATTTCTAGAATTTCAAAGCTCGCAACATATATCACAAGAAACTTACAACACATGTTCAAAAATTTCAAAACATGAAATCCACAAAAATTCCACGTCGAAGATATAGCCATGCAGCTAAAGACAGAAGAAATCTCTGAAAGCACAGTGTCGTCTTGCATTAAAAGATTCCTCCGATGTGGCAACATGAATGAGGAGGAGGAGGGAGATCATGGCAAATGAGGTCCCCTGGGAATCCCCTTTCTGTCGCGTTATCGAGCCTGACGTCTGGTGTAGGGTGTCCGGCCAGATCCAGGTAATTGCAGGGAATAAAACCGGAGCAGAGGGCGTCCTCGGGTTCTGCGGGGTGAAAATGGGAAAGATGTAAATCTGGGGCTGACGAGAAATTTTGGGAGGGTTCGGAGATACACTGTTTTGCTGTATTTGATTTTATAGAGTAGTCGACTCATGTGATCACTTTTGTCCAAGAATAGAATGATGATAATAATAAGCGATTTGATACTATACTCGACAGCAACGTTTCTTGAACCCAGTACGTCACAAATGCGGAAGGAGGAATCGGTAAACACAAAGCCTGTTGGGTTGCTAGGAGGAGTTTTGGTACTCAAATCGTGATTGAAAAGCACTATTATACACATGGGTTTAACAAAATAATCATATTTTTAAATTGACGATTTTCATTTCACTCAAAATTCAGACACCGCGATGGGAACTACTTTGTTTGTTAGTGACATCATATGGTCAACTGAAGTTGCTGTCTAGTATAGAAAGTTTCTAACAGTGTAAATTACACAAATATGTAATCCTATTGAAGTATTTCAAACGATTAGGTACCTAGTGTGTATTTTGCAACTTTTACATTCTGAAAGAAAAATATGAGAGTGGAACATACATAAGATTAGTAAATAATCTTCCCAATAATTATGATACTTTTTTTGACTCTATTAAAAAATTCAGAAAGTGCTATAATACGTACTTGCTTTTTATTATCTGTTTTGTGTGTGTATTTGTATTTTTCTTTGCCTTCTTGTGTTTTTATCTTGTCATGTAAATGGATAGTTTATATCTGCATGACAATATGTAAATAAATAAATAAATAAAGACTAATAAATTAATGATTCCTTTTTTTATGATTAGGTATGTATTAAAATTGGCCTTCATATTGGGGAAAAAAAGGAGGTTTTTAGGGGATTTCGCCAGATTTTGATAACATATTAAGCAATATATTGGTAACATAAAACGATACATTTTGTGTTTATTTAAATTGATTGGATCGGTCCATTTTAATAACATTATCCGATTGATAACATTAACCGTAAGCGGAGTCGATTGTATAAGTTGGATTTGTAATCTATGATTGGTACTACAATTGTTTGGTTCTCTCAAAAGGGAATTAAAATATTTTAAATATAAATGATTTAGTTAAAGTTGAAAAAAAAATATGGTCCCCTTCAGAAGAAATAGATAAATGTATGTTATTTTATTATTCCATAAAAAGTATTGCGCCGTAAATGGTTTAATTGTGTAATAATACTGCATTGTAATTAAGAACAGGGTTTCAGTTTGATAAGCTATAAAACTGCTTAGAATATAAGCAGAATATTATTATTTCATTTGACTAATCTTTATCACAAATTGGAGTAAATGCCTGAGCTATGAATTTATCAAAATGGAACATTTTTTTTTAAATAGGACTTATAAACTTTTAATAAATTTTGACTTTTATTACTAAAAGTTATTTAAAGTTTACAGGTATTAAACTTTTAATAACTATAAACTTAAAATAACTCTTTTTAGGTAATATTTAATGTTAAACTGTATGCAACATTCATTTACTTAATATAATTATGTATATTTTTTTTCGTCTCCCTTTTCTTTTGAATTTCTAAAAAAAAATCCTAAATAAATTTAATTTAACTGGGAAAAAATATATTTTAAGGATATCTGCCTTTGTATCAACTTGTAATTTTTTTAAGAAATAATGAAAGATTTAAAAGAAGTTCATTCAAATCAAAATGTTCATTTATTTAAAAATAGGTTTATTCTGGTTTCTTGTATCTGAAAAACTTTCAGTAAACAAAACAAACACAAAGGTTTTGAACAAACACATCTTTTTATGTTAAAGTTTAATGATAAATGCAAGCTTTTAATTTTAATAACATTAATAAAGTAAGTCAAAAAACTAAAACAAATGAAAATTATTATTGATCGTTTATAAATTCTTGAACTTATTATTACATAGTTATAAAATAATATTAATGTAATTTTGTTTCAATATACTAAGCAATTAATAACAAAATCCATCAAAATTAAATTCAATGTAAATGAAAGACGTGTATTAATGTAGAATTACGATCAATAAACAATGAAAAGTTAGAGTTTTTTGTAAACAAAATGGATGGAACGGGAAGAACAATTTTTGAGTACTTATGTAAAAGTATAACAAACTAGTGTTAAATTCAAATTTCAAAAAAGTTGTTTCAATAAGTTTTAGTTTATCGTTTATAGTAACCTATACATTTCATATTAATAAATTATCAAAGTGTACATTTTTAGCTTATATGATCACAATTGCTATAAATCCATTACTACATTAATTTCATAAATAATTAATTTTTAATCATTCTAATTTTTCAGTAGTAATGAAAAGTAATTTTTATTTGAATTATCATAATTTCTTAATAAATCCTCAATTCATATTTAATTCTTGTTAATTATATTTTAATGTGTTGAATTCAAAGTTTAAGTGTGATTTTTTTCAACTGTTTTTTAAACAAAATCTTCTATGACTTTCTTCTATAAGTAACTAATAAAAATAATGATAAGTTAAAGTGAATCCAAATAAAATTTAAATTGCAATCCAAAGTATATACAGAATTAAACTGAACTATACACAAAAATGCACAACCACCAAACTCACAATCCTTCCCTGTATCCTGTAAGAGAAATCCAACCAAACCTCAAACAACAAATCACTCCGCATTAAGCATGGACCAACTCTCCCCGAAAATTCCCCAGATGCCGACTGACCAATCTCTCCAAGGTGTGGGGGCAAGCAGGTGTAAAATGGTACTTGCCAAGATTAAAGAGCGCTTCTTGGTCACTGGCTATTAGCTCTCCTCGCGACTCCCTTGACCTCTGATTTAATAGACACTTAGCCGGACTAATGAGCCCCGAGTGACGTCATCAACAACCGACGCGAAGGAGGGAGCCTTAGGGGAAGATATGGAAAGTGAAATTTCGTCCGGTCTGCGTTCTCTTTACCGAGAGTAAAACTTTGTTTCTGGGATTAAATATAAAAAAAAACAATATTTTTGCTTATTTGCCATTAATTTTTTAACTATAAAGACATTTTCTTAAGTTCATTTTAGTAGGATGTTGAAATATGTTTAAAAAGAAGATAGAAGTATTCGTATGAATTGGCCACATTGAGTCTTGCTAGTTATAAAATGTGTGTCAATAAACATTTATTTATTAAGCATTTTCATAAAAATAATAATGTTTTGTTTCAAAATGATGCTAATTAATTGTTTTATCAACTTTAATTATATTTACACACACCGAAAGTCCAAAAACTATAATTTAATGTATCTTAAATTAAATAATTAGGTTTACTAGATATGTAGATATTATTATGAAAACATAATTGCATAAAATTTACTAATTCTTCATTCAAGTGATGGATAAAGCAAAAAAAATATATTTCCACAACTTTGAATTTCTTTACCAAGAAAGAGTCAAGAGACAGAATGATTGGGTGATATTGCAAATCGTAATAATAGCTTTATCTAGAGTTAAATGAATAAAAAATATTTTAAGTACACAGCATGATAAATAAAACAAGGCAGAGTCCGTTTTAAAAGTACCTTATTAAAATTCCATTGGAACTCGAAATACTATTATATTCCATTATATTTTAACTACTAAATAGTCCCTCTTTTCTCAAACTTTTTCTAAAATAAAACATTTCAAAGAAAGAATAAAAATACACAAAAAAAAAAAACATTTAACTTAAATACGTTAATTTACTTCAATTACGTTAATTTAAAAAACGTATTTTCCCGACGTGTCTTTTAGCTTACTACTTTTTAACTCAATAAACTTTTTCAAAACTCAGGCAGCCCTATTCACAGCCCATGGACTTGTCCTAAAATTAGCGTCGGCCGGCGCAAAGCCCGCGACCCCTCGTTATGAAATGATTTGACCTTCGGCTGGTAGAGGCCTCAGGGGGTTGGGCGGACCCCATTTTTTCATCATCCCTCTTCTCCTTTCTTCCCGCTGCGTGGGATCATGATTTATGCCCCCCCCCTCAACTCCTTTCTTTCTTTCTTGCCCGCACATCCGCATACTGTGCGCTTCTCTTCTTGCTTTCACCTGAGCGTGCAGGAATCTCGGACACGGCGATCCGGCAATTTCGGGGTCCGGCTTGATGCCTTAATGATGGACGGAGGGTGGAGAAGGTGTCTGGGGCGAGCCTGGTGGTTTACCGTCGAGAATATTGTGTTTGGAGTTGTCGGGTGTTCCTTTTGTTTGGAAACAGTGATTTTGTTGGGTCGCAAATGCACTTTTTGCAAGGCTAAGTTAACGCAGTAATGAACATTTCTAATAAAAATAGTGTTGATTGTATTGAGATTGTGTTGTGTAAGAAAAAGATAGTACTGTAAAAGTGTTGCTTAAGAATTACAGGGACAGAAAATGTGTTCTAATAGGGTTTATTCGACCCTAATTTAAGAACATTTCCATATTCTAAACATATTTTACATTTTACAACCACTTTTTAGAACCCATTACTAACACTTTTCAAAGATATTCAGAACACTATCGCAACACAATGAGGCTGGGCGCGCACGAGTGACTAAAGTCACGGCGACTAGGATTACTAGTATCAAAAATATCATTAGAAAACAATAGAGCATTTTCAATCACATGACTTTACCTAACAACGGCCTTAGCAACGTTGTTTTTATCCTCCAGTGATGTCATGTGCGAATGCTGCTATTGGATACTTCTATGTCCCGCCCCTAACAACAGCCTTAGCAACGTTGTTTTTTTCTTTGTCACCGTGACAAAAGTCGCCCGTGCGCGCTCGCCCTTAGGTGTTGAAGTTACCTAACAACAACACTTGTTACTTTGAGAAAAAAAGTGTTTTTTTTTTCATGTGTTTCATTTTTCTGTGGAGCGTTTGCAGTGAATATGCGCATTTGTTTGTTGGTGTATCTTTCTCTACTTTCATATTCCAATAGTAGTTTCTCTCTTTTCCTCATTTTCTTACCTTATTCTCTCTGTGATTCCCTCATTCAGTTTTTGTCTTTCACTTTCTACTTCAATTTGTTTCATTGATTCAAGCAAATATTTCCTTCACTATTTTTTTTTCTCCCTTATTTTTCTACTGTATTATCCCTGTCTCTAGGTTATTTTGTTTCCAGTCACTACTGGGCAAATTCTCAAAACAAGATTTGAACTGAAAAGAAAAAAAAATATTCCTAAATTATATTTCTTTTAATTAAATTACCGACACAGAAAGCTGGATTTCTTTTTAAAATAAAGAACTGATGACGTTGTTCAAACTGTTCACTCTGTGGTATTCTTTAGTCGTTTTGATAATCACATGAAGAATTAATCGAAAGATAAGAGTACAAAGTATTTATTAAAGAGGATAATCCTTTCACCTTTAGATCTCTATCAATTTTTTATGCTTTAAATAAACAACGTAAGGAAAGAAGGTTTTATTTATATTAAAGAAACTAACGAAGGAATCAAAAATATAGCTTTTACGAAAACAAGAGCAATCCAACCAAGTCTCTTTACAAAAAAAAATATTTTCCATGTAAACTATGGTTGGATTACATTAATTTTATCGAATTTCCTTAACCATCACCGACATAAAAAGGACACTTGGTTCAATTTTATCTTCTTTCTCTTCAAAAATCCTCCCGGGGACTTGATAAATGCGGCTGTTAACCCTCATCTATTTCAAGCCCCTCTAATCTCTGGCCCCGGCCCTACTTAGTTAAAGATCTCTCCTCCGCTGCACTCAATAATTCCGCTTTTTGATAACGTGTTGACTGGCAAAAAGTGCCAAGGCAAGCACAAGCGATAATTTACCACCTCTGCTGCAGGCATTGATTTTTGGCGGTTTTTGGCGATGACAAATCGGGACCGAGGCGCTTATCTGGGAGACACGCAATTCCGGATGGCCCTCTCCCAGACGATAAGAAGACCGCAAACCCCCCCTTCGGGGAAGTTTTGAAATTAATGGCGACCCCCCTTCCATTTGTAATGGCCCCCAGTACTTGTCATCCGGGGCTTTTTGTCCCTTATTTTTGTGGCGGGAAAAGTCAATGTTTGGCGATTTTTTTTTTTGTTGTTTTTGGTGTCCTTTTTTTTGGAGGGCTTCGATTGTGGGTGATGAATTAGGCTGTCGTATTTGGAAATACGATTTCTTTGGGGTTTTTTCCTGACCTCGATTCCTTGTGGCCCTTGGGGACAGCGTCTAAGGAGGATATTAGGCTCCAGAGCTATATTTCGGAAGGTTTTGGGAAGTCGGGAGGGATTTTCTTGAGGTGGTCAGTGCTTTGATGTGAAAGGAATTACACTTTTGGTGCTTAAACTCACGACAACAGTTAACTCTTAAAGTTAAAAAAATATCCGGTATAAGAGAATAATGTTATAGAAAATTTTGGGTTATGATTTTGTGACGAAAAGCTATACATTAAAAGAAAGATCTGAAAACAATGTTACATTTTCTTAGGGGGAAGTTACATCTGAACAAGTAAAAATTCATATAATCACCACATTTAAAAGTAGAAACAGTATAACAAACACACAATTAAAATTTTTAAATAAAGGATGAAATCAATAAAGGGTGAAGAATTAAGAAAGTAGCAAATAGGAGACCTCAAAGCAATATGAGTGTTAAGTGATATTTTCTTAATTAAAAAAATATCGTTTATATTTCTGACGTTGGTATTTCAAGTAGTATTTCCATTCTTTCCCACATAGGAAGTAAATCTGCTAAACATTACAAGGATGTTATAAATTTTAAGATTTAACTTTCAAAATTTAATAAGAAAGTTTAATTCAATTTAAGATAAGTTCATTTCCTATTCTTTAATTATGCTCATGTTTTTTTAAGATGAGCTACAATCATTTGTAAAGTTTAGTATTTCTTCAAATAAATAAATATCGTAAATACTAATTTAAATTTATGTAACTCAATAAGTTTTTATCACTTTAAAAATAAATAGTGAGCATAAGCTGAAATATTAGATAAAAATATTCTTTTCGGTTTTTCTCAAAAAAAAAAGTATTTATACATTTATTAAACATTTTTATGAAACTCTACTCTCTTCTAGCTTGGCGAGTTCCGTCCTCTCTTGGCGCCACCTCATCCTCGCCAACCCAAGCCACAAAGGCATTGAATCGGTCGGCTTTGTGGCTAATCCTCGCTGTTCATTAGGTTTTCCGACCTTCCCTTCAGTAAATAGAGCGAAAACCGACTGCAAGCCACAGATAAGCCACCCACAGCAGAAGGGGGAAGGGAACCCCCTTTTTTCCAACTCCCCCGCTGCAGTCAAGTGCTATTGTTTGAGGGGCATAGGGATTATCATCCCTCGACCGGCAAGAAATCTCGGCTCCACAGACAGGTGACCACACTTGTTTCGAATGAAGGGGGTTATTTGATTTCGTATACAAGTGCTTGTTGTAGGAGGTGTTACATGGGTTATGGATAGGGTTTTTGAAATTGATTGGGTTTGGATTTGTACTGCACTCTATCATGGTATTCTATTAGTTTTGTGTAATGCGTTCTGATAAGTAATGTAAGAAAGGGAAATTTTATGTAATTATAAGACTTCGTCTTTAATGAATGGTTATTTTGTAAAAGAGGGAAAGAAATTAAACGATTGCAGGAACTAGATAAAAAGTGAGTTTGGAAATTGGGTTATAGTAGGAGGATAGAATATGAGGAGATAGGAGATGGAGATAGGAGATACACAATTAGAAAGGGTATGAAAGATTGAGACTGTGAGAGTTTTAGTGTAAGAAGAGGAAAAAGAAAAAAAGAATGTAACAGCATTATATGTACGCAAGAGGGAAGAAGGTTCGTTATGTAAAGGATTTTAAAAGGATGCTTATGTAAAGGAGGTTTTAGAGTGAGAAGAAGAAAACGAAAAAAAATAATGTAACAGCATTATATATACACAAGAGGGAAGAAGGTTCGTTATGTAAAGGATAGATAGAAATAAATAATAAGAGAAAGAGCGAGAGAGAAGTAAATTAGAGAGAAGAATGGGGGATTTAAAAAAAGAAATAAGAAAGAGAAAGCGTGAGAATTAAGAAAGGACGAGAGAGAAATTAGTAAGTAAAAAAAAGCGTTAAATGAGTCATAAAAAGTTTTATAAATAATACGGGAGAAGTAAATACAAGTATTGGTGTTTCAGATTTAATAAATTAATGATTGTAGGGCTTGTTTGTTGTTGAGAATGGTTATGGAGTATAAAACTTTAACAAAGAGTAAAGAAAACTGAGGAACTTCTGAGTTGATAAAAATAAAAAGCGTTAACAATATAAACATTTTTGTAGAAGTTAGTGATAAAACTTATTCGTGACATTTAAAACAAAAATAAACCAACGAAAAAAAAGTAGGTCAAAATGCAGATCAGATCAAAATACAGACCTCATAATTAAATTGTTAAATGAACCCCTACGAAAAACCCGCTAAGAACCCATATCGAATATCCAACTCCTTTGAGTATCACAAACCAAGCTCCCCATCTGTGCTTCCTGTAAGAGTGCTTCCCAGCAAGCGCGTGTGCAGGGCAGGGAAACAAAAGCGTCATTACCAAACAAATGGCTGCGGCGGCGTGCAGAAGGGCGCGATAAGAGACATATTTTTATCATCCTCCCCCAAAAAGTGGTGTCGGGTTACGCGGGTGCGTCATTAGCTTGATACGCGGGGTGTTGGAGCGGTGCAGAATGCGCGATGGGGGTCGACCGCAAAAAAAAGTTGCGGTCTTGGCTTCCCTGCCTTGCGCTCAGGGTGACTGAAAGTTGTCCAATGTGATGTTGAATGTAATGTGTAATTTTGAAATGCAATGTTTCATTTTAAGATGAAATGTGTTAATTTGTAATTTTAAAATGTAGGAATGTGTTATTTTTAAATATAATTTGTATTTATGATTTTCAATAGGGAGAATGTATTTTAATGTAAAATTTACACTTAAAATTTTCATCTTTGATATGTTCAACGTATTTCAAACTGTTATTAAACATGAATATATAGTTGCAAAAGAACACTAAAAATTTTGTTTTTGGATTTATAGCCTTGCGCGGAGTCAAATTAATTGTGTGTGATTGTGTATTTTAATGTCATGTTTAATTTTTATTCGTAATATGCATTAATGTAATAAGTGTATGCAGAATTTCAATATGTTGTAACGTGCTTGTGAGTGTAAAATGTTCTGTTTAACTTTTGAGTATATAATAAATATACATAACCGATTTCGTTACTGTTCTTAAGTATATTAATTATTTTAAAAGTAAAAGCAAAGTAACGAAAAAAGAATCCTAGAGTGGGAAATAATATATTTTAAAGTTATTAGGTATCTTCAAATTTAAGAAAAATTTAAGATAATATTGAAAGAGTATAAAATCTGTGTATAAGAACCAAGTTGTTAAAGGATTGTTGTTAAATGAATTGGGAAATGTCTAATCAATTTAACAGATGAAACCTTTAAAATAAAATGTATAAAGATAACTATGTAAATTTAATATTTTAACTTTAAGTATAACATTCTATTGATTTTTTTTGTTTCATCAACATAGTTTAAATAAATTACAATATTATTTAGAGAAGGATACAAAATTAAGATTGCCTACTGTTATGAGAGGCTAGTTTTTAACATATAGTTAGAATGTTAGAATTTATCTGAGACTAAAAGGTAGTAAAAAGTTATATATAAATAGTCTAAAATTTTGAAGTATAACAAACATTAAAACATTCAAGAAATGAGTTGAAATTAATATCAGAACAATCAAGTTGGGTAGAACGGTTTAGCAAGGTGTGAATTGAGAATCAAATAAAATGTAATGTAAATGTATAGATGAAAGATTAAATACTATATAAGGTTTCAATCTAAAATTTTAAGGATGCATAATTGATTTTTTTCTTCAAATGAAATGAAATTTTCGTACAATGTTATTTATTTAACTATGTTTACCCAATTAACAAATAATTTATAAATATTTTGACAAACAACTATAACAACTACTGCAGAACTAATATCACACGAAGTACTTATAATAAAAGTTTTATTATATTACTTGAAACCAAATGGCTTTATAATATCATAACTAATTATAAATTTGGCAAATATATAGAATTTTCACGCATATTTTCAAACGTGTTTATGTTTTATTTAACTTGTATAATTTAATTTTTATCGATATTTGTAACGTTTCAATTAAAATATTTCATATTTTCGCATTTTTGGAATGTATTATAGTTTTTTTAATAACAGACATTATTTTAAAACTCAATTTAAAGCTTATTAACATTTTAAATTCAATTTAAAGGAAAAACAAATTAAAAGTTTTTCTGTCTTAAAAATAATGTATTACAAAAATGAGAACAATCAATGATGAAGCACATTATTTAGAAATTATCTCATTGAAGTTCGGAATTCTATTTATCCTAAAACCAAGGTCATTGCCTTTTTTAAGGTGTGACCATAATAAACATAACTGCATGAAATATACGTATGGTTTTACGATAATAGGGAGGTATTTTATTTTACTGATTTCATCTCTAAATTACTATTTGTGTTTCAGCTCAAATTGTTTGGTAAATGATAACCTTGTGAAAGGAGAGGGGGCATTATTGGTTTTATGTAACTAGAAAAATTATACTTCAAACAAAATAAACTATTGTTTGATGATATCTGAAAAGAAAGAATCAAAACATCATTCACCTCAGCATCAAATGGGCATTCATTTTTTCCAATGATCTACGAACAATAAACATATTTTGAAACCTTACTTAAGTTGCTATGGAGAACAGAAAGAAGCAATTATAGCTTATAATTAACTAGAAATTATATAAATGAAGAAATAATTTTTTATCACATTTTTTTTCAGTATACTATCAAAAGAATATCTATTGAATGAATTTGTGTTAACGTTTATAGAAGAATATTTATTACGTAGAAAAATAATAAGGTTTTAGTATATTATTTTTATCATATTTGTTTTAATTGGTAAATTTAAAGCATTTTTTGGAATTAATAAATGGTATAATTTTTTTATAGATTTAAGAAAAATTAATTGCCCTTTTATAGAAATTTCAACTTGATAACTAAATTTATATTTAATATTAATACAAGATTATTAGTATTATTCAGTATATTAATTTAAAAGCATTTTTCAAAATCCCGTATACCCGCATACCTAATCCACCTATAACCTTATTTTGAACCTAATATTTATTTTTCAAGTTTTGAATTTGTTTGACAAGTAAAATTAAACGCCATGTATTAAATATTTACTGGATCAATAGTAAATGAATCTACTTACGGATAAAATACTATTATAAAACAAAAAAGTAACAAATGTAATCTACAAAATAAAGTCATAGTTTATAATAAATTCAATATAATGATGATTGAAACATAGGTATTTTGATACATTAATCCGAGTGGATTGATTACGTGTTATTAAATTTCAAATCTATACTTTCCATAATCTTGTATTAATATTAAATACAAATTTAGTTATCAAGTGGAAAGTTCTATAAAAGGGCAATTAATTTTTCTTAAATCTATAAAAAAAAATTTATACCATTTATTAATTCCAAAAAATGCTTTAAATTTACCAATTAAAACAAATATGATAAAAATTTTCAAACTCTTATTACATGTAACAGTTTTAATTGCGGTTGTTATCTCAGTTTTTCATGAGGTTAAACTTCAAGTGATTTTCCTCGCTTATAATACTTTTATGGATAAGGAAATGTGAAAACAATTTGGGATTTGTTTTTAACGCAAAACCAGTAAAATGCAGCAAAAAAAATATTATGGGGTGCACACCACCGTCACAGAATGCACTTTATTATGTTTTTTAGATAAGTATTTTTCGAATCTCTACGAAAGAGAGGCAAAAACAAACATAGTGTAAAGGTTGTGCGTTCCCCTCATGGAATCAAAACCCATGGCTTTGTTTGAGTTAATTTTCCCTTTTAAAACGCATAAAACGTAATTCTAAAACACGGGATTCTCCTCTAGTAGATCGAAATCCAGAGGGACCGCAGTTGGTAAGTGGGCCCCCACAGTCGCCCGATATCTTACACTGATGATGACATTATCAGTGGCAGGCCCTAACGAGTGATGCGTTGCCTAGCAACGGCCCAAGCGCCGCATCTGATTAGCATTAGCCCCTCGTGCATCCAATTAAAATATTGATAATGGACTCCCTCTTTCTTTTCGCGGTCGCCTGTGGTGCAACAATGCCGACGGGGACCTCGGATGAATATATAGGAGGGCTTAAGTTTTAAAAATTGAATCACAACGCTCGCCTAATAGAATGCTCGATGCGTTTTCAATTAACGTCCTTTAAATCGCTTTAACGATGCTTGATTCCATAAGCCGCCGTTGTTTTGTGCGAGGTCGGCGGGTGTTTAGGGAGGTTAAGGTTACGGTGAAATGAGAGAAAACTGTAAGTGGAGTCAAATAGATTAGATTGATTAGGTGGTTTTGTTTAAAACGCTGTGGGGATCATGGGAGGATTCCCTTCTGCTCTAAAAGTGATGATGGAAATGGATTGATTTTCTCTTTTATTAACTAAGTACCTACATTAATTAAATATAATTTAACTTTTCTGGTTGATTGTAAGAATGACTTTAAATTTAACTTAATATTCACATTATCTTATTTTTAGAAATTCTTAAGGTTATATCAATAAAAGGTACTTTTGGATTAGCAGGGCGCAAATCTCGTCAATCGAACTTTATTGACTGCATTTTACAAATTTCACATCAAAACATTTAAAAAAACTAAAAGCGACATTTCTAATTTTTTTAAATTGTTTTTTATTTCAATGTTTAATATTTTTCGCCATTTTTTAAAAAACTTGGCACTTGTGCCCGGCTTATCCAAAAGTATTCAATACATTTATTACAATTAAACTAATTGTGACGTACAAAAAATAATAAAAAATTGTTTTCAACATGATTGAAATAAATTTTTAGAAAATAAAACCTCATTGTACATAAAATGAGTTAACTTTAACCACAGCGGAATATTTTATCATTGGTAATGTTATTGGTTACAAAAATTATATCGGTTCTCAAATTAATCAAATTACATTATTTTTTTGTCGTAATGTTATTATTATATTGTATGCATTATTTTAAGCATTTAATCTGCATACAACAAAAATTTATACAATAAAATTTACAATGCTTTTTCAATGTTCATAATTTAATATAGTATAGGATATTTAATACATTAAAATATTATGGCATAGGTAAGTATTTAAAAACAAACTAGTTTTGATAGGAGAAACTTAATTCTTACATATTTAGAATTTGAAATGAAAATTATGTACTACGCTTTTTTTATAGATGGAAATTGACTTAATACCAAAATAAAAACCAATAATCTGTCTTTGCATGTTGAAAAATTGATCCATTATGACGGTTCCAAACACTTAAAAACATCATAATAAATTACATAGAAAATTAGTATTCCATTAATTTTGAGTTAGGATATTATTGATACAACTTAATAGAAGGAAATAGATAAGCATAGTTTAAGTTTGGTACAAGAAATGATTCAACCTAACTATTATAAAAAATTTTGAGGAATATCCTTTCTTTGGGAGCCTGAGATCATGAGAGAAGCCCTGTTCCATTTTTCACCGGCCCCCAAAAGATGGGTGTCGCGTGTCAAAAGGCAAATCATCGCTCCGCAGTCGATTGCTCCAAAGGGAGGTGACAAAAGTTGACACTTCCCAAGAGCACGAAAGAATGTAGTTAGCGAGATTCTTTTTGGAAAGACTTTTCGGTGGCGAGAATTTCATGTGCTCTTAATGTATAAGGGGAAGCATTTTGATGTGATAAGGATGTTAAAAATCACTTTTTGTAAGGAAAACATTTTAAGAAGTGGCACAAAATGCTGCCATTGTTTTTTTACTGTTAGGAATGTTTAGAAATATTTATTTTAGTCAAAAACATAGATTATTGCGAACGTAATATGAATAATTGTTATTAAATAAGTTCCTAAAAAATAAAGTTATGCTTGTATCTTCTCTTACAAAGACGGAATCCACTTATGAAGTAGAGAAGATGATTTCTCTTCAAAGTGATAAAATTATATTGTATTACATCGCCTCAAAGGAAACCACCCAATGCGTGTGAATCAAGTTGACGTGAAATGGTGAAGAGTATAACATACGTTTGCTTGTAACATTATTTTTAAATATTTTATGTAAATATGTGGCAATAGTATTTATGACAGCTAATTTTGATTGAATTTTCATACTTCTCTTTTAAATCTAAAACACTTGATAAAATGTTTACTTAACTATTCGATATTCTAGTCTGATTTGACTGTAAAAAATTTCTCGCTAATCACACGTTTCGTTTTTAATTTGGAATTGTTGCCGTCTTCACAAAGCACAATATGCAATATATTTTTTATGACCCCCCCCCCCCCAATTAAACTGATTTTGGAATTCAATGTTAATCAACTTTGGCATTTCAAGTACAATATTATATCATACATTATGTCCTTCAAGATGACAGATTAGTTTTCCACAGTAAAAGTGACGGTGCCATATCATTATGGCCTTCAAATCTATTCAAAATCTTTAAATCATAGCTTTTAAAGGCGTGTTTTAACTATTAGGAATGGTTTAAAGAAAACAGAACAGAACTTTATTAATCAGAACAAAAATACTTTTATAAAATAGAAATATCACCTGGGTTAAACACTCTATATGTTTTATTAGTATATCATTTTGCTCTTAAATAATATTATTAGGTCTTTCTTTTTATTAGTTGAAAATTTGAACTGCACTGCAACTATATGCGAGTACTTCAAATGACTCCAAACAATTTTAGATCAGTAAAAACTGCGCTACTTAAAATTATCTTACAAAATTATTACAATTATCTACAAATCATTAGGCCTCGATCTTTTCACAAAAAGAATGTCGCTCATTTCCAGGAGGGATTCTTCCAGTTTTCTTTTTAAAAGCGAAATACGGAATAAAAAAGATGTCTTGCTTCTCTTTGCTTATGTTAAATTTCTTACCTTTACGGGTTTAAGAATTTTATTTCCACTCCCGCGATATCTAAACACTATTTGAGAAAGTTGTTACATTTAACTACTTATTATTCTTCGAGAAAACTTACTTATATATTCTTCTTTTACTTTTTACTCATCTAAATATAAAATTACATTGTTATGAATCAACAACTATGCTTTGCTCTTTTATAATATCCAAAACTGCTCGCTAAAATTGGTTTAGTGTCCAACATGATCCATCCTTGTGGATGCTCATTTTTCGTTATCCTGTTGAGATCATTCTATTGCAAAACTGTCCTGCCTCTCCAGTCCTTAACGACGTTTGCACCACTTCCCCCGAACTCTAATCCTTCCTTAATGTTTCCTTCCCACCACCATTTCGGAGTGAACCGATCCTCCCTCTCGAATCTTCCACCCAGGAGGAGTTCCATCACCCAAAAGGAACCGAATGGGAGAGCGGGAACATCATTTAAGACATTAAGAAATGATGAATCGGTTCCGGCAACAAGCCGAGCGGCGGAATCGATGCCGAGTTCCACGCTCTCTAGCCCCCGTATAAATTCATTTTCAACAAATTAGGAATCGATGGCACCATTTTAACCACCGAAAAATAATTTACATCCACCCATCTATCAGAAGGCTTTAATCACCAAGATGAAAACTCTCGTGATTAATCGAGAAAGAGTCGATAATCGGTGAGAAAAATGTAAGTGCCGGCCATTATAATCCCTCCGATAAAGGCCCGCGATAAATTCTTTTGCTCTTCACTGCGACTGTAACTGTTTCCCTTATCGGTTCGTATTTTCCAATATGGCGCCGGTTTCACACCGGAGTGGGTCCGCAGCAGCAGACTTTCCCCGATAAAATTGCCCCTCCTTTGTTTTAATTACCGCCACAATGGTCCGTCTTTTTCCCCGGCGCGCAACAAAAAGGGAGCGAGCGATAAAGTTTATCTGGCGAGCCTCTCTAAACGCTCGATATAAGCGCCTAACCGCGACCTTTGTCTTGGAGCCGCACAGATGAAAAGTAGAATTTTAATTTTGATTCTGGAAGGAGTGTTGCGTTCTTATCGGGTCTGCTCTTCGGGGGTGAGTAATGAACGTATTGTTCGACGGTGACAAAAGTTCTGCCCCCGGACGCTTTGTCTCAGAACGTTTTGTTTGTCTTCTGCTTCGAAATTGGCTTCGAAAGGAGGCGTTTTATTCCATTCACTCGTGACGAATTCCGGGCTTTGTTTTATAATTTGAAACCTCTCCAGGAGGGAGATAGACCCTTTTTTTCACTCTGATCCGGTTTCCGGATCTCTATTAGATTATTTGCGTAATCAAGCTCTGGAGGAAATGAAAGAGATGCGGGGAAAAATCAAACATTTGCATTTATTTCAAAAATTAAGAATACTCCCTCGAAGGGGATCTAAACAAATATTTTATCTCGGTGTGTGCGGCTTGTGCTTGACGAAGTGATAAAAATAAGGTTATAATGCCGGGGTTTAATTAAAGCAGCCTTCAACCAAGGGAGGAAAAACTGGAGAGATATATTCTCCAGTTTTAAGAATAAGAGCTCTTTCATTTAGCTTAACGGTCTAGTTAATTTTCTTGGGGGAATCGAGAAGTTTGCTATTGAAATGAGGGTTTTCAAAACATTGGCTATTAGTTTGGAATGATTTAAAAAATGGCGGCATTAGTTAAATAAATAGCAAAATATTTGAATAATTTGGAAGATTTTGATGGTTCAGATGACATCAAAAAATTAATGACTGTAGTGTAGGTTCAATGAATTAGTAATTACAATGTATTTTATCCCTGTTGTTAGTTTATTTTGTCATTTTTCAATGCTTTTAGTAATTCATAAAACAGTGCTATCTGTGTTGTAGATTGTAGATTTATTAAAATAAACTTGATGTTTTTAATTGAGTACCTATATAATAACACTTTTTACAGCGCCTACATTTTTATAACCCAAAAGAACTTATTTTAAAATGCGTATTTAGTACACTTAGCATTAAACTATTTTAAATTTAATGTCCGGTAAAATGTTAATAAAATTAAATGTAATATAAAATATTAAATAAAATTTATTTAAGATTGACAAATAAAACCCTCCCTTAAGCTTCATATAAATTTTTAAGTTCTTCTCCAATATTTAAAAAAATAAATTTGAATTTGCATTATACAGGTTTAGAGATTTTTTGTATTTTGTTTATTTGTAATTGAAATACATATTTTAAGATAATAAAATTTATACATTAAACATCACATCTATTCTCAAGTGTAATAAAATTGAATTATTTATCTCAAACATAATTTGGAGTATAAAAATTCGTTTTAAATAAAAGAGAAAAGCTTTTAAATTTTGTTATGAAATTTACTAGAAAGTGTAAAAATCAAATGTACTTGATTTTCTTCCAAAATTTTAAGTTTCTTTGCAATATTATAATTGCAGTTCATTTATTTCGTGCTAGGCTTCCTTTAAAAACTAGTCTTTCTCTCATTCCGAATGACTTCTTTAAATAATCTTTAAAAGGTAAACAGAATTTTTTTTTAACTTTCCCTGATTTCTCAGAAGCTCCAAGCAAGCCATAAAAACATTTACGTACTATTTTCTCCAACAAAACAAACACACTGTATCGTTTCAAAGACCAAAACCATTACTTTGGGTTCGTAAAATAATTGACCTCTACCTCAAATCTGAATATCTCGTATGTTCATACCAACACAAAATAAACGATAATCCTATATAACAAGAAAACTCAAATTCTTCCCAAATGCGATCTTAGTTCGCCTCAAGCCTTTCTCCAAAAACCCATTCTTACACTCTCCTTAAACTTATCTTTTTCCATTTTTTTGCATCACCTTCCATAAAAGAACCTAACAAAAGTTCCTACAAAAAAAAAAACGGTCGATCCCTTCCATTATATCCCTAGGTGACCTCTAACTCGTACGTTAACCTTTCCATCCCTTTCAAGACCCCCTCCCTCGAGTTTCCCTCTCTTGCACCTTGCGAATGCATACCTGAAGAAAAGCATTTTTCTTCTTATTATTATTATCACTACAAGATTCGAGCCGACGGTTTTACCGTTTTCTTCTCCCCTTTGTACGGCGGAGACCGGAGCCAGAGCTTTTAAACCACTTATAGGTGTTTTCCGAGGCATAATTAAGTTTTTTTGCCCCGGCCCATGCGGGTCCTTAGCATGCAATTTTCCGGGAATTACAACAACCCCGTGCATTGGAAAATTGCTTTAATACGTATGTTTGTACAAGTTAGTTGCTCCTTTTCCATATTATCGCTGTTATTTTGCCGAACGGGGACATGCCATTAGGCGTCGCTCGCTGTGAAATTGCTGTAATTACTCCCGGGTTAATGAAGGAGGTTTTGAAGAAAACCGACGATGAATTGATTAAGGGGCAAAAAGGGGGTAATTTCTCACTCGGGCTCCTTCTTTCGTAACTGTGTGTTTTTTTAATTATTAAATAATAAGGATCGGGGAGGGCAAAGGTGATTTCGTTTTTTCATGTGTGACAATTATCCAGAAAGAGTAAAGTAGTTCGTACAGTTTTACCTTTTTTTATGAACATAATTGAGGTAACCTTTTTATAAAATGTAAATATTTTCTCAAAGTCTTGTTGTATAGGGGACGAAAGTCATAAAGTATTAGCCTGGTTATGCAAATGAAATATTTAAGTAAAGAAGAGTAAAGAGTTAAAGTGAATAAAATAAATGGTGATGGCGAACAGTGTCTTATAAAGATACGATGATAAATTTAATTCATTCTTATACATTATTTTGGGAACTTTCTAAGATTTATTATGAATAGTTGAAGTAATCTTTATAAGAGATTTAGTGTTTCTTCAAAACCAACAGGTAACATATGTTTAGCATAGCACGCTTTATGCTATATTGATCATTAAAGTAGGCACTTAAAAGTATCTCGTCACAAATATCACAATATAAACATTATTAGACTAAATATCTACCTTAGAATAAATTAGTTTTTTTTTATTTTATCTTTATATGACTTGTTATTTGCTGTTATTGCACACGCAAGTTTATATCTAATCACTAAATTTCGTAATTTATCCTCTGAAAAATTTATTAAAATCTAAAAATATCAAATATTAGTCAAATAAAATTAAATCTAAGTGCTTTGTTATTATAATAAGTTTCTCATTTTTTTCTTATACCTAATAAATACTTTCTCGATAAAAAGGTACACATAAAAAATCATTTATTTTATAAATTAGTACTTTTCCTCAGAATTATAGTTTTTAAGACGCATATGTTATTATAAATCTTATTTCTATAAATAAAACTTTGTCAGGGGATCGACCAAAACCATCAAATAGAAAAAAAAACCTATAGGCTCCCGTGTACTGAGTCCTGAATTTCTCTAGTGCTCAGAGCATTGGATATTTCATCTACTTCCAAGGTCCACTGCACTGGAGTATCAAGGCCCCTCTGCGGAGTGAAAGGTGAGCCTGGACACCATTTGTCAACCGTTTTCTTTCGATACACTGACCTTAATTTATGTCCAACTTAAGTGACTTTCCTTCCTTTTCCTGCAGGCAGAGGTTTTAGGGACGTTTCGTGAAGCAAAATTTTCTGCCTATAGAGAGGAATAAGATGAGAAAAATACAACATTTTTTTATAAATGAGGAACTTCAATTTGATGTATAAAATTCAGCGAATAATATTTGTTTGATAGTTGATTTTTTTTTGTGTAGATGCAAAATAGCAGGTGGGTTTTAAGCTTACTCACACTTCTATTTTTTAATAACTACCCTCTATACTTTGATTTTATCAAAGTACAATAACACTGTGTTAAAACACTGTGATCAGTGCTTTAAAGATGCGGTAATTTTTATGCATTACTAATTTTTCATTAATATTTTATACACTTCCATACTAAATGATTGCTTTTCTAAACAGAAAAATCTCTCTAAAATTAACTCTTCATTGCAACACAACACGAGAGATGAAAGTTTGATGTTATATGGGGCTGAGGAATTTTTCTCTCCTCGTTTGTGTTTCCATAACAACGTCGAAGTTTTTTTTAATGTTTTTAAGTTACTGATGATTAGAAAATTTAAATACCTAATACACGAATTAACTTATTTCCTTTACCTTTACTCCATAGAGCATTTTCAATCACATGACTCGGACTTAACAAAGGCATTAGCAACGTTGTTTTTGTCCTCCAGTGACGTCATGTGCGAATGCTTCTATTCGATGTTTCTATTTCCCGTACCTAACAACAGCCTTAGCAACGTTGATTTTGTCCTCCACGTCGTAAAGTGTGACGTCAAGTGCGAATGCTCTATAGGTGTACAAAATGACATCAATAAGGAATTAAGTCAGGACAAACGAAAACGTTCTTCATACAGGTATCGACTGCATAAAAAAGGAAGTTTCCCAGTAAGTATTGAAATTTTTTGCACTTATACACTCATCTGTAACATTGATCTATAAGTTGAGTAAAAAGCCCCGAATGAATAAAGTCAGTAGCGGATCCAGGGGGGGGCACGGGGGCACGTGCCAGAGGACTAAAAAGTATACTAGATAAAAAGGCTCTAAAATTTTTCTAAGGCTAGAATAGAAGAGAAGGGATACTGGGGAATTTCGGATAGGCAAATAGTTACTCGAACAGGGACCCCCCCCATGGGCAAGGGTTTTTTTTTACCTCTCCATAAAGAAATTTTTCATGAAACCTAAAACGGTCGGGGACGGCTATCCCTCATCGAGACTACGCTGATGGATGCGCCGCACTACGTTCATATGCGGCGACCCCGATTCGATTCGGAGAAGGGAGCACATAATTCCGGTCTCCCTCTTTTGACGAGAGAAGTTTTCAAGACAAGACAGACCCACCCGAACAACCCCTGACACTACTTGAGGAGAGTTTTATTACCCCCGAGAATTTCGTGAAACAAATGGGATGGGGAACACTCGCCAATGGGGTGATAGGAAACTTCGGGGGTGGGAAGAGTCGAAGAGTTCATTCAATTCCTTGTTCCAAAACGCATGCTGTTTTTGTGTTAAGGAATTTCAGACGATTGTTTAGAAGAAATAATTCTAGTTCCAGAGCTCTGCTAGTTTGTGCTACCGGCAGTTTAGAGTTTTTTCTAACTGCAATTTTTATTTAGAATATTTATTAAAAATACTTGACTAACTTAAATGAAACGTGCGCGTACCCTCGCGGATTATTTTGGCCGAAAGGAGAGTGACAACGGCGATAATGAAGGGCAGCCGAGTACTAAGAGAGACCTGCTCCTTCTGTTGAAAAGGTAAGAGCTTGAAATGCCATTTAAGTTTAATCATAAATTGTTTTGCGTTTATGAAATCCGGAAATCGTACAATTTGTTTTCCTTCCCTTTCAAAATAAAGTAAAATATGATTAAGATTAAGAAAGAGTAACAAATTTGTTTGCAAATGTATTAACGCGGGGTGTCTCGGACATTTCGCCAACTCTGAAATTTCCTGACCCTTTGGTTTCTGTTACATCTTTGCTTTAGGATTTGTGTTGTGTAAGGCCAAACGGAGTGGGGGTAGGAAATTTCAGAGTTGACGAAACGACCGTAGCACCAGTAACGCAGTTTAAAGAAATTGTGTTCTTTTAAAGTTTTCTATTTAGCAGTGTGTTTGAAATAAAAATTGTATGTTTATTATTTTACTTTCATTTTTTGCAATGTATATTAAGCTGAAAAATGAATTTTTATACCGTTTAATATGCGTCGTAAATAATCAAACGTAAAATTTATTACATTGTTTAATACAATAATCAATACATTGATTTAAATTATTGTAATTATTTTATGTGTTCAGGCAGATAATTTTAATTTAAGGAGAAAAAATAGTTTCCTAAAATATGCAGTGCATGTTGTTAATTCTTATAAGCAGTCCTAGAATTGCGGGGGGACGCGTCCCCCCGCTTTTCGAAAAAATACCCATGCGTCCACCCACTTCTTTTTCCACTAAAATCCATAAAAATACACAGCATAAAATGGCTCCAAGGGGTAAAATTTAGGGTCACATTTCAAAAATTTTCCTGGGGGAGAACCCCAAAACCCCTCCTAAACTTTTACGTCTGTTTTAACAGTGTATTTGTATTTTTTTGTTAGTGGACTATCATTTTTCAAAATGAAATTTAAATCATTCATAGTGAATAAGTAATAGTTTTTTGAGGGTATCATGGCTTCCCGGTTTAGGGTCGTAATTTTGACATAAATTTTTATACAGATTTTCCCTTCATAACTCTGTTACTTATAAGGAGAAATCCTCTTCGGTTGCAACCGAAAGGGTCTCAAAAGGAGTAAAAACAATACTTTTAGGATCAAATCCGTTTCTTCGGGTGTTTTTCCCACAAAGTTATTTAGAATGATATAAAAACGGAAGTTTGAAAGATAAAATTTCAAAAAATTTCTAGGAGAGGACCCCCATCCCCCTTAGAAATTTAGACGTCTATTTAATTTTTCCCCTTGAAAATTATGTGGTTTACAAGGAGTTCTCTTTCTATGTAACCCAAGGAGTCTGAAAATGAGCTGAAACACTACTTCAAGGGACAAATTTTCAAAAATTTTCTGAGGTGACCCCCAGAACCCCCATTTTTACTTGGAACTCACATTATTATGTGCAACTTAATTCAATATACCACTTTTAAGTGATCTAAAACTTAACGTATAAATGAACTCGTTGGGGTACGATAAGTCAACCCCCCCGATCAAAAGTCTGGTTACGGCCTGTCCCATGTAAGGCTAAAAATCTTAGTGGTGTGGTGCCCCCCCCCAGAAGAAAATCCTGGATCCGCCCCTGAATAAAGTCCTTCAAGATATTTATAATGAGTTTATAGACCTGTCTTGAAAGTGAAATAAGCTACTTTGACACGCAATCCACCCGCATCAGAACGCATTTTCCCTCACTAAAGATGCACCTGTTTTATTCCCCAACCTCATCCAGGCCCATAATCGTAAACGTACATCAAAACTCCACGGCATTTATAAGCCGCATCATTTGCATCAGAAGTCCATATTTCCCTTTTAATACATTCCTGTGAGACCCGTCTGTGGCCAGTTGACAAATTTTCCTCCACCGGGGTTCATAGGTCGTCCCGCTCATACACCTCAAGGTCAAGTAAAGGTCAATGGAGGGCTTTCGAGTTAACTAACCTGCACTTTCTTTCCCTGCAACAAGAACAAGAAAACAATATGTTCTTCCCCCCACATGCTCCACCGAGGGTCAAAGGTGAGAGCCAGGTAAGAGTGGGGTTTTTCGACAAATAGGGAGAGGAGAAGAGAGCAATTCGCAAAGATGAAATATTTTATGACCAACATGTGAAAGCGCATTAAATCTGGGCTCTCGATTTAGTGAGTTTGATTTATGATAACGGACGTATATCGGTGTTGTTTATATTGCTAGTTTAGTTGCAGCCTCCCTTCTGTTGTTTATAAGGAGAACTTGTTTATTTTTTGGAAGTGAGTCATTCGGTAGTTAAACCTTATGGTCGGTTCAATTATCAAAGAATGTTTTTCCTATTTATGGCCATTTTTTGAAGAGGAAAACTAGTAATAACCTCCAAAAATGATATAAAAGAATGCTAAGACATTTTTATGCCATAGTGATGTACTAAGTAGTACTACCAATCACCAGCCCCATTAAAGTATCTGTCCTTAATTTATCCTGAGAGTCATTATTTTAGAGGTTGATACACTGTTATTCATATTTTAGGAAGTGAAATACTATTGAAATTAAATCCCATTAAAGTATCTGTCCTTAATTAATCCTGAAAGTCATTATTATTGAGGTTGATACACTGTTATTCCTTTTTAGGAAGGGAAATACTATTGATATTAAATCCCCCTAAGGTAAAGAAGTTAAAACATCTATGATTAATTTAATTATCCCTAAGTCCACTATCTTAGTCCATCCAGATACGTGTGATTACCATGTAACTTTAAAATAAACTTCTATAGGATCTGAAATTAACAAGGTAGATTAATATGTGAATTTTATAAGCAGTAATTAAGTTTTATTTAATTCTATTAAGAATTAAGAGCACAGCTAAACATATTGCCATCACTTCATATTTCATAGTACAAATTACTTCTTCTAGTTGGAGAATTTATTGGTTGATCTATTGTCCATTTCTAGTTCATAATTTCTAGTTGGAGAACTTATTGGTTCCTCATTCATCAAATGCAGCCTGCGTAAAATACTTCTATCTTTGTATTTGTTCAATCTTTTCAGTTAGATCCGCATTATTGAAAATCACAATCACAAACTCATTTTAAGATGATACTTAGAGACTTAGATCAACACACTGTAACATTTGTCCATGCCATACAATTATAGAACACTGAACTCCAAAGTTTCTCCAGATTCCTACTGAATAATATGCCCTTCGCGAGTCGAAAAAAAAAGTTGTTTATTTCTATTCACCCAAGTGATGAGTTAATTCACTTGCGATCGTATCTGCTCAATTTATGCATACCAAACCCCTTCTTTTGTGAACTCCAAGCAATGTCATCCAATACTTCATAAGCTTCACATTACGTTTGCAGCACACGCCACCAGTTAGTATGGAAAAACCTGCATTCCCAACTGCTTCTCCATTCTGTGCTTTGACAGCTTGATTACGGTTGGAAACGGTTTCTTTAATCTCTTGTTGCAAGTTATCCATTCAAAAGGAGGTAACTGCGTCGTGGCTTGACTATTTGCTCTCAAAAATTACACACTTTAAGTCAGAGATTGTTTTGGAAAATGATTGTTATTATCGATGATAGATCGGCCCTTTTCTTGGGGTATTTATAAAGCTACTCTTCTTTACCAATTTCTTTTGAAGGTCTTTGATTGTTAGTTAAAACTGTTTCATTTTAAAAGTATCATTAATTTGTGCTCTTCGGTCTTAATTATGTATGTATTTTAAAGCCTTTAAGCTAGTTATCCTGTTTTGAAAAAGATTGAAAAACATGGCATTAGATTTAAATTGGTACTTATGAAAAAAAATGTTCTGTTACATTGTTAACAAAAGGCTGAATTTCATATTTGACAGTCACTTGAAATTTAGGATGAATTAATGTAACATCTGAGTTCAAAATTATCAAACATTACAGTTGCTGAATCTTTGAAATATAAGATTTGTTGCTTTGCTACTATCTTCTAAACTGATACATGACATGCAATACCCAAGATAGGTAATCAATCATTTGAAGTAAACTATTGTCATGATTAAAACTTTGAAAATAACTTTTTAGTGAGGAGATGAGGCAGTAAATAGATTTATAGGTAATAGATAGTAATATTTTAATAATAACATTGTATCACATAATATTTAATAATTTGTGTCAATTATTACTGGATTTAGTTTTACTTTATGACAGATATATTATTATGCAAAAAAGCCTATGCGCACCAAATGAGAAAATATAACCAACTCTTTGCTTCAAAAATCTATTCTTCACTATCTTCAGTAGTTTTTACTGTAAAAAAGATTATGATTGCTATAGAGACCTTTTGCTAAATTACAGTCAAGGAACTGTTTATCATCTCTTGATTGGGTATTTTTTTTTCAATATACGTTTGTTGCCAATTTAGAGTTATCTCGGTCTGCTGAGTTCTAAATACACCTAAAGATGCATTCGACAGTTATTCAAGCGTTTCATAATGGGCGAGATTAAATTTTTTTATTTGAGCTTTAAAGAGATAAATAGATGCTCTGTAATAAATTGTCGAAGAATAAAGAAAACTTCGAAAGGATTGTGTTTAAGACTTACACAATCCTTACTATCTTATGACACACTTTCAATGGTTTAAGGTTTGTCACATTTACTTAACAAGTGCAACTCAGATTCCTTAAGCTGATATTTGTAAGCCAGCTGCTTAATTTCTTAATCAAATGTAAAGACGCTGTATCAATTGTTTATTTACTATGCTGCTTCAACAATAAAGAAAATTTTTTCCTACATTCAAAAAACCCTGCAAAATTTACAAAAAAAATTGTGTTATGCATCTAAATAACCTCTGTGATTTATACAGGAGAATCCTGGTACATTGATACAGAAATTCTTTGTATGCAACATATTATTTTGGAATACTGACAGGTTGTCTCGGGTTGTCTCTGTATCTGTTACAATTTCTCTGTAGTCTGACTAACTATGGAGTCTGTATCAAAACTAAAGGAATTATCTAGTAGAAGCATTGTGACATGTGACAGGATTTTTTTCGTAACATATTCATGGTTATTTTTTTTTCAGAATATAAGCAATTACTAAGCAGAATATTCTCACATATTCAAAATATCACACGATATCAATTCATATTAACTAAGATCGTCTAGTTATTATTTTGATCATATAACATCAGTTGATATCGAAGTTAATATCGTTAGTGATATAAATTCGTTAAATTATCAAACTTTCTAAAATTCGTCCAATCGAAATTAGGTGGAGAAGGAACAAAGTAACATTAAAATATGAATGAACTCGGTCACACTATGAATTCGCATGACAATACAATCCCCTTCACACAATACCATTGAATTCTTCAGAAATGACCAATGAACCCGGTCAAAGAGCCGACGAAACGAATTAAATTCCGGAGTCAATTTCCAGCTCAACCCCTCTCCGGCCACTATTGAAACCGGGCGATGTCCAGCGCATGTCCTCCCCTAATGGAATGGACGTTCCACTTCAATGGTCATCAGATGAAGTGACCAACGGATTGTGCTCTCCACCCCCGTTCTAATGACCCCAATAACCCCCGGCGGGGGCTGTCCGCCAGATAATCGGCTGCGGGGAGGGAGAGTGACCACTGGTCAAGCCAAGTAGCGGCTAATTGTGAGGCTATTATTGTCAGCGGGGATAGCTTGTTGGATGGGGTTGTATGTACAGGGAGGGGGAGCTTGTCGACAAGTCGTGTGGAGCTTCATCAGGGAGAGTAATGGATTTTTGTATGGAAGTGTTAATACACTGATCGATTATATTTACAAGAATTCCTTTTTTTTAATCTGAGTTTTCTTATAACTCTTTGGCAATATATAAAGTAGCAGCTCGAAATTCTTACACCTTCAGTATAGGGATACATCAGTGAGTGAAGGGGTGAGAGGAAAAAGTGGTATGTAGCAAAAAGCTTGTTTTTTTGTTGGTATCTTTCGAGATCACATAACTCCTTTATGACTCTTGTATCTCAGTTAATAACTGTCCTAGAGAGATGGTGTATATGTACTAAGGTCAAACTATATTACTATACATTATTCTTCCACTACAAAAACTTTTTTTTAGTTGAATTCCGTTATCTGCCCCGTTAAAAATCTCCTAAACACTTTACACGTCAAATATTCAAATATCGCCATTATTATTGGCATTAGTCTTATTGTAGTATTTTAATCGGTTGATTTGCTATTTAAAGCGATATTCATAATATTTGGCGTCTGAAACAGCTTGGCGATATTTAATGGGACAGATTACGGAATTGAAGCCCTTTTATAAAAAAAAAATGTCCCATACCTCCTTCTATTCAACCCTTCAATTTATAGCTATAAACTCAATTAACATATTGAGGTAATCTTAAAGGGATCACTAAAGAAGCGAGGATTAAAGAAAGAAGAATAACACTGCCTTCAAACACTCCACACAAACATACACATTTAAAAACACTTTTTTGTCCTCAAATTAACAACACTTTAATTGAGTTGCTAAGTAGAACACTTTAACACCTTGTTGTGTTGTGATAGTGTTCTGAATATGTTTGAAAAGTGTGTTCTAAAATATGTTTAGAATCTGAAAGTGTTCTAAAATATGTTTAGAATCTGAAAGTGTTCTTAAATTTTTACCGAAACACTCTAAAGCACAGATTCTCTCTCTGTAATTTTTTGCAACACTTTTACAGCACTATCTTTTTCTCACACAACACAATCTCAATAAAATCGACACGCTTTTGGTTAGAAGGGTTCATTATTGCGTTTACTTAGGTTTAAAAGGTGTTTCACGCATTTGTAGAGTAAGGAACGGATGAGTTCCCAGGTGGTTTTGACTGTTCTAATTCAAGAGTTCCCTTATAAATCTTATACTTTATAAAATTTCATTGCAGCATCAATATAAAAATACGACCAGTACCTTTTACTTAATTGAAAGCCCCTAATTTTTAAACGCTCCTTTAAAACACCACTAAACTTCTCTCTCTCTCTCAAAAATCATTGCTTTGAACCCGCTACACACAGATTTACCCGTTTCAATTGTAATCACCCTAAACAGCTTTCTTTCGAACGCTGTTCGACCAAAAACACCTTTTCGGCAACATTAGCGTAAAGCTACTACTTCGAAACTTTATAAAAGTGGTAAAAGAGAGCCAACAACACAAGTACCGTGCTTTGTCGTTACAACCTAACGGGACTGTCATTCAATTAGCGGCGACGCAAAAATGAACCGTAGAACAAAAGCTGTGCTTGAAAAAAGGTCGCCAGAGTGGAGGAGCGAGAGAATCCGAGCTGTGTCAAAAGGTGGAGTCAGGTCTTTTCAATGGGCGGGGGTTGCACTTGGCGATCTGGCATTTGTCAGCCGTGGAGAAGGTTGGGTTGCCATGTTTGGCTCTGTGTGACTGCTTTGGCTGCTTCAGTTTTCGTTAAATAAATTTAAAGATTTTTTAAAATTTTTTAAATTACATTGCCAGACTTTTTAACTGCATGTTTTCTGCGTTATGTCGAGTAATCTTTAAAAGAAATAAATGTCGAAATAACTATAAAAACCGCTTCGGAAGACGAGATTTCTCCGTAAGTTGTTTTCTCCTCAAGGGGAGTCTTCTAGCAGTGAAAGTGTTTTACAGAGCTGAAACCGCTCTCTACAAAAATTTCGTAAAAGTGGTTAGGTACTCTGCTTTCAAGAAACAATATGGTTTTACTTATGCTATAAGTTGATGGATTTTATATGGTTAATATATCCTTATTTAATAATTAACGATTTTAATTATAATACTCTGTCATATAGCATAGACACATATTGCTTCAAATTCACGTAAAGATCAACGTGACTTCAATAAATATAGCCATGATTGCGAATCTAAAATATACAAGAATTTAAAACTTTTTAGATATAGTTCTGAAATTCAGTACAACTATTCCATGAGATTTATAAGTTGATATTTGGGAAAGCAAGAATTTAACTTAATTACATTCTTCAATACATTAATTTTATTTGCTTCTACATCAAGATCTAATTGATTGAAAATTTTAAAATAACAAAACAGAGTAATTATAACTTTAAATTGATCATATTTTCATCACAAATCATTACAATTACACTCGTTGGTTTTAATAATCAGCCTTAAATGCTTGAATAATCAGAAAACATATGTCTATCTAACAATAAAAGCGCACTCTTAAAATCCTTCGCACCGACCTTTGATTCATGAACCCTTCCAGCCAGCCAAGCAGTTCATTTTTCTCGGCTCAAAAGGTTATCATTGTAACACCCATTCCGCTATGCATTATGCAGGAGAAACCAATCTCCGCGAAAAGTGCAGCGTAGGTGAGATTTTTGCTCCCATTTCGTCAGGGCGCTATCTGGAGTGATAAAAATGGATAAACCGTGTCTCTTTTCCGAGGATGCCCGAGAAAGCGGATGTCGTCATGTTCGGTGACAAGCGGGATTGCCCGTTTTACCCCTCACTCGGGTATTTCCCCAGAAAAGAAGATGGAGGGGATCTTAAGTAATGTTCTCGATTCAGAGAGAATGCATGTGGTTTCAATGTTATCGCCTTATTCAATGTATTTGATGCAGTGAAAATATTCATTCTGGGTAGAATGAAATATTTTAATACTGATAGTTTAAGGACTAGTGGAGAAATAACAGAGATCTATAGAGGTTGTTAAGATGTTGTAAGAATTAAATAAAGACTAATAAACTGTTTTAGTTATTGTATAAAGAAAACACAACTTTTAGGTAGTACAAATATGAATATAAATACTTTGAAAACGATAAGTGGATATATAATGTCAAAGAGGTACACAATTTTTAGAAAGTAAATATTGACAGTAATAGACTACTATATAATTTGTGTATCATATGTATGCTATATTATAGATTTATCGATAGAAGAAATAAAATTTATAATTTTCCAAAAAGGTTAAACTAAATAGTTATGTATACGTGTTTATAATAAAGGAGTTTAAGGTGGGGGAAAATATATTATTAAGGAGTTAAGAAAAGTGAACCATAAGTATAATATTCTTTTTACAGTAAATTTAAATCTGAAACCACAATGTAAGAACTTCTCTATTCCATACAAATACAAAATTGAATAAATTGAAATTGTTGTTAACATTTATTAGGATAAAAGAAATGTTTATATTTTATTTGTGATATTTATGCTTTGTGAAATTATGTTTTACTAAACCTTTCAGAGTTTTAAAACGTTTCAAATATAAACTATAGGGGAAAGTGGCCCAATGTGGGATGGGTGCCTAATATGGCGGTCCCCTATATCTTCTCTATGCGGAATAGACACGTTTTGTTAGTGGCTTCGGCAAATTTGATTTAATTATGAGCAGAAACATCATAATATTAGTAAATATAACTCAACTTTAGCCATGAGAACACCGTAAAATTTTGAACACACGCAAAAATTTTGAAAACCTCTTTAAACTACCGTTGTAGCAAACAAAATTAATGGTTTCTTAACTTTTTTAATTGATTCCCACTCTGAAGAATCTGAATTTTAATGCACACATTTCAGGTTTTCATTTATAAAACATATTAAATAATTTATTTGCACTTGTTTCTGAAAAGGGCAAATTCCTAATATGAGATATTGCGACAGTTCCTAATATACGATATCTCATATTGAGACCTTCTTTTGTAAATTATGCCTAGTACTAGATTTATTTGTTCACATCAATACCAATACCAATTCATGATTTATTTTCTGTCATATTTTAGACATATATTTTCTCTACAACTAGCTCTAATGATGAAATAAACAAAACTTTTCCCATGAAATGATTGTTTCGAAGCAAGATTTAAAAAAAAACATGTTTCCTGTTGTGTTGTTGTTGCCCATCCCATGTCTAGCGGAGCTAGACCAGATCCATGAATCCAAATACCCTTATACGATTTATTAATTATGTCCCTAATTAAGTCTTTTCGGGATCAATTTCTAAAAGCATTTTTTTCTTTTTACTTGACAAAAACATTTCTGTTAGTAAAACGCTTGTCTTTTTATTTAAATGAGCCCAATTTTATATTTTTATTTTAAAATAGATAATGATTGATTGGAAGAATAAAATCATGGAATTCCAGAAAAATATCAACATCAATTTAGATACAATTTTTTAACAAGTGCATAACACTACCCTAGACATAAGTTTTACCCTCCTCCCCAGGCTCTGGAGATTTTGTTTTGCACGTAGGCATTCCTCGTTGAAGGCATATGAGCGGGACAAATCGAACCCTAATGTACAATTTGAGGTTTTAATTATTCACCAGTATTTTTACAATTTTCAAATAAATATTAGTTATCCTTCTCCTCTACAATTGTAATAAAATGGTTTTGATTCATTTCTGGGCTCCATACATGAAGGATATAGAGGTAATTGAAAAGGTACAGCACAGAGCTAAAAAAATAATTAAGGGGATAACACATCTGGATTATAATGAACGTTTGAGCAGGCTCAACATGTATTCACTGGAAAAAAGGAGAGAGGGGGATTTGATTCAGCTATTCAAGTTGGTAAAGCAAGGGGATACGGAGGGCTTAAGTTTCAGCAAGGATAACAGAACAAGGGGCCATGGGTATAAACGAAATAAGACACATGTCAATCGGGATTTAAGGAAGTACTACTACTTCAATAGGGTAATTGACATATGGAACGCGTTGCCAGAAAATATAGTTTATTCAAAGGGAGTGTTTGAGTTTAAGAGGCAACTGGATAGGCTGTGGGAATTGGGGAATTCATAATCATAGGACCAGACTTGTTGGGCTATGAGCCTGTAGCTGGTCGTCAGTTTTGTATTTGTATTTGTATTTATTTGTATTATCCTTACTACATGTAGGGATTACAATATTAGCATTATATGATTCCTGAAGCAAACCGTGGCTGAATTCATAAACAGAGAGTGTTGAAATCCAGCGAAAAACACGTCAATATCATGTAATGGGTAATTAACAGTGTCTTGAATCAAGGAAAATAATTTGATAGTAAACTTTTTTTCATATTATCACAAAATCTTGTTTGTATGTAACATACTTAGAGATAGAACCCACACTTATAAAATAATAAATATTAATCATAAATTATCCTAATAAAAATTAACTCGCGAAATTTATTTTTACACTCAGATGTTTTCCACCAACAGCAGTGGAACAGATAAAAAATTGAATTAAAAGAAGCATAAGAACACTAAAGATCTGAACAAAGAAATAAAAGCCAGGGAAAACTTAGTTTAAATGAGAAAAAACCATGAATTCATGAACAGATAAACAATTGTAAATATTTCAGTAAATGATATTTTTTAAAAAATGAGATGGGTGTCCCACTTACCCCAAATGAAGGGGTAAATAGTTCACCCCCTCTATATTTAGATTGAAAGCAAGCAAAGCTTAAAAGGGAGTAAGTGAGTCTTACTTTATAAAGTACAGAAGTTTTCGGTACAAAATATTTTATTGTAACTTTATCCATGTAAGAGATATCTACTCACATTAATATTAATAGGGTTGGTTGGGATAAGTGGGACCCCTTTTTAGAACACTACAGTTACAGAGTGTTTTCAGATTGTTTTCTTCAGGTTCAAATGGTTCAGGAGGAGACTTATGAAGAAACTCTTGAAACTATTCCCCCCACCCCACTTACAGGGTGTTTTTAATTAACTTCTCGGCAACGCGAATAAAAAAAAAACTTAATATTTTACTTCACTTACCACAACTTAAATTAAAACCACAACTTAAAATTTACCACAACTTCAATAAACATTAAAGTGGTGAGTCTAGACTCTAGGGTGTCCATAATATACAAAACATTATTTAAGAAACTAGTAAATTTTTCAATTAAGCTTCAAAAATGTACTGTTCCAAAAAGGGGTTCCACTTACCCAAACCAACCCTACTACAATAAGTAGACTATATATTGTCTTTTTCTTGTAAGGTAGCAGGAAAAGGGTAAATCTAAAATTGAAAAGCAAATTTTAAGGTTAAACTAACCACCTTCCCAGCGTACACAAACTCTAATTAGGAATAAAATAAAACTATGTTTTTGAACATAAAGAAAAAATCCATCTTTTAGCTTTTTCAGAATGTTTCTTTCATGAAAAAATATACCAAATAGTATTAAAGAAAACGTTTAATAGAAGATGATCAGAAAATAATTCATCTGATCAACATCATCTAATTAAGGTCGATAACTGTTTATTGATACAGTTTACAACTAAGGCTGTGCCAGTTGAATCTTTTTAGAAACATTACATTTTTGCGTAATTTCAGAAAAGTGTTTTAGAAACAATAAAGGGGACCTTAAATGTTACAGGTGGCGAAAAATCTCCATAAAAATGAGAACGATGCAAGAGGGGAAAAAAAGATTAGCATGAACGACAGTTCGTTAGAATCATTCTCCGGATCGTAAAAGAGAAACACGCATTCCAACATCGATAAAAACACTTCCAACTTTTTCATCCCTGCTAATGTTTTTGCCAAATGCGGCGAAAAATAACGCCAGCGAAATATCACCTCCGAAAAGAACTTTCCGAAAAACGGCGCCAAAAACAACTTTTCCAATCAACGCTCTCCATTAATCCTATCGCAATCGTTTTTAATCGTTATCGGCGACGACCGGGCCAAAGCAGTTAAACTAAAAATTTCCGCAATCTTATTAATAAATAAAATAAACTCCCACCCAAAAAAAAGTACTTCGGTATCGCGGCAGCCATCGAACCGTTTTTTCCCGCGCAAAATTGAAGACGACTCATCTGAGCGGAGCTTATAGACCGTGATTTCCATCTTTTGGCGCTTTATCGCTTTCATATCTGCGGGAGAGATTTTTTTCCTCTTTCCCGGCGAAGAAATAATCGGGATATTTAAATGGGCGATATCGTTGCGTGTGCGCTGGGGGGTCAGAAATCGGTCGTTCCTGGAGTTGGCGTTGGCCCCCAATTCCCAGCGCCATTAATAGTGGTCGCCCTCAGATAAAATCAACACTCTTCTCCTTACAGGGTTGCCGCAGGCTGGATCGAGGTGACTAGATTTGGCAACTTTTATGCCACCATTTTACAACCAAAACTGAAACGTGTGGAATTTTTTTACTTGAATAGGGTACTGTCATTACTTTTTACAGTGATTTGAAAACAGTCGTCGGTGTAGGAATGACGCTATTATTGTTATTTTTTATGTATGTGAATATTGTATCTAAATTTACACTTTGAAATACTCTTACCAACGTTAAAAAGATAATTGTGCAAAAAAGGGGATAGTAAAGAGAAATTTATTTCAAAAATTTGCGCTTAAAAAGTGCACTACTATTTGCAGCACAAGAAAAAATCGGATATTCTTTCCCTTTAGCAAAAACTCTAATTGAAACCCAGTGGGATAAAATAAAATGAAATTGACTACATTGTGATAAAAATTGCAGTTAGTTTTGAACTTGTTAAGAATTTATTACAAAACTATGTGGGTGTTAATGTTATTTCAAATTTAGTTTCTGACATTAAATTAGAGAATATCTTAGGCAATAGAATGCAATGAAATTAAAGAATACAATGATTGCATTTTTTAGACAAAGAATGTTCAAAAAATATCGGAATGCTGTTTGTGTTTGTAACCCACCCTTTTACAAATGTTAACACTGTCTATAGTCTAATATTTGAATAAAAAAACTTTTAAGACAATTTCATGATAAGTTGCATAATTTTTTTGAGATGAACTCGAATCAGTTATGTTTTAAGCTTAAAAAATCGTGTTTGAAATCAAAATATTACATGAAATTTTTCAAAAGTCATAGTATCATATATAATTTTACATTGAATCAATTTATCTATTTCCATAGCATAATTATAATTCATAATTAAATCATTATATGCAGTTGGGAGTTACAGGGTAGTACAAAATCTTTATCCTTTTCTCTCCCATTTTATAAATAGAAAACAAAATGCTAAAGTCACAATACCTATCACAATATGAGTGGCAATAAAAGCAACAACCTTTAATAAATACAAAGCTACAAAGCAATAAATTAGGTCCTACTACTCAAACGTATACACTGGAGTTACAATTTTACCCCATCTAAAATTATCTTTTGTACCTAAATAAGTAAGGTTGTGGTACCTTAAAGCTAACTACAACCTTATGGATTTTTAACTGCTGAAAAAATTATTTCTTCATAAACTTTTACATACTACACAGAAAACGATTCACGATCTTGTCATTGCATTTAGCACACAAAAGCGCCAAACATTCCTCCATACATATTCATCTGTTGAATTTTACACAGAACCCCCACAAGACCGACTCCATATCCCACACATCCAAGTTTAATGACCACTCAAACCTCTCTCTCACCATCATTTCACGCAGATTCGAACCCATCCCATTAAAAAGCATGGAGAGGATGGGAGAAAAATCCCACTGTTGACATAAAAAAACCTCCACACCTGATCCTAGGCAAACGGAGGTGAAATCCAATGTTTGCGTAATGTGTGGCCCCTGTTATCGGACACTGCGGGTTGTCCCATTGTCCGGCGATGTCCCATGGGACCAGGAGGGAGTCCTGTTTGTTCTTTGTGGTCTGTTTGTTCTTTGCACCCCGAGAGAGTCAATCGTATTTGCCTACCTTGTTATTCTAGAGTTGAGGAGAAGAGTCTCTCTTTTGGTTTGTTTCTGATGAATGGGAGCTGCTTTGGGGAAATAGATTATGGTTACATTGGTTTTTGCGCTGTTTGATTGCGTGGGTCGGGTTTTTGTCGAGGCTTTTTTTTCTTCTTATTCCTGTCAAACAAAACGGAAGGGATTGGAATTTAGTGGAATGCATTGCTTTTTAATGAGGAATTGTCATTTTAACCTTTTTAAAGCAGTGCTGTTGGCACGTTACTTAGCAGTGGAAAAATTCTCTACGAAGACATATGTATCACATCACCTCACTAAAAGTTGACTCCTGTACCAAATCAATGCAAAAAAGAGGCATTTTTACTAGGCACACAAATTTTCCGTGAGGCTTCAAGTATCAGGTCTTTATCTAAGTCTTAATATTTTTAAATTGCCTAACTAAAACTGTAAATTAAATTTTTCTAAAGCTGAACATCAAGTTAAACCCGGCTACTCCTTTGTTCCCTCAGGTCCTATGAAAAGACGCAGAAGTGTAAGAGAACCCCCGGATGATGCGCTCCTTGCGGTCGGTAGAAAAGATGCTGAAGAGCAAGAGAAGCCAACGAATTGAACAAACACTCTCAACTATCCTTAGAAAGGATGCCAAAGAGCAAGAGAGAATCCTCTATCCAAATAAAATGTTTCTGGGGTCCTTAGGGGAAAAAAAGCTCCTTCAGATTGTGCACTCCTCAAGATCCTATGAGAGGACGCAGAAGAGCATTAAAAGTCTCAAGATGAAACTTTACATTCCAGTTACAACCAGTGATTTTATCAAACTAAATAGAAGAGTTACTACTGGGAGACCTTTTATTTTTATCATAGAAACGGTTTTATTCTAGAAATATGTATTTAAAATAGTTTTTTTTTAAGATTTCTATTTTAACAAGTTAAATCCCCTTGATAATAAGATACCATTCAAATCTATTTCACTTTCCGTTCTGTTATCATGTCCTTGTTTCGAAACCCAAAGCAACTCTCACCAAATGAATAATCTATTTTCACCATTTTAAATGCCTGCATGATTGTTTTAGTAATTTAGGGTCAAAAGGATTCCTGTGTTATTTAAAAACGCAACTCGTCGCGATCTTCTCTTTTCATTTCAGAAACAAAGTACCGGAAATTCAGTTCATCAAGCTCATTATCCTGGAATTGGAAACAGTTGCGGGTAACACCATTTTCTCTGGGTAAAGTCAGAGTAAATTTAACTTATTACAAAACGACTCCCGTTTCACACTTCCTTAAACAAATATTTGCAGTTCCGTTGCTTAAACACTTCTAAACATGGGTAAAGGAAATATTTATACATTTGACTATATTTTTGGAAAGGAATGCAAGGCCAAACTGGATGTATTCAAGCTGTTAGATTAATATTTCTGTGTTCAGATTGACTGAAATCACATATTTTTTTTTCTTACATCTGAAGTAAAATTATTTTCAAGGTTTAAGATGGTTTGTAACTGTATTTTACATTTTTAATATTTTGCATACAGGATATTAAAAAGTTAAAATATAATTTGAATAGGCTTTAGAAAATACTGCCTATATTTTTCGAAATTAGGGAATTAAAAAGATTCTTTCAACCTAGTTTTCCAGAAATGTCTGTTGATCTGATCTTTGGGATCCTCTATCGAATCGTTCACAAAAAGTAAAGTTTTATGGTTATGGTCAGCTAACTCTATCTAATGGTATTAGTCTGATTGGGTTTAACATAGAAATAACGGTAATTACTTTCTTTCTGAAATTAAATTCAATTAAAATAATTCATTTAAATTTATTACATAATCAAGTAGCTTTTATTTTTATAGACTTATCGAGAATGATAAATTTGCCATCATTTTTATTAGCAATCAACTGTGCTAGTTCACAAAATGAAATAATGCGTATGACTATCAGAAGGAAGTAATTTAGTAATGGTTAGAATTCTTGCGATTTGATAACATCATAAGAAAAGATATTTCACAATACACAAAAGGGGCCGGCTATACAGGATTCATAAAGATGACAAACTCTGATATGTTGAACTAGTGATAAAGGACTCGTTCATATATCTCCATCATTGTTCAGCACGCTTGCATGAACTTTATTGGCTTTTGTTAATTGTATTCATGTAGCATAATTGAGTTTTATGTTTTTGATTCTAAATCCATTTCCTTTCAATGCTTTTGAGGTGATGGTTTTTAGGGGATTAAAATAAGTAGTAGGTTATTCTAGATTTTCTAACAGGATGTCTGTGTTTTTACAGTATTTACTATTATAAAATGCTTTTTAAAAAGAGGATTTGATAGGGTTGTGTATATTTTTTTTTTTAAATTCCTCTTCGTTCTAATTTCTTTTCTTATTTTTAAAACATCTTAACATTTTCTAATATTTATTTAATTGTAAAGAAATAGTTTAACTCGTGAAATAACTACTGTGTAACTAGATTGGCGTAAAGTGGATGCAATAACTATACGTATAGGTGTAGGTAATATATAGTACTTGTTGATATGATAATATGAATAGACTTGTGCTTGCTAAAGGAAATAGCCGTCTTCTTCCTATTATAGTATGTTTACTTTATGATTAAATTATTCTTGAAATGATTTTAATAAAAGTTGAAAGGGCTTGTATTTTTCTTTTTGTTGTTTACTTTTGTTCAATACTTCTAAACGGTAAGTTTGTTTCTTTGATTTGTGTATTTCTGGCAGTCCAATAGCATATAATCATTGGTATCTATGGTGTTACAGTAGGTGCATTAAGGGCTTTGAGGATTTGTAAGTTTTGAAAAGATCTGCTTTTTTAAAAAAAAGTTCTTTTTCGGAGTTTGGCTAATAAGACATCCGTTTTCCTGTATGACGAAAAAAGTTTATCTATTACTTTATTTCTATATCTTGATATTATATTTTCTATTTATGATATTTTTGATACTTTGATATTTTCCATGCGTGAGAATTCAATGCCATATTTGCTGTTCCTTCACTGCCCTTCATCTTCTCCTTTGAATCTTTATTTTTACTTATTTATTTCTTGATGAGGTAGTATAATATTTCTGAAAATTGGGATTCTCATATTATGTTTTTTATTAATATCCAACCCTAAATATATTATTATTTATAAGCTAAGCTAAAATTTTAAGCCATGTTCTCTACGATTTCTACTTCGTCAGCGCTTTTCTAGTACAACCCTTCAATTTGGGGTCACGTCAAAACTGTAAATATTATTTCATTCTCATTTCGCTCCACCTCAAAAACTTCCCCAGAATCCCTCAACTTTTTAGCATACTCCCCCCTGAAACTACCCTCCAAACTCGCCCAATTCCAAACTTTAAAACCTCCACCTGCGAATCCCAAAGTACCCTCCTCCTTCTCGAAAATCCCGGGCAAATGGCTCCATTTTCCCGCACCCGGGGGCCCCTAGCCCTCTCTCCGGACCGCAAATACCTACCCTTTATGATGCGTAATCCGAAGGTGGGAAGGCGAGATATGCATTGCTTCTATATATATGTATATGTATATGGCTTGACCGACCAGCCGCCCCCTCGAAAAGATAGAAGCCCGGGAGAGAGAGAGTCAACAGTGGCCAGTTTCTTATCGTGCAAGAGGGATGTGTAGAGAGGGAAGAGCGGGAAAAGGAATATGATGCATAACCACGGAGTGAGCCGCTCTATTATGCACGTCGCCGGGGAATGATAGAAGCGGGGTTGGCTCCGTTTGGCGAGAAATCTCTTGGGTTGGCGGAATGTGGATGCGATGGAAATGAAGAACCCTGTTGTTTTCTCTGTACAGTATAGACATTAAAGGCGGTTTGTTGAAGTACCGAGGTGGTAAGAAATTACCAACCAATTCAGTTACAGTTCCCTAACTGGGCAGAAATTCAACTCCAGTAGTAGTAAACAATATAATAAAGAATATGCAGTTCGATGGTAGCTTTGGCTGGTAGCTTTGGTTTACAAGCGGTATCTAAGCACCGAGCAGTAGCAAGGATGAATTCGAAACTGAATAAGAGGGATCTTAAGAAAATTTTCTACATTAAAGTAGATTTTTTAACTTTTATTGAGTTAAAAATGTGTCAGTGTTCATAAAAATAGAAAAGAATCTCACATATATTTCTAAGTATCTTAACTAAGTAGTTTGTTATAATTTCCCGTAAAGTTTGTATAAGTATTAGTATTTTTAAACTTATTCTATCTAGGTTTTCTTCTTTTCCTTTCTCTCCCTCCTCCTTTCTAACTAACTCTTTCTTTCTCTCAATCTTGTTCTATTTACGTATTTTAAAGTCGCTCTTTTTTTAACTTCTCCCCTATTTCAATTATCTCTCTCATTTCAAAATAACATGCAAAAAGATGAAGAAAGCAAGTGTGCAATCGGCTGTAATAAAATATATAATCAAACCTGGATAAGGGGAATTGCTCGAGACCAACATTTTCATTCCACTTATCCAGTTGTTCCACTTAGACACCTTTAGATGTTATGTTCAGACTAGACTTTCATTCCACTTATCCAGGTTTGACTGTATGTATGTTGACTACCAATCCTCTAGAGAAACCCCTAAACTAGTAATTAATAAAAAAAAATATTATCAAGCGCAATCCAATTATTATAATAATACACAGATTTTATGCTAAAAAATTAGTCTCATCCCAAGCAAGAGATCAACTTTTGAATTCCTCTTATTTGTTAGTTATAATATAGCTAAATGAATGACATCATATGAAAATGGTTAATAAGGATAAGGATAAGTGTACCTTTTCATCTTATATGCCATTAATAAGTCTTAAACAAAGTAGCCAAAGCATGATTCTCATATCTGAACATCAAAACCAAAACCTCAGAGTCAAAACGCCACAACAAAAGACACTTGGCGAGATAATTCCATCCTCAAAAATCCCGGCAACCCCTTTCTCTCGCTTATCTCCTGATTTTTTTTCTCTCTCGAGTCCATCTCGCCAGTGGCAGCCGACCCGCTATCTGCCATCGAAGTGCCACGGTTACAGTCAAGCCGCCCCGGATGAAAAAAAGTTTGCATCGAGGGGGTCGGATGCAAAAATCCCTGATTTAAAAAGTAATCGACAAGAACGACTTCTTTTTATTTCGCCCTCGATCCTTTTTCTGGAAGTCGCAATCTTCCGCTATTCCGACGTACTTTAAAAACAATAACCCGCAGATGACTGGGGAAGAGTAGAGGTTTTTTTTAAAGATAGGATTTTAATCCTAGCTTAAATGTAGTTTTAAGATGTCTTGAGAGAGTTCTTTAGCTTTTCCTTTATCAAAGGTCATCTTTTGAATCCCATGGGGTTTTTTTCTGCCATTAGGTAAGGTGGTTTTATTGATTGAAAAATCAATTTTCACATATAAACACGCAACGCATGATATTTTCCAAAATAAAAATCAATAACCAATTATTTTTTCCCTTTAACAAAATCATGATAAAAATTTCGATTGTATAGGGAAAGTTGTTTGAATTTTTTTCTTTAGATAAATTGTAATAAATTGACCTTTGAATATTTTTTATTCAGATTTTGGCATTTGCACCGACAGATTAGTATTATATTTAAAAAACTGATGCAACTAATCATCCAAAATTTTTTTTTCTTATCAATTGAGTGTTAATTTGCATCCCTATTTAAATTAATTACTGCTTTTACTTTTAATATAGTTGTAGCGTTCTCAGTGCTACCTTTTAGATATAGTATAGGTCTAGGGGCACTAAAACAAGAGAAAATTACCTTTTTTTTAAGGGAGGGGTAGGAATTTCATAGTTACATAACAAATGGCACTTATATTTCAAAATTTTGCTTAGTTTATATAAGACACTGTGAAATTAATTTGAGTATAACATACATTTTACAAGGTTTTAGTAAAGATGGGGAAAATTCCAAGAAATTGTGAAAGGAAAAGAGTCACACTTAATGTTATAAGAAGAATTTCAAGAAGATTAATGAAGAAAGAATAATTTATTCAATTTAAAACATTTGACAACAAGCTTCTCCCAAAGAGATAACCACCTTCCCAAGTTCTTAAATTTCTTTAAATTTTACGATTATGTGCTATCTAATTTATCAGCTTTATGAACTTTTAAAGTTCTCCTTACCAAGTTAGTTAGCTCTGTCCTAAAAACACATGATTTTTGTTAGTAACTATCTAAGTTATTAGAATAGAATTGAATAGAACCTTATTTGGACAGGGACAAAAATGAATATAAAAAAATGCAAAGATAGAAACCAGAAAACAGTACACACACAGTATATAAACACAAAAAAAAACCCCACTAAATCAGCAATAAATAATTATGTTATGTAGTACCAAAAGAGCCAGGGGCTCGTCCAAGGTACCCAAAAAGGTAGCTATTTACTTACAGTGGCAAAAACTGCGCTTAAACTACTTTTGAATTTTAAGTAAGGTTTCAATATCTGTCCTGAAATAAAATCGTGAATTCCGGATTTAAAATTAGCAAATTGATTTAAACAACAGTATTTTAAACTTTTAGCCCATAAAAGCATTTTAACAAAGGTTAACGCCTTCCATCAAGCAGATCTCCTATTTACATAATAAAGACATCACATAAAAGTCTTAAAAATCGCCTATTTTTTTTAATATTATTTAGCCACATTTATTATAAATCGCCTCTGAAAAATGATTCTAAGCAGGAAAAAAAACACAATCGCTGTTTTTAAACTTCATTTGACCCTTTCTCTCCGGGCATGTCCTCTCCACGACCACCTCAAGTTGAATCCCCTCTCACCCTTCGTCGAAAATCGCAGCCCTCGAACAACTCCACTCCGCACAAGGAGCAGAGAAAGGGGGTCGAGGGCCCACGTGATTTATGCGGGAGGGAGGGGGATGGAGCGCTGAGTTATTGGTATAATTGATGGCGGTTGAAAATCATATCTGTAAAAGCCTTTAGCAAATTTCGGTCGGGAGGACTCCATATGGCGAGGGGGTGTTTCGATGGGGTGTTAGGGGGGAGGAGGAGGAGGCTTTTTTGTTCTTTTTTGTCGATGTCGTCGCGGTTTGCATCGTGATTTGTGAGTGATGGGTTTTTTTAGGATATGATAAATGAATGAGGAGGGTTTTTTTTATGGTTTGAGGTAGAGGGAGTTGTGGAGGTGATGGAAAATAAACTTGATCTGATGGAGGTCAGGTGGGCAATGACTTTGTTAGTCTATTCGAGTTTTAGATTGTAATTCCATAGAAAAAAAGCGTGGATTATGTAGGCTGTCGTAAAGTAAAGTTTCAAATTTAAATTTCTAGTTTTGTTGTGCGTAATTTTTAGTGAAACAATCGATAAAAGTCAATTTGGTGAGGTAGTTTAAAAACATCTATTGCAAACCTGTTTAAGTCCCTCTGAGAATTGCAACCAGCAGTTATTGCTACGAAAACTAAAAAGTAGTTCAAGTTCGGCTACTATTAAACTATACTATTTAAGGCACTCTTGATTGTTTTGAAAATATAGGAGTTTTAACTATTCATTAAAATTTAAAATTTGTTTTTGGCATGGAATACACTTAATTTTATATTATGCTTTTATTTATATACTTACTTTTGTATTATACTCTTAACTTTTTATAATTTTTATATAAAAAGTGAGCAAATTTATATAATAGACTGACAAATTTGTAACTTTAAGTTTATAATACCTTACACTGAAAAAACATTCAATTATGATCGTTTCTAAAACTAACAAATGAATTAAATATTTTTTGAATATCCCTCTAATTTGGGACTACCTATTTATACAAGGTAAAGTATTGATAGATTTAAAAACTGTTAACTAACATACTTAAACTTACCGATAAACACAAATTTAATACATATTATATTTTTATAATATGTAAATGTTGTTTATGTTTATTTCTTAAAATAAATATTTATATTTTACGTATAAAAGAGACAAAATATTATAAATTTAAATACTAAAGTAGTACCTCTACCTACTATAGGAATTTCATATATCAAACTTAGTTGTTTCTTACATAATTATTGCCAATCGATTCCTTTCAGTTAAACATCTATTGAACGTGCATTTATACAACAAACTGAAAGCCCAAAATCGAACAATAAGTAAAAGACAAGTGACGTACGGAATCCCTTCAGACCCTAAAAACACCCCTTCCTCCAACACCCGGGGTTATTCAAAACACATTGGAAATAAATAAATCTTTTTAAAATTATTTTTTCCTCCTGGAAAAGAACAAAAATAAAAAAGAACATCGCCATCGAACAAAAAAGAAGCGAAAAAGAATCCCCATTGACAAAAGAATTATCTCCCGCACACTCCAGAATACCCTTTCGAACATCAGCGGGCGGAAAAATTCAAAAATCGTTTTTAAGAGACTCGAGACATAATGATTTTGTCTTTAACGACTTCTTCTCAGCATCCTCTCCAGAAGAATCGCTTGCAGATCATATTTCGAACACTCCCAGAAAGTAATCTCCCTCCCCCTCCCTGTGGAGGGGTGCTCTTTATGCACTCCCCCCCCTTCCGTCGAATATTTATGTGGTTTGTTGAGAAGGATTTTGCTTCGGAAACCCTTTTCTTTTGGTGCTTTGAAGAGAAGATACCCTTGACTGTTGCGACACTTTGCTGTTTAGGAAGAAAGTGGCGTGGATGCAATGCGAATAGATTGTGAAGGAGGTTACTAAAGAGATTATTTGGTGACAATTTTGATCAAAGGGTGACAATTTTTGTTAATGCATATCCACAGTATTGAAAATTAATCCTATACCAGTGTTTTAAACATCTCAAGTTTCATTAGTTTCAATTTGTTTCACTTCTTATTAGAAATCTATATTTAATCTATTATGTGGGCACATTGTCTAAAATTACATTTGATTCCCTCTATTACAAAAGTATAGTTATGAGCCTAAGGCCAGCATCCATTCTCACAACCAATACATCTTAATGACAAAAAACAAACACAAGTATTAAGTTGTCAAAGTGAATCTAATGATGACTGTACTTATTTTGAGAAATTATTATATAACAAAAAATCGTAATGGATATACTAGCTAGATAGTATTGTCATTCACATAATTAAAAAATCTAGATCAGGGAGAATAAGTAACAACAACAACAAGATTATTATTGGCATAAATATCCTTTTTAATTTAACATGTACTGTTTGTGTCAATTTTTCATTATCAAAATTTGCATGATCATATGATCAAATTTTCTTCTATTTTGAAATTAACCAGAAAATGTTTTATTGTGACTAAAGAATTTTTTATGTATAAACATGACAAAAGTATAACTATTAGACATTCAACATCAGTGCATAGGGCATGCTGACAATCATCAGTGAAAGTCGACCGACATCGGACATCGGTTTTATAATTAATAATATAATTTAATTATGCCCAAGTTATATTACCGTGAGTGTGTCAGCTTTTTTATGTCCATAATTAACTCTGTTATTAACTCTAAATTGATATTTTAATGTAAAATTTTCATTAAAGAAAAATAAACACGTAAGCAGGCTTCTAATTGATTTTTTAAGAATCCTAATGTTTTTTTTTAGGTTAATAAGAAATAATTATATAAATATTAAAGTTTGCTTATTTCAAACATTTAGAAAAGTATAAACAATCACACTCATTAAGGGTTAAAAGTATCATTTCTTTGGTGTGTTGCACCTGAAGGAATTATTGAGTATTATATGTTTTAGGACCAAGTAATCATTTCCTGATATTTTGAAGGAATTCATATTTAAAAGGATGGAAATACAGTATTAAGAAATTTTCTGACCTAATCTTAAAGTCAATTTTTTTTTTTTTAAATTTGGTTGATTGGTTGATCTGGGTTTATGTCCCAAGATCCCTATGCCAAACACAAATTTAAAATTTAAGAAAAAAAGACAAACAGAAAAATTTGTAATTAAATATCAAAAATTTCTTTAAATATTTATGAAGGAATACATGAATTTCGAAGGAATACATGTAATAAATATATTCCTTCGACTGAAGTTAACTTATTTCCTATCAGGTAGATATCTCTCAGAAGGGGAGACAGCATTTAAAACACAAAAGGGTGGTTTTTATTCATTCATATAGTCATATCATTCATGAAATAAAAGATCATTAGGCATATAACATTCACAAAACCAAATATCGTTATTCAAAAATATTTATAAAAATTATTAACGAATACTCTCTTTGTATCAGATAATGATTCCCTGAAGTTAAAATAAATTAATGCATGTAAAGCAAAGTATAAACCGTTTAAAATCTTCTAACCTAAACTAAGTGGCAATTTTTTTTTAATTTCGAAAATAGACAAATAGGAATGCACAATATTTAACAGAAATATTATGCTTCTTGAATAATGGCGTTAAATTATCTACCATCAGGCAGATATCTTCTAGTAGAACGAAAAATAGTTTAAAATATCACAATTACATCATTCATAAAAAATTTGAAAGTGTTTTGCGATTAAATAACAGATTGCTTATAGTAAAAACATGAATAAAATACAATTATTGGTTCATTTGAAAATGAGATAAAATTTCATTAGATTGGAAACACCAACAGCAAATTTTTTTTTCGGTCCAACTACTAAATGATTCCTTGAAACTTTGATTTAAGTCATGCTTAAATTAAGATCAAATGCTAAGCACACAAAAAGAATTCAACAAAAGTAATTCAGTAATTTCTCCCCAATGCAAGGTGTAAAGTTGTTTTCTTTGCATAATGACTATTTCAAAGGAAAAACTTGTTTTACAGGTATCAATAGCATAATACGAAATCGCTTGAATTAATCATCGGTACTACTCATGAGTATAAATAACAGTTTTTCAAAAAAGCAACATTTTTTTAAGGTTATTGACAAATAAGTTAAGAAATTAGGTACACCATCGACTTCAATAACAATTATTCTTGATCACTAAACTTTTTCTAACTGAGATAACACGGTATAACTTCTGATAATACAGGCTAAACAATAATAAATTTCTTAGAATAAAGCTGTTTCGGAATCGCTTTCAATTGCCGGACACCAACTTCAGCAGATTTATCCCTCCCCGCGCGAAACCCAACGAGGTACGAAACCGCCCCTCCCACCGCAACCTTTTAGGCATCTCATCCCCCGAGGGGAGCGGGGGTGGTTGATGGGCAGACGACACGTGCGTTTTTGTCGTCCGCCATTAGGGAATTAATGGGGTGGTTCGGCCCTGGCTGTTCGTCGCTAATGGGGGCCGTTCGTCTCTTTTTGGGCGCTGTCCACTCGTAATTTTCCCTCCGGAAGACCTTTGTTTCGACTCTGGGTTTATTGTTTTGTTTGGTTGCTTGCTTGGTTGGTTGGTGGAGAAAGTGTGGCAGGAAAAGTTTTTTTTCTTTGGGGGTAGTGTCCAGATGGTTTGGGGGGTGGAAGTATAGAAACTCTCATTCGTAGTTTCTTTTATTACTTCTGATGAACTGTAAAGAGATATTGTTGTAGTTTTGGGGAAATTCTTAGTGAAATAGTAAGTGACTTGACTTATTCCTATTACACTCCTTTACTAGGAATAGGGCCTCTAAATAGGGCCTCTAAATAGTAAGTAGCACTTTATTAAAATTTTTGTTTCCTGGTAAAATTTTGAGGATATTTATGTATTTATCTCATGTTTTACTAAGTCACATTTATGTATTCTTTTTGTGAGTTAATCTGTGTAAATTAAATGTTTCAGAAACACAAGAAATACCATTAAAATGCTATGAGTGGTATTTAGGAGATTCACAAAAATATTAAAAATTTATTGCTGTGAAAGATGTCAAAAAGTTTTGATAGAGTTAAAATTGGATTGAAGGAGAAGAATATAGGGTTATAAGTGTTAGTGTTAAGTTAAGAGTTTTGAAGAAACTATGGGTGTTTCTTTTTCTCAGATTTCTCCCCTTTTTATGAATCCCATTACTTAAAGTTGTTTGTGCAATCATCTAATTACTTTATTTCAGACAAAATAAACTAATCTAAATACGAGTGCAACAGTTTAAAAAGCAGCATACAAGATAAAAAGGTTAATTTTAGAAGTAAGCAAAATTATGAAAATTTTATTAATTCATGAATTGTACATACGTGCGTTTTATGTGATAAAAATGTGAATGTCAAATAAAAAGTCTATTACTGTTTAATTAAATCTAATGACAAAAGCATTATTTTTTTATACAAAAATTATTTTTCTTTTTATAAATAAAATAACACTCGTGTTGAAGTTTTATCTAAATATAATCATTAGTTCATCATTTTAAAAATTAGGACACAGAGAAACAATTGTATGCTGATGACATTAAAATGCGATAACTACAATGAAACAAATGTTTAATCCCTTAGACATGGCACAAATACGACTTGTCGTTTTTGGAATCTTACCTAGATAAAACAATCGATTCTTTTAGATGTTCATTTCAATCAAATGAAAAACTTGTCTTAAAAATAGAATATATGTATCTTAGAATTATATCTAGTTAGGCAGCTTCACTTTCCACGCCCCTAGTTAAATAACTTAAACAGCTTACTTACATGAGGGTATAAAAACAATGGAAACATTCTTCTTAATAGGCAAGGAATTTAATCATTGTGACACATCCACACAGTTAAACCACTCAACTAATCTGCTTTTTTAAGCTTTTGCTTAGTTCCTGATAATGTTAAATGACATTTGGATAAAAGAAAAATCTCTTGACTAAATCCGCTTTCTATTAAGAGTTTAACAGATCGTGAGCAACTTTTAATTCATCCTGGTCTAATTAAAGAATTGAATTTGAATAAATATGATTTTAATCTTTGGTTCATGTTTTATAAACTTTAAATTTATTATTTTATAAAAAAAAACTATGTGTAATTATAATAGGAAATTTTAGCTTTTTCAAATACCTTATACATATTTACTATCTAGATTTATCAGAAGCTATTCGGGTTTTCCTATAAAGAATTTAATAAGCGAATTTTCACAAGGAAAATATTTGTTAAGATAAGTACTTTATTTCAAACTATAAAAACAAAGTGTAATAAAAATTAATTCTAACAAAGCTGATATTTATTAATTGGTCTACACTTAAGTTAAATTCTTTTATCTAAAATAATCTTTACAATAATAAAATAAATGTATAGTTGAAAGGTTTTTATATTGTTTTATAGTGAAATTTATGTTTAAAACATTTGGGGGAAAAATTAATAATTATCTAAATAAACAACTTTGAGTCTTTTTTTATGTAGGGAGAAACGACATTTCTTAAAGTTTAAAAAATTACGTTATACTTCAATTTATTTTGTGAGAATTTTTATTGTTCTCCCATTGGGAGTGAAATGTTAAATTTATGAACCTCTTGTATGCATAGTGATAAAGTTTCAAGGTAAATTGAATTTCAAATTTATTTAAGGGAAAATAAGACTTAAAAGCAAAAACAGGGTTTTTAACCCCTTTTATTCCCTTAGCCTTACTTTTAATTATTTATATTTGCATACCAATACCTGAGTTTACCTCAGAATCAGTGTCTTAAATTAAAACAACGAACATATCCGAAACCTTCACAAATCCCCCTGTCCACCAGTCCCACCTCAATTTAAAAAAATAATCCCAACTGCCACTCACCGAAATCACGCACACCACGAAAATTTGTCTCCGCTAAAGACCCCCACCTAATCTACCCCCTGGAAAATACCCACGAAAATCCAACGGTGAAAAATAACTCCCAGAATATTTATCAAACACCCTTCCCCCACGAGAAAAAAAACTTGCAAAAAAAATACACCAGTCAAAAAAGGATCCTGAAAACAGCGCGAGCATTTAAATAGAGGAATCTCCCGTCGCAGGGATCCTGAAATTACGCCTTTAATCCTTGACGCAAGTCTGGGAGATTTGCGATCCGGAAATGGAGTCATAATTGCAACTTGGCGTGTTTTCACAGCAGATCCCACTTTCTTGGCAAAAATCAGGATTTTTTTTTTTTCTTTTTACGCGTGATTTCGCTCTGGGGATAGAACTTTTGTGCAAACTTAAAAGGGAGGCCCAGTTTTCTTTTTTATTCTGTCTATCTCGTTTTGGGCTCTGATCTGCGAATTTGTTGTTGGTTCGGGGATTTTTTTTCTGTGGGAGGATTAGGCTTGGTGTTTTTGGGATTAGACCACGGCGCCATTCTTTTCGCTACTGTCATTCATTCTCTTGTTTGTGTTTTAAAACAGAACCTTTCCTATTTTGTGTGGTTTATAGTATCTATATTTTTTTTAGTTAGGATAATGTTTTTATTCATTCCGGGTCAAAATGAAATCTTAAAACGTAATTATTGTAAATTTGGTAATCATGCATAAGTTGTATTAGTTACTGCATCCCAAAACCTAAAAAAAATTTGAATTCGTAATTTCTTATGAAATTATTTACTCTGTACTGAAAATGTAGATAAGTATTTTTTACACGTACTCTATAATTTAAATTGTAGGGGTTGATGAGGAAATGACAATATGGTGTTAAGTGTGAAGCCGTTTCGTAATTTGTAGCACAACAGATATACCTATTCATTTTTTTACAATACACAATCTATCTTATTTCGTGCTAAAAAATTCTAGAGATTCTGCCAACAAAATATTATTTATTTTTTAATGTTAGAATTCTTTACTACAAATACAAATGTATAAACCAATAAATATTTTGGAATAAAATGTATTCACACATTCTTTACCTGCCTGTTTAAAACCTAATTCATAATTTTAATTTTACCTTAAATAATATTGAAACTTTGATTTTTCTCCTTTCTAGATAGGATAGATTTAGATAGGACAATATTTTAAAACTAAAATTAAGTTTATTAATTTTTTTATTATAATTATTTATTTTTGCATTTAAAACATTGATACAGTTTCTTAAAGCAATGTTTTACATTTTGAGGCTTTGAAATAAGTAGATAATTAAAGTTTGACCTCAAATAGCCATGTATAACACTATTAGGATAAAACTACGCAATGTATCATGATATAAATTTAATATCAGTAACCTATACAGACCTTCCATTAGCGAGTTGAAATCACTTTAACGTCTAATGCTCCAGAGGAAAATATCTGCTGAACACGTGTTCTTAAATTATGCCCAATATCGACATTATGGCTACATTATGATCATTTTGTCTTTCATTTTTTAAAACTGAATTCATATCGCTAAGGGAAAAAATCTCAACTTTACTAGTTATCAATATTTTCGCCATTTTAACGGTTTATTAGAATTGAAAATCAAAGATGTTCTGAAATTCCAACTATTAATATTCAGTGAGCATATTTCAGCCACTTATCTTCATTATTGGATTCACTTTTTGACCTGAATAATAAGGATGGTAGAGAGGAGGATGCATATGGGGAAATTTACTTTTTATTGACCTTTAGGAAGGTAAGAATCGATTTATAAAGAATTTATGATGCTGTGGCGGCAATTGAATGAAAATGAGTTTATTTGGTTCGATGATATCTTCAGTACGTAATGCAAGGTAGAACGAACATTATAATACATTTTGAGACACTATTTTTTTATTTTTCATGGTTAGAACAAAGTTTTGCCTTATTTATGAAAACTTATTACTAGAAAACTATTGATTCTTTTCATGTTAATATATTTTCGGTTACATTGTTAGTAATGCTTTTAAGTTTCTAAGAAGTGTCCTCGGCCGTGTTTTTTTTGTTGTTGTTGGGGGGATAATCTATTACAAACTTTCTGCATTTAAATAACTGCAAAGCACTTTCTTTTATGACTTTTATTCTTGACAACTTTACAAAGGCTAGATTTTATTGGGCTGTTACAGGGCTCGTTTCTGATGTTGCCACTGCCTGTGGTAGGAAAAGAGTTTCTAGGATAGAGTCTTCTAGATATTTTTAGATTTAGATTTGTATACTATATGCAGGGTGATTCAAATCTCATAGACAAAAATGATTGGAGGCATACACTATGCTAAGACAATTCCGAATCTCTCCTGTTTGGGTGGGTGGCAGATTTATCATCGCTTTTGGTAACTTTTGTTCGCTCTCTAGCCTGTGTTTACAGCCTCTATAATTTTTGCCTAAGAGTTTTGAATCATCCCGTATGTGTATAGGAAGTATCACTAAATGATATTTCTCCTAAAACGACTTTTGCAACACAGTTTAAGATAGACAGTCAAATAAATGTATGCATTTACTAGCAGTAATTGATCATTAAAAGCTCGAAGATTGCCGTAACTTTAAATATTAAATTAAAAAAGATCCCCTCTAAACCCACAACCTCTTGAAACTGCCTCCTATCTTAAGAAGAGGCAAACGTCCTTTCACTCATACGACACAGAGGTCACCGGTCCTCACTAATCACACTTCACTTCAATTCTCCGTCGATAAATAAATTTATATCTTAATTAAACACTTCAACGGCCACCTCGCTTTGTTTTTAGCCTGTCGCCATAACTCAGCCCCGCGCAATTTGTCACGGCTCTTAAATATAATGCCACTTCAAATATTGGTATACGTGCCCCCAAGTGATCGGATCCGCAGCCGGTTTTATCGGAGTGTGACACACTGTCATCCGCAAGCCGGGCTCAAAGGGGGGAGAGAAATAAACACGAATAATAATAATAATAAAAACGGGTAAAAAAAATACAAAAGCCGCCAACTTATCTCGGAGGAACAGGAACGCAGCTTGTCCATTAAGATTTCTTTTTTTCGCGAGGCTTTCTTGAGTGATAGACTGTCTTGAGAGTATCCGGGAAGGCTACGGATTAATGATTGGTGAGCTTTTTGAATGAGGAACGTGAGCGGAATAATCGTGCGTGAGTCTCCGAGCTTTTTCACGATTTTCTAAAGGGGGAGGGAGGGAGCTTGTTGTTTTGTGGGGGTATCCCGGCTTTTAATGCGCGCCCGGTTTTGTTTAGAGAGGACTTAAGGGCCGATTTTCGCTTCTAAATACTTTGGGGGTGGGTTTTTGGTTGTAGAGGTTCTCCGGATGGTGGAAGTCTTGTTTATGGAAATGAGAGAGGGATTTGCTGTGTTGCGGAGAGTGTTTGGAGGGTAAATTCGAATGGATTATGTCGTGGTTTGTTGGTTGGGAATTAGGTGCAGGAGTTTTGTACTGTAGACTGAAATTGACGCTTTACTCATGAGTAATGTGTTGCGGGAGAAGTACCGTGTAAAAAAAAGTATGTTGAAATTACAGGAAAGACCTGTCAGCCAGGACGCTAGTTTATTTCCATTTATTTCACAGGTATCTTCTGTGATTTTCACAGACTTTCTGTTTTTAATAGCATATTTCTGTCATTGTTTCATAATTTTAACAGCTTACGGCCATATTCACCGGTAACTTGACCAGTGGTTAACCAGAAGTCAAACTATGATTGGTGGAGAACTAGTTTTCTTTCTTTTACTACCAATCAGAAGTTTGACTGCCGTTTAACCACCAGTCAAGTTACCGGTGAATAAGACTGTTAATTTCAGAAATTAAAAGATAATACCTCTTAATTTTATGAATAAACCAATTACAATAATAATTTTTAAACTAAAATACCGTTATAGTATTTACATCCAGTGATTAGTAACTAAAAGAAAGATCATTACTGCTAAGGTGATCAGTCAACGTAGGAAAAATTGACTTGTTGCTTTATTATGATGCAGCTCTTTTTTATTTTTTTTACTGGTAGTGCTTTCTTTGTGGACTAAAACCAGCTATATCACAAATAAAAGAAAACAGAAAAAACTGTGTGCTACCTTAAAAACAGAAATACTTTTACAGTATATACTTGGATGTTTTACATTAGTGGATATTAGTCTAAATATCCAGCAAACTCAAACTACTACTCAACCTGGATTCTTTTGAGAAACATCTACCCACAACTACTTACTTTATTTTTTAATTAATTGAATTAGGCATATTAATATCGAGATGAAATGGCAAGTTAAATATCCAATTCAGCCTAATCTCAATAAGAGAGTTCATGATGCTAGTTTATTCTTCAAAACATTTTTTGAAACTAATTTTTCTATAACGAATTCGAAAAAAAGCACGAACTAATGGAATTTTACGGAAAAGATCCAAATTACACGGAAATTTTAAGGGCAGATTCTGAGGAATATATTTCATAATGGGTTTTATAGCAGTTACAGATAGTTGTTGCTCATTTTCCTAACCCCCGCCCCCTCCCCTCATTAGAGAACCAAAAGGATTCTGCTAAAAGTAAATGGTGACTTTAAGAACTTATCAAACTAAATTTATAACGTTTTTAACAAATTAATATAAAAATGAGGTAAGTAAATCAAAACGGAAAAATATTCCATTGTTCTGTTATCGCATTTCCTCTAAGTCTCAGCTCTAAAGCCGATAAAGATGTTGAAAATCAAACCACCATACTACTCAGAACATCTTCTAAATACTACCTAACCTGTTCTACGACATTTAAATTAACCAACTACCTAAACCTTTCTATGAGCGTCCTACCATAGCTCACACGTGTTTCGACCTTGTGAACCTGAAGAACCTATTCGACCTACTTCTAAAAACAACCTCTGGATGCGATTAAATTTTTAGTGATTTATTGTGTAAGTGGTCAGGATCTAGATTATGTCAGGATGGGCATAATTAATAGAGATCATGAATAAGTAATTGACCTTATACAACAGGGTTAAAATGGAAGTTTGATTAGGTACAGGTGCATGCAAGATGTCAATTTTATTTTTCTTATCTATTTTTAAGGTCATTAATACTAACTAGATCCATGCTTTAATTGGTAATCAGAATCATTATGTGCGTTTAATGATTAGAAATTTTCCCTGGAATCTGCATACTAGGAGAAGATGGTATCCTGTGTACTCATTTCAATATTGTTAACTTAGAGTTGGAAGCAATATTTGTTTAAAAATTATAGAACAATTCTAAAATAATATGCAGTCCTAAATAAATTGGTTGTTTGTTGTAAATTTTTTTCAGATAGTTTGGCCTGCCTAATTGTTTCAAAATTGATACGTTATAAAATGTTTTTAAGTAACAGCAATATCTAAAAAAATGTATGTATCGTAATATTTTTTGTTTACTATGCAAAATAATCAAATCTCTGAAATTTTAATATTAATATTTTTAAGTAAATTACATTTGCCTTTTCTTTGCTTTTTTTCAAGAGGAAATTACATTTGCTTTTAAATACTGGCACCACTCTAAAACTTTATCTAAATGGCTTTAAATATGTTATAAGGCTTAAGATTTTAGTTCGCCCTCCATGTTTATTTCTAAAGTTAAATTCGTAATTAAGTTTTACCTAGGTAGTAGGTAATTTTAACTTTCTAGATAGAGTGGGGGGTACGTATTTAGCTACGTAATACAGATTCCTTCGTTGGGGGAAGAACACAAATTATGTAATTTCAATGTATCATCATTATAATAATAGCATTCATTTTACTCGCTGCAGCAAATTAAAAACATCTTAACTCTTAGTATTCAAATTTATGATTACACGAATAAAATCAGTTGATTCATTTAATGAATCTCATTCAGATGCGCTTAATAAAGATGAATAAATTGTTACATTCCCATTCAAAGCCTATTTATGAATTGAGTTACCTTTATTTCCATGTTATTTGTCAGGAAAACAGATTGATTGTAATGTAATGTAATTTTCAATCATTTGCTCTCTCATTTGATCAATTCCTCAAAAAATCTTAATGAACACGAAAAGAATCTGTTTGGCGGACGAATGTCGATCAATTACGACCCTCGAGGAAAAAAGAATCGAATTAGAGATTGAATTCAAAAGAACGTTCGGAATTCTAAATCTAATTACTGGTTTTCTAAATGCCTTTCAAAACACGTGTTGTACAAGGAAAGCGGGAAGCAAAAACAAAAAATGCAAACACTCGTCTTTTAAAATCTCTTGCAAAGTAATCAGAAGAACAAGAATTTTCGAGACAATTTGGGTCGTCATTCTTTATAAATTAACTAATAATGGAATGCATGTCTTTAGGTTGCTGACATCTTTTAACGAACAAGATACTTTGATTACTATTTGAAAGTCGGGTTGCCGGGCCATCAAATTTGCAAGTTTGGCGGGGAAACTTCGGCGACGAGAGGTTGGCGACAAAACTTTTTTTCTCGTCATCAATGTGTTGCTTTTATATTAATCAACTCTATCGTATAGGTACTTTCCTTGACATTTATTTCTTTAGGTCCTTTTGTTGAAGTGAATGGCTAGCCCATCTATATCCTATCTAGCACCATCTATATATCCTCTATATAAACTAAATGTATTTTGTTTTATACATTAAGAATTATGCACATTATTGAAAATTCTGTTATTAAATGTAAAATCGTACTAGTACCATTACTTTGGTTAGAAAAACGTGAAGTCATTTAAAGGTAGATTTGGAAACATATATTAATAGTTTCAAAAACTTTTGTTGAGAAAGTTTGATACAATTAGAACCCTTTTATTATATCATAGTATCTCTTTCTATTCATTTATGTGAATATAATGATAAAAATATTATAGTTCCATACCTTCCTTTATGTTTCTGTTATTTTCAACGAACAAGTTTAAAAAAATTTTAAGCAAATTAATGTTTAATAGCTACCTTATAAAATTCTAATTTTTATTTGATATTTTGGTTTTTATCTAAAAACTTCTCAGATTATCAAAGAATTAAAAAAAAACTCTACATTATTTACTTTATATATTTCGCATTTTATTAACCTTACAGGACTTTCACAATTTCCAACATTTGTACTAAAATTCTGGTAAACTTAATTTGAAACCAAAGTTAAATGTTTCACTGTTTTCATTCTCTTAAAACCTGATGTTTTCCATTTATAAAACTGATTTGTTATTCATAATCTTTTCTTAAAAATTTTGCAACTACTATTCTTTTTTACAGTAAAATTAAATCCTAGTTTTCTTGAACAGATCAGGTAATTTTTTCCTTTCCTGTGATCTTGAAATTCTCATTCACTCCAATCAAAATTCAAAAAAGTCAATTTAATTATACAAATTTAATTTATGCTTAATATATTATTCCGATAGTCATTGTATACTCATTTTCATACCCCAATTACTTATAGCTCTTCCTCCTTTCACCCAAGATACATTTTAAGCCACACAGTCAGAAAATAATCCTCAAAGGACGATAAATCTCCAAACACAGCAACCCTCTCTCTTTCCAGAAAGGACTCTGAATAAAAGCCAAAACATAAAAAAAAAACGCCAAACCGGGCAGATTAACTCCGAAAATGGCCCTCCTCAACCCGTAATTGGCTGCTTGTTTCCTGCGCCGCTTTAATTCCAAAACTCGTGTCATTTTTTAATTATAAATGTTTCCGCAATTACCCTTACTCTCTCTTTGCTCTTTAAACTCATTTCATCCCTTTTACTTAAAAAGCGTTTTTTGCTCGCTTTTTGATCTCCTCTTCCATTAGTTGCTGTTGATTGGGTCGGCTCACAACGGTAATGGCCTCCCGCTCATTATCATGCAATTTAAATTTAAAGTGACTTTTTGAAAACTTTTGTTCCCGTTCGAAATTTGATGTTTCCGGGCCTCCCCCCCTCCTCTCGCTGTAGTTGCAATTACGAGATATGCTTTAATTATGGATGGGTTCTCTCTCGAATTTTCTATTTTGTGCGTGTGTGTGTGTGTGTGTATTTCGATAAAACGGCCTTCAATGTTAATCTTCAAGTGGCTTGATGAGACACGTTATTTTGTAAATGATGCTTTTTTCTTGTAATGTCGAGTCAGGAAGTTACGGTTTTGTGTCTTTCTGGAAGGATGGAAAATTTCATATTTGGGTACGAACAACAATGTAAAAGTAATGTTATTAAGGTATACAAAAGAACAAACTAGTTGTTAGGGGACTGTCACGTCTAGTGTTCCCACGTAACAAATTTATTTTTTTTTTAATTAAAGATTCATACATTCTTTTACATCGCCAATTTATCTATTCCTGTATCCAACCACAGTTTAATGATTCTGGAAATTTCAAAATTTTAGTATGTTTTTCAATATAAACATGGATATTGGAAGTTTCAATAATACCTATTCGAATAAGTTTCTATAATATTTCATTGAAGGTTACTAAATTTTATACTGTTATTGGATGTGGAAATTTTTAAATATAAAATTCCATCCCGTGTTTTAAAATTTTCATCCGTTTATTTGAAATATTTTTGGTTAGGTTTTTTTTTTTGAATGGCATATAATTTATTCTGATTGCACTTGGTTAAAGGCTTGTCTTGTGATAACTACGATTTTAGAAAGGTTGTTTTACACTTTCTGAAATGCAACATCTTAAGAAAAAGGTTAGATTTTTTTTTAAATTAATTGTAATAATAATAATAATAATAATAATAATAATAATAATTTGTATTTAAATCTAAATGTTAAAATCTTTAATCTATTACAATTCATGTTCACTAAAATAAACAGCTTTTCCCAACCTCATTACCTACTATACCTTGAACATCATCCAAAAAAGCAAACTTCTTATCAACTTTACTTGTGCTATCTCAAGGTAAGATATTTCCAACTTGACTTAATAGCATTCATCATTTAATTGCACATTGCGTTTCTCTACCTTGTGCTTATTACTTTATTAGTTTTAAAGTTTGGCAATCTTCCACTTTTAATTTCTGCAATAAAAATCGTTGTTTTATTTTGATACGTATATAATTATTGTTGAAAACTATTATTAACACTCAATTGTTTACATGAATGATTTATATTTATGTGGTTCTTTTCTTTACTTTTTTCTGCAGTGAAAATCTTATTAGATTTTCTTATGAAATCATTATCATAACATTTAACTTGCATTTACTGTTCATTTAAAGATAATGTAATATATTTTACTGCTTTAAACAAAAAAAAAATGAATTTAATTATTAATTGCATACTCCGCGTATTGCCTTATTCTCGTGGTATTCAATTAATTATTATTCATTGCATCTCTTCATAGAAAATTACCATACTTAAAAACGAATGGCTATTGCTCACTTATAAGAGTTATTCATTTATTATTTCCTTCTTAATGTACCCAATATATACATGAAGTACAATACAATAAAAATAAATAAAATAACTTCCAAAATATTATAAATTTGACTGACTCAATTTTTTAAAGTTCACAAACACTTCATACAACTTGAAATCCCTCAAACTAAACTTTCAAATTAAAATCTGTCAATGCACAAGCATATAACCTGTTAAATGAATAGGGATCTAAACAAGAACCTAAAAACATTAGAGATTAGATACATTCGAACCTTAAAAAAAATAATGAAACATATTTTCTTTCGCATAAAAAAAAGAAGAAAGAAACTCGTCCAACCAGGCCTACGAATCCACCCTACATATCGACTACACTTAAAAGGGAATGGACGTATGATTTCCCCTGAACTGCTGCCAAATCATCATTTCATAACTCCGGTGTCAAACACCCGGCTCATCCGCACGCGTAGGGGCGGGGCTGTCAGCTCGTTACGGTTACAGCGACTTCTTCGCAGCGATTCAATTATCGCAGTGAATGACTCCCCTCGCCTTTTTGCTCTTTTCATTATTCCTAGTGGACTGCGATCGGCCGCGATGCCAATCTCCATATTTCTTTGCTTTACTTTCTTCTCCGCTTTTTCCCCTGTCTTTTTTTGTCTGCCCACTCGATCGTTGGGCGAAATTCCCTCGCCGCTGCTATATAGGAGAAGAAAATAATAAAGGTGGACGCGAAGAAATGTGATTTCTTTTGGCCTTTGCGCAAGCGGTGAACCCTGGAGTAAAGGGGATGTGGTTGTATTACGTGGACACTGGAGAGCTTTTGATTGTTTACTATCACTGCATTGACTTCCTTTAAGTTCTTTTCACTGATATGAACAGAGTAAACAGTAATTTTACCCTATATATTATCTTTTCAAATATACTCTACTCAATGCTCATTTAAGAATAGGGATACGTTAACTCAACCCCTTCCTTTAAAATTCAATAAAATTATTATATGATATTGAATATATCTGATAGCTTACAGATTTTCAAACTGACATTTGATACACCCAATTAATTAAGGCTTTTCGTCCAATCTTAATTTTTAACGGTAAAATGCAAAATTAAGTAATGTACTTAAAATTGTATAACTATAATAAATTAACTATAGAAACGTAGTTACTAGTTAGTGTTTTTACTATAGTTAATGAACTATAGTAACAAAATGAAATTTTTCACAAAAAATTTTAGTGTGAATCGGCAACATTAAAATTTCACTAAACTCAAACATCTTTTAAGAGCTCTAGTTTTCTTTTAAATTACATGTTTTTAAAAATAATTAAATTAATTAATTTAATTTTAATTTTAATTAATTTAATTAATCTTTAATTATAAGAATTTTTAAAAAATTATGTTTAGTCCGAAACTCTCATTTTTGGACTTAAGTCACACATGATTTCGCCGTAACGTATAATCCATGTGTTAGTCAATACCACTCGACGAGAATATCTCCTAAGAGAAAGAGAGGGAGAGAGAAAGGGGAGAGAGAGAGAAAGGGAAGAGAGAGAGAAAGGAGAGAGAGAGAGAGAGAGAGAGAGAGAGAGAGAGAGAGAGAGAGAGAGAGAGAGAGAGAGAGAGAGAGAGAGAGAGAGAGAGAGAGAGAGAGAGAGAGAGAGAGAGAGAGAGAGACTTATATTTCTTTATGAGAAAAGGCAAAAAAATATTATATCATATTGCAGTTGGAGACTATAATTAATATCCATTGAACTTTTACGACTTAGTTACGATAAAAAAAAAAATACACCACACAAAACAAATGATGAATGCTACCACCACCACCAATTCCATTTACTATGATCCTGAATCACAGAGCAGATCACCCCAATCACCAAAGAACGTCCCTCCGTAATTATGTCGCAGCCTCGGATGACGTTATCCTCATCCAGTGAAAAGAGAAAAAGTGATCTACGAGCCGACGTCCATCAATTTGGAGCCGACTTCTCTCCCTCCCCTTGATTTGAGTTTCGATTTGTGGCAACGGGGTCGAAGAGGGGTGTAGAGAGGGGGTGGCTTTTTTGTTCCATGGAAGGTCCGAACGAAAAAAGATCGTCTCTCTCCCTTTGATGAATGAGGAGTTCCAATGGAGCCCGAATCCAGGTCACACCTAGAGAAGAATGGGGAGCGAATGGATGATTCGGGTTTTTAAACGCTCTTTGGATCTTCTTTTGTGCTTGTTGTTGGGATTTCTTTTGAATGCTTGAGTGGAGGATGAGGATGCGGAGTCTGTGTGGAGAGTGTGAGGATGCACTTCCATCTCTCTGCTTGCTGATACGTTGAAGCTACTACTACTTGAAAATAAGGGTTCATTTCTATTGGTAATCCACTATGCTACCGCTAAAATCCACTAATCCACACAGTTGATAAGATAAAATATAAGAAACAACGTTGTTGTTGCTGTGACTAATCTCGGAATTGTCTAGCAGGGCTAGATGAATGAAGAAACAACGTTTATTTGCACATTAAAAACTAAAAGATTAAAAGTATAATTCTGTATAAATTCTGTGGTCTGGCTATATTGTTATTGCTGACGAAAGAGGATCAAAGTTATCCCCGAAACAATTGTAGTACTTTTCATCTTTTAGTTTTTAATGTGCAAATAAACGTTGTTTCTTATATTTTATCTAACTAATCTGTTTGGTCAAAGTCGCGTTGGAGGTGCACTGAAAATGGGTGAAACACTTTCGAAACACTATAAGTAAACACAATAATAAACACTTCTAACCAAATCCTTTTTGATTTCCATGTGATTGGGTTGTGTGAAAAAAGATTGTTCGCCTCGGAACAATCCTCAATGCAGGCAAGGAAATAAGGAAGAAAAGCCAACTTTAAGTCGCATCTGTTTATTGGGACAAAAATATACAGCGTTTTGCTTCTGAACGTTAATCATAATCATCTCCAACATCCAATCATTCATACAATCCTTCGGAAACAGGCAGATACATTCGAATTTATACTGATCCGCCCTAGCGGCATTTTAAGTAAACATAAATTTGCAAATAGTTAGAAAACAAAAACATACAGAGAAGTCACTCTTGCGTGACCATAACTCCTGCCCCAATTTTAAATTTAATAAACTTAAATTAAAAATTGAAATAAATCAAAGTTCATCAGATGGGCAGTTTCACCAACTTGGTGATGTTCCTTTTGAAAAGCCCTTTGGCTGTCTTGACAGTGATGACACGAACAACCTGGTCTTGTCCTGGGTGGACTTCTATAATTCGACCTAGGGGCCAAGTAGCAGGTGGGGTATTCGGCTCCTTCAAGATTACTAGGTCGCCTACTTGTAGGTTAGCATGGACCTTTCTCCAATTCTTTGGTCGCTCCTGCAAGGAATGCAGATATTCCTGGCTCCATCTCTTCCAGAAACTAGACCGCATATCTTCCAATAGCTGCCAGCGGGTCGAGGGGCTGATTGGTTCTTCAGATACCTGTTCAGGAATAGATCGAAGTACTTCTCCTATTAAGAAATGAGCTGGAGTTAATGCATTCAAAGAATCAATATCATCTGAGGGAGAAACAAGAGGTCTGGAATTAAGGATTGCCTCTACTTGGCATAGCAAAGTACTTAATTCCTCAAAAGTGAGGCTGTTATCACCAATTACTCGCTTAAGGTGATACTTCACACGTTTAATAGAGGACTCCCAAATGCCTCCGAAGTGTGGAGACAAAGCAGGAATCATGTGCCAGTTAATGGAAGACTGATTTAGATGAAATGCAATGTCTGGATTGCGATTGATCTGCCGCGCAAACTTTGACAACTCGTCAAGTTTTCGCCTGGCTCCATGAAAATTAGTCGCGTTGTCGCAGTAGATGTCACTGGGGGAACCTCTGCGGGCACTGAATCTCTTCAAGGCTGCAATGAAAGAGTTAGTGGTAAGGTCACTTACTGCTTCAAGATGGATCGCTTTTGTGGCCATACAAATGAATAAAGCTATGTAGCCTTTAATGCTTTTTGACCCGCGTCCTTTGCTCATTCTCAGCATTATTGGGCCTGCGAAATCAGTTCCACTTTTGCTGAAAGGTCGTGATATTTGCACTCGGGATTTCGGTAGATCACCCATAATTTGGTTAGGATGCGACGATCTGAACCTGCAACACACTAAGCATTTATTTAGCACACTTTTTATAACTTTTCTTGCCCTGATTATCCAATATTGCTGTCTTAAGATGTGTAGCAGACAAGAAGGACCTGAATGGAGATTTAAGACGTGCAATTCCTTTACAAGCATCTTGCTGATTGGATGATCAGGGGGCAAAATAATGGGGTGTTTGGCTCCATAAGGCAAATCAGCCCTTTGGATACGGCCTCCTGCCCGTAAAACGCCGTCTTTGTCGATAAATGGATTCAGGGAAACAAGTTTACTGTTAGCCTTTAGACACCTTTTACTTCTTAACCTGCTCAATTCTTCTTGAAAATGGCATAATTGGACCCATTTAATTATGACCATCTTGGAGTAATCTAGATCTGATAGGGTTAGGGGCAAAACAGGTAAAGTAACTTCAGAACCTTTGATTACCTTAATAAACTTTAAACAATATGCAACAATTCTCATTATGCTAGAGAATGAAGAATACTTATGAAACAAATACTCCAACGTATCATTTTGACTTACATTGAGTTCAAAATTGAACACCTGCTCTTTACGAGCTTCAGGGATTGAAACACTGGACCCTTCTACAGTCAAATCAGCTTTAGGCCACTGATTAATATCATCCTGCAGAAATTTTGGTCCTTTCCACCACAGTTCAGTATTACTCAATACCACAGAATCAACACCTCGTGAGGCCAGGTCAGCGGGGTTGTTCCGGGATTGGACATAATCCCAATTAGTGGCAGGCAAAGTTTCTAGTATTTCTGATACTCTGTTACCTACAAATGTTTTCCATCTACTCGGATGAGCAGATAACCAGGCTAGAACCACCTTTGAGTCTGTAAAAGCAAACACCTTTAAATTCATATTTAGAATAGACACTACAGATGTAACAAGTCTTGTTAGTAACAGGGCACCAGAAAGTTCCAACTTTGGGACAGATAGCTGTTTAATAGGGGCAACCTTTGTTTTTGATGCTAAGAGTTTAACTTCTACCCTATTCTTGCTTTCACTACGACAGTAAATTGCAGCTGCGTAAGCTTGCGTTGAAGCATCAGAAAATCCTATCAATGAAAGATTATCCTTGAAAGATGCTACAAACCTAGGTATACGAATCTGGGTTATCCTATTGAATTGCTCTTGAAACTTTTTCCAATCTAAAGTTATACTCTCAGGCAATGGATTATCCCACCCACATTTTAACATCCACAGACTTTGAAGAAATATTTTGATCCAAACCACACAAGGAGACAAAAAACCTAACGGATCAAAAATCTGGGCAGATTGGGAGAGAATTTTACGTTTGGTTAAAGGCTCTTCGACATCAAGTTGAGGTATAAAAATAAATACGTCATCACAAGAATTCCAGGTTAAACCCAAAACCTTAGAACTTACTTCACCTTCAATGATTAGGTTAGTTTTATCCATCTCAACACCAATATTGTCTAGAAGTTCATGTGAATTTGATCTCCACTTGGATAATTCAAACCCTCTAGATTTAAGAAGTTTAGAAACTTCGTTGCACAACTGAATGGCGTCAGACACCGATTCAGCACCTGAAAGTAGATCGTCTACATAGAAGTCATTCACAATTACCTTTGAAGCATTTGGGACACTTGCTTCTGCATCTATACCAACTTGTTTTAGACACCGTGTAGCCAGAAATGCTGAGGATGCCAGCCCATATGTAACTGTAGATAGTTTAAATTCCATGATGGGTGTACTCTGATCGTTACGCCACAATATGCGCTGAAATGACTGATCAGGAGGGGCAATTAAAACTTGTCTATACATTTTAACAATGTCGGCATTAAATGCAACCTTGTAAAATCTAAAACTAAGTAAAATATCAAACAAATTTCTTTGTACTTGAGGGCCTACGCAGAGAATATCATTTAGAGACGTTTTACTAGTAGTAGGACAGGAACCATCAAATACTACACGTAATTTGGTAGAGGTGCTACATACCTTATGAACAGCGTGATGAGGTAGGAAAAACTTATTTTTGTCCTCGATGATGCTTGAATCGTCATCGGAGACTTTCATATGGCTGAGGATCCGGTAGTCTGACATGAAACGCTTGTAATCCATCTCAAGTACTGGATTACGCTGGAATTTTCTTTCGACACTTATTAAACGCAATACTGCTGCACTGTAAGAGTTCCCTAGTTCGGATGAGGTTTCCCGAAAAGGCAATCTGACTACAAACCGACCTTTGATATCCATCGTGTGATTCTTAACAAAATGGTCCTCGAAGTATTGCTCCTCTGGTGTAAAGTTCGTAGTTCTTTCCGGCACGGATTCGACCTCCCAGAATCTTCTCAGCTGCGTATCCAGGCTTGACATCGTCAGATTTAAGCTTGTGACTCGTTGTAGAGCATCTGGTTTTCCGCATACAATCCAACCTAGCTTGGAGTTTTGGGCTAGCGGACTTCCATCAGACTTCAGAACTTGACCTGGTAGGAGGATTGAGAAGAAAAGATCTACGCCAAGGATCATATCGATTGTCTCAGAGCTTCCGATGGATGGATCAGCCAATTGCAATCCTTTTAGTAGTGAGAGCTCCTTGGGCGTAACTTGAAACGACGAGTGGGTGGCTGTCATGGTTTTCAATACAAATGCATCAATCTTGAACTTGAAGTTGGGATCAGCTTTTGAAGAAATGAAAAGATTTACGGAGCCCAAAGTCCTTACAGGATTTGAGACTGAAAGACCAGTTACTGGAAGGGTCTGGCGGGAGGTGAAATGTAAACTCAGCTTCTTCATACAGGCCTCCGAAAGAAACGTCGCTTGAGAACCCGAATCTAACAGTAGTCGGATGTCTTGGAGTTTACCTTGAGCATCACAAACTGATACTATTGCTGTGGGAAGTACAGCGGTGCTACAGGTTATCGAGTTCATCAAAAAAGGCACTGGGTTTTCTTCTTCTCTTGACGTGATGGTTGTCTTCACTTCGGGAACCTTGGTGACTGCACAGTTGGTATTGAAACTTTCATGAAGAAGTGTGTTGTGCTTACCGTTACACATTCGGCAGGTGAATTTCGATTGACAGCTACGGTTGAGATGAGATGAGGATAGGTAGTTCCAACATAAAGACCTTTTGCGCACAAAGTCCTTTCGAGCATTCAATCCTAACGCTTTGAATTGTGGACACTTGGAGAGAGAATGCATGCCTTTGCATTTCAGGCACGTTGTAGCTGAAATGCGAGGAGGGGTACTGGAACTAGGAATTTGATGCAGGTGATCCGGCGCTGAGTTGACCGCTTCGAGAGCACTGGATCGCTCGTTGAGGAAATCCAAGAAAGACTGGAACGTTGGGAAGGGAGTTGACACTGTTTTCTCCGACCAGAGACGTCGCGTTTCTGGATCGACCTTTTCACATAGAAGATGAATCAACCAAATGTCGGCTGTGGTGGCTGCAGCATCCACTGTCCTCAATCCACGAATAACTTGCTCAGATACATCAGCCATTGATCTGAGATTAGAAGAGTTGACCGCACCTATTTGGGGTTGACTTAGAAAAGTATTGAGCAGAGATGTGGCGATGTTTTTCTTCTTGTCGTACCGGCTCACTAACTTTTCCCATGCCTCTGGGTAGCTGACATCAGAAACTGGGATGTGGCGAATGATAGCTGCTGGAGCTTCGCCGAGAAGACCACGTAGATACTGGAACTTCTGGATGTTCGTCAGATTTTCATTCTTATGGACTACGGTGGAGTAGAGGTCCTTGAAGTTTAACCACTCGGCATAATCTCCTTGAAATGAAGGTAGATTCAATCTGGGGAGCTTGAATTCAGGGGTGGATCTGAAGCTTTGTTCAGGATCCGGAGTTTCTTCTCTTTGCTGGACAGTTGAATTCAAGGCTGCTGTTCTGGCGGCTATAATCCCTCTTAGTTTGGCACAGCAATCGTAGAATCGATTTTCGAAGGCTTCCCTTTCTGATTGCTCTTCTGGTAGAGAAGAATCAAGCTGACAAAACTGGTCGAAGGCAACTTGAAGGCGTTCAAGCCTGATGCCGATGGCGTTGATGTCCGTCCGATCGTTGATAGAATTGACGAACGATTCAATTCTGGTAATTGCTCTCTTCTCATATCCTCGAGCCCGAATTGAGGCACTGTAATCTTGATCGTCACCAGCTTCGCTCATGATGAAACTGCAATCTCGGTGGAACCTCCAAACTGTTCGCCTCGGAACAATCCTCAATGCAGGCAAGGAAATAAGGAAGAAAAGCCAACTTTAAGTCGCATCTGTTTATTGGGACAAAAATATACAGCGTTTTGCTTCTGAACGTTAATCATAATCATCTCCAACATCCAATCATTCATACAATCCTTCGGAAACAGGCAGATACATTCGAATTTATACTGATCCGCCCTAGCGGCATTTTAAGTAAACATAAATTTGCAAATAGTTAGAAAACAAAAACATACAGAGAAGTCACTCTTGCGTGACCAAAGATAGTGCTGTAAAAGTTTTGCTAAAAAATTACAGAGACTGAAAATGTGTTCTTATAGTGATCTAAATATTTAAGAACACTTTCAGATTCTAAAAATATGTTACAATATTATTTTTAGAACACATTTTTAATACTTTTCAAACATATTCAGAACACTATCACACAACGCATCATAAAGGTGTTAAAAAGTGTTCTACCAAACAACTATAAAGTGTTGTTTATTTGAGGACAAAAATTGTGTTCTTAAATCTGTTTATAATGTGTTTATTTTGGGTGGAGTGTTTGCAGTGTGGAAATGAACTCTAGGTATGTGTGAACCATTTTATTTGAATAGCGAGTATCAGAAAATCTCTATGAATTATATTTTTTGTAGAAAAATCCTTAACACTTATAAACTTTAGTGTCAGTAGGTATTTACAAATAGGTATTGGATAGTGATTTAATATTTTTCAGGCAGTAGAATAATTTTTAAATTTTTTTTTAATCTTTGTAGAGTTCTTCTTTAGTCTTAAAAAATCCATTTTAAAAAAATGTTTCTCAAATTTCTCAGTACACATAAAAATAGAGTCTATATAATACATGAAGACCTATTAGTTATTCATTAGGTCTAAAATGTATTTAATAATTGAATAGCTTTATTAATAGCTTAGAAAAAATAGCAGTATAAAAAAAACCAACTTGATAAAAAAAACTGTTAGAAAAATAACCGTTCAACAAGCCCCGGTTTAACCTCACTTTATAAGTATTCAAACCTTAACCTTTTCCTCTATAAATATGGGTGTTGGTTTCTTGGAGATTGATTTATTTATGAATCATCTCTCCCACTGAGGATATTTTTATCCTTTAAAGATTGTGGGCGTGATTCTTTACCGAAATAGAAACAATAGGTATGTTCTGATTTGATCTCTATAATATTATAAGTTACTTCATTGTAATTTTTTAATCGTTCATTGTGGAATATCTTATTCTAGTAAAACATTTGTTATGTGACACATAAAACATCCGTGATAATTAATTTATTTTCTATAATGAGTAGATTTGGTTTAAGCACATATTTGTTAATCACCTTAGTTTTTTGAATCAGGGGGAACATTTACATTTTTTATAAATTCCTCCGTTTTAGATTAATATTTTCTTATAATAAATTCTTCATACATAACAGTCGGAGATATTAAGTGTAATTCTTTACACTTAACAAACACGTTTTAAACAAATATTTTTTCAAAGAGTTTTGAAAGTTTGAAAAGAGGAGAGAGAAACAAAGAAAGAGAGAGTTAATCAAAGAGAAAGAGAGAGTTAAACAAAGAGAGAGAGAGATAGTTTGGATTTCCGCCATATAAATTGAAAGTCCAATCATTTTTCGTTTCATTTCATAGACAACTTTCCCACTTGATTTTTTTTATTTAAGATGGTTTCTTTTCAAACAGTTGCTTCATTCATATTTATTAGAATCATTCAGGTAATACTTTTTTGTCTTTCTGATTGTATTTAGTTAATGATAACTTTATATGTCTCCTATGTATTCCATAAAAACAACATTTTTTTTCTCAGTAGAATTATTACCATCGACATCCACTTCTTTCCCATACTAACATGCATTCGCCTTCAACTTCCCCAGTCACTCACCCGCTGACATCCCTGCTTCCCACCCACCCCAGTCCCTACCGCTCTCTCCGCTCATTATCGTAATGGGATCACCCAGCCTTCCAATGCTTCGCGGAAAAAGCGACACTACAGGCAGCCGCATGAATCATGTTTCATCGATCGGGCGACCTTTGCCCTGCCCCCTCGACCTCTCCGGCCAATGGGAAGCCCTGACCGTGGACCATGACCCAATCACAGCCGAGGGGAAGGGTTACGAAAGGTCACCTGACAATCAGAGGGAAGTTTCCACGGCGGTGATGAAAGTTTTTGGATTTGGTTGGATTCTTTCGAAGTGATGGATGGCCATGTGATTTAGTTACACCCGCTCCAGATTATGGAGAGGGGATCCTTTGAGGGGTGGTCAACCAACGATTCTAGACTTCTCCTTGTTCAGGGTTGAACTCCCTTAATCTATTAAGGCAATTACTCACTGACGCTAGTATAAACTTCGCTAAGACCACATTTTCTAAGGCCTGTGACTGATAAGCATTCGTACATTCAGAAGGAAAACTTAAAAGTTTACCTCACTTACTCTTCAGACATTCTTAACTCACTATGTTTGCCTTAACGGTAAAGGCAAAAATGTATAGAGTTTCAGATTGATATCAAAAGTATGTAGTTACGCATAGAAGATAATGTCCTTCAGAAGAGAAAATTGGATCATATAGACATAAATACAATACATAGTGTAAATTTTACTTAACTTGGTTTACGAAGCAATACAGGAGAATATACTGAAAATGTTAGGTTATAAAGTGTCAACACACTTGCATGGTTTCCAAACTTTGTTTTTCTGGTATCATATATTTACTCTTTCATAAATTTTCATGTGATTTCTTCAGTACTATATCATTTTTCTCCTGAACAGAAGAGTAAAAATACTAATGATAAATATGTGATAAGCATCTGTAAATTGCCTTAATCTTACCTTTTCTTTTCTTGACAAGAAATAGAAGTTTACAGCCTCATAAACATACGTACTTCCCCGACTATCTCTGTAAACATAAATCCTAATAAATATAAATGTTTTAAGAAATATTCTCCATTAATTTTAAAACGCCATACCATAGCTTAAAAGTTTAAGAATATAAAAAAATTTGGTAATAATTTATTTTTATATTGAGGTTATAAATCAAGTTGGGTTACAGTTTATACTTACTATTCAAGACCATAACACTATTTTTAATCTATTCAAACCTGTTTAGCACCCAATTCAAGTTTTATACACACGTCATATTTTTTAAACTCTTAATTTATTGGCACAATAATGCCTGTCTTTGAGTATAAATGTCCTTTTCAATGAATGCAGTTTGAGTAAAAATCTCATAAATATTCAAACAATCGTTCATAAGAAATCGCAATAGAAGGTTTATTGGTTTCAGAAGCATACCAACATTTATATTTAAAACTTCTGCCCCGCTGTTTGATCGATGTATATTTAAATAGCCTGATTTAAATCCGAATTTATTTCTTCTCGTTTCAAAAACCACCTAAATTTAACCAAAGTTTCTCCGAATTCACCCGTCAGTTACAAAATTTCGAACATTATTCAATATAACTAATGGTTTCTGCGACCTCCACAGCGTAAACAGCTAAATACTAAACGTAAAATTAATAACTTGGTGTCAAGATAACGATTAATTTGTTTCTGATGACAAGATATACATGTTGTAGACGTTGTAAATCATAGCTACATTTCAGCTTTTAAAAATGGACACTGCTTAAACATTTTCACGGATATCGTGAAAAATGATCTGTCCTTCAATGATTATATTGAGCGAGGACAATTAAGCTCGTAATATTCTAATCGTGTTTTTGAAGTTCGAAATTTATAAATGCTGGTAAAAAGCCAACAACAGCAGGTGTTCTTTTTCTTGCGATGAGACAAAAACCAGTTTCGTAGGAGGACATCCCAACCCGTGTTTTCTTACGTAGCGACTAGGCCAAAGGAAAAAGTAGTTTTACATGTTTAAACTTGTTTTTACTGCATGCTCCTTCTCAGATCATTTTCTTACTTGTAAAAAGTGTTTGTTTTTATTTGATGCGATTAAGTTTCAGGCTCAATTGTATTATTGCTTTCAATTACTTATTAATTATTTAATCAATTAATTAATTGCTTTTTTTTCATGCATAAAATTTCATTTTGTTATAGGTTTTGCAAGTCTCAGGTTATAAATTAGATGAAATCTATTTTATATTCTATTTTCTTGAAAATGGGAAGTTGTTTGAAACTTGAAATGAATCTTCAATAAAAGTACTTTCAGTGTATATATATTATGTTATGTAACTCAGTTTTATTTAATGATCCTTTAAATTTAAGAAACAAATAAGGCATATAATACAATTATATGTACCTAGTACTACACTTACATCAGTGTTTTCAGATCCAAACTATAATTTTTAATAATGTGTATTTTTTTTTATTTTAATGACTAAAAATTTATTTTGAAAATAAGAACTTTAAAAAGAGAAACTACATAAATTTTTCCCTTATCTAAGAATTATCTACCTTTTCAATATAAACAAAAACTGCGTTTTTTATTCCATCATTTCATATTTTAATTACTATTAAAATATAATGTAAATACCTACATTTTTTTACAATTAAAGCTAATTTTCAATTAATTTTATGTACAGTTCCTTAAAAAGTTTATGAACAAAAACAACACTTTTTAATTAACTGTTTCCCCAAACTTTAATTTATTCGAAAATGAACGAATTGCAAACTCATTTGTTATTTAAAACCACAGTTAATTTTTGTTTACACTTTTGGCTATAATTTCTTTAAAGAATTAAAATATATTATATCGTAATGTAGTTTTTACAGATTTTTTAAATTACATATTTTACTTATATACTTTACTTTATTTTTACTTAATAATATGAGGAAGTTAATGTTTTTATAAAATATTTGATACTACTAAGCTATACAATACACATAAATAATTTACTCAAAACATATTTTGCAATTAGTATGATCGTTTAGAATTTATTTAATTATAAATAATTATATTTGTAATCAATAGTGCTGACCGTTATAGACAGCACACAACCTGAAAAGAACATAAGATAAAAGAACTACCTAAATAGAATTATTTAACCCTAGAAATTGATATGTAGATGATATATTTTTTTCATAATCCCAGATATCAAATCTTTTTTTTATTGTCCATGGTCTTCTAGTGTTTATCTTCATACTTTAATAGTAGGTATTCTGCTAACAATTTTTAAATCTGTTTCTCATCTTAATATTAATAAATAATTTATTTTAATACGTATTTGAATTAATAATCATGTTTTTATATGTATTTCGTTTGCTTTTTTACGCTTTGCTTTTAATTTACCAATTTACCTTTCCATGTGACCATCATATGGACCACGTGATTCCTGATTGCTATGGCCATTTTTTTCTATTTCACATTGTCCCTGTTTTTGTTTTATTTTCTATAATGTTTTAACCCTCTCAGTCCTGACCGACCCAAATATTTTTTTAAGTATGTAAAGGTAAGTATTATTATAATAGCAATCTAGGGCGGTTAGTATTGAAATGGTTAAATTAGTGAAATAAATTTCACTCTATAATGATAAAGATGATACACATCCCCTAGCATAGCGGTGCTATATCAGGTCCTTGAAACCATTCACCGTAAAAAAATGTCCAACACCAGCAGAGGGTTATCGAAGAGATCTTCACTCTATAATCATCATTATTATTTGGGTAGATATATAAACAAAAAAAAGTTCGACGTCAGGGTTAGTAATAATGATAATAATAATCACTCTATAATCATCATTATTACTTGACGCCGGATTATTTTTTTTTTATTATCTACCCAAAGAAACCCTTTTTCTTCACTGGTAGGACACTCTCCCAACGGGGAAAAAACACCTCTTCCCCCTCAAACAATTTCAACTCTTAGCACATAAAAGACAGCACACAACACGAAACCGTAATTCACGGATACAGCCAAACCAAAAGTCTTTCCTCTCCTCGCCCATAAATAAAAGCCCCGGCCGGGGCTCCTAATCAGAGGTGGCCCGACACTGACAGATCGGTGCGCCAAGTTCAAGGGTCGGGCGTCATTAAAGCCGCCAACCGCCCTTTCCGTGCTGCCCTGTCCACTACCTGCTGCAGGGGCTTGTTGTTTTTGCGGGAGGACGCCCTGCTTTCCATTAGGGACCCGCCCCGCGGGGCTGAGACGATGCGCCCCTTTTTTTTGTTTGGTTCTGCGGGTGGCGAGAGGGTGATTTTTTTTCTTGTGGTTTGTTGGCGCGTTTTGTGGGGATGAGGGGAGTCTTGTTGGCTGGGTTAGCGCTCTTTTGGGTGTTGTGATGAAAATTTTGTGACGAGCTATGTTGTTTTTTGTAACTTTTAGTTTTGTTTGTTTAAACGAAATTTTTTTTTATACATGAGTATTATGTAGTTTTTTATTTGATTCTGTTTATCTTGAAAGTCTCTATTGAGAAGTTATTTGTTAGCATGTAAGGTCACATGTGTTAGTTTTTCTTAAGTTGTAGTATGTACTTCCTCAGAAAGCACAGGAACTTTAAACTTTAGAAAGTTTGTTAAGACTTCATGCTATTCATTCTCATTTTCCTTCGGATCAATCAATTTTGTCCAAGGAAAAAAAAATATTTTGATTGACAATACAAAAACGAAGTACTTTCCAGAAAAATCATGTAAACTTTCTAGCAACTGATCAATGTAATAGCAGTTGGTGAATGAATTGGCACTTGGAAAGTAGAAGTTCTCCTCTATTTCTTATTTTTTCTTTTTCTCCTTCTGTCTCTACCTAGATGGGATAAGGAGAAATAAGGTTGCAAGCAAGGTTAAGACTAACTATGTTTACTAAGTTACACAAACTATTTAACCTAAATATTACTTTCTTTTAATCTTCATTCATTCTGTATATCCTATTTTCTTTCCACTCTCTTTTTATTAAACCTAACCTCTCTTATTTTCACTGCTTCATCACATTATTTTTCACTCTCTCATTCCAAAGTACTGATAAAAATAAAACTATCAACCCTTTCCAAAATCAAACGGAAACTTTCAAAAAAAAAAAAAAAAACTTCCGATCTAAAAACTACATCCTTTTAACTCTTAGGAAATTTCCCTGGAAAAAATTAAAAAAGAGATTACAAGAGAAAATCTCCAAGGAGAACCTCTTGGCGCTCTCTTCTCTCGCCAACTTGGCGCCGCCTCCTCTTCCCGGCAACCCTAGCCGTGCATCACGCGTTTCTCTATGAGCTGTCAGGGAAACAAGGTCCTGCGGATTAACTTTTTCTCGGCATTGGCGGGATTTCGCATTTATTGTTCCCTCGCCGCAGGTGGCGTCTTTTTTCCAGAGGAGCACGTGTTCTTTTTGTCGAGAAGGAGCCTTGTTCCCGGCTAATTGTAAACACTGATTTCCGATTGTGTTGGCAGCGCCATACTTTTATCGGGACATCCATCGGGTGTTTGAAAATCGGGTGGGTCCTTGTTTTCGACGAATTTCTGTGTTTCGAAGGGTGTTTTGGGTTTCGTGGTGTGTTTGGAATATTTTTGAAATCTGAGATCTATTCTTCTTGGGAACAATCGCATCGTTTCTAAATTCCATTGAGGGTTTGTAAAATACTTTATTCCCAGAAAAATTCTTAAGAGAACCGGCTGCATTCTTGTACTAGGAAAGGCTTTTAAAAGAGTTCGTCTTAATTGATTGATGATAAAAGAAATACGAGAGGTTTTGCTCATGTATTAATCAAAACTCTTTTGTCTGTTTACCATAATATATTAAAATATTTGCCTAAACCTCGCCTTTCTTTTCTCTCATTTATTTATTCTATTCAATGTCTAATTTATTTATGTAATCAAGCATAATTTTCTGAAAATTTTGAACGGTAAAAAACTTTTTTGTGGCAAAAGTAATAAAAGATGGCGACATTTCAGTCCGCACCACAACACTGTAATAATTTTCATTTCTCCCTCTCTTCCTTATTCAGTTTTGCAATTTTTTAATCTAACAGAAAAATTATGCTTACTTATAAATTTAACTTACTTATTATAAAACATTAAACCTTTAAAATAAGAAAAACAGAATAAACTGAAATTTAAATGTAAGAGTTGCACTGCTTAATTATTTTTAATTTCTTTGAAACCTGCATGCGACTCCTTGACCTCTTTTTAAAAGTAATATCATACCTTAAAAATTATCTTGTTAAGAATATCTAATTTATACAATTGTATGAACTTTTATGAAGAACCTAAACAAGAAATTTCAAATAGAAACAGAATATTTCTGTAACAATGAAAGTTTTCGAAACAGCCCAGCTGTTTGTAAGTTAAGTACCTAATTTCGTGTAGATTTCCATTTTATTACTCTACGTTATCACAATTTTAACTCACGTTTGAGGAAATCGTTTAACTTTCTTGTTAAAAGAGAAAACTGTTGAAATAACATTCACAAATTTAACGATAATATAGTACTAACAATAACTATTCGCTCTTACCATCTATCAAAAGTTGTCTGCATCATAATAATGCGTTGAGAAACTTGCCCTTGAAAGTCTCAACCTTGATTAGGCATTACTCACGACTTCTTGACGCCAATAATAAAATGTTCAAACCAAATGATTCAAGACATTCTTGATAGTAGAATATTGTTAAACAATAACTTCACCTGTTTTCGCTGTCTTTCTTATTATACTAATCATTAGTAGCAGAGTCTCCTTTGAACCTCAAAAACTTTGTTTATTCTCTTTCAATTTGTTTATCCGGGTTCAGAGTTCATGTAAATTTCTAAACTTCTTATTAAATTAGTCAAGTTCGGTAACTCACCTGTTTTTGAGACCTTGTGGGGAACAAACTGGAATGAAGGTTAACGAGATTTCATCCTTTATATTTTTGTTTTGATGCTGATGAGAAAGAATCCCGCTTAAATTGACTAACGACATTAAAAGAAAATGTTAAGTTATTCTATTAGGATGGAAAACATAAGAAAGCTTGCATTATCAAATGCTGACCTTTGTCGAAATAAGGGATTGAATAATCTTTTGCTATAGTTTATTCTACAATACTGTGTTTGAAATATTGGTTGTTTTCCTCCCCATTCTATAAAACTAACCGCTCTAGAAAGAAAAAAATTTATTCGATGCTCCGTTAGCTTCATTAATAGATATAGGACTTAAAACCAAATCAACCAACCCTAAACAACCAGATCATAAAGCTTCAACCAATAAGTAGTAATGTCTTCATGAAAAATATGATGTTAGAAAGTCATCTCATCTATAAAAAAAACTGCAATATGTTAATCAAATGGGTGTTAACAAACTGTTCTTAAAAATTGGGGTCCTCTTACTTCAAACTGCCACCAAAATTTAACTCAGTCGATTCAGATGTTAATTAAGTACTACAACACTAAAAAACTTGCAAAATTTTTCGCATTACCGCACTTATGTAGTTTTCCCATTTACATGTTTTTACTTTACGTATCCAAGAAAACAAAGCTTTAATTAAACCAAAGATCCATGCACCTAAAACCTGATGCAAATAAGCTATCAAGGTTAACAAGTTCAAAGCGTCTTTTATTTCCAGATTATAAGCTACCCCCTTGCGATCAAAACAAACGAGACCAGCTAGCACCTCTAAATCATCTCAGCCAGAGCAATAAATCTCTACCCGGAAACCCTTCTCAACTGACAATAATCCATTCTCCCTCGTTAGCCAGCTTCAAAAACCCGCTTCAAACCTTTCTTTAAGGTGCGTGACAGTTGCGGTAGATGACAGTAGTGGTTCAAGGAATATAACGGCTTTTTATAAGGTTCCATCAGGTGATACAGAGCTAAAATATATTTTACTCTTCGGAATGTTCGTAAAAGTGTAGAATATTCAGGATATGAAGCGCAACTAAGACACCTGGTTCCTTTTTTTTTTTCGAGCTATAAATGAGTTCTTTATAACATTACCAAAAGAACGACCAAAACAATTCTCTTGCAGAGCCGTGTTTAGGCATGTGAAACATGCAGAATTTTTTGTAGGGCTGGGAAAATTACAGGAATCAATGAAATTCATTATTCATATTTTCAATAATAATTTATTTCTCAATCTTTATTTAAAAATTTTATCTTGTATAATCATACAAGAGGATCGTCTTTTTTTTTCTAGGAGAACAAGCAGGTATGTTTTTCTTGAGCCAAATATAAATGCCTTCTAATTAGCTTACAATGAAAGAATGGTTTTTCAAAAAGGTTTGGAATATACATAAAAATTATGTAGCCTGGATTAATCCTTGTTTTACAGAAAAGGGTGGATTCTCTAGGTCTGAAATCAGTACAATCAAAAATATTAACTTCACTTAAGAATTAAAACAAAAACATTGCTTTTTCTACCTTTTTCTTTTTTTTTAAAGACAAAGAAAAGTGTAAGTGAGGGGCTGGTAAAACGTTTTATCACAGGGCGTCAAAAATCGTAAATATGGGCCTGTTGTTGAGGATAGTATAGAACCATCCTTTTAATCATTCAATGAGTAAAAATATTAAATTTCTTCAAAAACTACAAGACATATTAGGTTACAATTTGAGAGAAGTTATTTTTTATTTTAGTGAATAACAATTACGAAGTTATAATCAAGTAGTAATATGACTATTTATTGCTTAGACTTTTAATTCTTTTGCAAATATCCTTCTGGAAACAAAGAATGTTCTCAACGTTTTCATTCTTTTTATCTGAGTACAGGAGGAAAGGAGTGAAAATTAGAAAAAAAACTTATTCAATATGGGTTTTCCAACTCTCATCTATGAATCAATACTTACATTAATCGGTTTATAAAGCGTGTGAGGGTTTTCAATTTGATATTCCAATTTTAATATTTTTCTTGAATTAATGAAAGTTTTCTTGTTTTAAGGAATATTTTCCTTTTTAATCAACAATAATAATGTATTGAATACATTCAACTTCCAATCTCTCAATAAACCAGTTATGTCAGTACTCATTTTGTTTTACAAAGTATGCATAACAATCAATCCTAAGCCTCATCCCACAGCACTTTTACAATCTAAAAGCTCAAGAATATGTGATCATCACAGAGATGTACGACTTAAAGAACCATAAAACCCCCTTTGACCGCTTCTGTCCGACGACCTCAACTGCCAAACCAATTCCTTCCAAACTTATTTTTACCACCTCTATCTCGAGTTTCGTTACGCAAACAGAATAAATAGAACTCAAAAGAACAAAAAAACCTCACTCCCTCATTGAGGATTCCGAGCGAGTCGCAGTGGGCAAGCATGAAGTGGGGGGTCAGCGAAGGGTCAAGGGGATCTTGAGTGTCTTTTCAGCCCCCCTGACGCATTGTCATGGAATTGAAAACGCTGTCGTAACAAATTGTATAATCCGGTATTCGGGTTCAGCCGTCACGAAGCTTTGGAGAGTTTGTGATTGATAAGGGGAATGATATTGTAACAGGTCCAAATGAAACATGGAGTCATGATGGAACATCATTTCGAACAGGAAAAGAGAGTTTATTGACCATCGCATAAATAAAGCTTATGGCTATTTGAGGGTGTTATTTAAAAGAGGAAAACACTTCAAGGATGTAACGAAACAGGCAATTAAATTCTTATTTTGAATGTGCCTGATGTTTTATTCTTAGTTAAGTAATGCCTAAAGTTATGTATGCAAATTTTAAGAAATTTTCAGACAGGTGTAAATATTTCCTCAGATTTTTAAGGCTATGAAATAAGATTTTAAAGCCAACAGAATTGTTGATACAAATTGTCGTATGAAACAAACTCTCATTATTAATCTGAAGTTAAAACGGTTAATATGATTTCAAAAAAGAGTTCTTCATAGAGAATAATAATTTTTTTTAAATTTTAATAAGTTTTTAAATTTTTTTGCTTATTTTCTTTACTCTCAAAATTTAGTTTATGTAATTTAAAAAATAAAGTGTAACAATTTGAATCGATTTAATCAATTTACTCAATTAGTTTCTTAACAGTTTATATTACTTTTATATTCATTTTTTTATTTTTAGTTAATCTGCAAGTAATAAAAGGATGTCAGTTTATAATCTTGTTCTTGATTGTTATATAACCTAATTTGTCGTTAATTTTTAAATAATATTATGAATTAAATGCTTGTATACTCTAATTTCAATTTACTCTGATTATATTATACGTTTGACTGAATACTTATACGTATTCTGACGTATACAATTTGACTGCATAGATGGAATACTAGATAAAAATTATTAGGTAATCCACAAAGTTATCGATAAAAAAAGTACCTTTGAAAACTATTTCCTGAGTTTTATCACTCCAAAAAACAATCAGCAAGTGTTTATTCATAACCTTTCCTTTTACTAGTAAAAATAGAAAGAAACTCCGATTATTACTTCTTCACAGAAATTTTACAGCCTTATATAAACGTCGTCACAGCAATGGTAATGTTAGAAAACTTTCGAACAAACAACTTACACATGCAACCTCAATACCACCATTCGTATTGACCAAGAAGTTTCTACAAGGCAGATGAAACAATAGTTCCACCATCCCCAACTCCGTTCATACATAATTCCGCTCAGTCTTCGCCTTTCCCCTTCGCTTCAAATTTTAAAATTTAGAAAGCGCTTTGAATTATAAAAGAGGCTGTAATTTCCCTAGTGTGGAGTCGTCTCCCCTTTTTATTACCGCTCTGACACGGTGTGCTAGAGGAGAGGCCACGGCACTTAAAATTTCATTGATATGTGAATGGAAGTGGCAACAGGACGGGAATCGATGACGTGTTGGGGTTTTTTTTCACGTTCACCTTTTGGAAAGGATAAGTGGAGATTTTTACAAGGATGGAGGGGGGGATGATCGGTTCGGAGGAAGAGTATAAAATATTTAGGGTTTATTTGAAGTTTTTGTCTAAGATACGAGATATGCATTTGTATGATATAGTAGTAGGTATGCTTGGTAATTAAGTTTTGCACTACTTCACTTATTTTAATTGGGATTTTTATTGAATGAATTAAAATAAGTAACTCTCATATACACTGAGAGAAATTACGATTTCAAATTTGAATACATAGATAGTTTCAATTTGATATTTTTGTTTCAAATATGAAAACACGATTCTTTCAATTTTGAAATACCAGAAATACTCAGTTTCAAACAATTCAATAATTACCACTTAAATTAAATGTTGTTTTCTTTTTATTATAAACTTTGCAGTTTATGAACTTTAACTTAGAAGTCAACAGGATCTTTTAAAAACGTGATAGCCCGTCTCACCCAGTAGCGGCATCACACTCAAAATTACACACATTCTGATCAAATTCTGTACTATCGATGGTGGGTAATTTTGACAAAGGCCGATATTTTCACGCTGATAATAACGTATAATGGTCAATGCTTTATACATATTCTTGAAACATGCCCTTGCTTAAAAAGGAGGACATGATATATCATTTTTCAGTACCTGCATATTTCCAGAAATGAGTCGATACATAGGCTTTTCAAACTTGAGTAAATTTGATTCGGAGCCAGTTTGAGTACTCTGATTTGAGAATATTTTACTCAATTTTGAAAACGCTGTTTTATGAATGTAATTAGGATATTCCAAGTTCCGCAAAATTTTTAAAAGATTTAGTTTATAAGTGGTTATTAAAGTCGAAGCTGTACTACTGAACTATAATGCAGCAAATTCCATTCGAAGATGTTATGTAACCAGTTATTGAGAGGTATTAAACCAGTTTTAATCACACCCTTAATGGGGTATATTAAAAACTTTTCAGTCACGCTGTTGGGACAAATATATAATTTTAAGTCCAAACCAAAACAAACTCCCATTTATTAAACCATACATTAAATTTAATGATCTTTTTAAATTAAATCCACCTTCTGTTACATAAAAGGTTCCTAAATTTAACTCAACACAACATAAACATCTGATCAGCTTAGTAAAATTTCTGAAGACTAAAATACAAAATCCTTCCACAAATTAAAAAAAAATACCTATTGTATGATTGTTTGTTTGGAGAAGTTTACTAGATTAACGAAAGGAATAGTTGAATGAATTTCAAAGCACTACTTTTGTTTTGAAAACTTTCCAGTAATTGTGGAAAAGGTATTTTAATTGAAGAAAAACATAAAAAGGTCATTGGTTCTATAAACATATCTTATACCAGTAGTTTCAAAAATTATTGAATTCAGGATATAACAATTGGACAAAAATTAAATTATCTTATGTCACGAGTAAGGTTGTATATTTTTTCTTTTACAAACTCATTTCAAGGATAAATATCAGACTAAATTAAAATTACTGAAGTTAATTAATAGTGAAATACTAACCTAATTATAAGACTATTATACGGGTTCGATTAAATTATTTATTGCTCAAATGTAATTTCTAAAACTTGACTTCACATTTTTAGCGACAATCTTCCTTATGCGGGTATAATCAGGTATAATGATACTTATCATTATTGTTATGTAGGTTAAATGAAAACTGGTTAAAATACTTATAAGATTTATTTTGATATTATTTTTGATTTGTTTTTAGAAATAAATTGAGAATTAGATAATAAAATTAGAATAGAAACTTAGGTGATTTTTAAGCTTGTCTGAATTAGTTTTAAACCTTGAAAACATCACGTATGGATAGTACCTCAGATTTTAAGGGGGATCAAATATAAAAGGTAAAAAACTTAGTTGAGAAATGAAAGATAATGTGTGAACTGTACTTTAATATACTAAGTACATAATATATTTAAAAGAAAAATAGCATTGGAAAAATATTCCTTAAAAGAATAGTCTCTGAAGTTGACCGTTAGTATTCTCTATATATAGGGTCTCTAGATTACATTTAAATAGTTCGGTAGTAACAGCACCAAAAATAATTGCCGTTGATTTAAAATGTTCAATTTTAGAGAGAAGTAGTATTTTTTAAAGGAAATATTTTTATAGATTTTTTTTTATTTGAAACAAAAAGTTTGTGGTGATCACAGTCCTAGGAATAAAATCTAAAGATTGGTCTAGTAGTATATTTAAGCTAGAACAGTTGAAATTGAAATTTAACATCGCTTTTAAAAAACGACGTATGCTCCACCAGGTCTAATGCCTAATTCATTTAGGAATGTTATGAAGTCTCATTTTCTTTTTGAATCAATATTGTTAACTAACTAACACGACCTCCATTACTACTTCCTGCTCTCTCTACACCCATATCCTTCTCTTAAAAACCACGAAATCACCAAGTCAACCCTTTCTTACCCAACAACAACCGGCGCGGGTATAAAACTTAACAAGCCACGCAACAAACAACGCAACTTAACGAGTCCAACACCCCCTCCTAATCCCGAAACTTATCAGCTCCTAAATATTCATCAAGGTCCCGGACTATTCCGAAACAAGGAACACCTCACCTCTCAAGAAAAGACCCTCCCTCCCCCAGCGAAAATCTTAATTCCCCAGAAGAAAAATGACGTCGCGATTTGCCCTGATCCCCTCTCCCAAAATGCCCCATTCCGTGACCTCCGACGCAACACTTCGCTCTCCGGAAAATTACTTATTCATAAAGTACCCAACAACGTATAATTACGGGAGACTGTAGTCAGATTAGGGCACACACTGAGCACTCGTTACTTATTCAAGAGGGCCTGCTCCGTCAACACTTTCGCCGCAGCAGAGATACAATAGATTAGGGAGGCCCGGCCGGCCTAAATTGGGGATTTAGGGGGATGAGGGCGGACGGCGATATTTTAAAGAATGTTTTAAAGGGACTTTGTGTTGTTTTTAACGGGGTTGATCCCTCCGGTTGCGGTTTTAATAAATCTGCTGCTGGTTTCGGTTGTAGTAGTAGTATTTGCTGTTGCGATGTTGCAGAATCGTCTGTAGGGTTTTAAATCCCGTTTCGAATCGGATTTAGTGTTGAGTTTGGAGAAGTGGATTAGGTATGCTGTGGTTTAAGGGGAGTCAATAGGTGGGTTAGGTGAGATGTTTCTTAATTTTGAGTTGTTGAACATTTGAAAAGTGGTGATGGTTTAGGAGGGTATCTTACTGACAAATAGTTCGCCTACGTTTAAAAATTTTGAAATGTTTTGAACTTTAAAGGGTTTTTTTCCTAATCAAACTATACTTGCTTTATTGAAATCCATTAAAGTTTTTAAAAAAGAATATTGGTATATATGTGTGATTATCTTTTATAAAATTCTTTACTATAGTTATTCATTTCCTTCTCGCTATTTCAATAAAGAAGTTATTAAAATTAATTAAGTAAAAAATAGAAAAGTTAATATTTACCTTTTCTTTACTTCATTTTATCTAAGTATTTTTTCATAATTCAAATTACAGTAAATTTAAATTGTTTATAATTCAGATGGTTGTAGTTAACTCCTCTTATTCTAGCTAAGAAATTTCATTAAGTTACTATTTGCTATGTTTTTAGGTCTCAAAATCTAACGTATATTTTAAAAACATCCTTCAAGAAAATACTGTTGAGTTTTACTAATGAAATACTTTTTATACTCCTCGTATTTCAGCAAAACTTCCCCAAGTTAAAAAATAAGCCTAAAATGAAATAAAACAAAATTATGTCACTGCGTCATGCAGTTATATTTCTACAACTTAATTTGTATAGTACTTTACCCCATGATGGTTTAATGGAACTCAGGGAACTGTAAAATAATTGTAAGGGAAGAGTTTATTACTTTTTTATTTTAAATCTACTTAATATAGGTCTGAAGTGTCTATAAAATTAGTCTGACGTAATAATTATTCTCTCAAAAAGTTAGGATGATTTTCATCTGCTTCAAAGAGAGCCAACTTACCCTAACATATTTATCTGAATAATTGATTTGATTTTTAAACCGTACAAAATTGTAAAAGTGCCAACATTTTCCTTTTCTCTTCTCCACCCCAAAAATCTCTTTATTTTGTCCTAAATTAAGGAATTAATTCCTATTTTTAATTCACCTAATATTCCTCAATATTAATAACTATCTTAAATAACAATGAATTTTTCTAAATTATTTATTGATAAAACTCAGATTTCAAAAACGGCACAAAGCATCCTTAAACACCATTAATTTTCAAAAGAACCAATAGTTTTCAAAAACAGGCATAACTCTTATTTTCTCAAGAAAAATAAGTTCCTGCATTGAAACAAAAATCCTAGCAAACACCTTACAAACTGTTCCAGTTTGTTCCGAACTACAAGAAAATCCCCCGCTGTGAGTTATTTATTTTCCCCCATTCTTTTGGTCTCTTGTTGACCTGGCACATTGTAAGATATGATCTTTATTAACTACATTAACAACTGAGCTGTTTGTATCTTTCCCACTGGGACGGCTATAGCGCTTCAGGGTATTGCCAGCAAACACCCTTCTGTAGGTTAGAAGAAGTATTACCCTTAGAAGTTAATTAGAAGAAATTATCCCTTAAGTATAAAGGGTGTGGCGGGAGTTTCCCAGTTACTTTAAAACAGGCTCTATGTATATTTAAGTTTGTAAAAATCATCAAAGCAAAAATTCATGGCTCTAAAAAAGCTATTATGTTCAGTCATACTATGTTATAAACTGCTTGATCAATAGTAGCTGACGTCATGGGGGGGGGGAATTCAAATACCTGATGTTAACGCACGTTTTTTGATCAACCATACTTAATTCACTCCAGTATATTTTCTAAGAATTGGGATATAACTAAAAAATATTATATTCGTATTCATTCACAAATAAATTATGATTATAAAAAGTATGATTGAGTTTAAATTAATTATTTTTATTTTTTACCTTTTATTTACTTGAAAAATAGCTTTTAGTCTAATTTAAAAATCCCCAATAGTTTTTGTCGTTTGAAATCTAGAGTAAGATGTGTTTTTTAGGGAAAAGAAATAGGTGTAAAGAATAACTTTGATTAAAAAGTTTTTATGTTAAATTTCGAATATTTTTTTTCTAAAAAGAAAAAACTGAAATATGTCTTGAGAATAAGAAAAAAGGTATGTTTTATGAAGATAATTGTGTATTTTATTTAAATAAGCTATAACTCAAATACGAAATCCACCGTCTAAAAATGATTTCCATCTAGACTGACTTTTATGACTTTGAATCTAAGTCAATAGCCAACTATATGTGCAATGAAAAAGTTCGAATGTATGCACGTTGGGAGAAACTAAATAAAAAAGACTTACTTCAAACGTGATCACACTTTTATACCAAAAACTTTTTTTCAATTGAGTGATGAAGAAATGGAATCAGAATGAAAGAACAACTTTAATGATGGTTGAAGTACCACGATGATTGAAAAATTCGAATGAATCAAAACTGTTCATTAACGTTTGAATATGCATTTTGAAAGAAATAACTTTTTGTCATTATTTTTTCAATCTCAGTTTTTAAACCCGTTTAAATGGAAAAACATGGAACTTCTGTAGGCAAAAAGAAATTGAATTATTCTTTATAAAAACTTCATTCATAATACAGTATAAAGTTGATTTTCTTAATTACCTAGGGTAAAAAACTAATTAAATTATTAGTTTCTGTTACAAAGAAAAGTAAGATTAAACTTCTTAAAAATCAACAGGTAAAAAAATTGCCTTTTTTATATCATGTTACAATTAATTCAAAACTCATCTTACACTCAAAAACTTTAAGATATTCCTATAATTTCTTTTTAAGAAATGATAACAAGAAGTTTATATATTTTAATACTATCTTCTAGAATCTATATAGTACCATTATTTGAATTTTACACTACAAATATTTTTTTTTTTTGTATCTGCATATACTTTTGTGTTATGATTCAAAAAATAGCTTCCAAAACATTCATTTCAGATACCATACTATAAAATTCCTTTCTTACTAACCATATAATTACTCTCCTTATTTCCTTTAATATTATTTCCATTAATTTTATTTCCGTTTTTATAAATTCCGGAATTTGACAATTTCTATGAATTTCTCAACTCACCATTCTCCTTTAATTCTACAAATCAAACGATAGTTTCAAGCATTCGTCATCATTTCCACGACTGATGCCACTCTCGCCCGGAGAGATCCTGCTCCCAGCCGGCGTGGCTGGCAAATAGCAGCCCCGTCCTCCGAGGGAATAATTGGATGAGGGCGATACACGCTCCCGATCCTCGTAATTGTATCGAAGGAAGGCAAACGGCTAAAAGGGCCGAGCTCTTTACCGAAGGGAGAGCCAGGGCCATTCACATTGCGGGGTTTCAATAATGAAAGCGATGCTTTGGGGAGGCCTTTAACACCTCCTGATCCCTGGCTTGACCGATGGAACACTGCTTTTGTGGTGGGTTAGGAATAGGAGGAGTTTGATGGTTTGTGCCTCCTCAACATAGTTTTTTCAGGTGAATGTAAAGCATGTTGAAAGTTTTGATATGTGATAGGAGTTTTTAAAATTGGAATTGGTTCAGTAGGAGTTGGTATTATACACCAAATTATATAAAATGGAAATGTATAGAATCACAGCTAGGAAAGGATTTTAGTAGTTCATGCTTAACAACAATGGGCTGGGTTTTTTTTTCCTATATGCTTTACACCACTCTGTGTGCATCTTTGCAATGTTCTTGTTGTGCCACAAAAATGTTATTAAATTTCTTAGTGTTTCTATACTTCAAAAATATGACTTATATAAAATGAGATTGCATATTATCATCAAAGGATTTTCGTTTCATTAACATAGTATAGAGATAAAGACTTTAAATAGTTGCAAGTTTCTTGGGTTTTCAGAAGAATGCGCACAGACAAATTGTTCTAACTTCTAGTATCCTAGAAGATAAATGCCTTTGTAGCAGAAAAATCCAACCAACCCAAAACATAAATTTCACAGAATAACTTACATTTCACTATCCATTTATAGATTACATTTCACTTATACATTTTGTCTAAATCTTCATTTTTATGAGCAACAGTAACTTAGAGAATCCAATGCGTGACTAACACTAAAACCCCTCCATTTCACTCCACACATCACAGAAAACAATCCCCAGTACCTGGGGCAGTAAGCACATAACAAGCAACAAGACTCGTTATTGAATTACTAATCCGAAGTGGAATGTTCTCGCTAATAAATACGGAGCGGCATTGTGTACATCCTCACAGCGGTAATCCCAGCGTCAGCCCGGTTTTTCAGAACAAAAAAGTGAAGGAAGGACGATGAAAAATTCATGGGCTGTCTTGACATCCAACCCGCGGGTTGAGCCTTCTCTTCGTTTTAAGCATTTTTTGGTTGGGTTTTCTAATCGGGAGTTTCAAGGTTCAGTTATGTGATGTTTTGGGTTTCTCTTTCTCGGGATTAGGCATTGTTAGTGGAGATTCAGGCTTAAATGGGTGGGTTTTGGAGATGTTTTTTAGGTGAAGGAAGATTGAAGGTAACTAACTGCTCTTAGTTTTTTTATGATACAGGTGTCCGGAGACCTGATTCTAAGTTCCTTTAAATAGAAGAGACGAAATAAATTCCTGCAAAATTCAAACTTTTTTAGAATACTTCATACGATAAAAAATGCAAAACCGTATTTACAGCGCATTTGGCATGTTTCGGAAGCTATTTTTTCCCTGTCCAAAATTCTTCATATGAAAAAAGGCTAATAAGCATTGGTGGTCTTCATAATTCAAGAGCCAGGGATCGGAGAGGGTGGAGCTGCCTTGTGAGGGAGGCCAAGGTCCTACATGGACTGTAGAGCCGAGGAGGAAGGAAGGAAGGTCTTCATAATTAAGTTCATTAATATTAAGCTATTAATTAAGTTTATTAATAGTTCATAACTAAGCAATAACTCTTAAATGAAGATTACTATTCTTATATTGTTTTCAAAAGATTTTATCTGACTATTTAAGACGAAACAAAGATAAATGTTTAAATTTACTGTTATTAATTACAACAAAGCAATTAATAGCGTTTAATAAGATAATTCTAATAACCAAAACAACCAACGGCACAATTTAGTAAAAAAGATCCTATTAATTAATGAATTTAAACATTTCAGTGCCCAGATATGCCTATGAAAATTTTCACAGACGTTTTCATTGCTCAAAACGAAACATCCCCTAAGACAGTTTCTCCCGCAATACGCTTTAATTGCATCTTCAACGCCCAGCTTCGCCCGACAGCAATGAAGGCGAGTGCTCTCTGCAGAAACAAGGCCTTCTCAAAAAGAATGGGAAGGGGGAGGGGGAAAGGGAATTTATGCGATTTGTATAATATGGAGTTGTAGACGGGGCTGTAAAAAAGGAGGGAGAGTCCAAATGGATGAGCGAAAGCTTTGCAAGTGGTAGCTATAAACTACCTCTCCCCTCTTGCACTACACAGAAGCCTCGATTTACTTGCAACAGGGGGGCTGATGCAAATTGCAGAGAGAGAGAGAGGTAGGCTCTTCAACCCTTTCCTTGAAAACGAGATTAGTTACAGATTTTAGAATTGTAACGCCTTGCCTTTCACTTTAGGAATATGAAGTAGTTGGTCGAAATATTTATTTATTTATTGAAAACACACACATCAGATAAAAATCCAATTACAGTATGGTGATGAGAAGAAAGAAAACTTAATTGTATAAGACACTTTCTCATAACTTTTAAAAGCACTAAAAATAAAAAATATATCGAGTTCATTACAATGAATTAAAAATCTTATAAAATCTATTGATAGGAAAATTGGCGAGATAATTAAATTTAAATAATGTAAATATATAAATTTATAACATTTAAATTTGATGCAAACAAATTGTACAAATCTAAAACTAATTTAAATGTTTTCGAAATTTTAAAAGTTGTTAAATTTTTTGTGATAATCTTCTAATAAGAGTTTGTTGTTTGGAGGAAAATTCTTTTTTTGAGAGCATACCTATATTATTTTGATAGCTTTTAAATGCTTTGAATAACCCTTTTTCGATTAAGAACAGTTATACCAACACAAAAACATGATATTTAGCGTATTTTTCAAACCTCTTTACTATATATCCCTTTACCTTCATTAGTAAAATTTAACCTGTTATTCTCTTCTTAGCGTAAACACAAAGTTCACAAACTAATATTTTCTTACTGTGTTAGGAACATCACTGGTTGTTTTAAATCTTAAAGATGAATGAGGCAATTTAAAACTAATGAATACAAACTAGCAAACTGTTTATTTTTATAACATTTTGTCACATTTTTAAACAGATTTTTAAATATGAATGAGGCAATTTAAAGCTAATGAATATAAACTAGCAAAAATATTTATTTTTATGTAAAACCAATTGAATAAACGAGTGAATGGTGGATACCAACATCAATCAAAGTCATGTTCGTCAAATAATTGGTTGCAAACTTTTGAAACAAAGCCTAAAAAAATAAATACATTCAGTAGAAAAACTAGAAACTCCCTCAGCAAAATGTGGTTTATCAATCGTAAAGTGGAAATACAAGATCCGAAGAGTAAAAGTATGAATCTGTGTTTCATTTGCACTTTAGAATATCTCATCCAGTTTATACACCTACCCTAATTAGAGTAGCCCCTTTTAGGGGTATCTAAATTTTTGAAACAGATTTCAAAACATAAACAAATAACCTCTACAGATTATTGTAAGTGTATTAAGTGATGCATAACACTTGAATTTAAAATTTTCAAGTCAAACTAAGAGAAAATTTTCACCTTTTTAACGCAAAGTTAAATTGGGATTATAGTACTACCAACTTACATATTTGTTTTAAAATAATCCATAGGATAAACCTACAACTCGCAATATTTCGCAAATAATTTTTTCCACTTTAAAACAACTCAGAATACACACAGTGTCGCAAGACCTTTGTATAAAAGTCAAAAACTTAAGGAACAGCCCCCTGTACTGGGTGACCTGTTATATATTTTGAAGAAAGATGTATGCATGCACATGCATTTGGGTTCAAAGGAGCCCTAGACAGACTTCTGACTGTACGCATTTAATCTTCGGGTATTTGTCCCTTTCTTTTTATTTTATGACATATCGATCTTGACATAAACTTTTTGCCCTTTTCCCCAGCGAAGTCATGTGATGGGGTTCTTCAGGTTTTTGCATCCCTCAAAATATTTCCTATAATGTTAAGTGGATTCCCAAGCAAAAATTTTTTTGCGCAGTAATAACTCAATAGTTGGATGGTTAAATGGGATGGAATGGATATATTGTTCTTACTCTTTAGTTATGAACAGTTTTCTGGGCTTTATTTTTGTAAAGATGTAATAATAAAGAAAAGGCTTTGAAAATTGATAGGTAAGCTTTCTTTTTTATTTATCTTTAATGAATTAAATTGTATGATTAAATAAATAATTACTGAATTTAGTTAGGTATTTTAGTTAATAAAACTTTGATTATGTAATGCATGTCAGTGAATTTAAGCAGTATTTTCAATAAAAGCTATTTTTACTTTATAACAAATTTATTGCATTCCATTCTAATTGAAAATTAACTGCCTGGCATTAAATTATTGAAAATAAATGGTAAACTGACTGAGTATTACTTACTTATACTTTCGAACGTAATAAAATATTACATTGTGTTTTAAGTTTAACATTTCTCAGTTTTTATTACCATTTAACACGATAAAAAATTACGGCTAAAAATTTAAAAACTTTTACTCAATTCAAAAGTATTACAAACTGATATTGCCAGTAAGTACTTTACGTATATGGACTGATATTAATTGTTTCTTGATTTTTAAACTATAGGATAGGATTTTTAAACTATAGGACTTTTTTGGAATTATCTAGCCTTCGTATGAATGATGCCAATAATTTTTTTACATTCTTTAAATACTTCCTTCTTTACTTCTAAAATTATTCCTATATCTGATTATTTTATAAAAAATTTGTGTTTATGATTTTTAAAAATGAAGTTAAAGATATACCTAATTATAACTAAAATATTCGGTCGATAAAAATACAACTCTTTGAATACCCTGTGCCCACATGAAACCAGAATTCCTTAAATTGCTGCAACCTGACATTAGATACCCATCTTATCTCGATGCACCTCACACACCTTTTCATTCAGCAAGGTGTTGAAAAGGAATTCAGAACAAAAACACTTCTTATAGTGGAAGATCTTCTATCGAAATCTGGTATTCAAATCAAGGGCCTGAATGAAAATAACCGACGCAGCACAATAAAATACTTCAATAATAGTCGATTATTCATTGTGAAACGAAAAAACACTCACTACCTTATCACGAGCACTTTTATCTCTGCATTCATTTAACGTGTCCTGTAGTTGAGTGCTGCAGACCTTATGCATTGCAAATGCAGCACTTGTCGAGGCATTTTAATGCAGAAACAACAGACTCGTTGCGTCGGTATTGAATGAATAACCTTATGCGGTGGTGTGTCGAACTATGGGTTTATTTCGTTTTATGCTTCACTGCCTATCAAATATATCGATAGGGTCATCTTCGGTTTTTTAAAAAGAATTTTTATGTAAAATTCTATTAATTGTATATAGTACCTATATATGTATTATGTTGTAATTTTTGGAAATTTGACTATAAATAGAAGGGTTTAACGGTTTAACTTGTTTTGGTACACCTAATCCGAATTTCGGACAGACTACATTTTAAAGAATTTAATACATATTTTTCTAGGATTTGCATTTTGATGAACTTAAATAAAAAACACCATTCTTATTTTCTTTAAGGAAATAAAATTTGTCACGCGGAACCCCTAAATTTTTTCCCACGGAACCCACTTTGGGAACCACTGACTTAAACTGACCAATAATATACTTGAATTTAAATCCGTAATTCACGATTTTATTTCAGGACAACCAGATATTGAATCCTTATTTAAAATACAAAAGTAATAAAGCGCAGCTTCTGCCACTATATGTATGTAGCTAGCTTTTTGGGTACCAAGGACAAGCCTCTGGCTCTTTTGGTTCTACATAATTTGATTCTTGATTCAGTGTGTCTATGTTAGTGTGATGTTTTTGTGTTTAAGTACGATTTGTACTATTTTTTTGTTTCTATCTTGTATTTTTTTTTTAATATTCACGGAGATATTAGCGTTTGAAAATAGCACTATTTCAGGCCTCAAAAAAGAATAAGTTCGCAAATTTGCAAGATTTTCAGTGGCATTATGAAGTTTGTGTTTCTTTATTTAAAAAAAAGACAAAAAAAATAATCAAAAAAACAATTGCCCATTTGCAAAATTTTTTCTGATGCCTGAAAAAAAATGCTTTTTTTACAAGGCAATATCTCCGCGAATATTCACGATATTTTCATGAAATAATATGGGCAACAATACTCTTACTGAGGTTTTTACTCAATCATCTTTAATTTTTTTTACTTTTTTATTTTGCTGCTAGGGGTGTTGTAAGTCAATGGATTTTCCAAGGTCACTAACCTAGGGGTAGACCTTACTTCCCTGACCCTAGGAGACGTAGTTTCCAAATAAAAGCCGTGAAAGGGACTTTTTCGCATTAAAAAAACACGGAAACGTTTTCGCTGCTTTTTAAACTCATGCAAAACCCGAATGTTGACACACACCTTATCTCCGGCGGTCGCCACCTATTCCCTTTCCATCCACCCCTTCTTTCCTGACCGCCGGGGAATGACCGGAGGTCGTTCATTTATTCATTGTTCGACAGTCTTGTCGCTTGATCAGGGCCTTTGTGTCCTCGGACATGGAATTAATTGGGTTTGCCTTGTTGTGGACGATTGGATTATTGATATCACTCGGGGTTATTGAATAAGCCACCGGATAATGGGAGGAGATCCGCTGGAAGATGAAGGGACATTTCTTTTGAGCTCGCCCAAAAGATACTTCATTTTGGGATTTGAGACTTTAATAATAGGTCTTCGGAAGGAATTGGGTACTTTTCTGTGCTTGTTCTGGAGTGAAAGGTGGTGTTTTGCTCCAAAAATTTTGCTTTGTTCTTACTGTGACCTTTGTTTCAACATTGGCAGTTGAGTATGCGGGAATTATTTTCGGGGAAAAGGTCAATATTTAAGAGAATAAAATTTTGAAGTTATTTTGGTGCTTATTTATTTAAGGAGAAAAAATTAAAAACGTTTCATAAAAATTGGGAGCCATTATTTTAATATATCTCCTCTTTGTATTTAAAAGGAGATAAGAATTGAATTTTTTTCTGATAATAATATCCTTCACTCCATTGTACACAGTAGAGTTTGGATTTCCTCGTCAATTTCTATACTTATTTCTCATAACATTGGAGTCAGTGAATTTTTTGTGACTTTACCAACCCGGATATTCTTTCCCTTATCAGATATAATCTAATTGAAAGTGATTTTACAAGTATCAAGTAAATAAAACAAGAGCAGTGATATCAGAGAACTAATTGCAAAGACAGGACATATACAAATTATACGTATTATTATTTATTATACTTAAATTTCAAAAGTAAAGGATGTCAGTCTTGTTTTTAGTGGGCACCCAGCATAATCTTACAAAATTTGATTGAGTTTTATGAAAACATTACTGATACTTACATTTACATACAAAAACTAATCTTCAATTTAAAATGTAATGAATTAAATACGAAGGCAAAGGGACAATATTGAGCGACATTTTTGAATGAAAAGCTAAAACACTCAATATCTTACTTAAAATAATATTTCTCTACGTAAAAATTCAATCAAAGAAGCAAAAACAGCGAAAGAGAACTTTGAGTTTAGGCCCCACTCAGAACCAAAGTTTATCACGAACTGTAAATAATAGCCCGAAGAAAGAAAGAATCAAATTACTATGCTAAAAATGCATATTTTAGGTATAAAACGAAAAACTACACTAAAGCACACGATAAAATACTTTACGAGAGATCTCACGGAAGATTAGTCTGGGGGGGCGCATAATAAAGCCTCGCGACACCCCGTCGAGACTCAGAGGAGGATTACTCCAAAGTCCCTGGCAAAATCAATACCTCTCAAGCCATCTTTAATCCCATAAACCACCTGCTTGCGCAAATGACTAACGCACGCCCTAAATAACAACCCCTTCCACCCCGAGTCAAACCCCAACCGCAAAAAATCTCTCTTCCCCCCCCACTTTTTCGCTAATACGATTCAATTCCGAATCCCACCCCCGCGGTTCCGATTAAGGGAGCAGCAACCCCCTCGAACGACATAATGGAATATTGCGTCGAATCGTCTGCATCAGCACAAAATAATAAGAACAGAAAAAAGGGGAGAGATAGCCCCATCGACACCCCTCTAATGAAATCATGGCTGCGGCTTTCGCGCCCCCCTAATAAAACGCTCCTCACCCCTTTATGTCCCGGCAGATGGAGAGGGTGGTTGGTAGGGATCTGGTTCATAAAATCCCCCTCTTGGCGAGATTCTCGGCTGGGACCGATTTTGTGGGAGGAGATTATCCGTCGTTTTTGCACTCGGAGTTCTCGTTCCATCCGTTCGTTTTTTGAAAATTTATCTTTTTTAAAAAAAATCGATGGTTTAATTTAGTACTATATTGTTACCACCTCGCCAAAAACGCCAATCTGTATTTTCTAGTTTCGGGAAAGACGCATTCACAAAGTCGAGAGAAGACGTTTCTACTGCAAATAATACGTTTCTAACGTAGGCAAAACTGATTGCATGAATTTTAACAATTCTATTGGGAATTAAGTTTGTCGGCGACTTGCAGCAGCATCACTTACATTGTGCCCAAATGATCAAACCAGTAAAGATAAATGATTGTATTTGTGCTGGAACGACCAAGTAAAGCCCTATATACAGGATACACCAGTCACATCCATGCTAACAACGCAAGTATTGTGTAGGAAAGGAATAGAAAATACTTCAAGATAATGGAATTTCCAACAAGTATGATGTTTTTCTTATTGTTTTTTTAGTCAGTTTCCTTTCTGTGTGTGTGTGCTGTTGTTCTAATAAATTGTAAATGTAAAATTGTAATTATAATTGTAATAAATTGACTAAATTGTTGTATTTATTAACCTTCAAGCAGGCGCGTCTTCTATACCAACACGAAAGGGCACGTATATCTCCTAATTTTTGTGTGTGTCAATACTTTTTTATTACTAACATAAACGGCACTGTAACACCAAAAATGTACAGAAAAATTAAGAAATTCAATTCTAAAAAAAAAGTTATTTTTCAATTACTTCTTTAAATCTGCTTTTTTTTGTAGCATATCATTCATCATCGTAAAGAGTGATACTCGTTATTATCTTGGCATCTTTTCCATCATCAGCCAAGCCCGCAAGTCGCCAAAGGGGATTACACTACATCTGTTCCCGGGGGTGATCAAATCGGTCGTTGGGGGTGGTTTTGTGGTCTCACCCCTTTTGGAGAGGGGTCTCGATTGAATGAGAGCGGCGGACCGAAAGGCTTGACTCGGGAATGAGATCTAATCTAGTTTGGGTCCGATTCGATTTCTGCTTTGAGAGAGTGTTCCAATGAATGCGGCTTCCTTAATGTTGAGTTCTTTGATTCCGTAGAGGGGCCGAAATCAAAGAGTCGAAAGATGATGTAGAAGTGCTTGGATGAATTGGATTTTCTTTCATCTGATTTTCTTTTTAATTTATAGGGTGTATTTACAACATAAATTGGAATCTCCAAGGGGCAAGTGTTACAGGGCAGTAAACTTGATTTGCCTTTCTTCCTTTTTTTCGTACGTTGATTAAGTTTGAACATTCTTATTTTCTGTAGAAAATTATTGATTGTTCATTAAAAAGTAAGGCCTAAAAATAAGTATTTGAATGAGAGTTAAAATGTATCCCGTCGTCCCGTTATCAACCGTTGAATTAGGAAGGATTTCTAAACTCCAGTGTATAACCCAGTTTGCGAAAAATTCACCCGTAAAAAATAATCAGTTAGAAATATCGTATGGTGGATTTTTAATCATAAAAATTTTTACTGACGGATGAAAATTTCATAGTTTCCTGGGCAAACTTTGGAGTCAATAATTTTTAAAATTTTAATATCACATTAAATAGCATTTATCATTTCGGAGTTGTTACCTTTAAATCAGTAAGCATCGGTAATCATAAAACCAGATACTTAAATCCAATAAATTAAACATTTTAAAATTTAAAACTGTGCGGCGATTTACGTTGACCTTATATCATTTCTCACATTAGTACCTTATAATGTATACTTGAATATATTTTTCATGCATTTTTATTTGTGATGAAAAAACACATTCTCGGCAGTAAGCAAAGTCACATCAAAAGTTTTCAAATCGTATCCCCATTACAAACAGCACTTCAATCTGGATCTCGGTATACTTAAGCAAGATGCACTTTTGTTGACTCCATAATGGCACTCCTCACATTTAAATAACGATCTTCCAAGCAAACAAAGCCACCCCTGGAAATATATTAAACCACCCTCCCCCCCCAAATTCGTGATCAAAAACGAGGGAAAATACATTCCTCGAGAACAAAGAAAAGAGAGAATCTAAAAATCCGAAAATAATAAAAAAAACTATAAGCACCATCGTAGGTAGCAAAAAATATGGGAGTCAACTGCTCCCTTTGACAAAGGTTGATATCACGCTATCCATCCGAGGGGAGAAAATAAAATACAAACTCACCGAAATGCCCCCGTACAAAATAAAGATGAATCGAAAGTTCTTATTTGGCTTTAAAACGATATATAGCTATCCCTTGGTAAAACTGAAACGTTCTTTTCGTTTATTACCGGTATTTATTATTTCCGCGGCCGACCGTTTTATCTTTTACTGCGGATCTTTTTCGGCTTACGGAGGTTTTCTTCGTTTTTGTTTCTTGCCTCGGTCATACTTTGATCATTCTTCTCTTCTTTTGAACCTATCCATTGTTCGTTAGAGTTGTCTTGTTAAGTCAGTTATACACACTATCTAGTACAATTAGAACGAACTTATGGACATAGGACCACTGCCATTAAAAAACAAGGACTATTAACAGTACCGGGTGAATGAGTTATCGTCTTGGTAATTACTAAAACGTAGAGATTGCTTAAATACACATTACCTTAGAAAATAAATAATTTGGTTTTACTTGTTATTTTGCAAACTATTTATAGTTGAATGGACAAAAATTAAGGTTTTATACATATTTCAAACTGAACAAAAAATTATGAATACAAATAAAATGCTTTTTTGTATTCCGTCCATATTTCGTCAATTAAAAAAACGGGGAAAAGAAACGGGAAAGCAAAAAGAAACGCAAAACGGGAAAGAAACGCAAGTGAAGAAAACAATTGGTAAGTAAAGGGTTTTAAATTTAATGATTTCAACTATTAAAAAAAATCATAAAATTCAAATACAAAAACTATCACCCATTAGATTAGTTTTAAACAATTTTCTTTGCACTGCTTACTAGGTATAAACAAATATCTATTACACTTTGTACTTCCATTTAAAATCCTAATTAATTAAACATGTAAAAACAATAGTGATAACGTATAAACTTTAAACTATCATTGTTTGAAAATAATCTTTTAATTATTTTATTTGATTAAATGCGTAAAAAACAATAAAAATAATTTTTAATTTTTCTAAGCTTATTTTATTTCATATCTAAAATTATGAAAGTGGCAACAATTTAGTTCAACGAGACGACAAGCGCGAGGCATTTATTCAGCTCACGAAACATTTTTCATTTCAAATTCATTTCAGTTTCAGTCTCAGATCAGTTAACTACCAGCAGTCTAAATTCCAGATCAGATTTACTTAAATTTTCATCAGATTTAACCAGATTTCAGATTAGTCAGCTACAAACAGTCTAAATTTTAAAAAAAAAATTAAAATCTAAATTTTACCAAAAAAAGAAAAGATGCCCAGGAAAAGCAGTAATACCAACGGAAGAAAAGACGACAACGATGACGATTTCTGGAAATACCACGACCTCTACGATAAGGGCGTCAGTACCAACAGGGTTGTCACCCGGTCACAGACGGGATTTCACAGAATCAAGTGCTCCGATTCCGACTTGGACCTGTTTTCCGATCCTGCAAATTACAACGTTCCTGGTTTGCCTCATCTGATGGTCACCATGAAAACTAAATATGGAGCTATTCCCAACACCATTATTACCAGGAGTACAGGAAAGAATTTGGAAGTATCCAAAGAACTATGTGACAAGTTGGACGAGTACAAGAAAAAAGCAAAGGCACGAAAGGGTTCAAAATCCGGTAGAGAGCAAGGTTAGCCAGTATATGATGGCTTAGATTTCTACATTGGTCAGTGACATTTAGAAAAAGCTTTCGAGCATAGAAGTCTGTATAAAGGGACCCACGGACGTCTTCATCAGTGAGACTATGTGCTGGGACTTATACTTTTAAATAGTAAGGTGTGTTATCTAAGTCATTATAGACTGTAGTTCCTGGTGCATCTTTATAAAAATATCTGAAAACTATTTTGTGTTTACTTTATTTATGATTTTCAATTTCGTATCTGAAGTGTTAACTTTTTTTTCAGAGGAGATGATTTAAGGCAAATAGTTTTGCTCTTTAATTTGTCGTTTAAAAATGCATAATATTCAAAAATATCGTATTTACTATTGTTTTAACAGGATATTTCAAACTTCTAAAAATGCTTATTTCAGATTTTACCTAATTCATGTTATAGCAGAAATTTCTACTTTGTTCATTTTCTACATTTTCTTACAGCAATTCCAGAGATAGTATGGTATTTTACAGTGATTGAACTATTTGAATAAAAGCTTACTAGCAATTCGAGGATACGAAATCTCCAATCATAATATGAAATTTAGTACAAGAATATTATACATTTATAATATAATAACTAACTAAGTAAGGCGGTTAGTGAGACAGAGAGAGATGTGGTAGTATACTTGAGTAAGAAATTGCGCCGTAGTACATCTTATCATTGTTTCTCAACCAATATAAAGTTTTTTACTTGCCACCACCTTATCAAACTTAATGATATCTCTTCCCATATCTTTCAAAATTACAAACTTTCAAAATCATAAAATCTACACAAAAAAAGCGTTTTTCTTTCATCCTCATCCCTCCACTCATCTCCTCCCGTTTTTCCCTTCTTCAGAAATCGGCGAAAACTATCCCATAAACCTCTATCTCAACCCCCCCCCCAAAAAAAAAAAAACATTCCTTCGTCCGAGACAAGTCAACAAAAGAAATAGATTATAGACCAAACAATTGTCAGAAGAACAAGATAATCCATTGAAAAATGACTTCCATCTAATGAGAGAGAGAGAGCAGGGCAAACTGGAAGGTGTTTTTTCCCCTGCCCCACTGCTAACCGCAGAAAACGAGGGGTGGGAAATGGATGATTTAGCTCGGGGGGAGGAAATGGATCTCTGAACTCGGGGGCGGAAATGAGTGCGTCATGATATAGTAATGGAAACAGCAATAGTAAATGAAAAAGGACGGGGTGAGGATTTTGAGGATGTGATCTCTCTCGATGCCCCATTGTTCAGTCAGAGGTGAGTTTCAAGATTATTATATAAACTCAATTACTACTTCTTAAAAGTATTTTTATTCATTATGCTTTCATTAATTACTCCATGATAGTTTCTTACCTTAGGTTTTAGCTCGAAATTAATAAAAGCTCGTTACTTTATTGAGATGCTTTTTGAATTTAATACTTATATTAACACTTACACATACCCGTACTTTTTTATTCAAAAATTAAAAATGAAATCAATATTTAAAATCAAAATTTTCCTTATGAAGTTTACTAAAACATTAAGATTCATTAATAATTTATAAGAACAGAATGGAGGAAGATTCTTAGGAAGGCCTTGGCCCACAAAGGGCTGTGGAGTCAATAAAGAAGAAGAAGAAGAATTTATACCTGTAATTAAATTATATAATCGATAACATAAGTGATTGTGTGGTCAAGAACTATTACGTTTTAAATATAGTTTTATATCTATTAGCATTTATTGTATATTTTATATCGATATAGGGTGAATTGTTCAGTGAGTGAACGGTCGACCACATAATCTCAAATAATAAGGAATTTTATTGCTCTGGAGGCTCCCAATGAAATTCAGTAGTTGCAGGAAGATCTCATAAATGTGGAACAATCGTTCATTCAAGTAAAATCTTTGAATGGTAACTGACATTTTTTTCAATTTAAACCCAGCTGCACGTGATAGAAAAATAGACCTGTTGTAGGTTAAAAATTTACACCAATCTGTCATATTTTTCTGATTTTTAATTAGGCAGCGTACGCCTTTTCTTGTTTTAATCAGTTATTCAAGTGTTTTTCTTCGTTAAATAATGATGTAAAACGGTACATTTCGTAAACTTGGAAAATCCATTTATTGGAATGGGAAACGGTTCCATTTATTGGAATGGGAATGAGAACGGTAAACTGACATTTTCCAGTGGAAAAAACGGTAGTTCATTCATTGGGAAAATAGCCTACCTAGCGAATCTTCATGGTTATAAGCTTATTCGATCTATAATGATGTAAAGTAAGCTATAGGTGATAGCTTAAATTGTGCTCTTCCAGTAAATGAACGGGGTGTGTTATTCAGAAGGTTTATGTTAATACATGGTGCTAAGTTCCCAGCTTTAGTTTTAAACAACAACGCCTCGTAGAATCATAGTATTTTGGTGTTCCTATAGTAAAGTGACCATTTTGAATAAATTTAGATGGCTTACAGTGCTCTTAGTGGCCAAATTAACAATTAATTAAAAAACTAAAAAATATAAAACAAAAAGTTCATATAGAAAAAAATTTTTACTGAAATTAGACATCAGTTTTAGCTTTAAGCACCAGTTTAAGCTTTTAGACACCGCATAAACTTTGTTCATTTACTGGGTCTCATCATTTCTACCATGGCCATCTAGACACATAAGGCCAGAGAAGCTCGAAATCTTGAGTGACGTTCTGTCTACTATTTCGCGTCATCATCGCTTTTTGGACAACAGCGCAACTCCAGTCTGAAATCTTGCACGCTCCCTTCAGACTGGAGCTGCGCTGTTGTCCAAAAAGCGATGATGCGAAATAGTAGGCAGAACGTCACTCAAGATTTCGTGCTTCTCTGGCCTTTATGTGCCAAGAGATGGCCATGGTATATCGCAGTGTTTTCACTAAAATCAAAATACCTTCAAAACTATTAATTTCTAATACGATCTGAAAGTACTTTCACCATTCGGAAACAACCGCAACTTATAGGTACTCTACGACATCTAACTTACAGAAAATCTAACACATAGAAAATATACATATATATTTCCGATATATCGATCAAGCTAACGTCCAAAGCATTCACCATCGCGAGAAGTCCACTTTCCTCATCACCACCACCGCAAGAAAGAGGCCTTCATCAACATCCACCTTCTCTCAAATCCTTCTTCTCCCATCAAAATCTCACTCTCTGCGCATTCTCCCATAGACTCCGGAGAGAGAGATTGCGGCGGCAGATCTATCGGGATTAGGACGAGATTTTGGATGGACTTTTAAACAAAGAGACTTGCGTCATTGGATCATCCTGGCTTTGGGGAGACGACTCCCCTTTCCCCCCTCCTGTAGGGGGAAGGGAGGGAAACGAATTGCGGTCGCTATCCGAGATGACAGCTGCCTTTCAGTGGGCTTCCCTGCCGACCGCGAGCTGGGGTCGGTGCTTCACCGCATTGCTTGGGTGTGGTGTAGTGATGTCGCGGCTTTTAATACGGGGTGAAAATAGTGATTTGTTGTTTAATTGGTTAAGTAGTTACCCTGCAGAAAAGTTCTGCTTAACTGCTTCAAAAGAGTGAACGGAGTTGAACCGATATTTCTCTGGGAAATCTGCAGGGTTTTTTTTTTTTTTAAGACTGCTGAAATTTCCTTAGAAGGGTGTCAAAATTTCTGAGCAAAGTCCTACTGCTACCAAATAACTGTAGACTTCTTTAAGAGAACTGCACTATAGACGCTTTTTTGTAGCAATTTTGCGGATGTTTTTTCTGGGTTGAATTCACATTATTTACGAACTTTCTTTTTGTCACAAAAGGATAAATAACATTCTAAATTTCCCCATCGATCCATATCTTACAGTAACACTATTTATTACATTTCTTACACACACAAGTAGATATGCGTAAGAAATATAATATTATATGTATTTTTATATTAAAAATTCCTTCAGGCTAAAAATTTTATTTGACTGATCCTATATTTGACTATGACTTTTGATTTATTTTACTTATGTCTATTAGTTTATCAAATTACCATGCTACTCATATTATTTAAGTTCAAATAATAATTAATATTTTTTTTTCGAATTTGGCTTTTCACGCACAATTCATTTTATGTCACGCGTTTTCCCTTTTGAACTCAAATTTCTTTTATGTAATTACATGTATTAATCCATAACACTTGCAAGTTTTTATACTCATTAAGTTACTCATTTGTTTGCTATTTTTTCTTGGTGACGTTCTCATCATACTATTGTTTATTAAAAATATTTTGTTATAGCAAGTAACTTCATTCTTCTCTTTATATTACATCTTTTTTCATCTTCTAATACCTCTATCGACGACTCATAAATTTCTAAAAACTCTTCTTCAAAATTTATCCTAGTGATTAAAAAAAATAAGTAGGTACCTACTAAACAAATGTAGTAAACTAATTTGCCCTAAAATACTGTCTTTTCATTAAAAAAAGTGGATCTACCAAACATACACTAAAATTATACCATTAATAGGGAAAAGCTGTAGATGTGCAAAAGTTTGATGGAAAAACAAAGGGAAAATATTAGTCTTTTCAGAAATTTTTCAGTCTCGAATTTCATAGTTCTAGTAACTAGTTTCAAAGGGTTCGAACTGTATGGGCTGTAACTTATCCATCTTTTTACGCACATGCCGCTCAAATAACGGCCGCAAAATCAAACAAAAAAAAAACAAATTATTCCCCATTTCAGTGACAGGAAGGCCAAATTATCGCACAAAACCCAGTTTTTACACCCTCGCCTCATTTTAATTAAATAACGGCGAACATCGGATGTTTCCGAGGATCACTGGAGATTACGGGGGACGAAAAAAGGAACATCCTGAACACATCCCATCAGCGTCAACGCAAAAATAGTAAGCGAAGCTCGAAAGGAGAGGAAAAAACAATCGATAAAGCGGGGTAATTATTTTTATAATGATTTAATGGACGCCGCTTTACGACATTTTAAACATCTCGAAAACTTTCCGCCCAAAACATTTAGCGGGACGTTAAAAAGAAGCGGCTTATCAACGAAACTCAACGCCGCCAAGAGATAGAATATCAAAAGTGAAACCATTATAGAGATTGCGGGATGAAATAGAGAGGAGAGGGGAGGAGAGAGAAAAAATGCATTATAACTTCTTCCCGCGTAGATGGAGATAGAGCGCGAAATAAAGAAGAAAAAAACGGTAAAAAGTCGCTCTCTGAAATATCGAAATAGATTCGCTAAATAAATGATAGATGGCGGCAAATATGGAATCGGAGGCGACCCTTATTACGCATAATTATCATTTGGCGCCGAAAGTAAAAAAGGGTGATGTATGAAAAAGAACGCCAAGGCAGCCAGTGCGTCATCTGTCTTGATTAGCTGTCGCAATGTGCGAGGAGGCCTCCTCCCCCCTTTTCCTTAAGTGGGAGGGAGAGACGGTCCCTGGAGCACTAAGTGCAAAGGGGTGCGCTTAGGTTCGATTTTATTCTTTACAGCAAAATTCGTCCTATCTCAATTATTTTAACTCTATGTTGATGATAGTATCATTTTTTGATAAGCTTCAAAGGTATAACTTCCAAAAAAGAAATTATTGTTTTAAAAGCTTCGAACGTCTTACCTTTTAACTCCACCTTTAGAATTTTTTTCGTTTTAAGTTCGTTTAAAGATAAAAAAAGTGGATTATGAGGGAATGTCGTAAAAAATCGATAAAATAAGCAAGCAGGCGTATAAAAATGACTATGTGTAAAACAACAAGAATTTATAGTTTGGTAAGTTTTGAATATTCAACAATAAGAGTAATTTTTTTTTATTTTAGTTCCCTAGTGAAATTTTACAATGATCCTAAAACGAGCTTAGAAAATTATTTATGAGCAATTTTATGATTAAGTTTATCATGTGAATATTTACCATAGTTAATTCTATGTTAGTTTAGAAAAGTATTGTGCACATTTTATAATATTTCTTTCCATCAAATATTTGCATTTCAAACTAGATTTCTTTAAAAATCTTCTGACTATTATATTTTCCCTAAAATTCTACTGTGTTCTACAAAGAAGGCAAACATTAAGAACTTTTAGGAAGGAGTACTTGAACTTGTCATGGGCCCTTGAAGCTATTCATCGTATAAGAGAACTTCACTTATACTGAGTACTATCATGTTACGTAGGATAAAGGAAAATAACAAAAGTTAACAAAAAAGACAGCACTACTAATCAAACACACTTTCCCAGGGACTTATTTCGAAAACCTTAAAATATTACTAAAAAATAACTTATTTCTAGTTCCAATGGCAGTGCACAACACACACTATGACCGAAGTCATTTATTTCTACAGACATGCCGAAATCAGTAACCCCATTTTACGGGGGTTCTTAAAAAAACTAGATAGAAATAAATCTCAGCACGGTTATCGTCTGAAAAACTAACCGTGTTTTGCAAGAGGAGGTGGCAGCGGAAAATCAGAAATTCGAATGAGGAGGGAGGAGGGACTGCATGCCCCGGGAAGCACAAAATATCGTTTGCTGAGCACCCTACTTAGTACAAATGCCGTTAAGCCCCCTCCCCCGTTGTACCCTTAATTCCGGTTCACCCCTCGCCAAGAAAGGTAGCCGGCTTGGCGGGTTTTGTTTCCCTGAAATGCTCAAGTTCTTAAAAAGTGCATTTTATTACTATTACTTAACTTTACGGGGTGATTATTTATTACTTTACTGTAGGTATACTTAAAATATACAGCATGAACTGAACATAATTAATACATTCCTCTGTAGTTTTTTAATTGATTTATTCTGCTAAATTCTAAAATATGTTGACATTCAAATATAATACTTTTACCCGACGTGGCGGGTAAAAGTACAAAGGACATGAGGCCAAAAGTACCCGCCCTGAAAAAATAAGCCTGGCAAAAATTACAAAAGAAATGCACCACTGCCTTCGTAATAGGGAGATTCCTCCCACTCTTTAAGTAAAATTCATACAAGATTCAAACTTGTTGAATAACACATGAAAAATCAGTTTTACATTTTTAATATTGTATACATGAGCTAGTTTTCTGCTTCAGATGGGTCTTAAGTTCTCAAAGGTAAAATCGTATTGATTCTAAAGCTATAGTCCTATAACTCTTTTGTGGGGAAGAGTAAAATGAGTTATATAATTTTCTCTACAAAATCTTGTATCAAAAATGCGTATTCTTCGGTGCCGATGTATTAAATACAGTGTCGTCTTTGAATCAACCTTAAAATTCACTGCAGTGAAATTCTAACGATGCGAAGTTGATCAGAAGGAAGTATAGATCACATTGGTATTTACTTTGAAAGCAATAATTAGTTCTTTATTTATGAAAAATTAAGATTCCATTATAGAAAAATTAGATAACTCAAAAACTTTGCCTGATAAATATAATACAAAAAGTATGAAAATAACAATGACAGTCTTTTAAGATAGATTATGATGCATGTGTTCATATGGTCCATATTGCATTCCCTTGTACTGTTGCCAAGAGAAAAAGAACCGCTGCGTACTTTTACCCGACTGTGCCCTTTTACCCTTCCTTCTTCTATATATATAGCAAAATTCTTCTTAAAAACATACAATGCCGTTGGCAAATAACTTCATTCCCTTTAAAATCAGTCAGTTCTCCACGTTTTGTGAAAACGTCGTCATTGACAAGTTGTTTTTTCCGCATAATGTCTACTATGAAGGAAAAACACGTTCTACAGGTGAAAAAAAATATTGTAACAAAACATTGATTGCAGGATATTTTGAATATGACCGATTTAGAGATAGGGCATAAAACTAAAACATGTATATTTAGTTTAAAATTTTAAAAAATGGAGCAATTATTTTCATTTCCACGAGTATTTTTCTTTTTCTCATCTTTAAAAATGACATCTGGATCTCCAGTTTACGTGGATGAAATTTATTGAAATAAAATTATAAAAACCTCCTATTTTTCATTTTAAAAATCCCACCATTGATTTGTAGCATGCAAAACATCACTCCAGCAACAGTGTCAGTGGGAATTCTGCCTTCGCCAAGAGGGATCCGTCGCCAAAAACTTCGCCTTTCCCCAGCAACCCAACTGGAAGTGGGCATCGGTCCTGTAGCAGGGGCATCAAAAGGCGCAACGGTTGACAGGCGACTAAATAGGTCGGTCCCTCAATCGGTTGCCATGGGAACCGGGGACTCTTTTATGGAGGATGTGTCTCCCGACAAAGGAACCATCGCTGTCAGCTCTTTTGTCGCTCAAAAATGCCCGGATGACGGGAGAGACGCGCCTTTTTAAAAGCACAATGTTGTTTCCAGTTTTATGAGTGGTGATGAAGAGGAATTCAGACCTTATTTTTTACGGATACATTCAGAGATTCCGTTATGTACACTCGACCCTTGACTTGTAAATTTGTATCGAATTCCAGCACGCTTGTGGACTTTATTCCTATCTGTTTTGAATCAGTTCCCCCAGAGTGTTTAGAAATCTTTACTGTTTTTACTCAACACTTGCATTCCTTGGCGGTATAATTTGTGAAGGATGGGAAAACTGGAGAATAAATGAATCGTCAGTTAGAAGAAGGGAATAAGTCCAAAAACGAAGTTTTGAGAAAATCGAAAAAACCTGTATAAGTAGTGGAATTTTTATCCTATAGCAACCAAATTTTTATAGGAAATTTTTGACACTGTTAAGAATACAGAACAATCTTCAAAAAAATTATAAGTGTAGTTAAAAATGTTTCACAGTTAAAAAAAGATTATGAACTTATTCCCTTCTTTCAACTGAAGAAAAATCTTAAAAACCACTTAAATTGTCATTTAAATTGTATTTCTGCTTAGTTCACAGTATAAAAGAGAGAAATAGAAGGACTAAAACAAATAAAATTCAAAATTATTATGAAACTGAGTCATGAAGGAAACATTAAGGAATCAATGGGGTAAGTGAATATGAATGGAGTCAAACATTCCATGTATAAAAAAAAAATTAAATTTTTAATTAAAATAAAATTTCATTTTGGCTCAGTTTGTAGCACAAAGAATAACAACCGAAAGACAATTAACTTTAATTCGAAGTTATATTAAAAAATACAATGAATGGACATCGATTTCGCAAATTCAAGGAGCTATATCTGCCGATACGGGGTAGTTATTTTTCCCCTTTTTGCATTCATGTGTAGAGCGGAGCCTGGAGATATTTTTGAGCACAAAAAGTCAATTTGTCATTTTTTGGACCTTCCCTTTCTCAAACTGACGATTCAAATAAGTTATATAATAACTGATTTTAAAGGGGATTCATAATAAATATTTTTAGATGTTTCAGAAATCTAAATTGGTATTGGATAGATGAATATTGTACTTAATATCGAACAAAATAAAGTTTGAGTACAATTGAAGTTGAGTTTTTGGATTTTTTTTTTCTCTTTTAATTTTTTACATGTTTAGAAAGAAAAAACATTCCCATCAGCAGAATTTTAATATTTCTTAATTATATTTCGTTTATTTCCAATAAATTACTTTAATTTTTTTAAGATGATTTATTTTATTATTATTTAAGTTAGTAATACTTGCATCTTAAACTTAAATAAATGTAAATAACATCCTCATTAAAAGTTTAAAATCATAATTTCTTATCTAATGGAAGACGACCAATAGTTCAATTAATAATTTTTGAATTAATTATTAAAATGTTTTAGAATATATCATTTGTTTGAAGAGATTTAATTTTTATCTTACGTTTGAATTCACACACATTTATGAAAATATTTTAAAATTATAAAAATTTAATTATTAAAATTACCAATAAATTTGGGTCACAGTTAAAAATTCATAAAAAAAACTTTTCAAGTTACACCAAAATATACAATATATCTTAAAAAACTAGATAACTTTTGGAAAATTCGTGTGAAATGTTAGAATTGAATTTATTTGAAGTAAATTCTTGAAACTCTATCCAAAAAGTTTCCTTTTCACAGCAGTGCTGCAATCTATCGTTCGAAGCTTGAACAATTTATTGACCTTTGAGGATGGTAATGTGATGACCGGAGGATTATTCTTAAGAATAGTAATTAATATTCGACAAAAAAAACCCAAAAGTATAAAAAAAAAACACCTTGAGTTATTTCCTTCAAAGAATATTAACAAAAATATTCAATATAAATTTAGTGGCGAGTTGAAATAAATTAAGAGTACCGTCTCTTTCCTCTCCAAAGTCTACTAAGTTTCAATTAACATAATTTAGAGAACTTTTGATTCATATCTTTTTGTACTACATGTAAAATTTTGAAAAATAAAATTTTCCAACCAATGTAATCTGGAGGAAAATTAACAAAACATTATTTTGGTTTAATGTTAATCAAATAATATGGAGGTGATACTTAACTCTCTAGAAAGTTCATCTTCAAAATTAAAATTATTTCTCTGTTTTTATTTCTCTGCTTAAACTCCAATACATTTTATTTTAAAAATTCATTTTTCATTTTTTTTTTCTCAATTTTTTTCCATCTCCCTTAGACCGTGTTTTTAAACTTAAAGGAATGAAAAATTATTATCACTAAAAAGAACTTATATACAGGCAATATATTTAACTTTAACACCTAAATATTTGCGAAAATTTGAAGGTGTAACTATACCATTATATAAGTAGTATTTGGCTATTCAACAAGCGTCTGGATAAAATAATTACAAAAATATAATTAAATAGTGTCCGTATCCGTAAGATATAAGTGTAATTCGAACTGTTCAATTGTTACCCGATAAAAAAGTTAAGTTAATCTGAAAAAAAAGATTAGGGCCTAAATGCTTTTTGGAGGATAAAACGAAACCCTTTTATTTGTATAGATATTTAGGATGTCCGAATAACGTGAGAATTTTACCAAATCAACTGAAATTTGAAAAAAAAATTATTAAATTCATACACATTTGTATGAGATCCCCTATAATCTACACTACATCCCATAATAAATCTACATGATTGTTTAATGTTTTGTTCCTGAGTTCTCAAAATTTTTTAAAGTATATTTTTTTACTCTCTAAAGTGTCACGACACGACTTGTTCGTCAGATAAAAATTAAAGAACATTTTTCATATTACAATTATAATTTAAGAATAAGGAACTTCGGAAATTTTTCTGTACACGATAAAAAAAAATTACTGCTTATACCAGGAACCAGCCAATTCAAGTGGGTATTGTTTTTTGGGTCCCAGGATTCTGAAAGTAGTAAAAAAACTGCCATGGGTGTCTGAAGACAAAAAAGAGGCTTGTCACACAGCGTCAAAAGGCAAAAAAATTGGAACAATATCGGATGATTGAAAAAAAAGCACACCAACGGAAAAAAATGGCGGAGGAAAAGAGAGAAGAGAAAAAGTAAAATCGTCGCAATAAAATAGTATTTGGCAGGAGAAGCTTCGAAGGCAGAAAAAAATGCATCGATATAAAAACGCAAACAAGCAAAAAATGTCAAAAATCTCGAACGTGTTGAACCGGGGGGAGAGGTGTAAGGGAGAAAAAAAAGCGTCTTCTGAGCTTTTTATTCTCTTTCAGAACTCGACTTGACAGATATTTAAAATGCAAATGTTGTCTTCTCCCCGAAACCTGTCTTTCGTCTGCTGCAGTGTATTTATTCTTTGGCAAGCGGTGGCAACAAAGACCGCTTGTCACACGCACGGCACTAAGAAACGGGGCTAACCTATAGATAAGCAAAAAAAAAAAAACGTCGAATGGAATAAAAAAAAGGGCGGGAAAAAAGAATCGAACCCGGGGAGGGCGTAAATAGGCAGTTTGCTCGCAAGATTTGACTTCTTGTGATTTGAGAATTGCTCTAGGGGCGTACAATGACAACTGGGGGCGTCTATTTTAATCTTTTATATATATACTCCCCCCTTTCCACGCGTCAAAGATTTGCTTGAATTTGCGACAAGTGTCATCCAGAAATAAGTTTTTTGGTCTCCCCCTTCCTTTTTTTTATCGATAGATATATATTAAATGTCCGGAGGCGTCGGGTATAGTTCCTTGTATATACACTTCAATCGTGATAAGGCCTCTTTTCTTCTGGAATTGCGTAAACAGCTTAAAGGTTTTGATGCCATTTGTTCTTTAAATTTCTTCTCTGAAGTGACGGCTCGAGAAAGAGATAGGTTTGCCTTTATTTCCAGCGTTTGACGGTTTTCTCCGGTATAAACCTCAAGCTCTCTCTGTCAAATCGTATTACATGGCTTCGGGTGAAGATTTCGAACCTGCTATTTAATTTACCTCTTATGGAGAAGAATGGAGGCATAAAACGGTTCTAAATTACTGCTTTAGGCATGGGACTAAAATTCAATTTTCATCTTTGAGAAATTGTTCCCCCTTGTTACGTGTGGTCTGATGGGTATAAAAATGCAAAGTGGAAGTTATCGGTAAAATTTAAGTAATTGAATATTATTTGTTGATAAGCTGATACATCCCCGCATCTTTTTGAATTGCAACTCCATCAGGAATTCTTGAGTATAATTCTAAAATGCATGTTAAGAGATCGACGGAAAATATGTATTCAAGTTTCTTTTAAAATGTTTGTGAAAGATTCTTTTCAATAAGGGAAATTTCTAGAAAAATGCATATTTCTTCTGATCGAAAAAAAAACTAAATGTTAGTTCAAATTGAATTCCATATTTTAACATTTTGTTTACATGTGAAGTATAATTTTGGTTCCGAGATGTATTATCCAAAAAAGAAAAATTAATATCTATTGAAGCTTTTTCTCAGAACCGCTATCAGAACTATAGAAGTTTTTTAAACAAAACCCAAAACACTTTTCGAAAACTTGCGAAAGACGAATTACAGAAGTAATGTGAAAAAATATCCAGTTGAAACTCCTAAGAAGGAAACCCTTTTAGTCAGGCGATGGTATTAACTTAGCAAAATTAAGATAAAAAACCTTCAGTTACTTATAAAAAGGTCAACTTGTATTTCAATGAAAACTTCGACGAATAGGTAATCCAATATACGAGTAGGTTAAGTAAAATCAGTAAAAAAAAGTTTATGTCAGTCACGGATATTTTTGAACTAGGATTTACACTTACACACATCGTTTTGGAAGCGTAGCATAAATCGTTTGAACCCTTCCTCCTTTTACAATAACAAAGCATAACATTTACATTGCGGATGAATAATTTTAGATAATATTTTATATTAAGAAACTCTTCCCATCTTAAGAGCATTGATGATATCATATTATCTCAACAGAACCTTAAACGCAAGAGTCTGTTTTTAAAACCCTCAAATCAATATGGAAGAGTGCTCAACAAGATTATCCCTAACTACACAAATACATGCGCACGATGCGGACAAAAAAACTGGCCACCCGAAAGATTACATTTCAGAGAGAGGGAGCTTTTGGGAAATTTTCAGTGGGCCGCATGCAACCAGAAAAATGAAAACAAAGGGGGCAAAGCCTAGATGTTTTTTGGGAGAATTAAACTAATGGGATTAAGCAAAACGGCCACACACTTAATTAACTTAATGATTCGGGAGCACTTAGCGTGGAAAATAGCGGTCCAGACTGAAAAAACAGGACCCGCAATCCATTTTGAGTAATTAAAAGATACATAAATAAAACTGTCGAATAACCGGGTGCAATAAGAGAAACGCGTGAAAAAAACTTGGCTGCCATGATGAGTATTTTGAGCCTATGGTCTGTAATTTATTGCATTGTGGCGAAATGTCGGGCATGCCTTTCAGCTGGCTGTTTTTCTGGCTGATTTATGGGGCGAAAGGTTTTTGAAATCGCGTTGGCATCACTGCGGAGGATTTTGAATCACGTGGTCTTGTTTAATTTGTTGATTGCTCTTTTTTTTTCTTTGGAGGTACTACCATGCATAGGCTGAACCGTGTGGTTTCGGGTTGATTTCGAAGGGGAAAAAGTTGTCATTTTTGGCATTGGAGAGTGTTTTTGAAAGTGGTCGTTAGGAAAATTATTTTGGAAAATTTGATGAAGGCATGAAAGGGGAGTGTTAATTACTGTTTGAGTTCAGAAACAGAAATGTCAAGTGGAAGCTGAAATTACCTATTTCACATTAAAAAGAAAGTCTTGGAAGTTGGAACAGTTTACCATGAGTAAAATTGTTTTTCCTCTGAGACTAAGTGAAAGTTACTCAGTTTCGTATTTCCACTCTTTGACCTGAGCCGATTTTTTAGTTCTGTTAATGAACTGAGCAGTACACAACTTCAAAAAGTAAAATTATAAATCCTCATCATATAGGTATGAAATTTAGACATAAATGTATTTGGAACAGTTTCTAGAACTATTTTAGTTTTTTTATAACAACATGACAAACAATTTACTAACAGACATATTCACAGCCTTCAGCGCTGGTGTTAAATCTAAATCCTTGGTCAAGAAAGTTTCCACCAATCAGAGTCAGTGAAAAGCTAGTTTTTCTCTCTTTAGCTGCTGATTAACACCGACGCTGATGACTGTGAATATGAATATTAGTAGTATCGTTGCATAAAACTTCTATTGAACAAAATTAGATAAACTTTTCAATAAATGCCTCGCTTATTTCTTTCTCCAAGGCACTATGCAAAGCAAAAGATTAATCCAATTAATTCAAATTCGTCTAAGCAAGTCTCTTTGATCCCCACACACAGTTCTAATAAGTATTAAAACTCCGAGGAGCAACAAACACAGTCTTCGCAAATGGCCTGCATTCCTAAGGGATACTTCCCAATAGCCGCTATGAGGAGGGAGAATAAACAATCTTCTCGCCACATTCGCGCAGGATGGAAGCTATAAAATATGAGGTCTGCCACCCCCTCCATTATTCCCGTACAGAACTTTGCTTTCAGTCACTTTGGCCCAAGAACCGCTATCCGTCCTCATTTGCCCCAGCCTTGACACCCGGGCACATATTTTTTGCCCCTATACTGCCCTACTCTCGCCTAAGAGATCTATGGCTTGGCAGACCGATCGGGTCACCAATAAAAGGAATGATTTTTGTGGAACCAGAACCTTTAATATTTTTGCATAACCCTCGATGCAATTTTCACTCTCCAAATTTATCTGATATCAGTTATTATTTTATGCTCATTTTGTTTATTTTATACAGTATAATTTATTTCTTGCCTATCCCTGTATCTTCTACATATTTTTTTTTCTTTAATTTTAAAAAGTACCACATCCTATTTTTGGGACAATATTACTTTAATATTTAAAATGGGAAGGAATAAGACTTAAAGGGCATGAAAAAGAAATAATTAAATAGGCACTTCTTGGTAATATTAACCCACTTATATTTTTCTTGAGACAAAATTTTTAACTATTGCCATTTTGTTTTACTTTTAAATAAAGATTTTAATAGATGATTTAACGAGGAGTCGGAATCCCCCCAAAGGTGTTTCAACTTCTTTCTCATCCTCTCTTTTATATCTCTAATATCTCTTCTTCTCTTACTTTTCCTTCTCACTCTTTTTTCCCTTAATTCAAAGAATGGGCAGAAAAAAATTGAAAACGTAATAATTATAACACAAGTTAATAAATCACAAATCTACTTGGCAATAGATTAATAATCCTAAATAACTTCTATTTTAAAATTTATAATGCTATACTAAACTTTACACTACGAATAGGCTATGCTCAAAAATATTTATGAAGCCAGTGAGGACTCAACAGCTTAAGGTAGGATGCTATGTGCTCAGGAAATAGTGAGTTTTTTTATATTTTCAAGCTCATTAAGGCTAATGATACTCTGCACAATGGACATCTAATCACGTTCATTTACAATCATTCTTAGAAAGTTAGTAAAAATATTCTTTCAGGGCTGACAATTACCCATTCATTCTTCAAATGAAAATAAGTTCCCCAATCACTTTAGCCTTAAATAAAGGATTTTGTATGGGGTTTAGTTCCTTGACTAAGGAGTTAGAAGTTAGATCATCTGTTATTTAACTTAAGTAGTGTTTTAGGGCAAATTTGAGTAAATTGCTGAAGTTAAGGTATGAATGTGGTCAAGCAGACATAGATAATAAAAATTTTATATAATATTTTGTTATAGGTTGACCTTATGACTTCACTCATCGGAACTTTATATATTAGCTTAGTATTTTTAGATAACTTTAGATGCATTTTTCAGCACATTTCCACAAAACATTCGCACTTTTTAAACAAATTTATTATAAAACTTCAATATTATGTGCAGAAAGCACAGGTCAATAGATAAAAAGATTATCTCTTTTTTGGTTTCATGCAGGAAAAGCCTCAACAACTTTCATCTCCCACCCGAAAAAATCATCTCGTATCATCTCGTAAAACATCGCCGTATATTTTCATTAAATCTCTATTACCTCCTAATGGGTTTCAACATTAACCATGAGCATTCTGCTTTAAAAATCTAGGCGTAAAACCCTTTTCATAAATTCCCTCACTAAAAGCATCAGCTAAATTAGTATTAATTACTGTGTGTTTGTTCTGGATACAACAGCACAACCCGTTACCAGACAATCACGATGCGATCCTGGTAAAAAAAAATTAACTAATATTGAAGAAAAAATTGATGCAGCTGCAAAATACCAGTAATTTATTAAAATATTGATGTAAAATATCAAAATTTGGCTCTATAATGATGGGGTATACAATATTTATATTGTGTAGCACACTCTATTATTGGTACACTATTTCTGTAGTATGGTACGTCGATGTAGTTTCCAATAACCAAAAACTCATATTAATTGTTATTTACCTATTATATTGGTATTGTTAAAACATGTTTTATGCAGATTAATTGAAATGAATGGATCTAATTACTTTTACTGTGATCTTAAACTTAAAGATTTGGTAGTTTTGCGTACCAGAGCATCATTAGGTTTGTAGAAGACGAATTTAAGTTGAGATACTATACTATTCCAACAAGTTGATACGTCAAAGAGCAACTTCTACCAAACTGCCCTCTCCCTGGTCTCGGTCCCTCGCCATGCATCAGGGGTGTCCCCGCGGTGCATTCCGGATTGACAGCCGAGACTGATGGATGGCATCCCGGGGAGGAATGTAATTGTGGGATGCCGCCCCGCCCGCAGAGCTGCGATACATTTTTATGGCCGACCCCGTGGAAAAAAATAAGAGACTGGCAGGGATATCGCTATAAAGCTTTCTGTACCCCAAACATTGCAGCTAAGTTTGTGAGGTTGTTTGATTGGACTTTCTCGTTAGGTCGATATTCAAATTTATTTTGATTCTCTGTCTTTAATTAGAGGAAAGAAAGTTTTTCTAGCAGTAAGCCAATTGTTTTGTAGAGAAAAAATAAGGTATAATTATCTCTCTTATTATCTTCAGTTACAGCCATTTTATTGGTAGTGTAAATGTTTACCATTATTTATTTAAGCTTACACCCCAAATAGAAATTAATATTTTAAAACTGCGTTGAAGACTGCAATTGTCTGTAATACGTCAATTCCCCTAATCTATTCTTTTAACATCCTATTTACACCTTCTCTAGGGTGATGCATTCCAGTTTAAGGGGAGGGGGGATGGGACCGGTGACTAATCTGTGAAAGTGAAACATTTGAATATCTAAAAACTCATTCAACTTTCAAAATATGCGTTTAAGTTTTTGAATCTAAATATCACATTTAAAAAATATATAGAAAAAAAAATGCGAATAAACGTATTAATTTTTCAGATTAGCTGTGATTTGTCCCCCCGACACAACACAACTATATTTGACGCAATGCAAGAGAAACAACTTAAGGAGTATCGTTTAACGCTAAAAGTTATTTTTCTTAAAAGAATGGTAACAAAAATAAAAACAAATTTCACAGGACTGATAGATCATGGCAGAAAAATTATGAACTCTAAAAAAAAATTATCTTGGCGAAAAATGGAGAAATTTCAAAAACTTTAACCCAGTTCCACCCACCCTACCTAAACTCTTTTTGATTTAGCTGAAAATTTTTTGTTGTTAATGCAACCCCTGAGAGAACTTTTTTCAATATGCCTTTTTGAATTATGCTTAAATACGACCCGCCAATCCGCCAATGACGAAAAAAAATTTCCTGAAACAGAGTACATATTTTTTGGGGGGTTACATTCATAAGCCGAACCCCCCCCCCCCGACCAATCGGCCAAAGTCGGGCCTCGAGATCAAATCTCGCAGACAGTGAAATGAATCTCTGTGAAGAAGACACAGGAACGAGACTTTCATTTGGCCCGGGAGCAATCCTTCACTGTCAGCAGAGAAACGCTGACCTCCTTTGCAGGGACAAATATTCATTGCTGGGGGAATTTCACTTTTAAATCCCCTTTGCTCTCCTCAATCCGAAAGGTTGGATTCAATCTCTGAGTGATCTCCTGCTGAGAACTGGGAATTGAGCGTCGTTTTTCACTGTGCACCTTTTTTTTTCTTGTTTTTAAAGAAGGGGTAATGTGTTTTAAAGCAGAGTTGTCCCATCTTGGGGGAGAGACTTGATGGGACTCAGTAACTTTCGTATGAGAGTTTACCGAGGGAAATTAATATCTTTAAATGTTCTTTAAAAAATGAGGGATACATAGTTTTGGTAAAAAAATCTTCCTTGAAGTTCAATTCATCTCTAGCTGGGTGATACCATGAGCATTTAGCGCCATCTATCGCTAAACCTGGTAACCATAACAACCAAATGAAAGGCAAGATCACGCCAAGATGATGATTACGTAACTTAAAACGGAAAAGCGAAAGATTATCGTTCCTTATCCTTTTTCTCCTTTTCATCTATTTCTATCTCATCCTCTTTAACCTTTTCATCCCATCATCTTCATTACTATCATTCTCTGCATCTTTCTTATTCTCTTTATTTCTCTAAACTTCTTTTCACATCTGTCATTCTCATCATCTTAAAATAATCTTATTCTCTTTGTCTATTTTTACAGTAAATCCTCACGACCCCTATCATCCTCATATCTCATATATTCTCTTCATCTATCTATCTATCCCATTCCCCTATTAGTTCATCCTTATCGTTCTTTTCATCGTGGATTAGTTTTCGTTAAAAGTGACAGTAATAAAAAGTCAGGACGAATGGTTTTATGAGATCATTGTAAAATAATTCAAATCATAAATCATTAAATCATCATAAAAATAATACTCCAAGTGGTTCGCGGAGTTGGGAACCACCTGGTCCAGACCAATTCAGCTCCATTAAAAGCAGTCAAAACACTCCAATTTTCATCTCACTGCTATTCCGCACATCCCGTGGAATTCCAACACGGCGACAGAACGGAGGGGTGGAAATTAATCGCCTGCCTCATCCCCCTCTCTGTAGGGAGTGAGGGACAGATATCGAGATGTTTCTGACCTTGTTAAAAAAGAAGTTTCGCTGAGGAGAAAGAATATTTCACGGGGTGCTCGCTATCTGGGCTGGAAGTGATAGTGGAAGTCATCCATCATGGGAGCTCTTTTTCGGAAGGCCCCCTGGGCTTCCAAATCTTGGTATCCGTTAGCACCTTGCTGAGTAAAAGAGGTTCTCCGCTCAGATGAAAAGTTTTCAAGTTTCTTCAGTTGTTTGAAGAAAATAGTTGTTTTATTGCTATGCATCTGCATGCCGTTGACGTGTATAACAATTATTTGATAGAGAAAAAAAAACTTCTCACAGATATTAATCCTTTTATATATTAAAAATAAAACGTGGGAGATAATACACTTTAATGTATTTTTACGCATATTTCCTTAACCTAAGTTTGTAAATTTGTGGAAATTGTGTAGGGTGTGTACAAAAAAAATATTTTTACTTTTGGATTTTCTACATAGAGGTTCATTTTAGAGGTTTGGGATGATATATATCATGCCAATTCCACAAAACTTTTAATTTCAAACAACTTAGTTTTAAAAAATAAAGTGTTAAATACTCATTTGTATGTTTATATCAAGGTATTGTATATTTGTGTATATCTTACGAGTATTGTGATAAATCTTGTTATTAATTTTATTTTGTAAGTTTTTAATAATATTTTAATATTATTCAAAGACAAATTAGATTTGCCATATACTGGATAATAAGAAAATATTACTGAAAAAGTATTGAATTGCACATGTAAAGAACTATTTCTAGAATTGCAAATTTTCACATCGTGGGGACTTATTGGACAACTAACTTAATGTGGTTGAATGCATACTTAATTAGGTTGGATGGTAACAGAATTAGACAGTCATTACCAACATGTTAAACTAAAAAAGAACTAAATAGTTTTTTAAATAGGACAAATTTCAACATTTTAGACAAACAAATTAGTAATTTTAAATATCCTTCAAAATGTGTTTCCTATATTATGTAGACTAATCCTATCTGGAATTATCCTATTAGGGTAATTAAATTAGTGAAAAAAAAATAGTTAGGATTAGTGAAACTGAACACTGCAGAAGACGTTGTGGAATTAGACTGTTTAATGCTGAAATTTCATCCACAACAATTTTTGCATATTCAATATAGCATATGTTAATAAAAAAGGCATTTAAAATCAGCGTTAGAAATTGGGGGAGAAAACCACTGGTCCTGCGGACCAGTGCTTTGCCAATCTTACTGGTCCGCAACAAAAATCACTGGTCCGACAAATTAAAAAGGACTGGTATAATATAAACTAACTATTGCATTGAATGTGAGTACCAAATAGTATTCATTGTTAAAAATTAATACAGATTCAATAATATTTTTTCTCTTTCGCCGGGGGCTCCCCTATCCCACATCGCCACCTTTCGGGTTTTGTCAAAAATATGTACTTGCTTCACTAAATGAAATCATCAAACGCACTTTTTTTTACTGCTAGAACTGGAGGGTGTGATATTTTTTTCACCACACACACACTGGTCCGGCGGACCAGTGAATTTCTGATTCCACTGGTCCGAGCCGTTTTTTAGTTGTCCCGGACCAGCAAACCACCCCAATTTCGAACGCTGTTTAAAATTCATAAATGACTTTAATTTTTGAATTCTATAGCATGTTCCATTAGCCCTGCACTGTGTCCCAATAGACCCCACTTATGGGGGCTAATGGTACAGTAGTATTAAATTACAAAAGTCGACATAACACATAGATGAATAATGTTTTTTATAAACTTAAATGTAAAATCGTTTTAAATGCATAAAAAATTACAAAAATAACTGCATTTAAGCTTTTTTACTAGTATTTATTCCCATTAGCCCCCATTTTCCCCTATAGATGGTTATTCGATTTCTTTCATAAAAATACGTATGAAGACCGATTACACATGCCGATTACAAAAGATGTAAACACCTTTGATAGAAGAGAAAAGTATCAATTTGTACTAGTAGATCATCCAGAGACTTTATTTGTAGTTCTTAGTATTTTTAATAAACAAATATAAAATATGTGGTGATTTTTCTCTTATACAATTTATAAAATTAATGTAATGCATAATAAGTAACACAAATTTCAAAACTAAAAGCAGTAATATAACTTTAAATTATTTCTTAATTCTTAAAACAAAATTTTGTTGCGTGCACAAAACTCATATATAAAAAATTACATATCCGGTAGTGCATTCATTGTTATGAATACAATCAATCTCATTGAAATTAGTAAACAGAAATTGAAAAATTTTGTAAAATATTAAAATTAATTTGAAAACTAATATCAACAAAAGTACAGACCCATGGTTATATGGTAAGTGATAAAATCAAAGCAAATTCCCTTCAATTGAATCTTAAATATTTGTTTCTTTTTGGAAATATTTGATTCAATAATTATTAACTTGCGTATCTTTAAGTTATTTTAAACAAGTTAACCGATTCTATATACGAAGATTCTTTAAATTCTAGCTTACTTGAAAAGTTAAAAACCAATCCAGGTTTCCAAATCTGCATTCTAAGTTATTTTTCAATAAGATAAAATATAAGAAGGGGATGTATTCTACCAGTTTTTCGACTTTCCGCTGCTAACTAATAATTTTGAATGAACAGTCAAAACAATATTATGTAATACTAATTACTATACTTAAAATACACTGAAAAATCCTTTAAAAAATCTTTATTATAAGTATCTTCATTTTTATTCATTGCCTAATATGCAATAAATTATATAACTTAATTTTTATTTTAGAGTAAATTTTAAAACTAAAGTCTTAATTTTAAACAAAATATTTAACTTAAGATTCTTCCTTTATTATTAGGCAGTTTAGTTAGTTTTTACATATGTATTAGTCGGCTAGAATATGGAAAAATAAACGTTGCTGAATAAATGAAAAATTGAAAATAAATGAATAAATTAAATTTTTAAAGTTGAAATGGATTTAATAAGTTTTTGTGACTCTCAAAGAAATAATTCTGTTGTAATCCTATATCATTGTCTAGATTTATTTTTAAATAGTAATGCTACTTTTAATAAGTAGGTATATTTTGATTTTTTACTCTACGGCCCAGAAAAATATTACAACATTGTAGTTAGCTATTCGAAGAATGTATAAAAAGTAATTCTAAATAGCCTTAAAGTTACTTTAGGATTATCCGGTGATTCCTAATTGGTGACGTTTTACAAATTAAACATAAAAATAAACAAAAATTAAAAGCAACACTTCTAGTTGAGATAATGTGAATAGTTTTTTATTTTGATATCCTACTTTTGGTGATTTATTACAAAACTTAGCTTTTTGAGCCTGGCTAATCCTAAAGGTTCGGCGCCTAAAATTATAAAATATACGCTCATGCTTTTTTAACCAATGAATAATAAGTGCACAAAATTTCAGGATTTTTCCAAAACAGATGATTTAGTACTGGAGTTGGCTACAATCTTGGACGAAATTTCAGCAGTTCAGATTAAAAAGGTAAGGCATTTTTTACGCGTGTAAAAATGGTTGTCCAAAACAATAATTCAATAAAAAAACATAAGTACTTCTACATTTTAGACAAATGACTGTGAAATATTAATTGTGAAAATTATCTTTCATATGTTTGTCCGTGTGAAATCCTGCGACTCAGTTTTTTGCCCTTTGCCAGTACGCCAAGGACAAAAACTTTGCATAATCACATCTATTTCGAGGAAACAACGATAGTTAATGAATATATTCATTTCTAATAAATTTATTTTTAGAAATTTTCGAAAATGTCCTACCTAAATTGTTAGACCCTAAGATTTGGTATTTTTTTTTGTGAGGGGAGGGAAAACTGTTCAGTTGTGAGCGAAAGGGCAGTGTGTAGGTGTAGGGCATTTTAAACGCCTATTTTCATTATTAATTCTGTTAATAACTGTGAATTTATTCCAGTGTGATTTTTCTGAGAAACCAAATTTCTGTTTGATTAGGATAGTGAATTTTTTAGATAATATTGAATTTAAAGCAATTTCATTCGGCTTATATTATAATATCCAGTTTTTTTTTTATGAGAAAGGTTTAAGAGATAAAGATGCACACACAGCACACTCAGTCAATAATAAATCCGAACAATGGTACTCATTCATAATATAAACATATATTCTCAAGTAAAGAAAACTCTTTTTGTATCTATATGTATATTTCTTTCAGATTTTTACATGCACTTTTCAAAAGCAAATACCATTTTCTCATCCAATTTTATTTTGTTTTTTTGGATTTTTTATAAATAGATTGTAGACCTTTATAAAATCGAATATATTTGTTCGGATTTATTATTGACTGGGGTACTACTTACAGAAAACAATAATAGACTGCCTTAAGCTTTCTACTATGCTTAAATATATTGTTTTATACTTACCTATCCCTATCCTATAAAAGATAAACTTATGGTAATCATAAATGTACGAGTTTAACCATAGATCAATTCTTTACTTTGACCGAAAGTCTCTGGCATACTTCCGGCGTATTCCATATCATTTCGCTCAAATCAATTAGATACACGACGTCACATAGTTTAACTCCTCTATATTCTGATAAATTTGAAAAGAAGATTGAAAATTCTGCCAAATTTTTAAATTTTAAGGAGTTACAAACTTTACAGAGGGAATTGGTTTGAAAACAGTCTTATGCATTGTAAAAAAGTAAACAACACAATTTTTTTTAATTCTTAACTATATTAAAGAACATTTGAATTTATGGGAAAAAAAAGAATGATAAGCAAACATTTTTAAATTAACATATTTACTACATTTTAAGTAAGATTTATAGATTACATCTTACGAAAGATTTTTTTTTTAATTGAAAAATTTTATTACCTTGTCTTTTCCTATCGCATAATGTTCTAAAGACTGCGCCGTAAAGCACCAAATAACCAACCATTCCAACACTTTAAATAAGATGAATAATATAGATATATATTTCTTCGAAACTTAATTTTAACTATATTCTTTATGTTAAATGCTTAATTTCATATTTTTGTTTCAATTAGATACAGTAGGACACTTCTTGAAGGAATATTTAATTATGAAGAAAACACATCTAGTAAGTAAAGTAAATCCTTGTAGCTCCACTTGTTTATTTTCTATTACTTTTAATTGCTTCGTATTGCTTCTCTGGAATTGTTTCATATTGTTTAAAGAATCTAGGAGTTTAAAGAAAAATTTATATGGCCAACTCAACTAATAGATTTCAAAGAGGAATTAAAATTCTTTTAAGAAATAAATAGTGGGGGAGCCTTGGATTCTTTATAACTAAATGTGTTTTAAACTGTTAAAATGAAAGTTTAGTACATAAAATGCTGTAAATGTAAAGTACATAAATGTTTAGCTAAATATGGAGTAGGTGTAACTAGGCTTTGTGGGGAGTAGTTAAACTCTAAACTTAAATTCCCCAATTTGTTATTTTAATTATTAGGGATTATATAATCGCCAGATCTTTATTCTTTTATTTTTTATAGAATCTTGAATTTCAGAACTCCTTATGCTGTACCTTCGGACACATAAGGTGTTGTACCACCGACACGTTTTTTATGTTTCTGTAGCTAATCGGCGGTTTTAAATTGGGTTTTGTTAGTGTGAATGAATATACCTAAATGCATGTTAAATTACCTCTGAATTATGTGTTTGTCTGCGATTAAATACTAGTAATTTTAAGATGAAAAATCAAAGATTAGGTAATCTAAACTACTTTTTTGGAATTTTTTATTCTACTTTGCATTAAATGTAAAATGTGGTATAAAATCTGTAGCACAATTTATTATCACATTCCGGTTAATAGGCGACAAAATTAAAATATCTACTGAAGAAGATTTGCAAAAGTTACTAATACCAGCAAATGTTTTCCAAACTAAGTTTCAATCGAAATTTTTTACGGATTTATTTGAGCTTTGCAGGATATTAATTTGGATCAGTGAAACGATCAGATCAATCAGCATGATCAATAAAATTATCACCTTAAATTTCTATTTGAAAGTTACATGTGATTTAAGTATTTTCAGTACGAAATTAAGACATGCATCAATCAAATTCCATTAAATGATCATTTAAACTTTAAAGTAGGATATTTTATAACCATACAGTAACTTTTAACACAAAATAGTTGCCCCCTGTAAATTCTTTCCCTTTAAAAGTGCAGTTTCAGTTGTAAAAGTTAGAAATGAAGATTTCTTATTGATGTATTAACTTTTAATGAACAATTCCTTGCATGCAATAAATCGGAAATCGATTTTTAAAAAGTTAAGTTATTTAGTGAGTTGAAGTAATAAAACTTCCTTCTCCACCAAATAGTGCTCTTACCCATTTCAGATCTTTTTTGAGAAAAAAAAACTATTTCTTTTTAAAGATTTTTTTAATATTGTTTTCTATTTAAGGTAAATGTCATACAGACAAATTTTCCGCTATACTGCAAGTCGAAAAACTCACTACCCTACCACTTGAGCTTTATGTGGCTTTTGCGCCAGAAAATCCACCTTATAACATGAAAGCCTCTTAAGTTAAAATTTCTTGTTACTTCTTTTTTGGCCAATCGAAATTAAATTTAGAGTCTAGAGGGTCTTGTAGGGTTCTCTATCAAAATATGAATTAAAAATTGGGTGTCTGTAGAAAATCATATTTTTTTAATATGATGACAAGCAAATTTTTTTGGAGCGCCCTTTACACCTCAGTTGTTTGTCCCGATTGACCATTGCAAAGATTTTCCCCCAAATCTAAAATAAAGTTATCTCAATGGAAAAAAAATATCATCCCATTCTGTCGATTACAAATTAATAAAGATAATTTACTAGTGTTTTTGAATATTTAATATAATCTTCATATTGTAATTTAGTAACTCAATTTTCAGACACCTCCAAATGAGCTTGGGGTCCAAAACTTTATACCATGGCGTTTTGATGAAAATGTTATGAAATGCCATGAAATCTTCAAACATCATCCAGTCAATTTCCAAGTAATTACTATAGTTAATGAATGTTTTTCTATTTCTGCTTAACTCAATCTTTAGATTCCTTAAAATGAGCTAATCTTTAAAACTTTTTTACGAGAGTGACTCTCTGGGTGACTCAACTCCAATAAATTATGAAATAAATAAGGTACTAAAAAATATGATATTTTTTTAAACTCAAGGTAGGGGAAAGGGGGCACGTTTGAACAAAAAGTGCATTTTTAACTACTTCTCCAAATATTTATAAGATATTAAAACAAAAACTGATTTATTCATAAATTAACAGCTTTCCTGAAATTCTGCCACCCTTTTTAGATACATTCATTAAAAATTTCTAACTTTAATCATCATCCTAAAAATTGAGAAATAATTGTGTTCAAATGTACCGAAATAATACAAAATCTAATTTTAGAAGCTAATAAATTCATTGTACATTAAAGTTTACATTTAAGGAAATCAATTAAGTTGGTTATTTGGCACTTTTACTTTTTCACTTAGAAAAATTTCTACGAACTTCAGTGTAGATTAAGTTCTTGATGAGGAAAAAAGTATACTGCGAGAGAAAAATCATAACGATTATATTGCCCATTTATAAAATCAATGATAATAAATTTTTAGAAGAATATTTTTGTTAAGTTTTTAGGAAAGTGAGCTAGCAAGCAACTCAATACCCATCACCTGAAATTGATTATTTGGATATTTTTAGTAGGGATCTCATGGTAAATAGATAAAGAATGTTTTGTAAATTACTTTCCTCTCAGTCTTCTCTGCTTGGTTCAAAACATATTTTTTAAATCATAACAGCTGTTCATTTGTAGCTTTAACAGATAGTAGATAGATAGTAGTAGTAGCAGTAGATAGATCATTTGTAGTAGTAACAGATAGCTTTACTGCAAAGCTTTAAATTTCCTAATTAAAGACTATATCAATTTAGCTTCTAAGTAGACATATGAAAAATTACAGGAAAAGAATCTCTAACTTATTTTTTAAATCAAGTAAAAACTCAGTTTAAAATTTTACTACTACAATTAAACAAAATAGTTTTCAACTGGTTTTAAAAGGGCTTAGAAAAATGCATAAAATATTAACTAATATTAAATAATATTAAATAAAAACATATACAACAAAAACTATCTTTCTTAAAATTTATCCAACTTCTATCATATAAATTAAAACTGGGGAAATGCTAAAAGCTTTGAATTTTAAGTTTAATACTATAAATAATTGAACTAATTAAATTTAAAACAACTTAAAGTACTACATTTAAAGTCTAAAAAGGCTTTTAAAATCAAAAGAAGGAAGTAGAAGGCATTTTTGAACTGTTCAAATGTGTCCCAACTTTTTGTTTTCAAATGTGCTGCGCCCTTCTACCATCTTAAACTCTAAGAGTAAAAAAGTATATATGTTACGGCAATGTTATAAATCCGGGCATTATTAATAATGCCCGCTTATTTCGGGCAAAGTAATAAATACTCATTGATAAATACCATTGAACTTATTACATTGCCCGCCTCAACTTCGGACATTATTAATAATGCCCGGTTTATCACTTTGCCCGTAACATGTATTTGTAATTAAAATTGGGAAACAAACTTTTTTTTTAACTTAACTTTATTGATGCCACAATAGAGTGCCAATTTCTACTTCAAAAACTTTCTTGATTGGATTTTCAAAGGAATAAAGAAGAAGAAATTTTACTTTGCACCTTCCAAAGCAGGCAATTTTCAAACATTAAGGGTTCCAATGGGCTCACTGCTCTGAAAATTCAGGCAAAAGATGGTACTAATACAGCTACCTATTGATAGGGGTTTTTTTCAGATTTTTAAGTTGAATTTAACATAGAGATAGTATATATGTGTTGTTTTAATGTGCCCCATGTTCAAATGTGTCCCCCTTCCCCTATATAAAGTAAAGTTTCAATCTATATTAAAAGCGTATAAAAATAGTTGTTGCCAATCGAAATATTATTTTATTTTTTCTATTACTGGAACCGAAACTGTAAGGATTTAATTGTTCTTCTCCCAATATTGTTATCTTCCTCTCATCCCTAAAAATATATTCCAAATATGAGGAATTCAGTTTCTATAAACGGCATGACAGCACTACAGTGTGAATTATATATATATATATATATATATATATATATATTTTATTTTTTTTATTTTTTTATTTTTTTTTTTTTTTTTAATTTTTAAATTTTGCCATTTTCCTTTTTCACACTCAGTCATTTTTTTTAGTTTTGATATAAATAACAAATACCAAGATAGAAAATTAAATAAAGTTTTTAAAAATTTTGTTTTTGAAACTTACTTTAGTAAAAATGTTCTAAAAATTAAGAAATAACTTTTCTTTTTTTCTTTTTGGAAGATAAAAAATATAGTAACTTGCATTGCATCCTGATAGCTAAAAATAAACGCTTGAGTGCTAAATATAAACACAAAAGTCATGCTAATCAGTGTCTAAAATTGTTCCAAAGTACAATGGGTATAACTTATTTTTTATACTATAATATGTAGTTTATTGGCATGTCTTTCTAATACGAGAAACCCTCGTTATTAACATCCTCAATATTCTTTTCTCTTTTATTTTTTTACCCCTAATCTTAAATTAATAGTTTTTAATAATAACTAGCACTCACGCTTTTATTTTTTTAGTCAGAAAAAAAAAGTTTTTTTTTTTACTTTTGAGAAAGCTATTTTTTTAATTTTAAGATCAATTTAATAAAATCGTGATGTTTAAAAGCTTTTCCATACTTACTTTGTTTTACTCTACCCACTTAGTTTTCTCTTTTATACCTACATATTGTTGACACATTGTATCACAGTAATCTAAAATAGTTCTTAGATAATAATAATCGATATATAAGCTTTATACTTTCCTAAACCCAAATAATCTTGATTAAAACTTAACAAAGCCCTCATGCTATGTAATATTTTTATGGGGTTGTGGTGTGTGGCGCGGGTAGCAGTACCGATGATAAATCCAGTACCCGTTCATTTGCAAAAAAAAAAAATTGCTGTGTAATTTTAATGCTATTTAAACTTATATTTACAGCTTCCCCAAAACCCCAAAGCATTGAAAATCTCATGCAGCAAGTTCTTCAAAGACAATCCCATCCCTCCAAGTAAGTCTTTGTATCACAAATCACATTTAATGTGTATATAAAGTTTAAAAAATTAGTTCCAAAATATAAAAACTATTTTATTAAATTTTAATTCAGTTTATTTTATCCAAATAATTCAAATAAGAAGTCTGTGGAGGCCACAATTTAGGATCCCTTTGCAGTATGCGAATATTAAGGCCATGGGAAAGCAGCTACACCAGTAGAACCGGCTCGAAGCAGATTTATCCCAAGTGGGCCTCTCTGGGTGGAAGTAGAAGGCCTACACGAAGTGCAAAGTTTCGTAAATACGTATAATAGATTGAACAAGAAATCCTGTTAGAAATAATCCTGCCTTTGGTCCCAATGCAAGAACCTACAGACTTTCAAACGGACTTTGCCTTTGGAAATATTTTCTTACACTATTCCAACATTTTAAAATTTATCTAATAAAAAAGTTATGTGAAAAAAATATCTCTAAACCCTGAAAATTATTTCAAAATCTCATATTGTTGAATTGATTATATCTGTATTTTTTTTTCTTTACTCAGCAATTATTTTTCTTCTTTACTACATATTAATCCCCTAATTTATTTATAACTGATTGATTTATGATGTATCAAACTCTTATGATTATAAGAAACGTAATGAAATGCTATTTTTTTTTCAAGGTATGAAGGAAAATATCGTGGATATGGAACTCATAAATAAAGTCTCTGGAATTAACCGTGAAGTTTTTGGGGTACATAATGTTTTTACCTGAAACTAATTACCTTTTTAATATATAATATAAAAATATAGATTAGTGTGATATCATTCAAATCGATTATTACATAGTTATGTAGTAATAGTGTCATAGCTTAAACTAAGCGTTTTATATAAGGTGTTTAAATATTTGTATTTATTATGGAATTAATTAATGTTTTAAATTTGAAACCTGACTACTAACAATATTCATTTTGTAACATAAGGTAACTTTTTCAAAAAATATTGCAGTGAACTATTAATACACTCTTACAAATCAACTAAAATTTAGTGATATACCTAGTAGTGAAAAAACTCTTTTACTGAGGTTCCCTGTTAATCCTTTATCTGCTGTGTGTGGATTATGCATATCTATAATTTGGTGAATACCTTCTCTTCTCGCTCCCTTAAGTCAAAGGTATTAAATATCTTTGCATTTTTTAAAAAGAAAGAGAGAAAAGAATGAAAAGGAGAAAAGTAAATAGAGCGGAAAAGAATGAGTGAGAGGGAAAGAGAAAGAAAGAATGAGGGAGTGGAAAGAGAGAAAGAGGGGAAAAACCACAATAACATTCCCCACGTTCCAGTCCAAGTAAACCAATTGTTAAAATCATTTACTAAAAATAAATAATAGTAATAAATAATCAATTACACACGTAAAACCCCCACCCGGTTCATTCACACTTGGCCGTCGGAAAACAAGGCCTATGAACCCGGGTCAGAGTGGTAGGCCGTTCACTACACCCGTGGCCCTACTCGGAAGAACCCCTATTTGCCGATGAGACGCCTAGCGACTTGAACCTGAACGGTCATTCCGAAGTTAATCCTCGCCAAGTTCAGACATCAAGATGATGAGCTGCTTTTCCTGCCGAGTAAGTTGCATTCTGCTACACTTCAGCTATAACATATCTGGCCCGGCATACATAAAGATTCCTAGTTTTTTAAGACACCTGCATGTGGGAAATTGGTGGAATGTTTGCGATACCAACTAGGTTTTTTTTTTGTCTTAAGGCCTTTTGGAGCCGAGACCGCGGGTGTGGTGTAATAGAGGGTACAAGCTCCAGGTGCATTGACCCCTGAAACAGAAAACACCGTTTTGCTTTTCTTTATTTTTTTCGTTGTTTTGCTGGCCCCTTAATTGCGCCTCTTCTACCGTGAACTCGATTTCGCTTATCGAAATATGTAGCATTCAATTGGAATTTATTATACAGGAATTATGATTTTTTTTTAAATTAATTCTCTATAAAAAATTAGATGTTATTTTAATGTAAACAAACCTAGATTTGTTTATCATGGCTTCTCTCGGGATAAGAAACCAATGTCGTTATTTGCCTTTAACTTAAATTGTTCATTTCATTCCTTATTTGCATGCTTCTATAGTTCCATAATCGCATACGGCTCAATATCCTTCTCTTTTTTTTTTTGTCCAATAAGTTCTTGTTTCTTAAAACGGATGATTTAGGAAATTAAATTGAAATTATATATTTTTTAGAAAATCTTAAGGAGACTTTTCTAAAATAGAAAAGGAAAGAGTTCTGAATTGCTTGTTCACCGATTTACAAATGCAAATATGAATTACAAATTAAAAAGAAAAGGAAGCTCAAAAGTGTTTATAAAACCATTAGCAGTCAAAAATATGGAATTTTCTTTTAAATTTTATTGTACAACTGAGCAGTTTGTTTGGAACTCTTACCATTTTCAATAATTTTTAATTATTCATACAAGTTTCTGTCAGTGTTATGAGCGAACAATAATAAATTTTGACGGATCTTTGGCTAACGAGATCAGACCAGGCCGATTTCTTTTGGCACATTGCAAGTTAATTTGACATAATTCGGCCTGTATCACTACAAAAGTTAAAGTTTTAAAGACATGGTTTATATAAATATATATTAAAAATATTTTTAATCCACCTAGTTAGATCAGAAATGCCCAAAATAGTCTTCCTTTATACACCTAGAGTACTTGCATTTTCATTAATTATTACTTTTGGCTTGTACCATCTTGACATTTTTTAATTATAAAAAAGGAAGAATTTTGAATGAAGAAGAGAGAAAATGAGAAAAAAAGAGTGATAGAAAATCTATATCAAATAAATTACCATCTCAACGACTAATGCAAAATAGCATAATAAGTATTGATGTAGTGTTCCGCCTACCACTTTTAGTAGTTGGATTTTGTTTAGAGGGCGACTCTAGAAATGAGCAACGATATTTCACTTTTTTCAGGTAAGCAAGGAATCAATCAACCAACTATAAACTAACTCTTCATCAAATAATATTATAACCGAATCCAATTAACTAAAAGTGGTAATCCGCAAACTACATCAATACAGAAGTTTTTTTTCCTTTTCTCCTCTGCAACTCTGTATATGAATCAAAAATATCTTTAATCCAATTAACTGTAACCTTAATCGTTCAGCCTACTTTAAATTTTGTTCAGTACCTTTTTGCGCTAATATTACGTTTTTATTCATGCTTGTCTCTTAGGTCAAACACTTTTGAGCTTATAATTCAAGACTTAAATATAATATTATTTTCTTTAAAGTGTATCCCCTTATAAACCTCCAACTAATTGGGAGGCTCTAAGAATGTTATTTATTCTATAAGTTAAAAAGCCTTAATGAGGTAGAAAACCTCTCAAGTAGCTTATGGTATAGAATTATATATCATTATTGCCTTAAATTGTGACTATTAAATTGATGAAATAATACTTGTTGATATCACAGCAGTATTGATAAATATAGGGTGCTTACAAGGGAGATATTCTCTTCTTTAATCACAATAGATTTTGCATACCAAAGATTATGTAATGGGATATCCCTTCAAAATTCCTCCATCATCTACAAACTAAGCATCTAAACATGGGTTAGGTCACAAAATATTAAAAGATATTAATAATTTTAAAGTCATTTGGTAATCCTGGTATAAACATGGATTACCCTGTGGAACCAACCTTTCATTAAAGAAAGTTTTCTTTTTTTAATTGGCACTGTAATATGTCAATGTTTGATTTTGTGCACATGAGGAAAAAGTTATGTTTTGTGGATCTCCATATGCAAAAATGGATAATCAATTTTACCTTTTATCAACAGGCAACAGCTATATCAAAAGAAATGTTTATTTATATTTCAAACAGTTATAATGTTTAGAAATTGTGGTTTTCAAAATTTCCGATTGTACAGTTAATTACTTTCTCAAAAAAATAAAAAGACTAATTTTTAGTCTTGTTCCAGGCAATCTCTGAGTAAATCTGAAAAACATTGACCAGAAGGTTCTTCAACGGTTTTTACTTGGAAATTACCTGAATAATAACATACTAAAAATCGGTCAAAATTAGTTCGCGGGATTTTTTTAGTTTTTTTTTTTTTTTAAATTTCGAAAAATCAAATAATAATGATCGAGACATATGGTACATGATTATAGGCTATTTTTCAATGCTGAATACGAATATTCCAATAAAATAGAAAAAATATCAATTAATTTTTTCTAAAATAAGATAATCGAAAAATTTAACAAAATAACTCAACACAACAAAATAACTGCAAACATGTAATTCCAACGCTTTTCCGTCAGAAATGACCTAAGAATGACATAATAAAATTAGATAAAAGTAAAAGTTTTTTTTTTTTTTAATTTTTAATTTTTTTCAAGATTTTCAATTTTTTTTCCTCTCAAAAGTCAATCTTTTAAAAATCTATATATAACTAAAACCTTTTGTGGCTGTGTATGTGGGTGGGTGGATGTAACATCTCCTCCCAAAAAACGCCGCAGGCGTACACAAAACTCGGTATATAGACGTATCTCGAGGCGGGTCAGACGACCATCAACTTTTCCAAGTTCGAAAATCGAATATTTACGAGTAATTAACGATTTTATGGTCAAAAACGCTTATTTCTCCATTTCTCTACCAGAGTAGATCCGCTTGACTCACTATTGTAGTAAATGAGATTAAAACCTCAAAATTACATCTCCTCTCAAACTAAGCCGCAGGCATGGACAAAACTCGGTATATAGACGTATCTAGGGTCGTGGATTATAAATTCAAAGTTTTCCAAGTTCGAAAATCGAATATTAACCTGTAATTAACATTTTTATGGCTAAAAATGCTTATTTTTCTACTAGAGTAGATCTGCTTAACTCACTATTGTTAAAGAGATGAAAACCTTAAAATTAAATGTTTTACTAGGGGAAACTATAAATGTGCAACATAGGAATTTGATGGGTTTGGGTAAATATAAACAGTTGGAACCGGGATGAAAAAGGCGCCGGAAACACCAACATGAAAAAAGACACCGGGAACGCCGGGATATTATAAATTACCGGGACGCCGGGATATTAAAAATTACCGGGAACACCGGGGTATGAGAATCTACCGGGAACATCGGGATGATTGGTAATTGAGGTTACAGAAAAATTAGACATGTAACTTGAGAAAACTTTTAAAAAATAAATTGATACAGTACACCCGTGCAAGGCCGGGCATATCAGCTAGTTCCTGATAAAAACGTTTGATCCATTTTAGATAATATTTTCTTATTCGTTAGTAAATCATCTAAAAAATGATAAAATTTTAATAAGACAAAAAATCCCCAAATCAATTTCTATCTTGATAAAAATGTTGAAATTTCAAATTTTGAGGTATAGGCATGTAATGCATGTCTATAAGCTAAAGTTTAGTGCTGATGATGAATATCTGACCAATTTTCAATAAAATTTGAAAAATAAAAAAGGGAAAAAATCGAACCATTTATTTTAAAACAAAAGTAATAAGATAAAAGCTTCAATTTTTTCACTTTTTCCAAATTTTACTGTAAAATTGGCCTGATACTCAACAACAGCACTAAAATTTAACTTAAAGACATGTATCACATGTCTATAACAAAATTTAAAAAGTTTATAATTTTTTTCAAAATTATTTGTTTTAACGACTTTTTGTCTTATTAAAATTTAATTACTTTTAGATGATTTATTAACAAATATTGTTAAAATATTATCTGTTTTTTTTTCTTTTCATTTGAATGGAATATTCGTATTTTACACTAAAAAAGTCTATAAACTTGTATCATATGTCTCCATCGCAATTATCTGATTTTTCGAAATTTTTGGTCAGCCATTTATAAAAATTAAAAAAAAAGTAATTTAAAATAAAGTGACTTTCAGAACTACGTCTTTCCTGTAAAATTTCTATGCTGCCAGCTCTCGGACCAGAAGCATTTAACTACAGCCACAAAGCTATTCCCAAGATGCATTTTTCTTTCTGGTCAATTTCTTTGGGAATTCAGTGCACTTGATGACCTTTCCTTCTCTTCCTGCGGTTCAATGTAGACTCCAACTTTGATTTAGCTCTCATAGAACTTTGAAAAGAGGTCTCCCAAGAGATTGAAGGCTACGACTTCAGTGACAAGAGCTTTGACAAACTGTTTCATAAGTTCCAATTTTATGTGTATTAGTGGCATTAGAGCACATTCGTTGTGTCTACCAGGGCTTCCCACTTGGCATTTTTCTATTCTACCAAAAACTACCATATCACTTTTTATTACATCCCAAAATCAAATATAGCAGGGAAACTTCATAAAACCACCCTGGAGACCCATCAGGAATGCCACCATTTTAAAATGTCTCATACATCATCTTCCCATACATGAAATATAAAAATTCAATAAAATCAAACTTTTTTCAGGAAAGTTGTCATTATTCATACTTTCTAGATAGGATGAAACTAAACAGAAAACACAATAAATTTCCAAAGACTGTGTTACTAAGTTAAAATTTTATTTCAGTGTTACTTCTATAATTTAATTATGTTTGAACCGACTATTCGTAAGGTCTAAAAAGGATATCAAATATACGATATCGTGTTTATTCAATGTATTCTCGAGTAAAGCTATAGAAAGAACTTAAAAGTTCATTTTTTTTCAGGATGTGGACATGATAGAAATTGAAAGAATATCAGGAATAAAATACACCCCAAGTTCTCCGCCATCAAAGGTAAAGCTAGTCTAACAATTTTATACAGTTAAATTTATAGGTACAGATATATAGGTACAGGTGGAATGGAAAGTTTATAATACAGAAGGTAATAGTTTTTACTATCTTTTCTATACTGAGAAGAGGTGATAAAGATCTAAAAGATTAAGGAATGAGTACAGGAACTTTAACTTTCGTATCTTTGCGTTATCCTTTCCCCCTATTTTCGATGTATCAAATTTTTTTTAGATATTCCAGGTCCCCGTTAGGTTGCTGAATGTAGGTAGGTGAAAAACATATGCTTCTCAGTTTTAATATTTATTTTTTAAGTCTAAGCCGCCTGTAGCGATGTTGCCCATACAAGATGGATCACCTCAAAGGATCTCATCTATGAAATCATAGTAAGGTATTACGGTTTCTTAAGCCTTTTATTTTAATTTTTGATTTGTCTAAGAGCTTATAAAGTGGTATAGGAAAACCACTTTTTCCCTGTTCTGTAGGGTAGCTCTCTAAAATGCCTAAAAAACCTTGCATTGAAATTGTTAATGCTTGATTTTACAACTATGAATAGTTTCTTCAGGAAGTTCCTGTGAGATCAGAAATAAACAAGTCATGTGAAGATATGTTGGAGAAGATCTTTGAAGAACTCTCGGAAAGGGATAGGGATAAGTAAGTGACGTCATCAAAGCTTAATACGCTTAATTTAAAATTATTTTCTTCGCTGTAGGTGCGCACAGTGTATCCCATTTTTTACATCATTTTTAGAGACGAAAAAACACATAAACTGTTGATAACAGTGATCTTAAGGGAAACGGAGGTTGCAAAACTATGTATTTCAGTTGGTTCAGTGTAAAATTTAAATTGATCATAATTTGATAAGAAGGTTTATAGTTGAGTTTATATTTCATGATACGAACTAAAACATATACGACTTAACCGTCGTTATTTAAGTTTTCAATTCGTTGAAATGAAAGCAACCGAATATACATTATAAAGAGATGGCAGAACAATCTTTAGTCTGTGATTTACGAGCTACCATATTGACTTTTTCATTCATTTGACCAGGGTGAGTTTATGTTCCAACCCTGTATATTTTTTTTGCTGCAGAGATCTCATTCTGAGGCGACAAAAGGTGTTGTAATTCGAAATTCTCTATACTTTTTCACTGTAACCGCAGATGTTAGAGTTTAATTTTTCTTTTCCTTTCCCATCCCCATATAAAAATAATTCCACCATAATTTCATTCAGTTTCTATGTACGGATTGATAGATAGAGGCTCTTGTATAGGTGAAGTTTTTTTTGTGATCACTGATCACCTTATACGGTACGAGCGCAGGCTGTCATTCAATAAAAAGTATGTTTGAGAAGCCTTTGTCAAGTTTAGTAAGACAAAACTCACAAGCACTGCAATTTTTTGTTGGTCATTTCTTAAATCTAAAACAATTAAATTTAAAGTTCATTCATCAATACTATTTTTTTTTAGGAAAAGCGTATCCTCACCAGAATCCGACAACTTAACCATTAAGACCTTAAATTCTTTGGAAGAGGAGCATGAAGATACTGATGAGGTAATTTTAGTTTGTCCTTTCATATTGGGATGGAAGTTTTGAAATAATGGTGTTTAAACTAATAAACCTCTTATCGGTACCTTTTAACTCTTTGTATATACTATGATTAGATATTGGTATACTTGTTATAGTATACTACGAGTACATCATAATTTATACTAGACTGCAACGTTTCTTGACTCTGTGACGTCACTACGCGGAAGGGAAAACTGAGTAAACAGAAAGCCTGTTGGGTTGCTAGGAGGAGTTTCTGGTCTATAATCATGATAAAAAGACGCTTTATACAAGTGGGTTTAACAAACTAATCGTATTTCTAAATTTAAGTTCTTAATTTCACTCAAAATTCAGACACCGTGCTGGGAACACTTTCTTTCTTCCTCAAGTTTTGTAAAACAATTACATTAAGATCTTTTCTTTTTCAGTTTATTTCACATATGATTTATCAAAAAAACCTATTCCTTTAAAAAGGGTTATTTATACTTAAGAAAATTCCACACTTGAATGCATATAAAAACTAAAGGTATTAACGTTCAGTTTAAGAATTTTGACATCACGAATTAGAAATCCTTGAAGATAAAAAATGTAACAACTTGTGACAGGAAGGGAGTGATAAAAACACCTGTCCTTAGAAAAGTACAACTATTTTTCAACCGGAAGTTTTGTAAAATATTGTTAACTAAACGGCTTCTGAACAAGAGTGTGTTTAGAGATTACACACAATTTCAACTAAACCAATCTTTGTAATCGTATGATTTTTCTTTCAAATCTGAATTTCAGTTTATTTTATTATAACAACAGGAGGAATCAGAGATTTTAATGAAGGACTTGAGTAAAATATCAATGGATTCCTCCATTTCAAAGGTAATTTTGTCTGTTTGTAGAAACAGTTATTTTCTTATTAAATTTGCGAATTTAAAATAGGTCCTAATTGAATCTATTAGTAAGGAATGGTTAAAAAGAAAAATTAGGAGAAAATCTGAAATTATCTCCATACTTTTAAAATTTCCTCTTTTTAACGTGTAATTTAGAAAGAAGCCATTTTTAAATCTATTCAAGTTTGTTACCCTGTTTGGAACCTGAACAGAAAAAATAATTCGTGATTTGGAAAAAGTTTTTTCTTTGTATAAACAAAGTTTTATAGTAATCTACCTGGTTGGAGCTTCAGGAGGGTTTCGAATACCACACTTTGACCTATTTACTTAACAGCTAAGGCATATTTACAAAATACGTAGTATATTACTCTCTAAGTAAATTAAATTAGAACTAATAACTATTTTAGAAATTTACACATCCATCGCCGTCTGGAATGCAAACCGGTTCACATGCAAGGAAGGATGCAACATTGAAGATTAAAAAAACTGTAAATACCATATAATAGCCTTATAATATCTTATTATACTTAACACCTTACAATAGCTTATTTGGTAGCCTTGTAAGACTCAGTAATGGCTCGTGTCTTTTGCTGCGAAGATGCAGTACTCTCAATCCACATTTGCACTTTTTATTGTGATCTATAATACGTATAAATGAGTCCATTTTTCTTTCTTTCCTTTACAATTCATATATTTTAATTTCAATGCCAGTAATCAAACCCCCTGTTAAAGAAAAACGCGTGAAAATGTCAAAACAACTGCAAGGGATAGAGAGAGAGCACCAACCCTGGCTAACACCTCCTAGATAGATAACAGAGTCAAATTGAGAGTTAGTTACTATTCATATTAATCTAGGAGGTGTTGCCCTGTGTGGGGTAACTCTTCTAGTAATGTTTTTTTGTGAAAATGTGCTTAAAATATTTCAAAAAAATTAACGTTTTTGAATTAAGATGAGTAGTTTTGGAGTTAGTTTTTCGTTTTCTTGGAACAAAGTAGTCAATCATACCCTTTTGTTTTTTAAATTGATTAAAGAAAATTGAATTTCAATTTTAAACGAACAGTTCATTGTAGCTTTTTGTTAATTGTTAATTTTCTTTTACGTAATTTTAATACTTTATTTGATAATGGCGGATTTTTGGATGTCAATTTCTTAATATTTCTGATTAACATATTATCAACTTATTTATTTGAAAGGCACAAAAATAATTTCAAAATGTTACAATCTAACTAACTTAAATTAAAATAGATAAAATCATCTAATTTTTAAGTATTCCTCCCTATCTATAGTTCAAATTATTTTATTAAAATAACAGGAGGAATCAAAGTTTCAAGAGCAGTTTTCTGGTAAAAAATCCTTGGCATCCTTCATTTCACAGGTATGCGAATGTCTTAGCTATTGGAATTTATCCATGAATTTAAAATGTCTTAGCTATTTAGTGTATTTTACATTTTTAATTCCAGAACCTATAGGAACTAACATAAAAAATATCACTTTAATTTTTTAAAAGAGGAGATTTTGAGTACCACATTTAAGATAATTTTTAAAGTTATATTCTTAACTATAATCTGAAACGTCTTCTAGAGTCGTGAAAAAGTAATGTGTACCAGTACCGCAGTAACCGCATGTATCACATATGATTTCTTAAGTTTTCCTGAGCTCATTATTATTATACGGACATTTTTTTGTGCTGATTATTTTTGAAACACCTATGTTATTTTAGGAGGGTTATAAGCCAATACATCCAGCAGTCACTTTGTTAAGGATACACAGTATTTCCGTAACTCTATATACAAGGCGTGCACTTATTTCCTTATAAAAACTTTCTGATAACTTATGCAGTGAAACCAAATTTTATAATTTGGAAAATGTTCTGTCTCATGCTAAACAAAATTAGGAAGTAGAAATAAACCTGGATGGAACCTGGTTTCAAACATACAATGCTTAACAATTAGGGTAGATTTACTGAGCAAAATTTTACTCTGTAAGAACATTAAATTAATATTAATTCATTTTTTAGAAATCTATACAACAAAAGAAGTCTGGAATGCAAATTAGTTCGCTTCCCGGAAATGACGAAACTTTCAAGCCTTTGAAATCTGTAATTGTTCTTTATAATACCTATTGTATAGTAAGGATTTATAGGAGTAGACTTTACTTCACATTGCAAGAGCAGTGTTATCTGCTGGGTTATGGCCAATGATTGCAAATACATAATTTATATGTAATCTATACTACCTCGCTTTCAATCTTGTCCGTTTTTCTGTCTGTCCGGGTGAAATTTAGAAATCGATTTTAAACTATTTAACTCCCTTATAAGCTGCTAGATACTTGAAATTTTGAACAAAAGTTCAAATCTGGGTAACAATGCGATGAATCTAATTCTTTTAGTTAAATTTGCTTTCCCGGGGAGGCTTAAAGACTAACATGGCTATGTTTTTGTTAAAAGAAATCAAATCACTGTTTTATGCAAATTTTGCCTCTTTTTAATGCGTTTTAAAAACCGGGGGTTTTAGAATGTTTTTCTTTTGCTTCATTGTTTGTTTTTTTGTTATAACAGGAGGAATCTGGAGTTATGAAGAGGTGCCCGAGTGAAGATTCCGTGGCTTCCTCCATTTCAGAGGTAATTGCGTCTGTTTAGAAGCTAGTATATTCATTTTATATTTATCTGTGATTTTATACTTATTATTGCAGGGCTAAGATGTTTCCGAATCTCGATATATGTACTATAAGTACTATTTATTTATTATTTACTTGAGGGCCCTCCCCTTGCTCGCTAGTCCTTGCCAACCCCTAAAAGATTAATTAGCATTTTTTTTTCTTTGCTTTCGCGATTTCAAACATTTTAGACAGTATAAAAGCTCTTTTAAATCTCTAAATATAAATTTTTAAAAGTTATAATATTAAAAGTGAAATTTACCAAGTCTATTTAGAGGAGTGATTACAGGTTTCAATAAGAAAAAAAAGTAAATTCGATGAATTGACTGAATTTAACTTTTCAGTGTTCAAGAAAAATATAAGGTCTATAAAAAAAATTATTTCCCTTTTTATAGCTATTACTTTAATTGCAACAAACATAAAATGGTTTTTAACCTTAATATCAGATGCTTCAATATAATTTAAAACCGTCAAAAAAAACTTCACCAAAAAGGAGATGGTGAGGGAAGAGAGAGATAGGGTATTCAGGGGAAAATCGAAATAATTTTATGAAAAAAAGTATGGTGAATGTATAAAATAACTGGTTTTATTACACACTTGTCTAACTTAAATTGGATGCGTAATTATGTTTCTTAATAGGTAACAGGTAATTGCGTCACAAGTAAAATATTACAATTATTGTAGTTTTTTTAATTTAAACATTATAATTCAGAAGGAGTCGTCAAAATAGTCAACCTAAAAAAGGAATCGCAATTTAATAGAATTTGAATCAAAACATTATAAATATGTAAAAAATTTATTAGCCGACGGACCTATTGGGTCTCGAGACACCGGTACCATTGTCTATTAACTTAACAATTGCGCTAGATATCTTACCGAACGGAATTTTATTCCATGAAATTATTTTTAATTCCTTTTATAGAAAAACTCTATAACAACGACGACTGGAATGCAAGCTTATTCACGTGCCTCCACTTCAACCTCGATGTCTGAAAAAACTGTAATTTATTCCTTATATTAATGCATATATTGTAAGCATTGTGTAGGACCTATCCTCACAAAAGTAGTATATTCCGCTGTGGTTTTTTTTTTTTTTTTTTGTTATCGTTGATATGACTTCTTAAAAAAAACACCTGATACATGAAGCCTCTTGAAAAACTTTTGTGTTTATTGAACGAAAATGACAGTTTACTGTACCTTTTATAAATTTTTAGCCAGTTTATACCATAAATATAAAAGACTGCCATCGCCCTTATTTAGTTTAGCAAAGCCAGGAAAAGTAAGCTTTTCTTGCTCTTCTGCATCCTTTTGTAAGGGGCTCTCAAATCGTCGGTTTCTCTTGAGCTTGTTTGCATATACCTGCCAACTTTTGAAAACTTGCATCAGTAAAACTTTTAGCATAACGTTACAAAGTACTACAATTTGAATTGCTTCAAACAAAAAAAGGTGCAGAGTACAGATTGATACATTATTACCTAAATTATTTTTATTAAGTATTTAAAATTTCCCCCTTAAGTATTTATCCCCCTTCACAAAATTCATACTACAAACAAATTTAGTTACATGAATATCTTGTACCCTTTTTCCCAAACCATTTGATTTAAATTTCTGTTTGGAATCAATTTCAGATCAAATGTTATGATTATAGCTTTAATAAAATTTTTTCTAAATTTCCATCAACATTCTCAGCAGCATGTGATAAAGATTAATTTAAATAAGCTTGAGTTGCTACGATTAGAAAGCGAGGAGAAACTTTTCCGCGTTAAAAAGCCTCAATGCTAATTGAGGGAGACACGATGATGAACCACAGGTCCGATCTCGGTAAAGTTGTTTTTTCCGCTTAGCGATCGGAACACAGGGGAAGCAAACTTACCGGGTGAGCGCGCGCCAAGACTCGCAGACGAATCCGAAAAAGATTTGCAAAAAAAATTAAATTTCACTCAATAAAAGAATAAAAATTGATAAAATCGTAAGAACAGGGATTAGGAGATGGTTTTGAAGTAAAAAGATATTAATTAGAGAAAATCGTTTAGGTTGCGAATGTTTTGCATTTTCATGGATAGTTTAGTGGAAAGAAATGCAAAATCCGGAAAATTTTCTGATCCATCCGTACAACCGTAAAACTTGACAGAAATCCGTAAATTTTACGGACAATCCGTAAAAGTTGGCAGGTATGTCATGCTCTTCTGTATCCCTTCAGCAATCCATCATGTGGTTTCTCTTCTCATGCTCTTCTTTAACTGGGGTAAGGAAGTGCTCTATTCATGTGTTTCTTTTTCTTTTCTGCATTCTCTCAACGAACCACTCCGTCTGCTCCTTATGATCTTCTGCATCCTTTCAAAGAGCAGTATAAAGGTTCTATATTCGGGTGTATCTCCTCAAAAGAGCGCTCCACCCTTGAATTTATCTTGCTCTTCTTCAACTTCATTATAGAGCGCTCCATCCGGGGGGGGGTCCTTTTATTCTCCTGCATCCTCTTTCTTAGATGATCCATGGGCTCCTTTTGGTCTTTTTGGTCCTCTCTCCATCCGTGGGTTCTGCATCCTTTCTAAGGAGCTCCCCATTCGTGAATTTCTCTTGCTGTTTCTGTATCTTCACCAGAAAGCGACCCATCTTTTACATCCCCTTGAAGGATCTCTCCATCCGTGCACTTTCCATACTCTTCTGCATCATTTCGTTTAACTGAAGCATCCTTTCTTATATTTTTCCAAGAACGTTGAGAAGCGCTTTTTAATGATAAAAAATACCTCCTTTATAACCATTTAAAACATGGGGCCCTCCTTATATAGTACTCCTTCATATAGAGACGCCACTCTTTTTTTTTCAAAGTGATTGCAACACACAATTTTAATAGTCTGGAACTATAATAAATGATCCCACTAATGGTTGGGTTAAGTGGTGGTTAAATTCTGCTGTAAAAAGTTAAATAACTTAAAATATCATCTAATTTAGTACCTTTTCATAAATAAAATTATCGATATCGGATAAAGATAATCTAAATTTCATAATGCAGAAATATTTCCCCTTTATACTTAACAAAATTATCCATAAATTTAACTCGATGGAATCCCCTGAAAAGTTCCCATTACTAGGTACATACCAAATAGTTAAGGTTAACATAATTTTAATCTGTAAGTACTACATTAAATTAACGTTAATTCTTTTTATAGAAATCTACTCAATCAACGCCGACTGGACTCATGCGAATTCATTTACGTGCCGGAAACGATGCAACCTCGATGACTGAAAAAACTGTAATTTTCTTACATGGATAGTAATATTGTAAACATCGTTTAGAACTTAACCTCACGACAGCAATATAATTTGTGAAATTTTCCAAAACTACTTGAGTTGCAAATTCCATTTTAATTGGTATCGTATAAGGCAGCCGAAGCCGTTTTCGAGCTATCCTAGGTGCTTGTGTAACCCATAATCACATCACCTTCCATCTTTTTAATGTCGTATGACTTCACGCTCCTATAACTCTTCTTGTGGGGAATTTCAGATAATATTCTGTATATTTTTCAAACGGTTAAGTATTTTAGTGTCACTTTTTTACTGACTAATCGATCAATTAAATCTTGGGTAGGTAGAGATCCATACAGTAATGGGACGTGCCAACGTGGGGCGAATGTAGCTTTTTTTTAGAACAAATGTTGTTTTCGTGACCATGGACTAGCAGCAATAAGAAAGTTACGATATATATAGTAACAAATTTTTAAAATAAAATAAAACGCGTCCAACATCAAGTTACCTCAAAAGTCCGCGAGGAACCCAAAAGTATGTGAGGCGACGTAAATACCTGGGTTTCCCCTTTTGCATTGGGTTTCGGTCTATCTGGATTGCCGTTCCGCAACCAAACGCAGAAGTGGAAACGGTCTTTTAGGGCTATACAGGATTTACCGTTGTGGACCCTTCTGAGTATACAATTGTGGTAAAAAAAAAGCTTCAGAATAAATCATTCAAGTGGTTATATAATTACATATTGTTCTCTCTGTTAAACTATTATTGTTCAGCTCAAAATGTGTTAAAAACCGATTAGGTTGTAATTTTTGGTGTTTTTAGGGAGAAAACCTCACTCCCTTTTAACCAAGGAGTATTTCATTTTAATTATTTAAGTGGTATTTTTTTCTCATAATTGACAGGGTTGTTCCAGCCATTTGGAAATATTGGCTAAAAACCTCCTCAGATTTTTAAGGGTAAGTACAAAAGGAATTATGGGTCTTTTTTTAATCACCTCCTCACCTGATCCTTCCACTTTCTCTTCCAAAAATGTATTTAATATGTACTGTAAGTGTTAATTAATGTTTTACTTCTACTGGAGTTGAAATTCCCAAAATATGACCAAACACCAAAAACGTATGCTGTCCCTATAATTACTCAAAAAACATCATTTATGATTTCAAAGAATAGAAATCCTTTAGTTAGTTAGGGCATTGCCTTCACAAACCCATCTATGCTCTTTCAGTTTAAAAAATACTATCCTCTCCCATTTGTAGAAACGTTGGCATGTCCTTTTATTGTGTATATTAAAAAGTAAGGATAAAAAAATATCAAACTGAATAAGGAATCTTGGTTTGCTTAATTTTTACCCTGCTTAGTTTTTAAATTAAATATTTTGTTTAACACAAATTATTCATTAATAGAGCATAGTTTTTACATTTATTGACCTATACAACGGAATTATTCTCTTTTTCTACAGGCATCTTTGGACCAACAGACGCAAACGGATACTCCTTCCAGTAAGTATTCATAACTGTAGTTTTAAAAGTATATTTTGTAAAATTGCATTTTGGAACAGCGGTTCTCATGATGATTACCTAGTAACTACTTAATCATAAACAAAACAAAAAGCATTTCAGTCTAAACCAGTGGTTCCCAAATTTTCTCAATTTTTTAATAACATACGTTTTTGAAATCAACTACCCCTCCAAACCATTTTCACACAAATTTTGCATTAACTGATTGTATTAAATCTGCAGATCCATATTAATTCAATTAAGCCTAAACCCAAATATTCTCCATTTTAACTTCTTTAATTTAATCTTCTAATATTACAAGATTCTATTTAATAGAGATAAACTGAAGTGCATTTAATGCAAAAGAAAATGCTATTGAGAATTTTTCTTTAAATCACACATACATACTGTTTCTAAACTAAATAATTAGAACATCACATAATAAAAAGGGGGATTGGGGTTCTCCCTTGATAAAATTTTCCTTAATATGACCCTAAAAATTAAAGTATGTAGTAAAAATAGTTTTGAACCTTGTTTCTACGATATTGTCTAAAATTGAAGATCCAGTGAATAATTTGCAGAAGAGTTTACGGGGCCCCGGGGCACCACGGCATACGGTTTGGGAACCACTGGCCTAAACAAATGTTTTGCTATAAGACACTTTTTTTTTACCTAGGTTGCAAAAAGGGTATAAAATCTTTCTGCCAGAAATTTTTCAAAAAAGGTGGAAAAAGTAAGAAGACTACCTTTTAGATTTGCTACATCATCTGCTCTTATTGACCAGACTGAAAGATACTTCCAACGTGTATGTGTTCACAAACATTCTTTGACATTTAAAAAAAAAAATGTTTATTTCTCTTGCTAAGCTGTATTCAAGTTGCTGTGTACTTTTCTGACATTAAATATTCTTAAACTTATAGAATGAAAATTATCAATTCTTTCTGGAAGTAATGAAATATTACTGATTCTGGTTTAAGCCTTTAATTTTACAAAAGTGGAAATAGATAAAATTAAAAGAATGTACTATAAAATAATTCCAAGCTATATATCACAACCAAGCCTTTAAATTGACACAGTTAACCAATCAAAGATATTGTTCTGCATAGGGCCAAGACCATCAAAAATAACAATTGAAATTTAAATGGAGTAAAAAAAAAATATTTTATCAAATCTATTATTTTAAATTGCTTTCCAGCTAATTATCTTTAACTATGCAAAGATGCTAAGACAAAATAAAAGAAATTGGGTTGGAACCAAAGTAAAACTGACACCTAGTTCAGTATAATTCAAAACATTTATTATAAACTTGAAGTATTTATAAAATGTACACAATATACATAATTCAGTATTTACATAGTACCAGATGGAAATGGAATCAACAAATGATAATATACATAGCTCAAGTACCACTCACAACATCCCTATGAAAAATATACATTTTATGATTTGGAATTTTTCACTGGAATAGCTCTAATAGAAAAATTAGCTTTAGTAAAGCTTGTAATCAAAACACATACTAAAAACCAATGAAAACAAGACAAGACTAGAAAACAACTTGCAAAGCTTTCAACAAAAATAACATAAGTTCTTTCGCATTACATTGTAATAAAATAAGCATTTTCATTTGCAATTAACATGCATTTGTTTTAGAAGCAATAATTGGCACAACATGAAATACAACTATAACCAGAATTCATTATTATTTATCCGTGATTTCACAGCAAGGTAAAGTAACATCTCCAGGGGTCTGTCTAGGATTTTTTAATAAGTACCTATTTTGTAAAAATTTAGGGGTAATTTGTGAAAATATAGAAATTTTTCTGTAAATTTGTTAAAATTTAAGTGCAAAATAACATAAAAACATGCACATCATTTTTTAAACATTAAAAACAAAATAAATTTTAGTCTAGAATGGCTAAAAGTTTAACTATTGAGAGAATATAGCTTACTAGAGAACTTTCTTTCAAAAATGTATTTTGTGAAGGTACCTTTTTTCCTAAAACAGAATTTGCAAAAGTACCTATTTATCAAATAATGAATTTGTGAAGGCACCTATAAACGGTAGTAAAATTGCCCTGAACAGACCACTGATCTCTATCATTATCTCAATTGAATCAATATTGGAATATTTCTAAGGGTGCTTAAACTATTTAAAAGAAACAAACTTTCAACCTCAATTTAAATACTTTAAATTGCTTCCCTTAAAATAAATAACCCTTAAATGTTTTTTCCAACAAAAATAAAAAATAGAAGGACAGTTTATGAAGAGATGCAGGAATGGAAGAGTTCTTAGACATGCAAGAAAAATGTTGATAGAAATGAGTTCCCAGCAACGCATATCACAGACTATTGCTTTGATGATTGATGATAGAACTGCAGATGCTACAGTGGAGGTCCATTGATGCCGGGATGTAAGAAAGTACATTTAATGCCAAACCTGCAACTGCCTACAAGGAAGTGACGGCAGGGTACTCTGTGAATATTTCGAGGCCGAGGACCTGAAAAATAATGCAAAATGTCAATCTTTGATGCATTTAACAAAAAAATCTTACAATAATTTTCAATTATAAGCTTGCGAATTGTACTTACTCTTAAAAAGATTAAATATTTTTGTTTTAGCGGTGCCTCAAATTTTATAATTTAAAAAAAGACAGAAAAGTTTAGAGAAATATATTTTTGATAATATTTGAGAATACTAGTGATGTAAAAAAACTGTCCTTTCAATGAGAATAAGGTATTTGCATAAGTGAGGGATTTGCTTAATTTTACACTTTTTTGATACGGTAAAGTTTAAAAATCTCACATATCAGATTTTTAAGTTCAAAACTATGTTTTAAATAACTTAAAATTCAATTTTATTTTTGCCAAAACACTAGTAAAGTCATGTGATCAAAAAACAGGATTTGACGTCACAGCACACTCGAAACTAGTGTTTTTACTGTTTTTCAATGATTGGGAAAACGGGATTCTATTGGATGTGACGTCACAGTGCATGTAAACAACAGTGTTTCTGTTTTCGCGCCAAAACACAAAACAAAAATTTATAACTCACAAATTAGGCTACGAAAATACTTCATTTACCTAAATGTCATTCTTCATGGTTTTTTATCTACTATTTTAAAAGAAATTAATCTCAAAACGTGAAAGTACCTCATTGTCTTGTTTTTACCATGATTTCATTAGCCCAATTTCTTGTTTATCAGTCTATCTGTTTAGGTGGAATTTTGCAATCAATTTTTAACTAATTTCCCCATGAGGTAGAAGCATGAAACTTAACATATTCAAATCTAGATGACAAAGCAGTACTATCTTTGGTTTTATTAATTAAATTTGTTTTCCCTAACCTTACAAATATTCAATTCATTTATATTTATAGATTTGGAACTCTGACACTTATCTATACGCTTTTATATGCTTTTTCTTTTTATACGCTGTATCTATTTTTCCTTCAATTTTTATCCCCCTTATTATTTAAAACGGCTTTTCTTAGAAATTAGCAGTTTTATGTTTCTTAAGAAATATTGACCATTAATAAAACAAGAAATGTTCCTTACAAGTTTCTAAAAACCATTAAATTGTTCACATTTTCATTCCCTTCTTTCATTTTATTTCTCAATGCTTTTTTACAAATAATAGATATGGAAACCTGAAAAAGTTCCATGTTGTAATAAAAGATAATGAATAGTTTCTCCTTAATTTAGTAACAATAAAGTACTTATATAAACATTTCATAAATCTTTGTATCCCTTTGCAGCAATATATCATATTAAAACCTCCTATGAACCCTTATCAAGAATATTTGATTCACAGCACAGTGCAACAATCACTATATGATTTACAAGTGACACATATTGAATTTTCTTTGATTAATTTCTATCCCTCAAGTTGGACACTAAAGTCGTTAAGTAATATGCCACTTTTATCAAACAAAAAATTGTTACTCACCCATGCCTCTTATACCCTTAATCATTGGCGGCCTAAACATATCATTCATCATTCTTGGTCTCATCATTCCAGGTCCAAGAGGCCCATCAGGAGGCATCATGTTGTTGGGATACCTCTGATGTTGGAAAAATGGTTCAGGCCCACCCATTTCCATAGGGGGTGGCCCCCTCCATTCTGTGTGGCTAGGGGGCATGTTGGTTCCTTCATTTATAGGAGGAGATCCCATACCAAACATGTTTGGTTGTTGTGGCTGCTGCATAGGATTGCCCAGCATGTTAGGGATAAGTGGTTCAGCTGAAAAAAATTAATAACTTTGAACAACAGTCTAGGAATAGAAACGAATATATTGAGAAAGGTTGATTTAACTCAAATTTACTCTGGAAAGCTTAAATAAAAAAGATGATTAGGTAAAATAATTCATAAAAATATTAAATTGTACTTCTTATCTTCTTTAAGTTGTGAGTTAAGGAGAAGAAAAACAGATAACCAAAAAAAAAGTAAAAGAACAATTTTATTAAACACATGTTTGTTAAGTATTAGATTTTATCACTCTGAAAGAAAATTTTTAAAAATGATATACACACGGGAAAAATAGCTCATTTTATAGTAAAAGATGTTATGGCTCCAAAAAGTTTATCTTGATAAATAATTTCACAATGACTAAAATAAAAAATACCTGGGTCATAGGGTGCTGCCATAGACATAGGACCATTGTGTTGAGTCATAGGGTCTTGGTGGTTTATAACTGGATTTATGTTATTAATCATTGACTGAAAATTGAAAGATAAGAAAACATTACACAACCTTATTGATGTGATACAGAAATTATGATCAAAACACAAAATTCTGAAATTTTCACTTAGATAACAATTATTTTACTTACTAAATAGATGCATTATAATGATAATTTAAAAATTATACAACAAATGTTAATTATCTCATTGTAGCTGCTATAATTACTGAAAATATGTAAAGTAATTAAATACCTGATGAATGGTGTTATGAGGAGGCAGTGAATTTGGCAGACTGGAAGCAATATTTACAGGAGGTTGTATTTCTGGCATAGCTACCTTAGGTACTACAAAGTTTGAAAAGTCAGAGATGGCACCAATAACATTCTCCTAGAAGAGATAAAGACATGTTAATTAAATGACAATATTATACAAGTTAGGGAGCTTCAATTTTCACTGACTGATTAAAATTTTCTATATGTAGACATTATTTAACCAGGGTTATTTTACAACTCCCTCAAAACCAAGTTACCCTTTTTTAAAAATAAGACAATCTGATGTTCTTAAAAAAAATAAATATTAAGTACTCTATGAAATTTTTTATGGACACCAATAAGTTACAATAAAGAATCTTCACTTATCATGTAATAAAGAGACAATTACTAATTGAAAATCATTTTAGATCTGTTACAAATTATTAAGAAGGGAAACACATTGAAAAATAAATCCTTAATAATTTAAAATAACACAACATGGACATAGTTAAGGCTTAGTAGCAGTGTAAGATGACAGGAATAGACACATGTATCATACCTCATCCAGTGGAATAACTTTAGGTTCTTGTGGTGGAACAATTTCTAAATCCGGTTCATGGGGGGAATCGGGTATCCTAAAAGCATAAAACATTATTAACATTTTTCAAAGAAACAAAAAGTTATAAAAACTAATAGATTAGGAGTTACTACAAACAAATTATTTAGATTTCTCATTATAAAGCAAATAATGAAACCTGGCCATCCACACAGTTAAATTATTTCCTAATGAAATTGTAATGACATTATGGTGTTCTTTATTTATTCCCTAATTCATTCTTACATTAACACTATTTCTATTATAATTTAAATCAGTTAAATTTTATTTAATTTCTAAAAGTAAATAACTATTGCACCTCAAACATGATTACATACACAATAAATTTTTATTCAATTATTAATCACTTTTTGATAAAAAATAAATTACTTACATTTCCCGAGTAAAATATATTTCCTGCAATGTTGACTGCTGTCTAAGTCGTTCGTGTTCTTTTTCTAGGCTGTAACAGCCAGGTTCAATAAGGGGAGCAGGGGCATCAATGAGAATAGGAGCCGTCCACCACTAAAAAGGTCAATAAAATATAAATTCAACCACACAAAACTATCAGGAAAATAAAAAATGTCTTCTATGGCATATGTTGTAATCATCAATTTCACAGAACAATAAAAAATTATTTAAATTTTTTATAAGAAATCATATGTTAATATTTTATAAGGAAGTGAGAGTGCCCAGATGTAATATATGAAGTGTGCAGATAGAAGATAATATATATTATATGTTATAAAGATATCTTCTTACAATAGAAATGGTTATAGGAACTTACCCTAGTCATTTCTTCCATTCTATCACCTGCTTGTCTCTTAGCCTTTTCTAAAGCCTCTCTTTCACCTTTTAATTCTATAGATTTCAGATCCGTGAAGTTTTGTGCCTTTAAGACATTAACTAAAAAGAGAGAATTAATTTAATTTTACAACAACCATAATATACTTTGTTTCAATAAAATAAAATGAAATCATGAGCACCAGTATAAGAAATTTATTAAGAAACTAAGCTTAAATTATCAATTTTCCACTAAAAAAAGTTGTAGTAACACCAGATGGTTCTTAAACCATTACTATTTACAACCAATTAGGTAAATGGCAGAATTTTTGCAGTGCTCAATTTCTAGGTGCTGGAACTTGATTTCTGGGGAGCCTGGAGGGTATTCAATTAAATTAAAGAGGTTATAGGGGGTTTTAAACAGAGGTAATGGAATACCATTCTGCCTCAAACCAAGCCCTGCATTTTTGCAGTAATTTAACTATTGGTATCCTCAGTAATAAGATTCAAAGAGAGCAGACCATCATCAGATTTAAGGATCCTCTATTAAAAGTTTCAAAACTATCAATTACTGCAAAAATTACTTTTTAAAATCCTGAATATTATGAGGTGTGTATCACACTGAACCCAAGAATAAAAACTAAAAAAATTACCTCTTTCAGTTTCATCCATTTCAAAATAGAATACTTCTTTGATGTTTTCATCAGCAACCCACTTTACTGATTTTTTCCTTCCTCTCCTTCTTCCATGAGACAAGATAGAACGGACGTGGTTTGGATCAAAAGGTCCCCTTTCTTCCATAGGTTCTGTAATAGATTAAACATTTAACAAAAGTGTAAAGATATAGAAACAAAGCAAAACTCTGGGTATTAACTGCAGTATTAAACCAGTAACTGGGAGGTTCATGATAGGTTTACTATTTTTTCAACAAAGCAATTTACTTGTATTTTGATAAGTAACCATTAAAAATGTGGTTGAATTGTCACCTTAGAACAAAACATTATCTCATAGTTAACTCAACTATAGTATAGGTAGGGTTCCTGTTTCCAACAATAGTATTAATAGTTTTTAGATTCCAGATTGGATTAAATAATTTTACGATTCCGGTTCCTGAAAAAAACTATGATGTATATTGTATATCAGTTAAAAAAAACATGAGCTAATAGAAAATCCTAGATATTCCTGGTACCCTTAAACACAATCCCATTACAAAGAAAATTAAGCACCATAGTAAAGAGGATACCTTTTAGAAATTTGGCTTTTCACAGCATTTTAAAAATGAAAGAGCAAGAAGTTTTTAAGGTTTATGATTTACAGATATAAAAGTGTTGGTTTAATATCAGTTCATATCAAAAGAAGATGTTGGGGCTTTACTTTATTTTAGAGGTTTATTAGAATCTACTGATTCGATAGCTCTTTTGTTTTTTATGTATACTTTTTTAAGGAAGAACTCACATAAACGATGAAACCCTAAGAGGTGGTGTAATTTAAAATGTATTCCTCCCTACTTAAAAATCTGATTTCTGGTAGACCTCCCATAGCCTTAATATTTTTTGTAATGTGGAGTTTTTACTGATTCCATTCAATGACAAATAAATTAACATACCATCTTTAATTTCATCATCTGCAATCTGATCTGAAATATCCTCTTCATTGTTAGGAGGAGTGTGTCCGCCATCTTCATTTGTATCCATAGGTTGTTCTTCCTTAATCTCGGGTGTAGATTCTGTGGTAGCATCTTCCTTTTTAGGACTACCCTCATTAGCACTATCCGAGAGATTTTCTTTTTCACTCTCTTCTTTTTTGACCTCTTCATTCATTTCAAGGGTATCTTTATAGAACTAGAAAGAAAAGTTTAATCATTACTGGATTGAAATAAAAATTTACCCTAAACAACTAACAGGTTGGTTTAGGTCTAACAGCACAAAGTAAAAAAATCTGTTGGCAAAGAAATATGTAGCTGAAGAGTTAATCACATAGTTAAGTTTTCGCTTGCCAGTGTAAAGAAAACACTTACAGAAAACTTGGGTGCTGTCATAGTAGGAGAGGTTGGTGAAGTTGTTACTTTAGCAGGGGGAGGAACCTTTTTCTTTCTCTTCACAGCAACTGCAGGCTGGGATATAATAGCATCAATAAAGCTTGCACTCTCTTGGAGAATGGCTGCTGTAAAAGAAAACAAAATTATTTAGACTTTCTAAAAAATAATATATAATTTTTTAAAGTAAATTAGCAATTTAGCTAGTAGATTAATAAAATGCTGTTGATCAAGTGTATACTGAAACTTTGATTATGAGCTTTCAGGGTATCATGGTGGAAGTGTAATAACTAAGTTAATTAAATATTGTTCTAGTGATATGTGAAGACAAAATATGTTGTTTGATGGTAAGATGATGGTATAAGGGTAATGTAGTTCACTTTACACTAATGTCTGAAAATTTTATTACAACTGCCTTAATAATCTTGGGAAGTGAAGTTAGAAAATGAAACAAAGAACTGTGAAGACCAGCTTTAACAAGAAGAATTTTAACTTACGCCTTGGTTTAGCAGGTATCAATTTTATGCCCTTATTTGGAGTCACACTTTCATGAATAGCCATCAAACTATCAGGATTGATTTTCTTCTCAGTTATCCTATCTGGAAGAACTGAATTCAACTTAAGTGCATTTTTAGCTGCTGCAACTGCTGCTGTCTTATCGACATTTGCATTAGGACTTTTCTTAGCCATTTTCTTTGGCAAGGGTGTTTCCTCTTCCAACCCTGTAAGCAAGTTTAAAAATTTAACAAACAAATAATAATTGCAGAAGAAATTATTTAATGATTATCTTTTTTTAAAAGTAAAAAACTTTGGTAAAAATGGAACAAGTGTTAAAACTGAAACTTAATGCAAAAATACCATTTATTCCCCTGAGCTATTGATACTTACTCAAATATCACTGTTAATAGATAACTTCCTTTTATAAAAGTATTTAACACACTTAATAAATGAGAAAATTCAAATATAAATTACTATAAAAATTCTGAAATTACTTTTTTCTTTTAAATAGTTATGGATATTACTTAAACGCTCAGTCAAACAACTATATTCGCATCTTACTTTACAAGAAAAAGTTATAAATCTTACCAGTAGCACGAAATTTCTTTTGGTACACTCTGGCAGTTTTAGGTCGATCAATCTTTGGCTTTTTAGACACTGGATATAGTGGTTCAGGATCAATTTTCACATCTTCATAGTATTCTGTCTTTTTTGTCTCTTTCTCACTTGAGGGTCGTTTGGATCCTTTGATTTTTGCTGTTTTAGGAGATTCTGCAGTCTCTTTCTTTAAATTGGAAGTTTTCTTCTCATTCTTTTCTTCCTTTTTCTCTTTATCCTCAGTTTTGTGCTTATCCTTGTCCTTTTCTTTCTTTTTCTTTTTTTCTACTAAAATATTAAGTAATGTTTCAGAGGGGAAATAACATTGATTCCATAAGAGACGATATTTTTAACATACTTTCAAGTCTTTTAAGATTAAGAATTTTAAACATTTAATTAAAAAAATAATTATGTATGCATTTTATTTCTTATTACATAATTTTCTTAAACATATTAATAAAAGCACAGATTTAGCTTATAAACTGATATTGGGAAATAATTTAGGCCAACTTCTTTTGGGTTCGAATTCAAATGACCATATCAAAATAAGAATTTTTAGGAAAGAACATCCACTTTTAAATGTTAAATAAACCAAACAGAATCAAGTTACCTATATGAGAGGAAAGATAAAAGTAAAGTGAAACTACTTACCAGGTGGAGCATCCGATTTCTTGTCTTTTATAATATTCATCCATTTTGAGACAAGTTCAGTTGAAAGTTCCTTCACATCTAATAAATAACAATGAGTTTTACAAATATATCTAATTAACAACCTCAAATAACTGCAGTTAATCTATTAGTGACATAATTAGCAACAACAAACACAAAAATTTCACATTTATTTTAAATCTTTTCTATTAAATCTTGAGATTAGCATTTAGTTACTTTTTTTATAGAAAACTAAAACCTTTTAAAATTAAGCAGTGCAATCTCCTTAACAAAGCATTTAGAATCAATAAGAAGAGGATAGCTGGAAACCAAAAACAAGTATTTCCCTAACTTACCATTGTTCTCATGCTTTACTAATGACTTCACTAATTTAGCAGTGTTGTTTTCTTTCAACCTTTCTACTGTCATGGGTAACAATTTGCATAGTTTAAGCATCTCAACCAAAAATGAGGGAGCACTTGAAGACTTAGCATATTGTAGCCACACATTTATTGTTTCCCAGCCTCCTTTTTCCAAATACCTAAGTAAACAAATAGTAAAACATTTAGAAGATAATCTTTTGCACAAAACTCATCAAGCCATCATTAAATTCACTCAACAGTGATGAATTTTTAGTGAAAGAAATTAGTTACTCTCTACCCTATAAATATAATATAAAATAAAAAAAAAATTACAAACTTTGAGCTTTATGCAAAACATTGCATTTTTGAAGTTTAGTTTTTACTTTTTGCAAGGATCCTCCCATAAGAAACCTTCATGAGAAACTCTTAACTTTATTTAATGGTCCTGTTCTTCTTTTAATTCGCATTTAAGTAAAATAAGAAATACTAAAAATAATCAAACCTGCTTAGAAATTTCAACAGATCTTTCTTTGTCTTAACTTTAACTTAGAATAACTCAATGACTAACATCCACTTTAATGTTTTCATATTTAAATGTTTACCTTATATTTCTCAACTAATGTGCATTTCTCATAATTTTTATTCAATAGTTTTTAGCCAGATGAAAATTCTTCCGAACAGCGGCGATAGCGACGCGACCATTTTAACATAGAGGAAGAGCGCGACCATAGAGAAGGAAGAGATAATGTGGTTTCGGTTCGCCGTCTAAGTCTCCCATTTCCGCATTTTGCGTTCTTTTTACTTTCCCCTTTTTATCGTTTTCTCGCATTAATTCACGGGATGAGCGGGGATGCGTGGTTCGAAAGCAATAATGAATACATCAAAATTTTAAACATGGCATTAATAAAATTCCCTCCTGACAACCTTTTCCCCCACCATCAAATCTGAAGTGATTCCTCAGGTGAAATGGGGGGAAGTAAAAGTATGAAAGGTTTGAACTTACTCGGCTAGAATGTCAGTTTCCGTAGCTTGAAGGACGTTACAATAGACACAACGACTTACAAGCTTCTTGGAAAACTTTTTGGTTATGCTACAAAAAAAAATTAAGAAGTTAATAACACATCCATATTTAGAGAATAGAAAAACATTAATAACAGACAAATTACTATCAAAATTCAATAAAAACACGGAATAGCAAATTAAAGAAGTGTCAGTGTGGAGCTGTCAGTTTTCCTGAAAGAGCTGAAAAAGATGGTAATGACTAAAGATTTCTTTCAAAGAAATAACATAAATCAAAGATTTCTGATCAATGAAATAACAATACATTTATCAAAGCAGTAAACATAATTACGGACATTATACAAGTAAAATAATGCAGATGAAAAATACAGTAAGAAATGACATTTTCACACATGATAATTTCAAAAGCACATAAAGACTTGTCACAATAAAGGTTAACAAACCATTTCAGATGTCTTCCAAATCAAACACGACAAATATATTGTCAGTAAGGTTTCCACTTAGTAGTATGGAAATATCTATACATCAATACAAAATGTATACAATCGGGAGTAAACAGATTTCTCAAAATCAGTAATAAATGAATTGAAGGAAAATACAGATATTATTTCAGCATGCCCAATACAGCCACTGTTACAAATCATCCGAAGTTATGAAATGTCTAGGTACTTTTTTTTTCAGATTATTTCATTCAAGTCTTTTTAACAATAATTTAGCTGATTAAGGTCCCTTAACTTAAACCACTAGCTGGTATTCATATCTAATAACATCGGACACGGAAATTCAATTGTGAAAAATTTTCTGCATGAACAATTTGTCAACCCCACAAGCTGAAGAACCAAGGTTTGTTAAATTATTACAATTTGTACACTTAATCATAGAACCTTAAAATAATAAGTAAAAGGAAGCGCGGGCACTCTAAGCAGACCTAATCTGCAAAATCCTTGAAACTTAAGTTATAAATCTTTCAATAAGTTTCCATTGGATTCCGCGACCAATGTATAGGGATCATGTTCCTCCATTATCTGCCAATGAACACTCCATAACAATTTAATGATGTTTTGCATGCCTTAGTGTTCGGCCCCTAAATCGGAAAATGCTTGTCTGAGTCCCCTCTAACCACCCATATCATTTTTACAGAGTTCTAAAAAAAATCTTGTATAAAATTAAACCGAAACTTATCAGCGCTACACCACTGGCTAGCAGACAAGAATGCAAGCAACGATTACGTCACAGCGAGGAATGACGGGCGAAAATCAATAAAAATGAGTCGAGGTTTCCTTACTTCTACCGATCATAAAAGGACGTATTAGTGAGGCGCAGGATTTTTTTTATTGGGACTCTGTTATCCTTCACACCACGAAATACCAAAGAGCTTAACTACAATGCCCATTACAAAATAAAAATCATGATTTTCTCTAGCTTCATTTTTATAATTAAATTTTAAAATAAAATTAACAGATTCATCTATCTTTTACTTGAAAAGATCGAAGACATGCATGTTCTCAGAATTATAAGTTAATATTTTTATCGTCCTCCCTTGTTGAGATTTTGCCGGACCCCGACTCACCCCTATTTCTATCTTGCATTTAACGTTTCTTGAATGCTTTTCATTTCTCTCAAAAGAAAGTGAAATTCTTTCAGAATTACGCTGTTACCAGCTTAAAAAATATTTAATTGGTAATTGGGCAATAAAATTAATAATCAATAGAAATGCTATTAAGGTTCACAATCCATATATTTGACGATTGAACTAATTAATAATTATAGTATATTGATTCAAGGAAGGATATATAGCGGGATATAAGAATCGACTTTAACAAAGGCCCCGCTCAGCCTGAAAATAGCTCTTTTAGGCTAATTCTTAACTTTTAATAGATTACTCAATTAAATCACTAACTTAGTGCATCCCCTTATCAGGGATGAAACTTCCAACACAAGAATCCGTCCGGAAACTACTGAAGAACCCACAAAACTAAACGAAGGAGAAATCAATATATTAGATACTCTATATGAATTCGATTACTTTGTATAATCCAGAGCTTCAGTAATTAATAAATTACAGAAGAATAGACAGACCAATATGTTATAATAGTATACTTTAAAATTTAAATGATTGAGGATTTGTCGTCATCTGGATTTTCGGGGATATTCCTAATAAGTTTTATCCCTAATTAGTTAATCTGTAAAGATAAATAATGAGTTTTAAATCACTAATTTAGTATCAAAATTTTGCTTGTGGCAGCTAGGTATTACACAGATAAGAAGACAGGTGAGAAAAAAGAACTTTTGACTGAAATCAATTTTAACTCAAACTAATTTTGACAAGCAATTTTGAATTAAGCATGACTTAAACATTTAGCTAACTTTAATTAAGAATTTTCCCTTAAGTTTTTAACTGTGACAAATGAACTCCAACCCGAGACTTCTAATGTGACCCTGAGTGAAACGTTGGAATTATTCCAAGAAGCTGTTTTCTTATCGCGTAAAAAATGTTAAAATAGATGAGCATAATCTACCCCTATTTACAGTGGGCCACTCAATGCGGTGTCCCGAAAATATGCCAGTAAATTCGGGTAAAAAAATTATAGCTTTACCCATGTAATAAATTTGTTTTTAATTGACCGTGTTTTACATTGATCGGTATTTTCATACAACCCTGAATGCGATTATCATTTACGGGGGCCACATTACGTATACAAATTTCCTTAAAATAGAATTCGAATTTAGAACAGAGGTAGAGTTGATAAAGGAATCCATGTAATTAAGTGATTTTGGTTTCTCACTAAGCATATGATTAAGTTTCATTAATTAAATCATTTATTTTGCTTGATGCTCATTTAAAAAAATTAATTGGCACAAATCACGTCAAACAGAATTTTCTTTTTGTTTCAAACGTTTCTTTGGCAAGTGTTTTGCAGATAACGCTAGTAAAGTTAATAATTAAACTTTCAATCCAGGTTTCTTTTATGAAGTGAATTATTTATAACTATAAATGATCTCATAGAAATTACTATGTTAACTCTCATAGCACCTTCAGATTTAACATGCTTCTTTAAACAACACGATAGATAAACCAATGCTCATTTCAACCTTACGGTCAAAAAAACAGGTTTGGGGAAATGAAATCTGCGAACCTCAGAGCATCCACTCGCTTCTGGTTGTTTCTTTAACTTTTCCTACGCGTAGCTACGCTAGTAAGATAAGAAAAGGAAATTGGGAAATTTCTTCACCATCAGGAACAAGCTGTAAGCATTAAATAATTATGAATATGAATGGCTCTTAATCACAGATTCCAGGAGATGGAATTAAAGCCAGGGGTAATAGATTGGGAAAAAGCTAAAGTTTAATCATTAGCTCCAATAACAAATTGTTTGTAAATCAAACAAAATTATATTTTTAACCTTAATTTACTAAACATAATTGACTGTATTATTTTAATAACACAAATTATTTATTTACTTTTACAATTACTTTTTTTTATTTTTTCAACACCGACTTAAACGGGGATCTTATAACTTTTTTTTTATCATTATTAACAGTCAAGGCATCTCGTTTTCCTGAGGTTAAAGGAATATGAAATTCACTTTTAAAAAATCCTATTCATAATCATATAGAATATGTTCTTATCATAGTATAGATAAATTGAATATTAAACTTCTGTAAATGACTCCTATAGTAGTTTATTACTCTTTGTTTCAGGAGGGGGTGAATGATGTTTTGACACAATCGTAAGATCATATTTTGCAAACTTTGGACGAGGAAGAAACTATTCGATGTCACAAATTAAAATTCCCTGCAAATTTCTTAAGAACTTCGATTATTGATTTATCCGTTTTTATATTATACACCCCGTTGCACAATTAGAAATTTTTCCCACAATAACTTTCTTACGGATAACCAAATTGAAAATAATCCAAAATTTAAAATAATTCAAAGGTGACAAGAGAGGATGGGGCTACGGAGCTACACGCCCGAGTTAAACTAGCTTCTATTTGAACTCAATCTTGGGGGAAAAGATGGCAGAATTTTTCTTGAGAAAATTGGAGATAAAATAACTAGTATGTTTAAAAAAAGGGCTGTCAACAGTTTAAATTCCAATGCAAGGTATCACAATGTGTTATAAATAAAACTACTTCTTCATGGTTATCTCTGCATGCCGAATAAATCATCTTTAAGGAAGCTGTTATGAAATAACTATCGTTAGAGTTTTAAGATAAAGTATAAGTTTCACTCGTTTTATAATAAATGCAGATCGTTAGGAGATTACAAAAACCGCTAAACTGCTGAGCAAATACATCGTTAAGAATATATTCTTTTTCTACCAGTCAACAAAATGAACGAAACAAAGCAAGTCATTTGCATAAGCTTAAGGCAAGTGCCCCCTCAAAACTTAGGTTCGATTTGAGAAAGTAAATCCCAATTCCACTAATCCAGGAGTTCTCAACCTTTTGGTTAATGTGACCCTCCTTAAAGGTTGGGTATTTTGATTTTGCTAACCCCTTCTGAATTATGTTAGAAATAATTTTAATACTGGCGTAGTACATAAGCACCTTAAGGGGGAGGACTACGAGTGATGCTTACGTAAGATGTTACAAACACTGCATTTTCAAAAATCTCTTGTTTCTTGCATTTAATAATTTTAAAATTGAACCAAAATAAAATTTGTGAAAATAAGAACATAGGGGCGTCGGGTAGTTTTATTACGTAATTATGAGGGGAGTTTGCAGTTTGCTTATCTTTGCTGACAAGGGGGAATTATGGAGGAGGGGGGCAAAAATTACCAAAAACATGCTTGCGTAATATTTGAACGGCTCCTAACTGATAAAAAAACATTACACATAACTTAAAATAAGGCAAATTATAAATTTAGTAATTTATAGTCACTACTAGTATAGGTACATTAAAATCAGATTAATTTGAGTTTAACCCGTATTTTGCGACCTATGGAGGTCACGATCCACCGATTAAGAACCCCCGTGCTAATATAATCGATATGGTGTCATATACCCACTTTTTAATGCAGACTGAAACTCCTAACCACAAAAAATTAGTTACAGATTTAAAAGAGCATTTATGGTGCTCCTATCATCTCAGATAATCCCCCAAGAAGGATTCAAAAATTACTTCCGTAGTATATCATCTATGAGTATATCAGCTATCCTGTCATATTGGGACAAAAAACTAAAAGTTTCCAGACAAAGAATTTATTAGATTACGCTATCTTAGCAGGAAAGGTTGGCTGCGTTCATACACCTTCAGTAACTAAAAGAAATCAATGTAGTATTTCAGCTTAGGCTCTCAAAAAATTTCTCAAGAAAGCTTGTTTTCAATTTCACCCCAAGCGGCGATTTTATAATGCATTAAAATTTTCTTTAGAAGTTTCTGTGAGAATTCTTATTTTACACATGGGAGGGATCTCGTGTATCTTTACCTTCAGATCATTTCCTCACTTCATTTTTATTGTGGGGAAGGACAGTTGAGGTTCTATCTTTTTTTTATCATAGAAAAATAAACTACCCATACCGAACCCAAAATAATATTCTTACGGAAATGCCTCCGGCCAAACCACTGCATATAATTGTTTTTTTACCAGACGTAATAAGGGGCCGTTTAAATATTAAGGGTGCTTATGTAAACATTAAAAACACGTTAACTTCAAAAATCCCTCGTAACTTAATTAAAAGATTCACGGGAGGATTGATTTATAAGATAACGCTTTTCGAAAAACAAGTTAATAATACTTATGTTTTGTTTATGTATGTTAAATTTTTCAAGAGCAGTGTACAATACCCCATTGCATAATTTTCTATATGTAAAGATGGCAATTGACATAAAAGACCCTTAAATTGTGGATACTTAAGTGTTTTGTTAAAGGAAGTTCACTCGGACGGAAGTTCCTTTCAATTTTAAAACCTTAGGACAGATATTGTCGATGTTTTATGTTTTTAGTCTGTACTATGGCAACTACTCTGTTGGTAGGGTAGTAGGTTTATTCTATGGAATGCGGTTAAAACACAACGTAATTAAAAGAACCACAAACCTTTATTTAAACACGTTATGCACACATCCATAGAAAGCTAAAAACAATATCGTTAGAAACATTCCATATCTTGTACTTTGAAGTTTAAAAACGTTTCGTATAACATTTTTTACTTAGTTAAGTCATTTGTAATACTGCGGACCATAATCTTTAGGGAAACAAAGCTTCAAGTATAGTAATGAAACTTGTACTATAAGGTAATTAAAACCCAGAACGCTACTCTATTGAATCGATCTCCTTAAATGGTTCAACAATATACACCTCTGAGAAGGTTTCCTAGCAATTTTCAAAACGCGGAGTAAATAAATGCCTCTTATTTAAACACGAATTTAAAACTCAAGTCTAATTTTTCGAACAAATGATTGGATCAGTAGTTCTTAAAACATTTTATCATCGCGGCCCCTCAAGATTTTAAACACCCAGAGCAGTAACCAGACTTGTATCAGGTTGTTGACACAATGTTATTTCTAAGGTACCCCATAATATTCCATATTTATGCAAAAATTTTACCATTAGTTCAAGTAATAATAGGGGGTCTGGGTGTCTCCCCCAGAAAAAACTTTGAGAATTTGCCTCATAAAGGGGTTTTGTTTCAGTTTATTTTGAGACATTTTTAGTTACATCCAAAAAACAGCTCCTTGTAAACCACAGAATTTTTAAAGAAAATATAGTATTAGTAGCAGTCAAAATTTAGAGGGGGCTTGTGGGTCCTCCCCAAGAAAAAGTTTTGAAATTTGCCCCTTTAAACTTAAATCTTTTTATCTCATTTTAAAAATATTTGGAAAACTCAAAGGTAACTTGAGTGTTCCCCAAAATTACTCGCGGACCCCCACGGAAGGCGCTGGGGGTCCCCTGGGGGTCCGCGGACCACAGTTTAAGAATCGCTGAATTGGATGATCTTCAAAAAAAATTCAAACTTCTGACAGATTTGTTTTTTAATTTTTCGAACTAAATGCAATATTTATATTCAGCATTAAAAATTGCCTATAGAGAAGTATATTGAGTCTTTATCACTTATTTGATATTTTGAAGTAAAAATCCCAAGCATTGATTTTGTCCGCTTTATAGTATGTTATTAGTGAGGTCATTTCCAAGGGAAAATAATCTGTTGCAATTTGTTTCAGGTTTAGTCACGGATTACGTGGACTAATACAAAGATTTTCAAGTACTGGTTCATCTCCAAGAACCTAGTTGCTGATGTGGGTGAACTATAAGTAGTTACTATAAATTAAACCAGAAGAGTAGCGTTCTTAGGTTTAATTCACTCTTCTATTTTAATCCCATCTCAAAATGTGCAATACAAATTCATAATTCACTTGAAAAGTTACCTAACAAAATTATTGCCTTACCAAAATGAAGAGGAAGTATTTATTTAAAATTTTGGAAAATAGTGCCAGTAAACGTAACTAATTAATGTAATTATTCAAATAAAATTGGTAAAAATCAGATGGTTAACCATTTTTCATTCAGCGGTCTTATATTTCTATGAATTAAATTTGATTAACAAAATCGGTAATTCATTATTGAATGTAATTTCACTACAAACTATTAGTTTGACTCTACGCGCGAACCTTTACTTAAGAGGAATGACCGATTTACAGCATGAGGTCCACTAAAGCTGAACCTAAAAACCATCTCATCTGAAATTTTTCATTATTAGTCTATAAATTTTTATTCAAATCTCAAAAATCATCAAAGTTTTTAAATATTTCTTAAATTTAGTGAGATATGGTCACGCCAGATATGCTTTATCAATTGATTAAAAAGAAATTTTAAAAAATCCTTATTGTACGGTAAGGGGGAGACATCCATAAATTACGTGAGGTGTTTTCTTTTTCCAAATTTGGGACCCCTCACTCCCCTTTGGTGATGTTTTCCTGGACCCTCCTTCCCCTCAAATTCTCACGCGAGATTTTCTCTATAACTTTTAAATAAATGTATTTCTTTGATACCTTCTTTGCACGTTTTGTTTCGTATTATTTGCATTATGCTTAACATATACATAGTAAAGTTTCTAAATAAATCAATGTTGAAATTAAAAACATGGTCTATAACTTGTAATTATCACGACTGACTGCCTAATGATGAGCAGTTTTGACTAAAGCGTGCATTTTTGCTAAACTTGTGCTAAAAAATAAAGAAAAAACGTTTATTTTTTTTTAAACTGAAAGTTGACTTGAGATTTTGATGGACTCCCCCCCCCCTTTTTCACCTCACGTAATTTATGAACGTCCCTCAACTATTAGTATTAGTTGATATTTTTAAGTCTCTTGAAGAACAGGATTAGCATCCTTCTCCAACAAACCTGAAAATAAAGGTTCAAATAAAGAGCATACAATAACATTTTTGGATGCAAACATCCAACACCATTTTTACATACTTTTTCCTTTGCCATTAAGAAGTTAATTGTGCCTTCATAGTATCTTACAATTAAATTATTGCCGTTTGGATTACATTATTTAAGAGTTACTTTATCAACGTTTTCACTCGCAATTTCACTAGCGTAATGCTTTAAAATACGTTACATGAGAGTCAAAAACATAGTATTAAAAAAACTATTGGAAACCCAACTCATTTCCTTATAAAATACTTCCATACTAATACTATAATTAAAATTATTATAATGGATATACTATTTTATTAATTCTGGAATAGCAGTGTTTTTGAATTAATGGAAAATAAATACCAATAAGGTAACAAGGATAACCAAAAAAAAAAAATAAGACCTATTTTTCTGCACGAAAATAATTCATTCAAAATTTGAAGAATAGAAATGTGCATACTTACAACTTTCAAAATTTGACAAAAAATGAAACAAAAAAAATCCATCAAGTTAACCATCTGATAAAGATTTCCTAATTATTTGAACTTTTAAAACTGGAAAATAAGCTTACTTAAGCAGGGGATCTTGCTCGGAGCTAGGCATCGCTCATGCAATGTTTTTTCAAGGAGATCTAGAGATTAGCACATTCATTCAAAGTATACTAGCTACTAAAATGGCCAACCAATTGATTTAATTAAATATCCATCAATAAGTTTTATCTAGAGCATAACTTACCCATGGCCTCAACTGATGCTCATTTAAAATTATCCTTTGGAAAATGGGAGAATTCTCTATAATTTATTTTAAGAAAATCGTCACTTTTGCAGTCAAACCCAGCACAAAGTCATTCCAACATCTTCTCACAGTACACCAATTGTAAGTGTAAATTTTCATTTTTTAAAATTTATATATTTTTATACATAAATATTATTTTTTTAAATTTCTTGCGAGTGCCCCCTCCATTACGAACGTACAACTCTTCAAACCAAATGCATTAAAAAAAGTAGTCCCAAACGATTCTTTATATAATTAACGTCGTAAAATGGTCAACTTGTAAGCGATGCACATAATTTATTTTCAACGTACAAGTAAATTGTTTTGTTAACTTTTGACATCTCATTTGCCCCCTTGCCTCGCATATCTTAAATTCTATTATCTTTTTGATATACACTACGAGAGGTTTGACTGTAAAAATGTCAATTTTGAGTAGACAATTTATAATACTATGAATATAAAAAACGAGATAACTGAAACACCTAGAAACTTGGAAAATGAAAACCTCAAACCTGTGAAATATCTTGAGTCCAAGGAATAAGGCTTATGATTGAAACGCCTCATTGGACTTAACTAACTTAAAAGATAACTTCGATTTAAGTTAATATGAGTCCAGATTTCCATCTTATTCACTTCTTTCGGACGATATCCACAAATAATACTAGTCACAATCTTTGATTCCTTGTAAACGAAAATCATTCTTCCCAACTTGAGGATGATCATCTTCTGTACAAAATTTAGTTCGAGGGAAGTGTACCGAAATCTGCAGCTGAACCACTTTTAAGCATTGGCACGTTAATGTAGAGTTGAGACGCAGAGAAATCTTTGAAATAGATTCTTGTACAGAACATCTGTCAACAATGGGCTCCAATGAAGGGATTACTCCAAGTGAATTCATCCCAATCAGCCAAGGCACATGTAGGCAGGCGTTCAAGGGGAGATGAAATTTGCTCTACTGCAGGTTTACACATAGAATCTACAGATGCAGGCAATAAAAATACACCCAATAATTAAGGTATCCGTTCCAGGAACATAAGAGCTAGGCATTTTTACTGAGAAAAGTAGACATGCATTCGCCGTTACCTGGACTTCAGAAATCTGGAAGATGCAAAAAAAGATTACTCTGGTAATAACAAGACACATGAATCAAATGCAATAAGCCAATTAGTTATACGCGATCAACACGTTCGCAGTACAAGTAGGTTTGTGTATTTGGTGCAACCAATTATCTTTAAATAATTAACGTTCGTTTATCGGACCTTCTTGCACTGGTCTTATCTAGCAATATGTTCATACACATTAATAATTAACTTACTAGACCTCTCCTACCCTCATTTCACTAATAAAAATTAAGTCACTTTTCATTCCCAACTTATTTCCCAGGAGATTTCGTTCGTATCTCTTTTCTTTAACCATCTTTCTCAGTTCTAAATATAAGTGTGGTGTTTCGTTTCTGGAGATTTTAATCAACTACCCTCAATATAGTTGAAAAATCAGGCAGGCTAAGTAGTGAAGCAAAACAATTAACCATATACTTTTGATAAATCAAGATTTTTAACGCACTTCAAGTAACGCCATTTTAATTTTTAATGTGGAGGGGTGCTCAGACCGGGCAGTTTCCCGCGAGTTTAATTAGGATTCCACGGGTACGCTTGCCCACAAGATGTAAATACAAACATTTTAATATCTTGCTTATCAGTGTACCCAGCTCCTGAATCTAACCAGCACATTTCGGTTATTTCTGCTTTGACTTTTTATAATTCGTAAACTCAAAATAAAACATTTCTTAAAGCTAATATTCCCTAAGGTAATCAGGTTAAGTTTAATCAATTAAGGTTATCAGTGTAGGTGAGTGTGATGCTAACGCCCAAATAAGACAAACAGCAAAAGTTAAAAAAAAATTCTTTATTTCTGACCAATATATACATACAGTTCAGAAAAATTCCAAAGAGCCAAAATGAAATTACCACACACTCCTTACCTCAATACTTACTTACTAGTATTATGCTCACAACAAACAATACCTTAATTTTTATTGCGAGAATCCAGGCTTCCTTCTTTGAATTTAATATTCCTGGAACTTTCATTACGGGCCATGTCACCAAACGCGCTTTTACGTCCCCTTGTGAATCTGCATTTCGTGGCGGGGACACAAATGAAAGTTGGACGCTGCTGTCTTCCCCTTTTCTTTTTTTTTTGTCCTCGCCACAGAATAAAGCAAAGGGGTCGTAAAAGCACCTCGGCTTTAAAAGCGCGCGTGGTGGCATTCCCGAACATATTCCATACAGCAAATGAAAGACATGTTTATTAACACAAAAATCTGAAAGAAATCTTTAGATGCATAAGACTATTTAAACTGAAAAAAAAAAACTGACAGCTCCACACTGGAACACCAGAAGAAATTCCTTTCTGACTGCAAAAAAGAACAAGGTTTGAAGAAAATGATAAATATATATTAATAAATAATTCAAAAATAAAAATTACCCAGCCACTCTTGGTACATCTTCAATACTTCGAATCCCACCATCTGGAGATAGTAAAGAATCCAAAGATTTTAACAACTGATCTGGATCAATAGGAGCCTGGAACAGAAAAAAATCTATTTATGACTGAAAGAAATTTATTACCTAACAATTATTCTTAATTCAATTTCTTATTTCTTAGTAAGTAGATAAATTTAGCTTTAAGACTGAAATGAACCAGATACAGCCAAAGTACGTACTGTCTCAATAGAAGACAAGGTACACTGTAACCTCTTATCATATTAATTAGGGGACTCCGTGACCCAAGATATTACCTTAGGGTTCAAATTTGGAGGCCTCGTGGAACCCCCAAGAACAACCTTTTCTAGACATAGGATGCAAAAGCCAATTATTTCGAGAAAAACGCCCTCCAAATTTTACTAACCGTTTATTTTGTTAAATTTTAGCTTTCAACAGCAGAACAATGTAGTAGGTAAGCTAACGGGGGAACCAGGATTCGATTCAACCTTCGGCATTCTTCCCTACCTTATAACTAAAAAAAAAGTAACCTATTTTTCTACTACGTATTTCATAAGAATACGAGTTTATTTTCATCATATTTAAGTTAACCCACGAGGACGCGCGCCAAACAAGTTTTTCCAAACTGGGTGCACTACGGAAGCAGATGGAACCGTCATAACGAGCTGAAATTTTTTACATTATTGATTAAAATCTTTCGAAACTCCCATTTCTTAGCTGTTCAACATAGTATAAATAGTGATGTGGAATGTAACTAGGGGAACATTTTTCTCGACATACTGGCTAGTGCAACCGATATATCTACAAGAGGGTAAAAAGGATGGGCAATTCATTGATTACTAAGAGAATTATATTAAAATAAGTTAAAACATTTTCTACAACTTCACACCAAATAACTTTAATGAAAAGCAACATACATTGAAATACAAGTTTTGGATTTATATTAGGTGGGACATGCCTCAATCATTTTAAGAGTTTTGTGACATCATCCAAATAGTACAAGTATTTTTTAAAGGTGACCATCAGTTTTTAAATACTATTCCTAATAACATATTCAGTCCAAACCATCACAATAGCATGTGATTGAGACATCCACAAATTACTCAATGGTAAATACACCAAAATAGTCATACACAAAAAATAACCAGGTGGATAAGTGTTATTTTCTATTTTTTAAAGTTAATTATTTTTTTAATGACTTTATTTCTGCTTGATTCAAGACTTAACTAGCTTTAAAAGAAAAAGAATTGAGAAATAAAAGAACATGGCGTTACTTAAATTCCAAATAGAAAGTTTAACCAGGGCCGTTCCGGCCGGGCGTGCTGGCCGTGCCTGCACGGAGGCGCCGACCGATGAAGAGGCGCCTTAGAAAATTTTTTTGACCCCTAACTTTAAGGGAAAAATATTCCGTTAGTCCGTTACGTCCTGACTCAAAAGAAACAAACCTAAGCAGTAAGCTAGATCTCCTTTCCTTTACAAAAAAAGCTTCAAAAGGCGCCTACAAACGAGTAAAGAGCACCCTTACTGGATTATACACACCCGTCCCCCTTAAGAGAACTAATATAGGCGCCTTTTAAGAAAAGTGCATTTTGAACTTTTTGTATGGGGAGCCCTCATCAAGTGAATCTATTAAAGGGTGCCAACTCTTAACAAAAATTTTAATATGCCCGACTTTGAAAGCTATAAGGAAGACTCCTTTTAGCTTTCAAATTGTATGGGGCGCCCCATCAAATAAATATATATTCAAAGCGCCCACCCTGAGAGAAAAATTGAACACACCGACTTTGAAATATGTAAGGCGTCTTACTTAGCTAAACCAAATTGTATGAGTTGTCTTAATTAAATGGATTTATCAAAGACCGCCAGACCTGCGAGTGAAAATTTTAACATTCCCAACTTTAAAAGCTATACCATATTGTATGGGCGCCCCCATCAAATGAATCTATTCAGGGCGCCCAGTGCGCCCATTCTGAGTGAGTTAAAATTTAAACACTCCGGACTTGAAAGCTGTAAGGCGTCTTAGAAAAACCGAATTGTATGAATCTATTAATAGGCGCCCTCCTTGGATGAAGATTTGATTCACCAGTTTTAAATAGCTATCAAGCGTTTGCCTCAAATCATATTTTAATAGATGTCCCTTAAAAATTTCTATATAATAGGCCCTTGACTTGTGAAAAATGTTTTGAAGAAGACTATTGTAAAAAACCGAATGGATATCTCTTACGTAAATTTATTAGGTGCACCTGGTGCTGCTACCATGCCAACTTAAAAATATTTTAAAAATAGAAAATAATTACTTTTTCAAACAAATTGTTCTCTAGATAAATATTGAAACTTCATTTAATTTTTCAAAACAAAAAGTTTTTTCAGGATAGTTTTATTAAGTATAGCAATAGCTAATTAATTTTTTTATTGTTCTTAAAGTGTCAATTACTGGTAACCATCAGTTACTGGTTAGATAAATAACCAAACCATACAGCCTCTATCGAGAACTAGGCGAAAATTGAGTAATCCTAAGTGAATATTTTTGAGTTTATGGCCCAGGGCCGTATCCAAGGGGGGTTCAAACCCCTCCTGAAATTTTGACATCAATTTTTATACTATTTTTCATTGAAAATTCTGCAAATTTATAAGGAGCAATTCTCTTCGGTTGTTAGCTAAAGGGTCTCAAAATGAGTTAAAACACTACTTTTAGGGGTCAAATTTCAGAAATTTTTCTTGGGGGAAAACCCCCAACCCCCCCACCACCACCAAAAAATGAGTTTATCATTATACTTTAAACTGAAAACTGTAAAAATTCCCCACAATATATTGAAAAAAGCTTGATTTATTTTAACTGAAAACTAATTTTAATTAAATAAGTAATGCCAATATTATTTATTTATTAATAAGTAGAACCCCTTTACAACGACCCTCTGTTATAGCAACCCTTGCGTTACAACAACCGGTAATAAAAGCACCTTTTTATTACAATATTGTTAATTTTATTCGTTAAAACGTCCGCATTTTGTTGGCACCATAAGGAGTCGCTTTATCAAAGTTCTACTGTATCATTAAGTTAAGTAATATCAAATTTGTTTAAAGTAATTATTAATTAGTTAAAATTAACAAATAATTTAAAATAAGTGATTAATTAATTAAAAATTAATTAAAAGTAAAAATTAATTAACTTAGAATTAATTATTAATGGGGGTGAGGTGTAAGGGGCGCCGTAATTTATTGGCACGGAGGCGCCTTCATACCCAGGAACGGGCCTGAGTTTAACAATAAGGATCAACAGTTAGACCTCTCTATCATTACATGGCTTGTTAATTCATGTTTTTAATTGTTGTTGCTATGTTTTACCCATGGTGCTCAGAAGTCCAATATGTTAACAGTTTGGTTAATCACTATGCAATTATTGTTATAGGTGATATTTTTGTCCCACTAGGACTTGTTGTCTTGTCCAAGGAATAGGTGTAGAAGAGTCAAATAGGACCGAAAGTATCTAGGACAGACGCAGGCAGCAACATCAACAACCCTCGAAGAATAGAAGAGTGGATGCGAGGGAGCCAGATCGATACTGAAGAGCAGCACACCAGGACTTCCAAGATAAGAATCGTTTTGCCCCGAGACTTATTAAATAAAAATTGTATGCAACATTATTCAGAAAAATATACCAGTTTTGGACTTGAAACAAATCTTTTGTACATATTTAATTCCAAATTCAGAAACATTTTGAAAAAAATTGCCAGATTACTATGCTCTGCTGAACTTTTTAAAGAAACTAAAAATGCATAAGTTAAATTTTAATTTAAAATCTAGGAGAGGTACTAGAATATCGTTTTGCCCCAAATCAAGCCTAATAGACAAACAGTATGCAGAAAAAATTGGACTGCAAACTGCCTTGGAAACAGAAGCATTGGAAAATTAAAAATAAACATCCACTAACTCTTGATTGTTAAAAATTTTATGCATGTTATTGTGTAAACCAGCAAATACTGTAGCAAGCGGTGCTTTTTATTCTTAAATAAATATGTTCTCAGCTTGCAACAGGCAAGCTCTAGGTGCAAAGGTGAGGAATCCGCTCAGTGCTTTGAGACTCTAACACAACTGCCACAATATAAAACAATTTTGTTCATGTGGCCACATTTTTATTTGCTTTTAAAATAATTTTAACTTGTCATAAAATGTGGAAATTATAAAAAAAAAGTAACTCTCGTCATTCCAAAACATACAAAAAGTTACCTTTTGAAGAAAAATCCACGCCAAGTTCAGTTTTTTGTCTGAGGCCATACCAAATGTGCCTACTATAGAATGACATGGTATTGACAACTCACAGAAAAAATTCGAAGGAGTGTGAAAGGAGTTATATTTAACTCATGAAACCTATTGGACACAAAAGGTGTGTTTAATGCAACTGACATGGTAGTCAACGAGTTAATATCTCAAGACTTTTCCAAAATTTTAAGAACCCTTAAGAGGTCCAACTTATTATTCTCAGATTAGTGCAGCATATCAGTCGTGTAAAAAATTTAGTCTGGTTAGTACCTTTAGAACTGAAATTTAGAAATTTGCTTATACCACTGCCTCTAGAAAGTTTCTTTTACAAAATCCTTGCTGATTAAGATACCTATAACGAACTGTAGTAATTGTTGTTAGTTATATTCTTTGTTGTGTACACATACATGTGTTGTGTGGAGGCAAAGCCTGTGGAAGAGCCACCAATATTTTTATTACTAATTGCATATTTGTATAAGCAAAATTTGGGCTACAACCAGATATTTTTAACTCCTCTGAGAGAGTATATCACTCCTTGAAAATCGAATTTTTCACAAAGGTTTAGCTTAAAAAAATGCACCTCATAGCCCCACCGAAATCAACAAATATTTTCTACTCAAAACACCCACTGATCACAGCGGAGACATTTTCGCTCGACTTCTGGCCAAAGCCAATTGCCACAGCACCCTAATTATCATTTTTTTAATTGTGTTTTCATACAGCCATAGTAATTTTTTTTTCATTTATTGTTAGGATGCTTAGGAAGTTTGATTGCGGTTTTCGTGTCTCTGTATAAATGTAGTTCATGCTATTTCCGTATTTCACTCCTCATAATTCAATTTCACTCCTCCTAAAAAGTCAAGGAGTATTTTTACTCCTCCAAAAAAATCCTTATTTCTTTTTGAGAAAATACTTGAGTTGTACTTGTTAAAGATGGCCTTGCGCACATCTCAGTGCCACCAAAATCGGCCAAAGAGGCTTCAAAACTTCTCCATGAAGATTTGTAATAAATAACCTTAAGTTGCAAACCTCCCAATCACCAAGCAAAACTCTGTAAGTTGCAGTGACGCTGAGGGGAAGCCGTGTCGTTCTCAGTTATTTTAAAATGCTTATCATCAAACCATCGCCATGCCTGCCAAAAAGCTAACTTGCGATAGTTCGGTTTTTTTCGTTTCCTGAAAGCTTTGAGGTTTTGCACTTACAGGCTTTTGCAACGTGGCTGTCGATATGCTAACCTTTCAAATACTAATTTGGGGAACTACTTTAAACTAAGTCGTTCGTAGATTAACAATGTATCTAACTAATGGAAGGTTAAAAAATCTTTATGATATTTTTTGTAGAAGTTGGGTTTTATGAAAGATATTTTTGAAAATTAATTTAAGTTCTAGACTGAGTTAATGTAATAATAATTCATTTTCACTGTTTAAAGTATTTAGCCTACAATATTACTACTTAATTATAATTCGAGCACCAAAAATTTCAAATCCGCGACTTTACCACTTTGATCATTGACTTTTTCTTCCAAACGTCTGGCAACACTGGGGGTGTAGTCAGAGGGGGGATTTGGGGATATATCCACCCCCTGAAGCTCAGAAATATCTTTTTTGACCATAGAAAAACACTAAAACAACCTCAAATCCTCTCCCAAAATATCAATAAAGCAGATAACTATTCAAAAAGTTAATATTGCCAGGGCAACACCAGGTCTAGTGGGAAGCACTACACATTTAGTGTCGGTAACTTTAAATCCTGAGAGCTGGATGCATATTTTCAATATAAGGTGCACAAAATATTTCACATTAGATTAGATTGATGCTAGCTCGCCAACCTAAAGGCTAAGTGGAAGCTTTAAGCGTGGAAGAGGGTCAAATGTGCAATTTTTCGTAAAATTAACTGACTTGGAAATAGCTATAAATTGACCCAAGTACAGATGAATGTGAGTAAAAGTCAGGAAAGACCAGAAGGCTAAGTGGAGGATAAAGGGCTGCCAGAAGTCACCTAAGTTGAAAAATTTGGGAAGTGTAAAATTTATTGTTAGAAAGCAAAAATAATATTTACAACATCTAATCGGCTTAGTTATTCATAGCGTGATATAAATTATTGTTAAATAGTGATATGTTATTCACTACTTACACTACACTGTTACATGAGTTACTAGTCACTCTTGGGTCTGGTTCGACAATCAGTTGTCCGACATCATCGTCGTCAATGCAAAAAACGGGAAGGAAGGAGAACTGTCGGGCAAATGAACAGATCCCATCACTCTTAGTGATCCTAATATCTTTTCTTTAAATGGAGGAGGTAAAAAGTTATGCATTACTGTCCATCTTAATAATTATGAGCCTAGATCACTTCCTGGCCATGGATGAGACTGAAAACTCTCCAGGACAGAATTTTAATGTGCATCAAAAATATTCCTTGAACATAAGTTAAATAGATTTGGATGTACTTCCGAGACCAAATCCAAATCTGCACTTAGGGTGAAAAAAGAATATTATGTCAGTAGGACCTGAAGCAAAATGGGAAACTATTTAAAATCAATGCTTCAAGGTAAATGCTAAAGTTTTACAAAAAAGCTGTTGAGGGCCACAGGGACTAGTTTATTGAAACTTCAGATGCTCTTGCTAATATCACTCACCAACCCATCTAATAGAGCATTCGCACATGACGTCACTTGGAGGACAAAAACAACGTTGCTAAGGCTGTTGTTAGGGGCGGGAACCAGAAGCATCCAATAGAAGCATTCGCACATGATGTCACTTGGCGAATAAACAACGTTGCTAAGGCCGTTGTTAGGCAGAGTCATGTGATTGAAAATGCTCTATACTGTGCAGTTTAAGAAAATAGAAATTTGGGTACAGAGTCCCCTTCAATCTAATATAAATAAACCAATAAATCTTTAGCTAAGTATTAACTGTTTATCTTTTTGTAGTAACAGTCCATCTGAATACATAACTCTTGCAAAAGCTATTAGTTCATCAAAAATCTGGTCATTAGAAGAGGGTCATTCAATAAGAGCATTCAACCAGGGCCGGACTGGCCCGGGTGGCGATCACCACCCAGACAGTGGCCTTATGAAAAAGGGGACCCAAATCAAAATTTAGATATTTCAAAAATAAATTCGAAAGGAGGAAAGGCTGCTGAGAGGGGGGAAGAAGCAATGAGTCCCAGCAGTCCAAGGGGGCCCCAGGAGAAATGTAAAATCTTTCTCATTAAACCGTGATTCAGTCAAATACCCTTGATTTCGCTGTCTTAGCTCAAACAGTATTTTTTGTATTCATAAGAGTTATCAGAGATAAGCAACTATTGCATTCTTAAAATGCTATTTCACCCTTTTTTCCTTCCCGTCACACACAATCTGCATTCAGGTACGGTCCAAGCTTTCTTGTACTTTCTTTATACTAAACATACTCTTTCAAATTTATCAAGAAAGAATTGATAGTGAGAAAGAGGGGAGGGAGCACGAGCTTCCCCCGAAATTCGGACCAAGTACTGAGTGTACCAAAACGAGTAAAAACTTTGTTTTTTAGGGTCAAAATTTCAGAAATTTTCTAAACCCCCAGACCCTTTGGTACTTCGAACTCTATTTTATTTACAACTTTTTTTATATTAAGTTAATCAAAATACAAAGCCTACCAAAAAATGTATTTTCATAAAAATGTATACTTCAAATTTGAATTAGGTATCCAAAACGAGTTAAAACCTTATTTTTAGAGTCAAATTTCCAAAAAGAGCCTCTTTTGGTACTTGGAACTCGACTAATCACAACTTTTTTAATATTAAGTTATCAAGATAATTCAATTCAATTTATAAAATATTAGCCCCCTCAAAACCAAATCCTGGATCTGCCACTGAGTTATATATTGGAATGGAAGAGGAACATATAGAGGGTTCAGAATAGAAGTGAACCAAGTCCACTTTGACTACTTTTGAGCTCCAGAAGTTTAAAGTTAAAGCTTCATAGCAAAATTAATGTTAACATTTTTTAAAATAGCATTTTTAGCGGATATTATCAGAACTAGGACTTCATTATTGCACTGAAATTTTACATAGTTGGTGGATGTTATAGCGTTGTTAACTCAAAAATGACAAAAAGTGGACTTGGTCCACTTTAATTCTGAACCCTCCATATAATGTATGGGGCCCTGCTACCTGCCAGTCTAGCCCTGGGTGTTACTGTACTTTATCTTACGTCAAAAATTTCCCTGGCTTCACGAATACTTAGATGTGAAATATCAAGTCATTCAGACCTTGATGCTAGTTTTTCTGCCATTTAAAATTGAAACCATTATAATTGCACTGCAGATTAAAATAAAATTTTAGCTATGTTCTTCAAAAAATGTGATAAACTATGAAATTAACTAGACAAAATTGTAATAAAATTTTACATCACTTTTTTTAAATTTTATTGAATTTAAAATATGTCTCCCATAAGCATTGAAATGAAGGCATGAAATTTCAATCCTAAAGGTACTAGGGAGATTCCAACCTCCAATAAAAATTCTCCAGAATAACCTCTCTATCAGGAAATCTAAATCAGCCCCTAGTTGGATAAAACAATAACTCTCTACGCACAAAAATTCCTTCAAATATTTTCTGCAAACTAATTAAATGCCCCTAGTCTTTTGAATTTTGACTTAAAAACATATTGACAGTCTCATTGTTTACCTAAATACTGTAATAATGCTTCATAAGCAACAACAGTAAGAAAAAATCTATTTATTTACCAAAAATTTAAATTATTTGAAAAGATTTTCTAAAAAATTCTAAAACTAGCTGCGCTTGGCGTGCGCATGTGCTTCTATATTATCCAAGCATGAGCCCCGCCATTCTGCAGTTTTCCCAATTTTTTTAGGTAGCTAAATTTGTCTTGAAAATATATTTTTCTTCACAGGTGGTTGCATGCCATGCCCAATAAGTTTGCAACACTGGGAGTTTTTATTGCCAAGCAATACTGGAAAGGGATTCTTGCATACAATTTTAGAGAAAGAGAATTGATTATTATAGGGAGAGAAAGCTTTAAATTTTTCAGGATTTTAAGCAGTTATTAGCAGCGATGTGCTTGTACATTATGCAGACCTATATTAAATTTGGATTTTTCTTGACACACCACTGAATTTTTTGAAGGGTTCTTTTTTTGGTACTTACGTATTAGCCCGTCGGCCGTTCAACGGCCGTCTAATTCAGCGGCACAGTAATAGTGAAGTCAATGGGATTTGGTAACGTTTTCGGATTAAGCGACACCGTCGACGGGATAATACGCAAGTACCCTTTTTTTAATACCAGAAATTTGTTAAGGGTCCATAACAGACCCATTTCTTTCTAGATGAACCCAAGACAACATAACCATAATGCATAATTTTCAGTCATTCTTGTTATGTCAAAAACTATCTAGAAATTTTCTACGTCTATTCCTTTGACTTCGCCATACTGTAATTGTTTTAACCATCAAAATCAAATGAGTATGAGGGCACAAAGCTTTACATTTATATTATTACCATTACTTTACTTTTATTATTAATGTTGCTGTTATTTTGCTTTGTAAAGATTTTCCTTCCTTCAACAAGACTTCATAATACGTTAATTCCAAGAATACAACACATTTTAATCACATTATATAGGAGTTTACTGTATTAATGAACAGGTTTTAAAATTCTTTGAATAATTTTTCTCAAGTTTTCTTTTAACTTCTTTACTTTTCTGGAGTATATTTGGAGAACTTCAGTCAAAAGATTGTAATAGGTTTTCAGTCTTTTGCAGCAACATTTGCAGGAAGTAAAATCTCAAATGTAAACCTTAATACATCTTTGGAATAGTAAGCCATATTCAAAAACACGAATAGATATTATCAAAATAATAATTCACAGTAAACTTCACTTTTACACAGTTGGATGATGCCACATATGTTTAAAGATATATGCATGAGAAAATAACAAGTTAATTAATAGCTTAATGCATGCAGTTAAATGAATTGAACCAATAGTGCAAGAAAGAAGAGAAGTGTTATTTATTAAAAGTGCTGTTAACATGCTATGCCCGTTAAAAGAATGAAGACCACACCAAAAACATCAAGACCAGTTTTACAGCAGAAGCACCGTCATGAAGCTATTAGTTTTTTACACTAAGGCTTATCAGTGCAGAAGTATAACCATTCCCTACATAAAATGCCAAACCAAGGCAGCAATCTAGGATTGTAGGGTTCACATATATGCTGCAGTATTCAGATTATTTTTTTTCTAATAATTACTTTGTGTTTGCCTCTCTATACTTACATATTTCCTTTCTTTAAGATTATCATCCTTTACTTGAGCTATATCATCAGTTTCATTGGGTAATGCTTTCCATTTGCCATCTTCATGGCGCACCAGCTTCAAAAATCGAGTCTGTCATTAAAAAAAGATATTTCACCCAAGAGGACCTTGGAAAAAGGCAGTTTTCTATCTGCCCCATGAAACTTATATCCAAAGTAATACAATACTTTTAAGTGGAAATATTCACACAACCCACGAATCATTTATGATGATTTTTAATTCCAAACTTAAATGATGATGTTTTTGGTGTTGTGCACTAGTGATGAAATAGTAAAAGATAGATGAAGTTTGGTATGAAAATTAGTTCCAATAAAAACTTAAAACTAAATTGGATTAAAACTTATACACGAATCTTTCACCAATCCTAAAAAGCTTTTTGAATAAAATACTCAGGATTGTTAACAATTAGAAATTACTAGAATTAAATTTACTACATTAAATCATAGACTAAAATTAAATTCATGTTAAAATACATTTTAATTTGTTAGAAATGATGAAACAATAGAAAAGCTATGAATATGGATTAAAATCTTTGGTAAAGGTAACAACTAAGACTTCATTCAATAGATAAAATTTTTAAGAGCTACAAAATTAAAGTAAGCAAAGCATGCTGAACTCTTAAATGAAAACACCAATTAATTAATGGTGACACAAAATTAATTTTTTCAAATTTAAACAAATTTGAAGCTCACATGCTTTTCAGTAGAAGACCAAATGGTTAATTTTGAAACTATGGCTGCTCTTTTGATTCAGGTAAAATTTGCAAGCATTCATTCTTTAAGATTTTTGACATTCAGTTTCAATGAGAGGTAATACTTAAGCCTCTTTTTCTCGACATAATTTATAAATCCCTGAAACACTTCTTTAGGCTTTAGATTTATTTTTTATTTGCACATTAATAAAAATAACCCTCACCAACTGAAAAATCTCAAAATATATTTATATTTTTATACATAATTAGTCCAAAAAAAATGTTTTCAAGGAGATGCTTGTTTAATGTTTATCCATGTATTGGTATAGTTTTAAGAGTATTTTATTGCAAGATTATAACTTTCCATACAGTATATTCAGAAAGTCCATAAAAGTTAGCAACCAGTTGGTTTTCTCAATGTTTTCTACTGCTAATTATGGAATTTCTATAAAATATTTTTCGTCCTGGCAAACAATTGAACATATCGCTGTCATCATCGGAAAACCTAGTATAATCGGAGTCGGAATGGATACGATACTGTATTCTAGTTTGGCAAGTGTGTTTGCGCCAATGCCGTCAATGAAAGATTACTTACAACCAAATTTATTCGCGAGTGTCAAGTCAACTACGCCAAAACGAGGGTTAAATTAATTCTACTGGGAACGCCAGTTATCCTCCAGGAACCCCAGGCAGTGGCGTAGCCAGTAAAAAATTACGGAGGTGGATATTGATATTTCAGGAGGGAATATCAGGTAGTTTTAGTGGTTTTCCATGGTCAAAAAAAGGACATTTCTGAGTTTCAAGGCAGATATATCCCCAAATCCCCCCCCTGACCCCAGGAGTATTGAGGCTTTTTGCTTTGATCTACAAGGTAATCAGAAAAATCTAGCAGGAACAAAAAAAAAAATTCTTGTGAGAGATATAAACACTTGGTGTTTAGCTTTACCAACTTATTAAAATTCCTCCCCACCCGACAACCTCGAAGAACAGTCTTAGGCAAAGAAACTTATATATACAAATACAAATACATAACTGACGACCAGCTACAGGCTCATAGCCCAACAAGGCTGGTCCTATGATTATGAATTCCCCAATTCCCACAGCCTATCCAGTTCAGTCCTATCAGTCACTAATACTGTATCTATCCAAACTCTGATTATACGAGGTTTTCCAATGATGCCATCAACATATTGTTTGGAAGTACTCCTTTATGCCTTTTCTTTTACTGTAAAGCTTTGATAAAAAACTTGGATCTACAGTACACAAAAGAAAATTAGTCTTGCTCTCATTTAATATTTCTGTATTTAGTCAATAAAAGGGAAAAGGAATTGAAGTGCAACAGTTTCATAATTAGATATTTTTACTCAAATGCATCAGGTACATAGAGTAAGAACTGTTGCTTTGAGACATTTGCTTTAAGGCAAGGTGCTTTAGATTGCATCTCCAATAAATAAAATTGTCTGTATTTTTTTGCATTACATTGTATTGTGCAAGACACACAAAAGCAGTGCTATCTTGCCAGGTGCTGATATCTGACACATGGCTACTTCCTTTGATTCTAAACACAGTGGCATCATCTAAAAACTATTAGGTCATTTTAGTCATAACAGGAAGATTTTATCACATTTTGATGGTGTGGACTGAAATGTAATTTACTTAGTACAGTGCAACTTTGATTTATCAGCTGAAGGGACCATTAATGTTTTATCCATCTAAAATTTTAAATAAAAAAAAAGTAAAATACAGTCGAATTGTAAAGTTTGTTCTTAAGACCAAGAAGTCTCAAAACTATCAACATGTCAAATTAGACAATTGAGTTATCCAAGTTGCACTGTATATATATAATATATCTAAAAATAAATACAAGTATCAAGAGAAAGGCACTTAATGACAAAACAAAATTAACATGATGGTGAAAAGTAGATTTGTCACATTTTCATAAGTTATAAAATGAAGTCCAATTTTAAAAAAATTAAGAGATGAGACAGTATGATGTATTGCACTTTTCAAGAATCAACAAGTGGAATAATGCAAGATAGCTATCAATAACAATATTTTTGGTTGAAAATGCATGTTAAAATATTTCATAGGGTTAGGAAAATAGTCTCCTAACCCTATTTGAATTTATGCTAAATTGATCCTAACCCAGGAAATGATGCTAAAATGTCTTAAATTTTAATTTAGATGTTTTTTGAAGGCTTAACATCTCTTTCAAATAGAAAAGCAGGAGGTCTGTCTTCTAGGTTTTTAAGAGGTACCCATTTTGTGAAACTTTAGTAACAATGTGACAACTTTTCTGGAAATTTGTGAAATTTTAAGTGCAAAATCAACAAAAAAACAGGTACATAATATCAAACACTTAAGAAAATTTAGTCTAGAATGACAAAAAAAAACTAATAATTGAGAGAATATAGCTTATTCAGGGTATATACTCTAACAGAGTAAAATACAGGAGTCTTTAAGGAGTAGATTACGAAAAAATCAGGAGTAACTTGAATAATTATTAACCTTAGACTACTTTACATATTACTACAAGCAGAATGAGTTCCTAATCAAGTTTGGAATGAAGAATTCCATAAGAGATTAGAATTTCAAATTCCAATGGAATTTTATTGAAGTAAGAAACAATTACTTCTACCAAATCAGTAATAAAACTTCGTTTTGCTCTTGGATAGATGTTTTTCAGAAGTTAGGTGGAAAATTGAGGAGAAAAAACACAATGTTAGGAGTTTTTCAAGAATTTCAAGAGGCGTACAAACCCTGCTTATCAGAGAACTTTCTTTTTAAATATGTATTTTTAAAGGTAACTTTTTACTAAAACTGAATTTGTGAAGGTACTGCAAAGTAAAGGATAGCAAATTTGCTATGAACAGACTACTGGAAGGTAAAAACAGATTCAATTGGAGTTTCTGGTTCTAACACCAAACTGTTACATTTAAGTCTGGATCAGGTTTAAGATAGTTATTATTAGTACATATTATGAAAGGGTTAAGATTTCATCTTAACCCTTACCATCTTAAGGTACCATCTTAGGGTTGTACCATCTTAACCGGCCTACTGTCTCACGGGTGAGACGCCTGCTTTGAAAGGACCAGGGGACGGGCGTCTCATATATGATACACGTTTAAAACTTTATATTAGTAATTTTTATTCTCATTAGATACCGCTCTTTATCAGTTACAACGAAATTATTCGAAGGCGAACATCTTGACCTCCATTCCCATAAAGTATTTTATTTTTTTTTATAAGTTGTTTCCGAGGATTCACGAGATTTATGTATTATGCATTGAGAACATAAGTAATGTGAATTTATAGTGTTCTCTTTCACTTTCTTAGCTAATACTAACTTACACACGTTTTATTGGCTTCAATATACTTTTTTATTTTCATTTGAAGGATAAATGGGAGATTTGATGTATTTATGATGACAGATTTTTTTTATTTCTTTTAGATTTCGCTTGTGTTCTGATGTAATTATTTATGAGTTAGAAATAATCGATATTTTTGAGTGTCTAAACATTCGAATATCGAAATGGATAAATTATTTGATATTTATCTCAGAATTAGCAATGTTTCAACGACTTCCGATGGGTTATATTGGATGTGATGGGTTATATTGGATGCTAAAGTAGGTTTTGATTCAAATATACTTAATATATCTTCATGAGTAATGAATGATATTTTTCCCAGTTTTATTCATCTTAGATATGAGAAAATGTTTATTATTTAAATGTTATATGTTTTACAAAATTTTCAAGGAAAATATAGGTATAACGTTCTAACTTCTTTCTTTAGCATTTACTTCAAAGGGGTTTTGCTGATCATATGGAAAAAATTAGATATTTTGGACCCCAATTTTAATTTCTACGATTTTTTTTCTGAAGAGCGATTTAGAGCGCAAAGTGCCCGTCCCCTGGGGAAAGTTCTTTATACTCGTCTGCCGTCCTGTGAGAGCGGCTTAGTGGTTGAGGTGCCCGTCGCGAAAGGGTTAAAGAATCATGTGACTGCATCTGCCCATTTGTAGGTTAAAAGAAAATAACCAGTTTCAGGAAGAAAATACTAAAATAAAATAATTCATATGCACAATTGACTTAAAATTATTTTGAAAGATTTAATTTGTCAAAAATGGTGTAAAAAAAGAAAATTTTAGTAAACCAAAGAACTTATTAACAAAATTAAAATAAACTAAGACTGAAAACTATTATAATAGTGTGTATTAGTGGGCCTAAAACTTGACTAACATACTACCTCTCTCTCTGACTACCACTCAGTTCACCTTAAAATAACTATACAGTGGTCTGTCCAGAGTAATTTTACTACCTTTTTGTGGTACCTTCACAAATTCACTATTTGATAAATAGGTTATTTCACAAATTCATTTTTAGGAAAAAAGATACCCTTACAAAATACAAAAAAAGTTCTCCAATAAGCAATATTATCTTTATTATCAAATATTTAGCCATTTCAGACTAAATTTTCTTTAGTTTTTTTATGCTTAAAAACAAGGTAAACATGTTTATATCTCGATTTTTTAAAAATTTTCACAATTTGCAGAAAAATTTTCACAAACTATTACTAAGTCTTCACAAAATAGCCTCTTAATAAAACCTGGACAGACCCCTGCCATAAAATCTTCTCAGATAAAAAAATATGATAAAATTAAATGAAGTCAGTACAGAAAATATATAAATTTTGTTATTTAATAGCTGTTAGGACAAATACAGTCTCATAACTTATGTCTATAACAAAATAAGGTACTTGCGTATTATCGCAACCAGGTTGGCGCGATTTGCAAGCGATTTCAAATTTGAATAAGTTGCAGATTTATTTATGCAAATTTTGGCCACATAGGGTTGCCGTAAGTAGGGTCGCCAAATTTGGGAATTTATGCGAATTTTGGCCTGGTTGCAATAATACGTAAGTACCCAAAATAAATATAAAAATCCATGCATATAATTAATCCAAGTATAATTGCTCTAAGTAAATCTCTTAAATAGAAAAAATTAAACAAAATTTTACCATGAGGATATAGTATGTGATCTTTGAAGCTCCTAGCAGCTCATGTAATACCTAAAAATAAAACAAAACAATATTAGAGATGTACAATTAAATATTTGTTTTAAAAAATACTAAAAACCATACACATAGCTACCAATAATGCAGGTTAAATTCAATCAATTATATGTGAAATGAATGACCCAATGCAATTATTTAAACATCTGAAATTTATATTGTTCAGTTCTTAATGCAAAATATTTTTATTGTACTACATAATTATCTAATAAAAGCTCTACTTTCAATATGGTCTGTTTATAATGCAGCTCTCAGATCACACCACCGTTCAAGTACTCTATGGTCCAAGCAATGGACAATTCCTGTATTTTTAAGAGATATCCAAGAGAGGAAACAAGAACAATTTATTTCTTCAACTTCCTGATTTTTAATTTAATTATTATGCGCGACTTTTAAAAAGAGTGCAAAAGCAGTAAGACGTTGCATTATCCGAAACATTAGTTTTAGGATTCAAAGCTATTTTTGATTGTTACTTTAAAAAATTAATAACAGTATGTGATTACATTTTATCCTAAACCAGATATTCAAGCGATTTTAGAATCCAACCAATTGTTGATTTTTACTTTAAAATAGTACACTTAATTATAATTTTTTTTAACTTTTAGTTGAATTTGAAATGGAAACCTTTTTTCAATGGGATGCTTTTTTTCTGCTTTTAAAAAAGACCGTAAATTAATTGACCATGCATTGAATTATGCTTTAATTAATATTTCTAGCCATTTTAGGATTACGAACAGAATTCCCTCTACACCAACTTTCACTCAAAGTTAATAGCAGGGTTGGCAAATATCATATTTATATAAATATCAAAATATCGGATATTTTTTATGTATAACGGATATATAGATGAAGGATAGATAAAGAGAATAGTTTTCTTAATTATCTTTAATAGTTTATTTAAATGGTTGTAGCAATTTTTACATCTCTCTATATATAATGAAGGTGTCCCTGCCTGCCTGCCTGGCTGGGTTCCTGCCTGGGTTTGTCCGGAACAGATTTGGCTCAATTTCTCCAAAACTACCCGTCCGAATCGAACCAAACTTGGTACACATACGCATGGGGACGGGGGAAAGACAATGACAATGACAATGACATCATTTCCAAATTTCTAAAACCACCCCTTCACCCCCTTTTAGGCCTTTTTGTAAAAATCGCCTTACTTCTCCACTAAAGAAGATCTGTTTAACTCGCATTGTTGCAAATAATACAACAAAAACAATTTTAAACATAAAACAAAGTATTTAAAGATAAAACTTGGCTAAAATTGTTTTAAATGTTTTAAAAAGGTTATTAATAATTTAAAAAATTAAAAACATCCCTTATAAAAAACTTTATAACAGTATTTTCTTATTGAAAACTTCATTTTCCATGAAACTTTAAGTTGAAATAGAAAGTTTTAAGAATTAGACTGGTTAAAGTAAAGATTACATCATGCAGTTTTTTTAGAAAGTTGATGATAGAAACACTAGATCAATTTGTTATTTAACCTTATAATTTGTTTCTTTGGTGTAGTTTAACGGGATTTTTTTTTTCAATTTAAACAGGGGGTATTTACAAATTTTGGGATTTCAAAAGTCTGTAATAATTTTAATGGATTTTTTCACTTAGAATGGATAATTGGGTAACTGTCGTAATTAAATGTGCAACCCCGAACTGGATGGTTAGGTTAGATTTACACAGTTGGAACCGGGAGGGAAAAGGCACAGGGAGCACGGTGATGAAAATGCACCGGGAACACCGAGATGAAAAGGCACTGGGGACACCAAGATGAAAAAGGCACCGGGATATGAAAAAATACTGGGAACACCGGGATATGAAAAAATACTGGGAACACCGGGATATGAAAAACTACCAGGATGATTGGTAATTATGGTTACAGAAAATTAGGCATGTAACTTGAGAAAATTTTAATAAATTGATACACTCTACCCGTGCAAGGCCGGGCATATCAGCTAGTATATAGATAAACAAAATTGTGGAAATTTAATTTTAGAATAATAAAAATATAGATATAATTTCTATGCGATAATAGTTTTGCATAACATTTTAATCTATTTCATGCATTAATAGTAGTGTTGCCTATTTAACTTTTTCAATTGGATTTATATTATTAAAATTATTTAAATAACAGTTGTTCTTTCAAAATTGGTTAAGAAAAATTATATAGTTTTTACACAAAATAAAAAATTCATGTAATATTTCCCACTATTCTTAGCAATATATTAGGCTTTGCTTAGGCATTATTTATGAGGATTAATTTTAGTATGTTATTATAAAAACTTAGTCCCAAATCATTTAAGACTTCTTAATCACCATAATTATTTTGAAGGAATAACAGTTACAATTATTTTTTAACATTTTTATCCTCTATTGGAAATGCCTCTACCAGGATATGAACACTAATTTTTTTAGAGAAATCAATGTTAATTAGATAAATTACTTTAAAATATTGCATGGTTTAAGAAAAATATTAAAATCAATCTTTCAAGTTATAGGAGGGTTGTCCGTAAAATAAGGTTCCCAAGGAGCTGAAGACGCGAGGAACGATGTTATAAGGAATTTGGCCATACTGACATGTACCTTGGCTCCTTTTCTACAAATCTGTCTGTGATGATTATTATAGATTTGGCAGCTGTTAGAGAAGGAGCTAAAACTCGCACAGTCATTCCTACATGCGTGAAGTCTACGGAGAAAAGTGTATAAGCATACAAAATGTGCGCAAATGATACCAAGAATTCAAAAATACACATACAGACGCCCAATACGACCAACATGTTGGACGGATAACGCAGTTGGCAGGAGGAACGAGCGAAAGCTTTAGCTCTTACAGCTGCCAAACCTTTAATAATCATCAGACAGCTGACCGGGTTGGGATTGGTAGAAAAAGAGCCAAGGTACACACCAGTGTGACCAAATTCTTTATAACAGCGTTCCTCGCATCTACAGCTCCTTGGGAACCTTATTTTACGGACAGCCCTAGTACTATGTGAATTTGCTTAATTTTATATTATCTGTTTTAATAATAATTATAATATTAATATAATAATATAACTGTTCAGTAATATTAATTAATAATTATAATTACTGAATAATTTATTATTATCTGTGTTTATTAGTTTTGTTGATTGTAAATATTTATAACCCTGTTATCCATTTAATTGCCAGTAAAGAAGTGAATTTAATGAAAGATTAATTTTATAATTTGAAGGCAGTTTTATGTACAATATCTTAAATGAAACTATAAGTACGCTGATACAGATAAAAGTACGCTGCTTGTAGCATCGTTCTGGGAAACAAAAACACAGCATTCCTTGAATCCTACTAGGGGCCCTTCATTAATTACGTAAGGATGATTTTGGCAATTTTTGACCCCCCTACCCCCATGTAATGGTACGCAAGATTTTTCGGTACAATTCTGTTTGAGTCCCCGCTAAATATCGCCAATATCCAAATTGCTAAATATATCAAAATATTAACAAATATTTCTGACTTTTATTGATAAACTGAATAGTTATTGATATAATTAAACATTTTAATTCAGGAGTTTGAAATTATTTATGAATATTTCTACTTTTTGTTGTCTAAAAGAACCGGGCGATATTTAGCGGGGACTCTTAACGGAATTTAACCGATTTTTCAAACTCCTCTCTGGGTTCTCCTTCGCTGAATTAGACGGCCGCTGAACGGTCGACGGGATAATACACAAGTACCAGAAATTGTTATAGTGAAAAATGGAAGTCAAATTATATTTTAATTCTTCAAATTATCTTACAAAAAAAATTTTTTGATTGGAAACAAACAAGATTTTGTGAATGTTTTCTTGCAAATAATCATTAAAGCTAATTTTAATTTTGTGAAAGACTTGTTGTTACGAACTTGAATTTTTATGAAGGGGCCATTTTTAGGAAGTGGGACTTTCGTGAAAGGGCAGCAAAAGGGCCCAGATTTTCGGCTGGATTTCATTAACTACTGAATTTAAAAAAAATTATGAGTCACCCAAGTAGGATTTAAGGAAGTGTTTTTATCTCTTTTTGTATTTTTATTTATTTTTAATCCTGGCACCATCTATCTAAAAGTTTGCAAACTTTGATTTTTGAAAAAGTGTGTACAAAATTCCAGAAGGAAACAAAGAGCGTATTTTTATGTCTTTGTTTTTTTGTTATTGATTTTTATAATAGGGGGCAACACTTTTGTTTCACCCTTTATAACCAATATATTTACATTTAAACAAGAAGAATACTGTTACTTATAATTTAATACTAGTCTGAACAAAGTATTTCTACTTAAAATAGCATTTTTAACTAAATATTAATTATCCAGAGCATATTAACTCATAATTATGGAAAAATATAAATGATAATTTCCATCCCAAAACAATATTTCTTCAAGAATAATATTTGATTAAACGACACATTACTCCGTTATTCAATACATGAAACAATTATGAATAAAATACAAGCATAATTATTTAAAACAAACATTTAACATGAAATCATGTTACTTGCAAAGCAAGGAAAAACAATTTTTTAGAAGAAATTTGGGTCTGTTTTCACAGACCTTCGCCAAATATTTCATTGTAAAAACGGACCCTTCACAAAATATTTTGCCTTCATTGATTTGGTTAAATTAATTTACTCAAAAGTTTATTTCTTTAAAATAATAATTAGTAATTCAAAATTAAATAATCTATCAATTGAGTTATGTTTCTCTTTATTCTAAAAAAAGTTCTTGGTGAACGGTTTCCAGAGAAAAACTTTTTAATTACTGAACCGAATGACACATTCCGGATATCAAAATGTCCAGATTCTTTCGAGGATGTACATTAAGCTGTTGGATTTTTTAGAAAAATTCTCAATTTTATTTCAAATTAGATCGCAGTTACAAAGCAAGTAATCACAACGACCAATTGATGCCATATTTTATGATAAAACAATATTTTTTCTCATTTCAAAAAAGTACTTTCTAAATTAACCCGAAAAAGGGGAGGTGAAAAAATGAAAAAAGAGGTGAAAAACTCGCAGATCACGCAACATTATATTTTTTTTTAAATTTCTAACTAAGGTATGATTTTGATATTTCAGAACATTGTTCTTGGAACATTTATCTCTTCATAGAAAAATATTTTTTAACTTTATGATAAAATTAAAAGTTTTCCCAGGCAATTTTCCAATAGCCTTAAATTTTTTGATCGAAACCACATAGCGGAGCTGGAAAAAGTTTTAACCTTCCCCCAAACCTAATAAAATTTACCCGAACCTAATGTATTGCTCCTATGGAGCTGACATGGGCTTCCCCCGAACCAGGTTCGTAGGTTCGTGCACTTTTTCCAGGTCCGCCACATAGTGATTCTTTATAATTTAAAATAAAACGCACCTATTATGAATTAACTGTTTTGTTTTTATTATTTAATATGTAATGCAAGTTTTAATAGGAGAAAACTCATTGTAGAACAATACAAAAAAAATTGACACTGCCTGAAGTATCAGTTTTTCACCAGTGTTTTAGAAGCAAAAAATTTAGAATTTTTCACAGAAATCTTATTCATAGTTATCTTAACCACTCTAAAATCACTCCCAACGTCATATAATATTTTTTAACTCTTCCGCATAACCCGGATCAGAAGGATAAATTAATTTCCGCAGACCGAGCTTCCAAGCTCTGCGTACTAGTCTGTGTAAATAAAATCGGCGGTTTCACGTCATGCTTTACCATGGCAACGCAGAAGAAATACGTGGAGAAAAAACTCAAGGTAAACCGCCGATTCTATTTACACAGACTATAAGTCTGGACAAAAACCGTTACACTGAGGTGGACATGAGGTCTCTTGGACTGCTGGGAAAGAATTAGTGGAATTTTGAACCGATGCACTTGTAAAAACTTGCTGATAAGAAGGGGTCAGTTCCAAGGTCACAAAAGGAAAAGCTAGGAAGAAATTGATTGAAAAACGGATGACGGAAGATTCTCTAAAAAACGGAAATCTTCTGGCTAAATTGGAAGAGTTGGCAGCTATAATATTAATAATCTAAACAAATATTTCAACAAAATTTAAAATTTTAAAGCTAGTTAGTTTAAAATATTTCTTTAAGTATTTAATTTTTACATAAAAAGTTTTACGAAATAACATTGTTGTTCATATAGTCTCCATCGAAATGACTGTCTACTACTATTCGGCGCCAGAAAAAATTAAGATATAAAAATCCAAAAACACAAAAAAAAATGGGGGGGTTTCACGCTGAATTGTCCTATTCCATGGAAAAGAGGATATAAAATCAAAAGATGATTATATTGTATTCAGGGGTTCATCTAGAAAGAAAATGGGTCCGTTTAAGGACCCTTCACAAAAATCTAGTCAACAAAAAAGGATCCTTCACAAAATTCCAATTCCCTAAAATGGACCCTTTACAAAAGTCTTAAGATCAAAAGTGGTCTGAAAATTGTATTTAAAATGTGTTTCTATCATTTCTTAATGGAATTTGCCAAAATTTGGGACCATTTTAGAAGTTATGAAAGCTGTGCTTGTACTACAAGCCCTTCATTTATTTTCACAAAACTCTATTTGATTTTTCACAAAATTCCATTTAACTTTTCACAAAATTCCTAAAACAGGACCCTGGAACAAAAACCTGGATGAACCCCTGGTATTCTTAAGAAAGTAGGTCAACAAACCAAAAACTATTGTTAATATTCAAAACCCACTCAAGTTGAAATATTGGCTTTTTTAAATTGCAGGAATGTTTTATTTATTAAACTTTACCAAAGATATAATAAATCCTGAAGATATGATTAATTAAGGGCTCTAATCGAGCATTTTAAGTGATTTTTGGAAGAATATTTGTCTAACATTGTGTTGTTTTTATGGGAATCGTGTGGTTAATGCAGAAATCTTTCAGAATTTAAAATGCTTGACTCATCAAAATGTAGGAAATTTATTAAAAATTTCAGCTAGTACTATTGTTTATCATGGGGATGATGTGGTAAATGTAGAAATAGTTTAAAAATTATAATGCTTGACAATTGGATGGATTTCAATACCTTTCACCCAACAAAATTAGGTTTAGAATTGTTTTAAAAATTTTAAAGAAGAAAGCTAAAACTCCACCGGTGCAAGGCCGGGCACATAAATTTGTTTAATTAATAATTTTAATTCTTGGTTAGGGGTCATTCAAATAGTACCTAACCACCTAAGGAGGGAGGGGGTTTGCTCTTTGGTTATTTTTATTGACAGGTGGGAGGGGAGGAGAGTATGAGCGATGCTTACGTAAGATGTTATAAATATTGGATTTTCGAAAATCTCGTTTCTTGTATATAAATACCTCAAAATTAATTCAATTTTTCCCACAGAAAGTTTTAATGATAGGTTAAGTGTTCATGGAGAACAATGAATTTCAGAAATCTAAGCTTTTCTAATAAAGATCATCGGACCTGGAAAAAGTTGTAACCTTCCTCCGAACCTAATAAAATTTACCCGAACCTAATGTATTGCTCCTATGGAGCTGACAGGGGCTTCCCCCGAACCAGGTTCGTAGGTTCGGGCACTTTTTCCAGGTCCGAAGATCATGTAAAAAAAGAACAAAGGGTCGGGCAGTTTTCTCATGTAATTATGACAGGGGTTTAGATTTGCTTATCTACTTATCTTAGCAAGCAAGTGGGGAGGGGGTCAAAAATGACCAAAAACATGCTAACCTAATATTAAAACTGTCTCTTAGTTTATCATAATTATTGATTCCAAACCCTGCTAACTAACCCTTTTTGCCATCAATGGTCAATAATGTAGTAAAACTTCAGGGGTTCATCCAGGGTCCTGTTTTTAATAACTGTGAAAATTTGTATGTTTTTTGTGAAAAGTAAATGGAATTTTGTAAAAAGGAAGGGCCTGAACTACAACCACAATGTTCACTTTTGGAATGGGCCCAAAACTGGTAGATTCTATCTAAAAATGGTGGAAACACTTTTGACCTTTGGACTTTTGTGAAGAGTCTGTTTTGGGATATTGGAATTTTGTGAAGGGTCCTTAAACTGGTCCATTTTCTTTCTAGATGAACCCCTGAACTTGTTCTTGAAATAGCAGGCAATTTTACGTAGAGTACATTTAACCTATGGGGATAAAATAGTGAATCCTCGCAACCCAGTTCTTAAGTAGAATTGCTTATTCGCCAATAAACAGCACATAGGCAATACCAAATTTCGCCCAGGCCCGACTTCTTTATATTTATATTTACCAAAATTTCTTTAAACAGCAGAAGTGGATTTTTTTAAAATTAAGCAACCCTGCCCCTAAATCTAAAATGCAAATCCTGAATTGCCTTAAGGTCGCATTATTATGCGCTTATAAATTTTATTTAAAATTCATATTAATATTAAGGCATCTGATAAAGATTTGAAGATGAAACAGGATATATATTTTTTGGATCAAAAACATTTTTCATAAGATTAAGTTTTTAATGCTTTTCAAATAAAGAAATTACTTAACAGAAGTTAATAGTTTTTTACTTATCAAAATTTACTTCATTCCGAAAACGTAGGGACTTTTTTACCACATTAATTTACACTATAAGATAACTATAAACTTCAGCGAACATTACATAAAATAATTTAATATAAAATATTCATTATTTACATAAATATATTATACTTAAAAATCATCTTAAGAATCATAGCTTCGCACACTACACAACATAATAATGAACAATAAAGCAGGGAATACGATTAATCTAAAAAGGAATAATTACAATCCAATAAGAATTTTGAACTCATAGCAAGGTCTGAAAATTGCTTTAACAAGTTCTTAGCACTCAAGGGCAGGAAAGACGAGAGGTAGAGAAAATGAATGACGCACCTTCCCGTCAGCCATATTGAGTTTACCTAGCTCATTCATAAGAAACAATCCATAACTATACCGTAACCAAAAAATCCGTTACCTTCCACCCTCATAGATTATATCGTCAGCTTTTCACAAAAACAAATTATCATACAATAAATTTAACTCTTTAGAACCTATATTATTGATAGCTTCTCTTCCAAGATGAAATTACGCACACATATTTATACAATCACTACCCCCAAATATATTGTGTACCGTGTGGAATTAATATAACCTACCTTTACTTATATAAATAGAAGTACAGCAAACGCTTGCAATTTAACGAGTGATGTCGAACGTCTTACAAATCAAAATTAAATTTTACATCCAGTTCCCAGTAGAACGTCACTTATCACTTCAAGTGTTATTATAACCCAATCACTGTGTTTTTAATCGACTAAAATATACACAAATAAGTTTAATAACTTAATTCTTTTCTTAATATATATTATATTGTTAAAATTTATCATTTACACCAAAGAAGACACATAATTTCATGGAAACGCATACGTATTCAGTTCAATCGCATTCGCAAAATGGCAAAGTGAGACGCCAGCTGAAATAACTTGGGTGAACCCCGTAGAAAACGCCCGTAGCGCTCCTATTTTTCCCCGATTTTCCCCATCATTAAGTATACAGAGCAGTATACGCGACGCAAGCACTTGCTAGATGGCGCTACAAATCTTGTTTACTTTTGTAGTTATGTTGTTTACTTCACTTCAAGTAAAGCAAACCAGCTGATATCATTATTCTGTGGGTGAACGACGACTTTCGTAGTAAATTTTGGGAGATATATTAACCAATAAATCCTTAAAAAGTATTTTTATTATGTTCTTCTATGTATATTCTTTAATATTTGAGCAAAAATAAAACTTTAACAACTTTCAATTTTTTTAAAGAAAATTTTAAAGTGTTGACCGATATGACGTCTTTTGGACTAGAGTTTTTCACTTACCTACACATTTGTTTAAATTCCTGTGGTTACCGAACGGTTTTCACTTGGGAATGACCTCCATAATAACATACTAAAATTCGGACAAAATAAGTCCACGGGGAGTTAAATTTATTTGGGGGGCAAAGGGGGCACTTTCCCCCGGGCCCGGGGATTTTCTCAGCCCTATAGGGCCCATAAAGAATCTCCTAACTAACCTCTCTAACTTAGAGGAATATACTAATTTTGAATATTTTGTAAATTAATTTGTTCACCCTGAAGGCCGCCGAAAATGAGTAAATTTCAGTTTTCAGGAGGCGTATTTCCAAAAATTTTATGGGGGTACCCCCAGACCCCCTAAAAGAATTCATTACGAAATGGAGTTACTTCTCTAAAATTTCATCCTCAAGATAAATCATTATTTCAAAGGATCCTAGGCTTAACTTCATTTCAGAAAAAGCCCATCCCTGGTCCCTGGGTGTCTTTCAATAATTGTGAAAAGTATCCAAAAATGAGTTTAAAATTTCTTTTTTACGGGTCGAAATTCCAAATTTCCTGGGGATTCCCCCAGACTCCCTATAGTGCTTGTTACTTATCCTACAATCAAGAAAAGGAAAAAATTTTAAGTTTATCAAGATTCAAATCTTGCATAGAAATGTTCAAAACTGCATTAAGTCTATGCATTTACTAAAGACAATTTTTGCCCCCCCCTGAAAATAAGAACTGGGGGGCCCGCTTCTCAACTTTGTCCCCGGGGCCCGGCTTGACTCTCGGCGGCCCTGCTTATGATGCATGTTTATAGACTATGTTTCAGTGCTGAATACAAATATTCTATTTAAAATTTAAAAAAAAAATAAAATATGAATTTTTAATAATTATTTAACAAAAATTGGATATTTGAAAAAATAAAACCTCTCTCAAAATCCACGAAATAATAACTGCAAAAGAAGTATTTGCAACGGTTTTACCTTAGACATGATTTAAGTACTATACTAAAATTGGAAGAAAATCGGACAGTAAACATTTTTTTTTCCAAATTTTTTTGGCCTCAAAAATTGGCCTTTTTTAAAAGTCTTGTTAAAAACCTTTGAAGCATTTGCCTAGGTTATTTTTCCATGGATATTGTGGTATAACAAAAAACCCCAATTGATGATTAAATCATTAGTTAATTAATTAATTGATTAAAATGAACATTAAAAATACACAGGTAAAATCATTCAATCAAATCTATTTTGAATAACTTAAATTTTTATTTATTTATATTTTTAATGTTCATTTTAATAAATTTAATTAGTAGCTAACACATGATTTAATCATAAATTGTTTTTTTAAAAGTTATCTCTCTATATATAATCTCTCTATATATAATGAAGGTGTCCCTGGGTTCCTGCCTGGGTTCCTGGGTTCCTGCCTGCCTGGGTTTGTCCGGAACAGATTTGGCTCAATTTCTCCAAAACTACCCGTCCGAATCGAACCAAACTTGGTACACATAGGTATGGGGACGGGGGAAAGACAATGACATCAATTTCTAATTCCTAAAACCACCCCTTCACCCCCTTTTAGGCCTTTTTGTAAAATTCGCCTTATTTCTCCACTTAAGAAGATCTGTTTAACTCGCATTGTTGCAAATAATACAACAAAAACAATTTTAAACATAAACAAAGTATTTAAAGATACAACTGGACTGAAATTGTTTTAAGAACGTTATTAATAATTAAAGAAATTGAAAACTGTCCTTATAAAAAACTTTATGACAGTATTTTCATATTAAAAACTTCATTTTCCTTGAAATTTTATGTTGAAACTGAAAGTTTAGATTGTTGAAATGTTGAAATTAATCTTTAAACTTGAATTATTTTAGTGTAGCTTTTAAAAAAGTTGGTAATAAAAACTAGATCAAGTTTTATTCTCCATCATTATTTTTTCCATGATAGCTTAACGATATTTTTTTTCAATTTAAACAGGGGAATGTTAAATATTTTTATCTATGCAGTTGTTTTTTATTAATTACTGGGAAATTCGTCAAAATAGACAAATGGGAGTAGTATCTATATTTTCGGAAGTTGTTGAATGAATTCCTTTCCAAGAATTTTTTCGTGATGCACTGCACCGGGAACACCTAGATGAAATGGTGCCAGGAACACCGGGTTGAAAAAGGTACCAGGAGTACGGAGATGAAAAAGATACCGGGAACACTGGGATAAAAATTGTACCAGGAACATCGGGATGGAAAACGTACCGGGAACACCGGGAGGAAAAGTACTGGGAAACTGGGAGGAAAAAGGCACCAGGGACACCGGGATGATTGGTAATTGCTGATACAGAAAATTAGATTCGCAACTTGAGAGAGCATAAAAAATAATTTTATATACTTCACCCGTGCAAGGCCGGGCAAATCAGCTAGTATAGCTATATAACTACAATATCCATGTAAAAAGGACCTTGGCAAATGCTTCAAACGTTTTTAACAAAAATTTTTAAAAAGGTCAATTTTTGAGGCCAAAAAAATTGAAAAAAAAAAAAATAATAAACTTTTGATTTTCCAATTTTCTTCCAATTTTAGTATATGTCATTATTTAATTCATTTCTAAGGGAAAACCATTTGAAATACTTCTCTTACAGTTATTTTGTGGTTTTGAGCGATGTTTTATTTTGTTAAATATCCAATTTTTCAAATAATTTTAAAAAATTGATATTTAATTTTTTTTTAATTTTAAATGGAATATTCGTATTCAGCACTGAAAAATAGACTTTAAACATGTATCATAAGTCTCGATTACTAATAATTGATTTATTGAATTTTTTTTGGTCTTTTTTTTTAAATTTAAAGAAATTAAACTTCCCGCCGACCGATTTTGTCTGATTTTTAGTATGTTATTATTGAGGTCATTCCCAAGCGAAAACTGTTGGGAAACCACAGGAATTTAAACAAATGTGTAGGTAAGTGAAAAACTCTAGTCCAAAAGGCGTCATATCGGTCAACACTTTAAAATTTTCTTTAAAAAAATTGAAAGTTGTTAAAGTTTTATTTTTGCTCAAATATTAAAGAATATGCCTAGAAGAACTTAATAAAAATGCTTTTTAAGGATTTATTGGTTAATATATCTCACAAAATTTACTACGAAAGTCGTAGTGTTCGGCACTAGTTAACTAGAACTAGTTGCAACTAGTAGTTAACTACCGATCAACTAGTAGTTAACTAGTAGTTAAACTACTTTTAGTTTAAAGTAGTTCAACTATTAGTTTAACTACTTTTTTAATTAACTACTAGTTAAAACTTCTTTAAATTTTTCAACTACTTAAAAAAATGTTTTATTTAAAATTTAAAAAGATATTTAAAATTTTTATCAAAGGTAGAGTAGAGTACTCAAGTGCCATAACCAGAAATAAAGACTATTAATGCGCGAAGCATAAACGTTTTTTGTGACGATAAGAAAGATGTATTAGAATTTTCCCAAAAAGTAGGTAATGAAAGTATATAAACTAGTTAACTAGTAGTTAACTACTTTGGGAAATAGTTAACTACTAGTTGCAACTAGTCCCAGGAAAAAATAGTTAACTGCTAGTTGCAACTACAATTTCCCAAACTAGTTATTAGTTGGAAGCACGGACATAGCTATAGGTTTTATAAGGGGGGAGTTCAAGAAACTTTTTCTTTAAAGTTTAGCTAAAACAGGGTTTTCCAACTAGCGGGCCGCATGCGGCCCGTCGGGTCATTTTGTGTGGCCCGCGAAGCTCCCTGAAAACCCCCTAAAAATGTAGCTTTCAAAGACTTTTTCGAATACTAAAATTTAAACATTTTTGGGGGAGGATCCCCGAACCCCCCCCCTATTTACCCCTATTACATTATGGAGTAGTTTCGCTTTGGTCGGTCGTTTTCTAATAAAGAAAAATTAAAAGTTTGAGGTTTCGAAAGGGAGGTTGTATACCTTGAAATTTCCAGGTTAACCTTTATCCCGAGAAGGGAGAAAATGGAGTGCCATAGGCTTAAAAGTTCAACTTTTTGACTGGGGGGGGGGGCAAAACCTTTAAGACCTCAGGACCAAGGGAGCCGTTACTACACTTTTCGAAGGAGTTCTGGCCCCTCAAATGTTTCTAATAGTTTTCCCCTTTCGAGTAAAATGTAGGGTAAATTTGAATGTTTATGAACTTAATCACAAATTTTTGTGGTTAATCCATGCCCTCAAGCAAAAAAGGGGGGTTTGGGGGCAGGGGCGGATCCAGACCAAATTTTCGGGGGGGGGGCATTTGGAAAAATACGATACTTCTCTATAAATTTTTGAATTTTAAAAAAGCATAGTTTTGCCAATACAAATAGGCTACCAACCAAGGGCGGTTCCAGACCAGATTTTCGGGGGGGGGGCCATGTCAAAGTCGGAGGGTATTACATTCGAAATTTTCAGTGCCTCAGAAAATTTTTTGAAGAGTGCTTGCTTTCAAGCAGCTTTTTAGGGGTTTATAGTAACTTAGAGGATATCCAGGGCCCGTGCCATTGTTTTAGAAAGTGGGGGGGGGTGAAACATTTTTGTAAGGCCATAATAATACTTGTGTTCGCGAGGTGTTTGGCTCCCAAATTTCCAAGTATAACATAAATAAAACGCGAAACTTTGTTAAAGTTATAAAGGTTTCTTCAGATAATGCTAGCTCGAAAGCAAATGTGGGGGGTTTGGGGGTCCTCCCCCAGAAAATTTTGTGAAATTTGGCTTCAAATAGAAGTTTTTCTACTCATTTTTGTACATTTGGTATCCATTGGATAACACCTAAAGAGGGTAACTTCTTGTACTCCTAAAAGGAGAGGAGAGAAACAAGTTCAAGGAGAAAACAGTATTAAATAAGTAACCATGAGAAATTAATAGGGGGTCTGGGGGTGCCCCCTAGAAAATTTTTGAAAATTTGCCTCTAAAAATAAAGTTTCAGCTCATTTTAAAAGCATGTAAACCACAGAATTTTCAAGGATGAAATTATAAATAGATGCCCAATTTTGAAAAGGGCCGGGGGTCCTCTTCTGAAAATTTTTGCAAATACGCCCATTTAAACTATAGTATTATCGGTTTGAGAGGGCTTGAGCCCCATCCAATATTAGCTGAAGGGGGGCTAAGCCCCCCCCCCAATATTTTGTGATGTTTGGATATTTTCTGGTTTGGAATCCCCTTCAAGAGCGGTTATTTGGGGAGAGGGTAACCCACAAAAGGTCTCAGAATGTGTTAAAAATTTCTTTTAAGGGTCAAATTTTAAAAATTTTCTTGGGGAGAGCCCCCAAACTTTGGAATTAAGCTGAAATGCTACTTTTAACAGAGAAATTTCTAAAATTTTTCTGGGAGAGATCGCCCAGACCCCCATCGTATTTCGAGCTCGCATTATTACACAAAACTTTTACATTAAATGCACCTCAAAATATTACACCTAAATATACACAAAATATTACACAAAACTTTTACATTAAATGCACCTCAAAATATTACACCTTGGCCATATTTAAAGGAACATGAAACGAAATTTAATCTATACATCTGATACAAAATTAGGTAACTTAATGGTTGTTTCTTTTAATTTTATGTTTTTTTAATGTCTTGTACTGGCCCTCCCCCCCAATATTTTATAAAAGTTGGCACCTATGGATGTCAAAATATTAAAGGGGGGTTTGGGGGTTCTCCCCCAGAAAATTTTTTGAATTTTAACATTAAGAAAGTGAATTTTAAGCTATTTGTTAGGGTTTCTCGGGGGGGTGGGGGCATGGCCCCCAGGGCCCCCCCCCTGGACCCGCCCCTGCTACCAACTACAGACTTAGGCTTAGCGTGCACGAGCGACTTTTGTCACGGTGACAAAGACAAAATTGTCGCCATGGCTATTGAAACAAGTTAGGCTGTGCGCGCACGAATGACTGAAGTCACGGCGACCAGGATTACTAGTATCAAAAATATCACTAGAAAACAATGGATCTCTATGAAGAAATTCTTGGCAATCGGCCAACTGTCACGTCGCCTAGTGCGCGCACTCTCCTTCAATTTTTCTTTGTTTCAATAGCCAAGGCAACAATTTTGTCTTTGTCACCGTGACAAAAGTCACTCGTGCGCGCTCAGCCTTAGACTCTACGTGACTCTTGGCCGATTGCCAAGAATTTCTTCATAGAGATCCATTGTTTTCTAGTGATATTTTTGATACAAGTGATACTGGTCGCCGTGACTTTAGTCACTCGTGCGCGCTCAGCCTTAAACCCCAGGAAGGTTATGGTCCGATCAAATTAACTCAACTACCGGATCTCCAGTACATCTCAATTTTTCTCTTGCCCTCGTTTACCCTACTTGAGTTAATAATCATTTCATAGGTAACGCATTCCATATTTACATTTCGTACAAGAAAAAACAATTTCAAAAACTTTTTTGCCAATTAATGGAAAGGAAATGTTATTCGAAAGAATAGACTTAAGATTTATTAATTTTGAAGTCATTTACGACTCAATATTGCATACAATAGTTATAATTTGTGTAACTATTAATTACTAAAACAACTTACCATTACTGAAGCCTGGGACTGAAAAAATAGTTTTTTTCTCTAATCCAGCAGCACTGAGATACCAACTTCTCGAGAACAAAATTACAAATAATGAACTGACCCAAGTAGAAAATGTGACCCCCAGTCGTCCCCTGGTAAAGTCACGTAAGAAGCGAAAACAGGAAAGGGGCAATACAACAATTTGAAACTGGACCTGAACGAAATTGGACACTCCATTTTTAGAGGCAAAACACACCGGCCGCCACCGGTGGCGAAAGCAATAAAAAAGCCATAAAGATGGTTATCTAAGACAGGGTATCCAATAGAAGTTAGATAACCATCTTTATGGCTTTTTTATTGCTTTCGCCACTGGTGGCGGCCGGTGTGTTTTGCCCCTTAGCATTACACACCAAGCCGCCAAGCCCCAAGTATCTCCCCCGTCCAAACATATGGTGTCAAAACAGAAGGGGCGTTTCAGCAACGATCGTTGAAGATAAAAGGATCATAAAGGATGTGATAAACAAACAATCACTGGTTTAACTGACAGCCTCCGGTGGGCCTTATCTCGTCCCCCGAACATGCGAAAAGAGTATGCTGGAATGTTGGGATTTTTCTCAGGATGGGCATGGCCCCCCCTTGCGTTTTGCGTTGTTTTTATTCTTGTCAGACATCGCATGAAGTACAATGACAATTTTTTTGAATTTTAGCTCTGAAAAAGGTTTTTTTTTTTTTAACTATTTTTGAAATTTTCTTGGGGGGGGGTCATGGCCCCCATGCCCCCCCCCCCTGGATCCGCCACTGTTTGGGGGTCCTCCCCGTCCTCCCCCAGAAAATTTTTTGAAATTTGACCCGAAAAAGTTGTATTTTCACTCATTTTTTGAATATTTGGGACAGGAACCTTTCTGTTTGGCTGACAGGTTTATGCTAAGGGGGGTGTCTGGACCCCCTAAACCCCCCCCTTATATACGTCCATGGTTGGTAGTTAACTATTTTTTGACCACTAGTTGCCGAACACTAGAAAGTCGTCGTTCAGTTCACCCAGCTGGTTTGCTTTACTTGATAATATAGCATAGAGCATTTTCAATCACATGACTTTACCTAACAACAGCCTTAGCAACGTTGTTTTTATCCTCCAGTGATGTCATGTGCGAATGCTTCTATTGGATGCTTCTATTTCCCGCCCCTCACAATAGCCTTAGCAACGTTGTTTTTGTCCTCCTAGTGACGTCATGTGCGAATGCTCTATAGAGCATTTTCAATCACATGACTCGGCCTAACAACTGCCTTAGCAACGTTGTTTTTGCCCGCCAGTGACATCATGTGCGAATGCTTCTATTGGATGCTTCTAGTTCCCGCCCCTAACAATAGCCTTAGCAACGTTGTTTTTGTCCTCCCAGTGACGTCATGTGCGAATGCTCTATAGAGCATTTTCAATCACGTGTCTCCGATCACGTGATCAAGCTGGCTTGGACGGCTTGGAGGATAGACAACTTTTCTTTAACATTAGGCTCCCATAGAGAATACGCGCTGCATTTAGTTTTTATAAAAAAAGTTCATTTAAAAAGATTCTTTAGGCTCGGTTAAAGACCGGAACGAAAGAATAATAGTTATTGAAGGTAAGTGCATATGTTTTTGTGTTTTAGTGGTAAGCTAAATTTAGAAAAAGACTTATTACGAGGTGACATGTTTTTGTTTACATTTGTTAGAACAATATGCGAGTCCGATACATCTGTAAAATACTTATAATATGCTACTAAAACTAAATATTGAATAATTAATAAATAATTAAGAATTTTAAAATATGTTAGTAGCATTGCGAATGGTACTTGCAATTAGAACACTGGCAGAAATGGTTTCAGCAATTAGAACACTGCTAAATATAAAATGTAGTATTATTGAATGACTTATAATATGCAGAGATGCCATTTTAGAGTAAATAAAGGTTACTTTAAAGTAAACTTTGGAGAAAAACATAAAACATCCTTATTTTTCAAAATTCACATCAAAAGTAAACAAATAAACGATGTGTATCCTATAGTTTTCCATCATACTGTCTGTCATCCAAGCCTCTGACGTCACAAGCCCGTGACGTCAAGTGCGAATGCTCTATAAAGTAAACAAGATTCGTAGCGCCACCTAGCGGGTGCTTGCGTCGCGTATACCGCTTTGAAGGGAATGGACTCTAACCGCCTATCTGGTTCGAGACTTCACGGAACCAACACGTGACCTACAACTGAGCTTGCAATTGGTTACCACAGATACTACACTAGTAGATCTACTAGTGTAGTATCTGTGGTAACCAATCGCAAGCTCAGTAGGTCACGTGTTGGTTCCGTGTGACGTCAGACGGTTAGAGTCCATTCTGTTCTGAAAGGGAAATCCGAAAATTATTTAATTGAATCTGTGCATCGTCTGTGGCATCTGTGGTCTGTGAAACTGGTGCAACTCAACTCATTTTTATGTAAACTCGACTCGACCTTTCCGTCTCATCTCGTCTTGGGCTAATTTTTAGAACCGGAAAAAATTGTAAACATGGCTTCTAGGTTATTTTCCAGGCGAACAATTAATTCAACGTTTCAAATAATTAAGCATTCTAAAATTCATCATAGAAATGCGAGTGAGATGTCCTTTACCTTTGCTTCTCCATCAGAAGTAAGTGTGTTTTTGTTTTCCAATTCAAATGGAATAAAAAACACCTTACAAAGGAGGTATCAGACTAATAACTGATTTCCTTTCTAAAATAAGTTATTTTCTCCTATTAAAGAAGGAATATGAATAAGTGGATGAAATATTTCATATATAAGAAATAGGTTGTCTTGTGGAAAAGATTTTATTATTACTATCCTATCCCTATCATCATCATTCAATGCCAAATCACTCAATGCATTGAACCTTATATCCTTACATTTTATTGAATTTTAGTGCATAAGATGTAGGTAATATAAAGTTAGTTGGTTTTATTGACTATCATTACAAGACACAGTGTGAATTTTGCAATTATAAGGTTATCTACTAAATAAACTGATCAATATAGGCAGTTAAGTTGATAATAAGCTAATATACAAACACAATTTTATAAAATTAACAACTTTTTATAGTGTCTTAAAATTTTTTGGGTTGATTAATTCTTTTGTTGGGTTTGATGGCTTGTCCAATTGTTAGTCAACAAAAGTTAATTGTCTAGTATTTCCGTAGCTGACATGCAATGCTTACATTTCCCTTATTTCCTGGGTACTACATTTAAAAACTTCTATATAAAATTTTGGTGTTAATTTTACTTTGTCAATACTGCCAGTCTTGAGACTTAGCAATAGGTACATTAATTTCATAAAGTACTTGATAGGTGTAAAAAAAGTTCAATTTTCATTCTAACTTAAAATCATTGAGAAAATAGCACATATTTAAAGTTTTTAAAAGTATGCTGCACAAACATCAGGAAAAATATTATTTTAAAGGTTTAAGAAACTGTTTTCTGATTAATTAGTAGAAAACTGGTAGTAAGTAGTGTAAAGGCGGCTTTATATGCATCCGGCAAGTGCGGCAAAATCGCATGCGATTGCGAATTTCTTTCCTATTTTTTGCTCTGTCGGGAAGGACCAATAGAAAGCCTTGAAAATCTCCCGCGCCGCACGCAAGAGAGAAAGCTGCCGGACCGGTTAGTTGGTGACTCACAGGAAAAAATCTTACGTCGCAGTCGCACTTGCCGGATGCATATAAAGCCGTCTTAAGTAAGTAGTGACATGACTGTAGTAAGGGTATTTAAAACTTAACTGCCCATCCAACAAATTTTACTGCGATTTATCACTAATAATTGCAGCATGTAAAAATGGTGATTTAAAAATGAGTAGTAGTATAGTAAAAGAGCTTTGAATCTAATAAAAATAATTTAAAAGAGAGTCCACCATGAAACTCAGTTTTTTTCAGAAAAACTCTGAAATTTTCAGTTAGTAGTTATGTATGATTACTGCTAAAAATGTAAAAAACAGTTAATTTTTTTTATCAATTTTTATTTCTTGTATTCATTTACTGTCATGTAAACAAATGTCCTTTCCTTAAAAATCTAAGAAAAGTTAAACCAAATTGTTAAATCAAACCAAATTGTTGTTTAAGAATAGTTAAAATTATTTATTACTTAATAATTCACCTATTTTTTAGCCATGACTCTTAATCTGTTTATAAAATACAATAATTTTATGTTTTACTTTTAGGAATCATTCAAATATTTTAATAAGCTTTTAAAATGTTGTCACACCTGTCACAGGGATTTCATCACACTGTACAAAATAAAAGTTTAACTAAAAACTTTCAATATTTTACATATGTTCAGAACTGCAACAATCAGACCTTCTGAAAGTTTCAAGTTCTTTCGAGGAAAATTGAAAATTGTATAAATAACTTTTCCATCTTTTTTGTGACGGGTGTGACAGGACAATATAAATTTAAATGCATCAAACATTGAGTGTTTTTCAGATAAACAAGGTCACAAATAGTGATATTATGCACTTATGATACTATGGAAAAAAAGTGTTTTAAATAAAACAAATACTATACTTTGTGAAATCTTAGCAATTACCTACTGATGTTTTTTCTAATAATATATTTTTTTTTGTATTTAGGTATTTTACAACCAGGCTAATGTAAAACAGGTAGATGTACCATCTTACAGTGGTAGCTTTGGTATTCTACCAAACCATGTGCCTACATTAGCTGTTTTGAAACCGGGTGTTGTAACAGTTTATGAAGAAAGTGGAGCTAAAAAATTTTTTGGTAGGTTTTTAATATCTTCGAGGTTTTCTCTATGGCTTTCTTTGTTAATTTAGGGGTATTTTGTGACGTTTGTATCTCTAGCCACCTTTTTTGCATGTTACCAATGACAAAGATTTAAAATGAAAATAGGTTGGCAGCACCTGCAACTGGCCCTTTATGAGCAATATTAAAATTGATTAGCTAATACTACTCACTAAAATTACTCTGGAAGAAACGTTTTGTTTTGAAAGATTAAATGGTCAATAATTATTGAGAATTTAAGAGTATATATATTTTGTTTGAGTGTTTAGAATTTTGGACCCAATTACTGACACTTCACACTGCTGTAATGGACACTTATGAAATGATATGAATGGCAGAATAGAAAAACAGCTTAGAATGATAATATTTTTTACAGGAAAAATATTAAAAATAGAGAAATATTTTACTTTTATGAAATTACACAACAGAAAATAAAGAAAAATATCGCATTTATAAATAAAAAAACCCACACACTTGGATATTAAAGTATAATATATTCAATTCAAAATTCCTTTGTCATCTCTCAAATTTATTAATCTAATTAAAACTTATTAATCCTAAATGGAACTTAGATGGAGAAGTAATTTTGTCTCATATAATTTACCTAACCCCCAAAACTGAGGGAGCACTATCGTTGTAATGGGATATTGAAACATGTATTATATTTTTTTCTATTTGAAACCCCAATCATTCTATAGATGAGTGTCTCCATCAAAAACTTTATCAAAACTTGATGGTTACTATCAGTGGCGTAACTAGAGATGACCCATGGGGGGGGGGTGTTACTCCGACCAAGTCAACCCCTCCAACATATTACTCCCTTTTGAAAAGTGTCTCATAATATAGGTACTATAATATAAGCATGTTTTTTTTTGCAAAACTTCTGAAGGGAAAACTTCATCTAAGAGTCTTAACTTTCAAGGGAAAAACACAGTATAACAGACGTAAAAATTTTAGAGGGGGGTGGTATGGGGGTTCTCCCCCAGAAAATTTTTAAAAATTTGTCTCTTCATGTAGTGTTGAAATTTATTTTGAGGCCCTTTGGGGGTTAGATCCTAAACTAACAGTTCCTTGTGAAGGGAAAATTTTTCAGTTTTTCATGTTTTAGAAACCGTCGTTGTTAATTTGGGGATATTTTGTGACGTTTGTATCTCTAGCCACCGTTTTTGCATGTTACCAATGACAAAGATTTAAAATGAAAATAGGTTGGAAGCACCTACAACTGGCCCTTTATGAGCAATATTAAAATTAATTAGCTAATTCTACTCACTAAAATTACTCTGGAAGTAATTGTTTTTTCACTACTTATTTATTGTTTATTATATCAACCTATGTTCATTCCAAATCTCATCCAAATGTCCATTAGATCTGGAGAAAATCAAACATGTGCAATTTCTCTCAATTTTAATCACCAGTGTAGTTCGGGTCCATGTACAATCTACATCTTTTTATCTGAAGACTTAAAAAAAATAAAATTATAAAATAATGAATTTTTAATACAATTAAAAATCTAAACTAGATATTAAAAAAAATATTTGAATATCTTGTCAAATAGTTTCTACTTCCTCAATAGTCTTTGATGCAGTTTTATAAATAGTTTCTCAATAGTCTTTGATGCAGTTTTATAAATAGTTGTTTGAAAATGTCAAATGTTTTTTTAGTTAGCAGTGGATCTGTTACAATAAATGAAGATTCTACTGTTCAAGTGTTGGCTCAAGAAGCAGTACCAGTTGAAAGATTAGATTCCCAAGTAAGTACTGTTTATTTCAATGGTTTCCAAACTGTGTGCCGCTGCATCCTGGGGCTCATAGCTACATTGCCATTTCTTCAAAGTCTAGTTCAGGGATGGCCAACCCAAATGATCTTGAGGGCCACTTTGGAAAACCAAAATACTCCCGCGGGCCGCATATAAAATTTTAAGGTATGAGCTGCTCAGAATGACAGTGACATAAGTTGAAAAGTAGAAAATGAGTATTTAGATTAGAGAGTTTAGGAATTAAACAGGTGGCGTGAAAAAAACATTCTGAATTACTCGAAACTAAGTTAGGTGGATACGCACTGTCATTTAATAATACGTCATTTTAATAATCTAAGTCTGAAGACGAAGTCCCAAAACAAAATTTTTAGTGAAAAATAAAAACAAAATTAATTGATACTTTATTTCTTCGTCTAAATTACTACATTTATGAATGCAAGTATATGGTGTGATATAGTGACAGTAATCAAGATGTTGAATAGGTATTCATCAGTGGCTTATGTAGAATTTTATTTCTGGAGGGGCCCAAAATTACTTCTCAGCCTCTCACGCATTTTTAATAGGTCCAATGTAACTTTTTAATAAATTTTTAAGTAGAATTTGCGTCCTAAACAACTAAATGTTAGAAAAGTTGTGAGTAATAAAGGTACAAGTACCAAAGGGGGGTCTGGGGGTCCTCCCCCAGAAAATTTTTGGAAATTTGACTAAAAAAAACAAGAATTTTAACTAGTTTTGGTACACCTAGTCCGAATTTTGGAGATGCATTAGAGGTGGGCGATTTTGGGTCATTTTTGCAACTAAACATTGTTCTTAAAGGAAAATTATATCTCGAGAACAGTAAAGTTTTTTTTAAACTTACGAAAATTCTCGCGGGCCGCAAAATTATATCAAGCGGGCCGCAGGTTGGCCATGCCTGGTCTAGTTGTTTCTCTAATTCATTTTTCCAAGCTCAGAACTAATAGTTTAATAACTTTCTAAAAATTGAAACATTTACAGTTTTTATAATATGCCTTCTTTATTACTTAATTTGGAATAATTTATATGACACTAGGATTTCAAAAATAACATGAAAACTAATGAATGCAATAATATCCAACCCTAAAGTATAGCCCAAAGACATGGCGGATTTGAGGAGAACTTGCAGAATTTAGACCATCCTGCAGCCTAACGCCATACAGCTGATTTGAGATTTTTTGTTATGCAATTCTTTTTTTCCAATTCTTATTTGCCTCAATATTTTCTTCAAATGTTTGGCAAACAATATAATATTCTACACCTACATTGTGAAATTTTGAAACCATTTTTAGTGCAATCTAAATTGGTTGTACTTGCACAAAATGGAGTTCCAAGTAATAGTTGCCATCCAGGATACATGGTAGAAAAAGTGTATGGCGCAATGTCTTTGTGCCATAAAAAGTCAACCCACTCCTAGTCAACTCAACTCCTATACAAAAGTTTATGCATAAAGTCACTTGTGCCCTTTGGCTTTAAACCAATTCAGTTCAAGTTGTATTTTTCCAATATCCCATTAAATTGAAAAGAAGGTACAAAAAACATGGGGGAACCTTTTGTTTTTACATGCAGGAACATGAACAACCTGCATATAATTCTATTTTTTGTAGAAGAAAGAGGGCATAGAGAAGCAAATTACATAGCTTCCTATTTCTCTGTAAAGAAAAGGGGTCCAATAGATCAAACAAATATTTACAAGAAATACATAAAAGACCAATCTTTTGTCTGCTAGACACCTGTAATAAAATTGTGAAGTAATTGGGAAAATCAAAAGAAACACCGAGCAGCTTTGTCTGAGCGATGCTCTCCGGAAAATGTGAAGTTCTCAGAAATGAACAAGTGCCCCTTAGGTAAAACTGTCAAATGGTTAATATTTGTCTCGTAGTTAACTCTAAAGAAGGCCCAGGGACCCTCAGCTTCTTTACTTTTTTTAGTGAAATGGGAGGTTATTTATTTTAGACATTAATTATAATTTATATGCATTTCAGATTCTTTTTAACACATTCAAAATATTTTTACAGGCTTGCAAGGAAGGTCTTAGCAAAGCCCAACAGCAACTAAGTTCTGCATCTACTGAAGAAGCTAAAGCAGAAGCTCAGATTGCCATTGAAGTAAATGAAGAATTAGTCAAGGCTACTGCTTAATTCAGAACTATTCAAAATGTAGGATGCTCATAATAAATTTTAACCACTGCCTTATGATTAATGCAGTTAAGTAACATTCTAAATTATTTGTTCGAGATTTTGTTCAATCGTTTACATGAAGTTTATAAATTTACTTTCATGTCTGAACATATTCATAAAGATATCATTAAAGTGTAATAGTTATTTGAATAAACAGATATAACCAATGATTGCTCATTAGTTTTAATACCTTCAAACTGGAAACATGTAGATAGTATAAGGATTTTTTTTGTTAAAGCATTCATTAGCCTTTCATTAGGTAGAAATTTGCTTGAGTTTAATATAAACAATGATGACACTTATTGTTAATATGCCAAGTCAAGGTTCTCAAGGTCCTTAATTTTTTTAAGCAATCAGGCCCTTGAATAATGCATCCAGGCCTTGAAATTTTAAGCAGTTGTTACCAAATTGTTCACTTATAACTGATGCAGTTTAATGACAATGCGTTTTGAATTAAAAATATGCTATTTGTATTATTATGATGTTTTCAATTTGATATCCAAATAGGTGGAAAACTAGGAAGTGTCTATTTGGAGAGCAAAACCGGAAGGTGGCGCATGCGCCGCACGTCTCGCGGTGACGTAGCAGTCCCGGCTCTCCAATCAGAACCGTTGCCAGGCAAATGCCGAGTAAAAAATAGTAGAGTTTAGTTGTGTATCTGCCGACCAAATAGGCAGTGCCGGGAAAACTAATCTTGGTCGCCAATGTTAGATGCCAATAGTTGAACAATAAAAATTAAAAAATAAATTTAATTTGCAGAATTTAAGAAAGTAAGCTAATAAGTCTTTAATAACCTATCAGAATTAACCTGAGAATTAAAATGTAGAGTATATTGTTAGCTTGAAAATTGGTTCTTTATATGTATATTGATGCTCTTATTCAATTATAATTATCAGATATTTGGAATGACACAATAAGTCTAAGAATAGTAATTTTAAGTATTTATTTTGGCTGCATTATGAAGCATAAATTTTTTAACTTGTAAAACAGATACACCTTTCAATTATAAACAATCTATATAAGAACAGTACAGCTTTATAATAGGCATAATCAACAAATTTAACAACCCACAGGTCAAATATAATTTTAGGACAAGACCATTCACTTTTGACATTGCATTGTAACACAAAGTCATACTGTTATTTACATACAGTCTATTATAAATTTGAACTATCTCTAAGCATGGTTGTAGTTAGGAATTGGGATGGAGGAGCCACAAATATTATTTTCTAATTCTGTCAAGATACAAATATATTTGTTCTATAGGGAAATTAACTAAAACATGAATTCAAACTGTGGTTTCTACTCAAATTATAAAAGAGGAATCTGAAATTTAGCTGTGTAAAATTCAAAATTATTTACCAATCCTAAAACCTAAAATAATCTTCATATTAGATCTAAATGTATGCAAATGCTGCAACAATTGATGTTTAGACTATAAAAACTTATATTGGAGCATACAAGATGCAATTTTTAAAAATAAATGTGCAGGTAGAAACTTAAAAACTTTCTTAAATGAACTTTCTAACTAGAAAAAATTAAAAAAAAACCTAAGAGAATAAGGTTTAATGCTGAAATCGGTTGCTTTGTATATGAAGCAAATTAAATTTTGCTGCAATTTTAGTAAATATGAATTGTTTGACAATTATCTTGAAGTTAACACTAATAAAGAAAAATAATTTTATTTTTAATATGGTAATGTTCAAGACTTGGAAGTCTTGAAGACTTTAAATATTTTTTTTGCTGTAGTTCTACTAGGCAGTATATCTTAATTTGGTAATCTCAAATAATTTTTATCTTATTACGACAAAACAAATCTTATTAAACAAAGACTAAGGATACTTGGGATCAGTTTTTCATATTTTAAGGTAACAAAACTTTTAATGGCTACATTGTGTAGTTTTTATGTATTGTACAAAAACTATATAATTGTCTTTAGTTTCTAAATAGGATGTTTTAATACCTTGATGGGCAACATATCACATACTCCTTCTTAAATAATAATCTTAATTTCAGGCCTTAACATAACTGGGGACAGACAGACATACTACTTAGTAGAAAACACTTTAAATTTAAATGTCAAAACTTTAAAGATAAAATGTTTCTAAATTTTTTTCTCAATGTTTTAGGTTTTTAAAATTTGTTGTATGTAATTTTTTTTCAAAATATAAGCTGAATATAAGACCAGTTTCTATTTTTGGGTGAAAATGTTTCATAGAGGGTAAATCCCGAATAACTACAATTTTCACAGCTACTATTAACATTATTTACCAATTTGAGTTATGAAATTAACAATATAATAGAAAGTGTCACACAAGTTGATTTTGGGGAACTTTCATTTAGCAAAAAGTAATAGCAAACTTCATTCATTATAATAAATTTAAGTTAGTTGTGTGCTGATGCATTTTTCATTAATAGCATGAGTAGAAAAACACAAAAAAGAGGACTAACATTGAATTCACATGCAAACTATTAATAAATTAGAAAACACACCAAAATTAAAAATTATGTCAATAATACTAAAAATATTTAGCTAAACAGACAAGCACACTTAAGATCCAATTTTTTAGAATACAATGTTCACAGGAAAAATGACTTAAAAACATTGTCCACTACATGAATCACATAAGTATAAAGTATAGTTTTGCTTAAAAATTCTAAAATATACATACACAACTGTCACAAGAATCTTCAAAAAAAGAAACATTTAACAGAATAAAATACAAAATCTTACATAAATAGTTAACAATTTATGAAAAGTTTAAAAATTTTTGGCAACTAAATGATATGCTCAAAAAGATAAAAATGAAAGAGGGAAAAGCATTGTAGAAAGGAATATTTTAAAAACATACATTAAAATTATAACTCTTCAAAATGTTACAACACCAAAATTCTAAAAGAAAAGGCAGAAAAAGTTTTGGGCCACCTGCCATATTTGTTCTAAAAACTGGAGCAAATACGTCAATAATGCAAACTAATGTGCCTATTTGAAGACTTCAATTATGTATTATTTTCATTTAGCATTTATAGAACTGGATTAGCTGAAGTAATAAATATCCCCTAAAACAATTTTTTTTTTTTGAAAAACGGACTTGTAGAAAGAGGTAACCGAACATACTTTTTAAAATATTTTACACAGTTATGAGTTAGCACAGGTGCTATTAACTCAGAGGTCTCAAAAGTTTTTAGTTCCAGAGTTGCGTCATTTACTACTGTCCTATGGGCCACATTGGACTAAATCTGAAGGCAAACAGATATATCCCATGAGAATGCTTAGTAGTAAAATACAAGGGAGTTATTGTTAGGAAATTTTGATTTGCCTTACTTTATTCAGTCATTTTAATCTTAATAATCTAAACTGAGAAAAATATGCCAAAATTGTCAACTATTTTTCTTTTATTTTGCATATATCTGATGTGATAATATTTATTTGTCAAGAGTTCGTAGACTGTGAATTTGGTGAAAAAAAGGCAGACCAGATACTGGTTAAATACAGTCAGTAATTACGGGCCACATTTTTGAAGATAGAAGGCCAGTTTGGGCTCAAGGGCCACTTTGGAGACTCCTGTAATAGCCTGTCATGTGTTATACTTAATCCTATTTTTCAAAAGTTATGGTAGAGACAAATAAAGAGGAACCTTTTATGCACTAACACAATGGAAGAATTCTTTATAATTGAATTAGATTCATAAATGAACATACTAAATAAAAATAACACCTTTAATCAAACTTGTAAGATCATTTCCTTTAAACACCACAAAATATTTTTTTTAGCTTTTGCATTATTGTTGAAGCTGCATGTTTACTTAACAGCAGACCAAAAAGTTCTAGAAAGATAAAAAGTTAAAACTATCTTATTGGTCCTTTTTCTAAGTTCACCCCATTTTACAGTAGTATTTACTTTCTCAATATGTTAATAAACAACAAATTTGAAACCACTGTTCAAAGTAGCTAAGAATGAAATAATACAAGACTAGATATGGAAATGAGATTATGGACACATCTTTCAGCAACCCTTCTCGATATCAGCACAGTTGCCTGGAATGTTCCACAATACAAACTTTGTACAGATGATACAAATATGGCCTTGGTTTTGTTTTGTGCAGTGAATTGGCTGTATGAAACATGACTAACTTGATGAAAAAACATCTCAGGCTAATCTGATCTCAAGTCTCTAACCAGCATAAAGCAAATCATACTTCAATTTCAAAGTGAACTAAGCCATAAAATAAATCCTGCATTTAACAATAAAAAATTTTTAAACAAAATATCACTAGTATTGATTAAACCAGAATTTTTTTTCGAATCAAAGCTTATGTGTGAACAACGCAAATTATGAATTATATTTCTTTCAAAAACAGCTCAACAATTGCTCATAAGAAAAAGCACTAAGGTCCTAATTAAATTTTACTTTTTAAATTAAATTAATAGGTTTATGTGCATTTCCCCCCCCCCCCCGAAATTAAACTGCTGAGCCTTGCATCTGGCATTTCTCGACAACCTGAGAGCTCTGAATTCGTCAAGCCTGTATAATTCAATCGATCGACACAGCCATACTGGAACACTAAAGCAGATCTATCCTCACCTTATGCTATCTGTTAGTGCTATTTTCAGCAGATGGTATGTTGTTTCCAGGGAAGAAAACAGTGCTGCTGTTTTCCGTTCCCTGGACCCCCTGTGGTACGGCAGAGGGGTTGGAGCTGTTGGTCTTCTTGAGTATCCCCCGGAGGCGTCCGTCTCCCGGAGAGGTGGGTGTGAGGGGGACATATTCCGAGGAAGGGATCAGGTTAATCTGGTTGGTCAGGACTGGAGTGACGGCGGCCGTGGAGACATTGGCGGAGATAACGCTCTCCCGTTCGCGTTGAAATAATTTGCTGAACACCGGCATCAGGTTGTTGAGCTTCCAAAAGAGAAAATAAATTACTGGTTGTTAAGAATTGAAAGGTCATTTAGGTTTTGGTTTTACAGAGTAAGGGCTTTTCAATTACTAAGCTCTCAGGAGAACAAGTTTAAAAATGATTGCTGTGATGTGAACAGAATGTAGAATTATGAAAGGATTTAAATGTAATAAAATAGATTCTCACAGTTGACTTCAATTTCTGAGATATTATCAACAGTGTTTGAATCAAGAGCTTTAGATTTAGAAGTTAAATATTAAAGGAGTGCAATAGAAAAATTAAAGTTTTCTACTAACACACAATTAAAAAAAATATTTTTGTCTTTGTATTAGACACTTATTTTAAGTCTGCAGATGAAAATAACAAAAACCTTTTTTAGGTATTTTGAATATAAAATGGGGAAAAGGAGAATTCTTCAAATTTAACTTAATACTAACATTTAAAAATGTTGATGTAAAACTAATTCAGCATGAAATTTTTAGACTAATTTACATTTGAGTTATGGAGTAAAAATAGTAGCATTCTAGACTTGCCTACATTTTTAAAATAAGAGATAGTATTTGTGTAATCAAATTGATTGTTTGTCCTCTTAATTAATTGATCATTATTTTTGTTTTAAAAATAGTAAAGATTTTTAACCTTAGGTACTGATTAAAAAAAAGTACCTGATTAAGTGCTGTACAACTTTGGTCATAGACTGATTTCAATAAATCAGTCTGAGTGGCAAGCATTGTCATATTCCACAGAAAATTTTCAACAACCTATTAAGTAATATATATTAACAATTAATATACTACAAGATAATTAAATAGGTGAGTCAAGAAAAAGAATTAAAGATACAGCAATCTCTCACTAAAGGGCCATTCCTTGTCAAATAAACCTTTATTTACTTTTAAAAATGAAGAGTTTTTAAAACAAAGGAAAAACATCAACACAAGCATGATAGAATAATTTAATCCTGTCACAAATCAAAACTTATTTTAAAAGATTGAAATCTTAACTATAGAAGCAGATAACTAGATAAAAAACCTTTACTTCTAGTATAAAAAAACCCTTACCTTTTCAACTTTTCTTCCTTTTAATCCTAAAGTAGATGTATTCTGCATTATATCACACCATGTAGATTCACCAGTTTTGTACAAGTCTGTAAGCTATAAAGTAAAATGGTTTCATACTTACAGAATGCTTTACAGCAAATGCTAACTAGTATGAGAAAAGAGAAAGTTATACATACGACTTTAAGAGTGTCGACAGCACTCTTTTTAATGAAATTAATTTCAAGTAGAACCTAAAGGAAAAAATGACACTTTGATATTAAAGAATTTAGTTAAGTAGGAATGAATAAATGCGGTCATCTTTTAATTATTTTTCCTTTTTTTAGGTCAAATATAAAATAACACACACAGAAGTCAACATTTCATTTTTAAAACCACCCAAAAGTTAAAACCCAAAGGAAAGCTAACACCATCACTATTTTTACAAAAAGAGAACAGTGGAGAAGCTCTTATAACAATTGAAAAGAGTAAGCATTTAAAACGAGGGATATTTACTAGTGGGTTCCGATAAAGTGACTAACTATTATGTTACTATCACTGTATATAGTTTTCTTCATCACTAAGTAAATTTTAAGGTTCAAAAAAGCTTGGCAAATTGTAAATCATAAATATGTATTTTAATTTTACCTTTTCCAAGAGAGAAACTGTTTTACTAAGACAAGGGGTTAGTTCTCCACATACACGGACAGATGGTTGCTGTAAAAATGGAAAAAAAATACATAGATGCTCACGTATAACAGTGTTGATATAGGATTTTGAACTTGAAAGGTATATGGTGGTTCCATTGGGGGTAATAGGGGAAATGCTATCTATGAGAGCCACCAAAAAGTAGCTTATAAATACTTTCTAGGCATACTTGTACTAAAAAAAAAATTCTCATCTTAATAGGGCAGCAATCAGCAACAGTGGTTTACAAGTCGCAGATATAACGAATTGATTTTGCTAAATAGTGACTTCTACTATTACAGAACACTGTTTTAATAAGAAGTCTCTAAGAAAATATTCGAAAAGTTTAATGAATAAATTTATGGAACTTGAAATGCTCTACTTAGTACAAGTTTTTAGGGGTTGAAGCTTGAAAATATTTTCATAGGAATGCCAAAACAGAAGAATCTTGCACCATAGCATAACAGACAGTTCAAAAGTAAGGTAAAAAATAGAGGTTTTGAAGAGTTGGGCTTAAAAACATTAAAAGATACTCAAGAAATAAAATACTTTTTTCAAGCATTTAGAGAATTTTATAACTTAAATAAAAAATCATTTATCAGAATGTCTAAGTTTTAATGGTGTAAACTTACACTAGTGATATTTTCAATATCCCATGTTGTTATTGCTGAGCAACTTGCCATTCTCAGAGACAAGACTCTCACACATTGCACTATATTAGCATTGTCTGGAACACCACATTCTTTACATAGATCTAACATTGCTTGTTCTTCGTCTACTCGCATTTTATAAGCTTCAGCTAAATGATTTGCAGCATTCTGTGAAAGCAATCAAAATGTCATTTTGCAACTAATTTATGACTAATAGCCTTTTTTTTTAAAGTGATAAGTATATTTTATAGAAATACACATGAAAAAGCTATTGAAAAAAAAACCCCCTTGAGTCTTTAAGTATTATAAAATTGTATGAGACTGAATCAGTCCTTTTTAAATATTAAAAATTTGACTGTATAATTTAATTGTCTTTGAATTAGTGAAACAATATAAAATATAATTAACTTTTAAACAACATAATGCAAATGATTTTCAACAGTTATTCATTTTCATTAATATGAAGGATTTAATAAAATTAGATAGTAGCAAAAGTGTACAAATTTAATAAATTTTTACCTTAAAGATGTCATCTGCTTGTTTAATTCCAATGGATTTCATATTCAGCCAAGCTTTTTTGCGCTTAGTTCTCTAAAATATAAGAGACAGAGCTTACTAAGTGATGACTTAAACATAAAAATATGACACAATACTAATGAAGTTCATATAAGTGAAATATAAAAAGGTTGGTCCAAAGAAACAAGGTTTTACAATGCTTTAAGTGAGAAAGAAAATTCATAAGCTTTTACAACCCTGTTCTCAAAATATATATTTTTTATTTGGTTTCTAAGATTAAATTCATATTAATTTTTTTCAATAAAAGACATTGTAACTAAAATGTTAACCCTAAAAAATTTGTACCTGTTTTTCAGATCTTGTAGTCATAGTAATATAAACAAAAAGGGTAGTGTTGTATAGAGGATCTCCATTGTTGGATAGCAGTCTCAAATGGCGATAACCTTAAGTAGAAAAAAAGATGGTGCATCAGATAAAAGTTTCATGAAAGTAAGCAGTACAACTAAAACGTGGGAAGAGACTTATTGTTTTCTGTACAGGTAGAAACCAAACCAACACACCAGGCAGAAAGACTTAAATGTAATAAAAATACTCACCTCTACGTAAGCAAGTGAGAGGAATGGTATACTGTCCAATAAAATCATCGCCAATAAATTCATCATCAAGAACAGCTATTCTTAACAATGCTAATTCAGGAACTGTAACAGTGAATTCAAAGCTCTCATCGAATATCGGAGAATGACCTATTGAAATGAAACAAAAAAATTAAGAATTCAAATAACATTTTAAAGGTATTTCTATCTAATACTTCTTATTGATTAGAAGTAATGTTAATTACGTAATTTACGGGGTATGCTTTAAATTTGTGCAAGATTCAAAAGCTCATAAAAAAGGCAATGCTTTGAGAAAAAGTTGGTTTATAGACATAATTAGAGTTTTTTTTAAAAATTTTTCCAACAGCAGGCTATCATTACCAGAACTAGTGTCAATGGTTGAACATTTCAATAAGAATGGCGAATCTGCAACAATTGTGCTTATAGAAAGTGCCTTGATGATTGGGGTTGGGCGCAGTGGCATGCTGTCTCCTGAGATATTTAGGCTGTCCCCCCTATATGCTTTCTGGTCAAAAACTTGAAAAACTAAAGGTGCTTTCCCCTCTCAAATATATTTTCCAACTACAGCACTGTATAGAGAAAAATGACTGAAATTGCAAAAAAAGCCATATTTAATTGAAATTTTGTTAATCTGGTGTAGTCTCAGTATGATGCAGAAGCCACCTCTTTGAGAAGCATCTAGAATGCAAAGAAAAATCCCAATTGTTTTGAGGTTCACACTTAATTGATGTATTTTTTTTTCACTACACAAAATATAAACAGGAAATAGACTGGTACAAAACTGCCAAAGCATAAACTACTACAGGACCAGAAGGAAAGTTATGAAAGTTACAGTACTTTAAAAACTATAAATTGAAAAATCCCTTTTACTATTTTTGTGTTCTCATTACTTTCCTCCTTCCAAAAAAAGGCTAAGATTTTAATTACAATTAAAATAACGCTTTTTCCCTGTTCTTTTTTCTCAGGAAAGTACAGTTCAGAAATGGAAAGAAGGAACAGAAAAGAAGTTTTTTAATATTTAAAAGTAGAATATATTTGAACTCGGTAACACATACAACTTTCATATTTTACAAGTAGAGCAACACAGTATTAGAGAAAAATCAAACTGTAATATTTAAAATGGGGGGAGAAACACTACCTTCATGAGTTCTAGTTCGAGCCTCAGCACAATCTATACCCATACCATATATCTGAACCACAACATATGGATCTATTGAACTGGCTTTTGCAGAAGCTCCTTTAGGTTGAGGTAATTGTTGAGCACTAATTATCTAATAAAAAATAGAAAGATTGGAATGTTTTCAAAATTTAAATGGAAGAAAAACAAAACATAGGTATAGTTTAACTTTTATCTTAGTGGCTGATTTATAGCACAAACACATCATAAACGTTACAACAACATAAACAGACACATAAAGGTAACAAAATAATGGTACTAAAACAAATAATAAGAGAAAATCCAGTCGAAATAAAAATAACTACTTTCAACTATCCAGTAAAACATTGAGATGGTCAAAATTTAGGAATAGGAAAGGACAAGGGAATGATTTATCTTTTACCACCAAATTTAAATTAGACCTTTAACTGGTTATGCTGTCCCATTTCCCTATCTGGCACAGCTTTCCCCAGTTTTAAATACAGTAAACAATTGCTTCCATGGTCTCCCACGAGAGCAACAATAGATACTGAACCCATGGGCATTTTACCTTCAAGTTCAGGACAGTAGGTTCAATACCAGGGAGTGGATCCTTTGCACAGCCCCCAGAATACAAGCACAAGTGATCTCTCAGGAACGAAGGCTTCATCACATAGCCACAGTTACCATTCTGTTGAAACCATCCCTGGTAGAGATCCATCATGAGCCCGGCAGTCTGGTAGTTCATTGCAACTGGAAGGAAGGGGATTCTAACTTATGCTATTCTACAACTTCCTACACTAGTAACTCATACTACAGTACCTTACACTGAAATGAAGTTGTTCCCTTCCTAAAAATTAATCTAAGAATAGGATTTGTGTGGAGAACTTTTTTTCCTTGCTCAGTGTTGCCTAACAAGTTAAATAAACAGGTTTGGATAAAAAAAACCACCAAGAGGATAAAGTGCTTTAATTCAATCTTTCCCAAGCAAATGGTAATATACTGAATACTGCTGCTAGCATAGATGATGCAAAAATAGATATAATTAGTGAAGACTGTACCCTCATTACAGAAATTAAAAAAAATAATCTAGTACCAGCTTCATGTTTTAAAATAAATTTCCTAAACATCACTAATTTGTCCCTTTTGTTCAACATTAGTAGTGCATTAGAGGAGAAACTTTTATTTTACTTTTATAAGGCTTTTTTTGGATATCTAATTGGGATATCAAAACACACCTTACTGAACTAAAAAAATTTACTGAACTTACACAATTTTAATCAAATGTTTCAATAAAGTTTAAAAAATTAATCTTACCTAGTTGACACCCTAGGCACCAAAATTCTAGGGGGTTATAGTTGCTACTGTCCACTCTATTGCTATTAGGAAAGACATGAGTAAGAAATCTTTTATTATGGTTGATCATCTCTTCTGGTGAGAACTGGTATAACTTGGAAGCCATGCTTTCAGAAAAAGATGATACATCCGCAAGTCTTTCTGAAATGATTGAGATATTCAGAGTTAAATTTTCATATGAATTCTCTTTCCCACTCTAATGTATTTTTAAACTATGACCTAAACTAATCACATATAATTATTTCTGCCTCAAAACTGAATAATGATAAATTCAAATTAAAAACATACTTTAAAATTATATCAGAATTATTAAAAAAAAAATATATGAATAAAAATATTGTAAAACAATAAATTTATTATCTTTATTGAATTGAGATTGATTAAAAGAAGTTTTTAGAATTATTTGACAAGTAATAAGTAAGTTTAACTATCTTTTCTTTGATATATAACATGAAGTTTAATAAAGGTTTTATATAGTTTGTGTAAATCTAGTTATGATGGGTAGCAGAAGGGTCTGATATATCTCCTTACTAGTCAAACATAAGAGTAAAGTGAGCATCATCCTAAATCCAACTTACGAATTTCTTCTGTGAGCTCTATATCCCAAAACCTGGTTCTTGTTAAGGTAACTAGATTAGATAAGGAACGACACAGCTTGATTTTTCTAAACATGCTCTGTAAAAAAAAAATCAGTTGAATATTATTTTAAATATTTTCTTACTAAACTGTTAACAATATAAATATTTTTTTCTTAAAAGGAACAAAATAATGCTTACTAATTTTTAAAACTAAAACATTTTACTCTTAAAAAAATTGAACAGATTTTGAAATAAAGTCTTTATTGAACAACTAACAGCTAAATTTTTGTTGATAATTAATTTTGTTTTGTTGTTAAAAAAAAAACATCTTACTTTGCTACCACATCCTTCTTGGTCTTCATCTTCATCAGAGACTTCACCATTAGGTTCTGTACAATTTGCATGAAGTTTTTTGCCCTAGTACAAGAAATTAAATCATTAGGAAAATAAACAGTATACTTTATTTTCCAAAGCCTTTTTACTTTATAAATGAAACCAATATTCAAAATATTGCCCATCAAGTCTCTCAAATTAAAAACAAATGGAAATCTGAGTAATGAGTGATATTTGTTATTTCCTTTACTACTTAATACTTTTTTTATTTTATAAAATACTAAACAAAAAACACACAGCCTAAATTTGAATAATATGCCATGAGGCTGATATCAAATAAAACTTAAGGACAGGTAAAACTTGTAGATAGATAAAACTAACCTTAATAATTATTTTTCCTTTCAAATGTTCAGGAGTCAGTTGGGAAACTTTAAGGTTGCCTTCTTGGTATGGAAGATATAAATGATTGCCAAGTACTTTTAGAAACAAGGATGCTATCTTTTCCTGGTTCTCCAGATTGCAATGATTTTCTAAATGAATAATGAGGGGATACCTAAAAGAAATAAAACTAATTTCATCACATTTTGTCGAATAAAAGCTAATTTTATAAGCATTAAAGGTGGATTATTTTTAACAAAAAAGAATTCTAGTTAAAAAATTTTGATTTCCATTAGGTTTATTAAAAATCTCTAAACTTTCCTAATTTTTTGGAAGAAAAGCCACCCTATTAGCATAAGTTTTTAAATAAATTACAGTTAATAAGTTTTAAGTATCATAATCATAAATTTAACACCTCAATCGTCCCATTATTTTTAAAATCAACAAACCCTTTCAAAGTAGTACTTACGGAGACGTGACAAATGCAAATTCTTGGATTGTTTCAAGGACATCTTGAAGTGGAATTTTTGATGTCAGGGTATTTCCATGGTAAACAACAGGTCCATCAGGACTGTCCCAACAGTCCACTGTAACATACCAATATTAGATCACTGATTCATAGCAGAAAAAAAAGAAGATATCATAATGCTAATTGATAACATTATACATGAAAAAACAGTAATTTTTAAAAATTACAAATTTAAATTAAATTTGTAAGCTCTAAGTTTTATATTGTTAGGGGAAATTCTGAAAAATCTCAGATGTCTTTGAGGAGTTTTGAAATAGGCTTATTATTAAACTGTTATAGGCTTATTACAAAATTGTTAAAAAAATAAGCTACAAATATAAATGAACCTTTTAAGCACCGACAACCCATTTTAAGAGCTGTGCTATAACCTTCTATACTGGATGGTCCTTTTAATTGATCTTCAAGAAGATAACTGGAAAAAAAAAAGAAATTATTCAGTAAATAAATTTTTCAAAGTTACATCACTGTTCCTAACTTTTCACCATCAAATGAAGAAAGAATTTTCTTAAGCTTTTACAGGTTAGGTATGTTTACATCCATGTTAAATCTGAAGCAACAGTCCATGGGGGCCAAGACCTATGATAACCACAATTATTTTCTTCACTGATGGAATGTTTAACCAAACAACATATTAAAATCATTTCTATCATAGGTTATTAAGGACAAACTTCTTAAAAATTAACACAATGCAGTAATTTATAAGTTACCAAAGAAACTGTTTATAGAGTAAAAACATTAAATGATAAGATTGCTTAAAATTTCAAGAGTCTAAATAAGTTTACAAATATTCCTTACAACCTTACACCAGAGGGATAGGTTTTACTCCCCCCATTAGATTTATTTTCCACTCCCTTCAGCTGCCAACAGATATTAAAGTCATTTTATAAACTCATTTTAAAGTTAGTCATAAAAAAAACAAGCCATACGTGTTATGTGAAGTAGAAATGAAATAATATGGCAATGGATGAGTCATGTCTTGACATACTGTTTGATGAACAGGATCAAAAATATCACAGTTTTCAGATAAGAGGAACAAAGTAAAACCTGCAATTAAAGAAAATTAGTTGATTGCTAACTAAAACAGAAATTAACAGAATTTATTAAAATTTACAACAGTAGATAAATTTTCTTTGTAAATTTGTAAACATTGTTACCATCAATTAGAATTTGCTTATTATTCTTAGCTTCTTCTGATGGCTCAAATTGCTCAATAATTTTTAAGCAATCATCAGTAGTTACATTAACCATCTGAAAATTTGAATACATTAAAAACATTTGTTATGCACTAAAATACTACACCACTAAAAATAGATACAGTTTATTTTGATTGAAATAATATAAAATGTAAAACGCATGTAACATACTCCTTGCTCTCCTTCAAGAAATAGTTGCAAGTCTTCCAATGTCAGGTAATTTTTACCCGAAAACCTGAAAAAAAATTGAATTAAAAATGATAGAGTAATGAATGAGAAAAATACAATATTTTAAGACTTGATGACAAGGAAATATGGAACACATGCAAAGAAATTTTAATCCTTAAATGGACTTTTGTTTTTATTAAAAAGGAACTTCCTTTAGTAGTTAAAAGAGAAAATAATGAACTACAAAAACCGACATAATTACCTAATTAATAAAAAATGAATTTCTTTCCTAGTTGTTTCTGTGAATATATTTACAAAACCACTTCTGTCAATTCTACCTCGCTCTTCACCCTGTTTACCATGTCCGAATTCCTGAAAAAAAAACATTGCAAATAATTTTGTTTAAACTAATTGTTTTTAAAATGATTTCATTAAATTTTTTCACACTGTAAATATACATAAAAATTAAAAGTATCACCTTCATTTAGAAATTTTAGAGGTAGATAGTTTTTAAATTTAAAATCTTAAAAAAAAGTGCATGATGATTTTTTATTCATTTTTGCTAACTATATTCCTTAAAGATTTTCATATTCAATAAATTTTTGGACATTTGAATTTGTGGATGTGACATACCATAAATTTTTGATGTAATCGAACTGTACTAAGAGCACTATTTAATCTTTTCATCAATGAGATGGCATCTCCTTCACTCAGAAGTCCTTTCTGATCAGTATCAGCCTGATCAAATACTTCTCGCAACCACCTAAAAGACTGAGTTAAGGGTGTTTCCATAAAATTATATTCACAAGTGCAATTCACAAGTGTGTTCATTAAGTGCAATGGAAAAGGATACTTTTCTCTCATTTTTTGAGTCTCATCTAGAGAATCAGGAGCTGAAAAGAGCATTCAAATCAGTGCACGAATCAATCAAGTGATGGGGAACAGCATATTATAAAGGGTAAAAACAGCTTGAGTCATACTAACTTTGTTAAGGCAGACAAATATATGCTTTCTGAAAACATTTCACTACATTTTATTTCATTTCTCAAGAAATATAAAACACCAAAAACTTTTTAGAAATGATTAAATCTTTCTGATAGAACAACAAAATAATCAATGAATACTATAATTATTTTTAATCACGATAAATGTTTATAAATAAGTATTTCAAAAGCTGAATAATGAGAAAAATTCAATAGAGAACAAAATATTTGACAGGGCCTTAAACTATACAAAAAAAAGTTACCAAATTAAAAAAATATATCACAAATTTTAATTTTTTTGTCAAGCAAAAGAGTACCTAGTTAAAGTCAATCAGCAAAAAAGACTATCACCATAGATTACAGTATTTTTACCATAACTTTTTTGATTTGAACATACAATAGGAAATATTATATTACAGAAGTGAATCTAGGATATTTGTAAGAGGTTCCAAAAAGATTGTATCATCATGACCTTTCAATATTTTAAAGAGTAAATAATATTGTTTCATTAGATTATTATCATCATAAAAAAATTCTTTATATTTCCTTTTTTAGATGAGAGTAAGGGGATGGAGTTGAAATAAGCAGAGAATCATACTAAATTGTAGAAAATAAGTAGTTGAATTCTGGGTGGGATTGAAATGATCAAAAACAAAAGTAGGTAATGGTTACCTACATAAAATATAACAGTTATGTCAGAAGTGACTTAGTGCCTTTCTCTAGTCAGTTAACGAAATGAATTCCATTGAATTTTGAAACCAAAAATTGATATCAAATTGAAACAAAGTTTTATTTCACTAGCAAAAATTTTAAGATACTAATTGAAAACACTCTTAATATACTTAAGATTTAATAAATTGATTCTAAAAGCAACTTACATTTAGTAGCATTTATTAAAAGATTCAGCCCAGTAACCCAAATGTTGGCTTCATCAGGTGAGGATGCAATGAGGTCTAAAGATTCAAATGTGTCGTTATAAATAATAGAAAAAGCACAGTCTTCTGAATAAGTCCAAGAAATTTCTTTGCTTCTAAGTACATCTGTTGTTCTACCCATCCGAACTTCTTTCATATTTTTGATTAAAACTAAATCAGAAAAAAGGGAATTAGAATTATAATATAGAAAAAAAATCTAATTAATCATTAGAAAATATATAGCACAATGCTAATTTTTAAAACATCAAAATCACTTTTGATGTTATAACTCTTTGCCTAGTTCAGTTCATTATATCATACGTACTTTTTGCTTTTGAGGACTTTTTTGAAGATGGCATCCACTTTAATGCAAACTCGTCACAATTGTTTTCTAACCGGAAGTAACGTCTGTACTGACGTGCACTTGGTCGCACCTTGATTAGACTGCTTCCGTTGATCATGTATTTAACACAATCAATAGCTGAAACAATTTAAATAAAAATATAAAAAGTAGGCCTCTAAACTTGGTGCTAAAGTTATGTAGTTTAGCTGATTATACACTGTAAAATAAGTAAGCAAAACAACCCATTTAAGATTTAAATTTAATAGCACTTGAACTAGGATCATTAAATCTTTTCTTGAGGAAGACAAAAGATATCAATTGAAGAACTAATTTTAGTGGAAAATAAGTATCAGAGTTTTGAAAATGATTTAAAGGACAATTATCATAGATACGGTTATTTGTTTATTCAACACCCCAAGCAAATTTGGTACTTGTACTACTTTCAACCATCCCTTACCCTTAAAGTTAAAAATCACCAAGTTTTAGACACCAAAGGTAAAAAATTTTGTCAAAACTAGCAAACTAACCAAATAAAATCCTACAGTTGTATGAAAACAAAAAAAAAAAAATTGTTGATGTTTGAATATTTGGAGAATTTTAATGGGTTAGATAAACTAATGCAGGTTCAATTTTAGGCAGTAGCCACACCAGACGAGCTGGTGGCGCGAACAATAAAAACACAATAAAGATGGTTATCTAAGACGGGGGGGGGGGCTAATGGAGACTCGAGGGGACGATCCACTAGACCAGAGGTTCTCAAACTGTGGGTCGCGACCCACTGGTGGGTCGCCACTCAATTTTTGGTGGGTCGGGACAAGTTTTTTAATTTAAGAATTTCCTTAGCATATGATGTTGTAATTGCAATTTATCCCAGATTACCAAATAAAAACTAGTTAAAACCCTGTTTTAAAGAGTCAAATTTCAAAAATTTCTCTGGGGGAGGACCCCCAGACCCCCCTTTTGATTGTGGACCTCATTGTTGCTTCCACAATCAAACAATTTGAAACGCTTCTTAGGTTCAAATATTTCTTTTTAAATTTCTAAAATTTTAATATAATCTCTAATAATTGCATGTAATTTATTATAGTAACAAAATAGTTGACCAAACCCCCACGTCTTGTGGGTTAATTTGACCCACGTCCACGTCTTGTGGGGAAAATTAACTGAAGATGAGGTGGGTCACGATCAAGTTTGTTTATAAAAAGTGGGTCATGATGTTGGAAAGTTTGAGAACCCCTGCACTAGACTACTCCCGTAGCGGAGGATAACAGGTGTCATTGGGAGTAGTTAGTGTGGATCAGCCCCTCAAGTCCCCCTGTCTTGGATAACCATCATCTTTATTGTGTTTTTATCGTTAGTGCTACCAGCTCGTCTGGTGTGGCTACTGCCTGCTAACTGTTCCATTAAATTTCACCAAGCTGTATTTTTATCAATTAGTTTGCTAATATTTCCTTTTGACACATAAAATAGCTTGACATTAACAGAATTGAACCCTAATGTAAAATCAGGGAGTAATTTAAAAATCAAAGCATGTTTCAATGTCTATAGTCAGTAAAAAATTACTTGAGGATTAAATATTACAGTGAAGCAGTGCAGTATCAAAACTATCTATTTTACAATTTAAGCAGCGTTCAAAAATGGTGGTGGTCCGAGTGAGACCACTGAAAAATGGCTTAGTAGGCCCGCCGACAGGGGGGGGCAAAGGGGTCACTTTACCCCGGGCCCGGGGATTTTCCCAGCCCTATAGGCCCGTAATGAATCTCCTAACTAAGAGGAAGAACTCTCTAACTTAGAGGAATATACTAATTTTGAATATTTTGTAAATTAATTTGTTCACCCTGAAGGCCGCCGAAAATGAATAAATTTCAGTTTTCAAGAGGCGTATTTCCAAAAATTTTCTGGGGGGTACCCCCAGACCCCCTAAAAGAATTCATTACGAAATGGAGTTACTTCTCCAAAATTTCATCCTCAAGATAAATCATTATTTCAAAGGATCCTAGGCTTAACTTCATTTCAGAAAAAGCCCATCCCGGGGGGTCTTTCAATAATTGTGAAAAGTAATCCAAAAATGAGTTTTAAAATTTCTTTTTTAAGGGTCAAAATTCCAAATTTCCTGGGGATTCCATCAGACCCCTTTTAGTGCTTGTTACTCATCCTATAATCAAGAAAACGAAATTATTATGTTTATCAAGATTCAAATCTTGCATAGAAATGTTCAAAACTGCATTAAGCCTATGCATTTACTAAAGACAATTTTTGCCCCTCCCCCTCAAAAAAAAGAACTGGGGGGCCCGCTTTTCAACTTTGTCCCCAGGGCCCTGCTTGACTCTCGGCGGCCCTGTGGCTTAGACTAGTGTTTCCCAACCTTTTTTGGTTCATGCCCCACCAGCCTTTCTAAATTTTAAATGCCCCCGATGTCTTTTTCTTTTTTCAAAACTCTTCTTGAAAAGTAAAAAACATGGTGGTCCATGCCCAACCTGGGAGTCAATTTGGTTAAAAATTTTCAAATTGCCTCCCTAGAAATTCATATTGCACCCCGGTGGGGCGTGCGCTCCACGTTAGGAAACACTAGCTTAGACTTAGACCACTACCGTCAGAAAATCATTAGTCCGGCAAACCATGTCGAAAAAATATCCCACTCCACAGTTCCACACTCCACGGAATTTTTTTTGCTGTAAAACTAATTAGAAGTTGAATGTCAATTAGTGCAATATTAACATTTATTCAAGAAAAGCACCTATTAAGATATTTTCAAATTTAGCTGTTTATTTACTTAGTTTAGGTTTTTTTTATAAATTATTGATTTTCACTTTTAGTGCAATAGGTACTTTAAAAAAATTAAAATCTATCACCTGTATTTAATTTGGCAGACCAGTAAGATGCGCAAAGTAGTGGTCCGCAGGACCAGCGAGGTTTTTTTCCAATTTCTAATGCTGATTTTAAGGTTATTAAAAAAACATTGCCCCCACAATACAAAACTAAAAAATGCAACTCACAACAGTCAAGCTGAATGAAAAATTTGTAACTTTTAGGAGGCACTATTAATTAAAATAAGTATTAAAATATTATTTAATAACAAACCTGATGATCACAATTTTGTATTATGAATTTACTTACTTTATTAATGTATCCTTTGATAAAATATATACATCCATTTTAGACATAATCCATACATTAATAAAAAAAAACCACCATACGAGCAAAAGAAATCACACGCAGAGCTACAACTCACGAGTACTTAACACAATGAATTTTATAATCCACAGGCAGAGTTAATTCCTTTTCATATCATAGCACATTTTGACAGTGCGCTATCACCACACAAGAATAGAGTAAAATCCTTTCTCTGATGTTAGACACACTAATTAATTACACTTTTCTTCCAAGTTGTAATCACCTTTCACACAGAATCTACCACCAACAGAGGGCCAGAACTCACTGCTAATTAATTAACACTATTAAATGTACCCACTCACCATTGGATATTTTGCTTTCCAGGGGTAGACTGGACCCCGTATGAAACGACACCGACTTGGGTCTCTGAGTATGGTTATGAAACATTGCACTCCCGTCATCCCTGCTTTCAGAACAGGACCAGCTCTGCGACATCAGGTTTTCGCTGCTGTCCTCCTCGGACACACTGCCGCGGTCTTCGCGGCCGGCCGCGGCGGGAAGGGTGATGTGCGGCAGGGAGTTGCCGTCACGCCGTCGAAGGGGGGCCGCGTCGCACACCGGCACCCCGCCGTTGCTGGGAGGGTTTTTCGCACCACCATCGTCTTCCTCCTTGCTGTCCCCAGTCGAGGTGATCATTTCGCGGCGATCGAGATCTTTTTCATCGTCTCGGTGACCGTCGATTTCTAGAGAAAATAAATTCTGATTTATTTCAACTACGAGTCGCTCAAAATATCGATTTCATTAATGTACGCTCCCGTAAGATTAAAACGGAGCAATTCAACATTTTTTTTATCAAAAAATCCACCAAGAGTATGAGAACTTACTCTAAAAAATAACAATGTGTGGGTCTAGGTTTGAATCGCCATGAGTTTACAATATTTCGGTGCAGTAATTCCCATTTGTATTCGCTTTTAATAGTTCCAAAACAAGTCAACACAACGAAATGTCACGGGAAAAGAGCACGGGCGATGTATTTTGGAAAAAAGCAGTCGATTTCAGGAAGTTGATGAGTGCTGCTCGTTGAACTTCTGGTATGCAGTTTTGTTGTGATGGTGATCATATGTTTGGAGATGATGGATTAATAACAGCTCGTGGGTTGCACGGTTTTTTAAGCTGTTTAAGTTGGGTTGGATAATTAATACTCAAGGAAGACGATAAAAAATCCCTAATTTTGTGGGTTTTTCTTTCAGAACAGCACGTTCTTGAAGTTATGTTTGATTTATTTACACCAAAACCTCACACGTCCGACGCATAAACAAACCTACCTCAATTTAAAATTGTCTGCGCCTACCGCTAGAGGTCGGGACCCGAAATCCATTGCCACTCACAATAACTTTCATTGAATTCCAGTGGCTGGCATACCAAGGATAAGTTGACAACTGGAATACCAGCTGATATTCTTGTTGATTCCCAGCATTCAAACATAAATTTGGACTTCTTTTGATAAAAATCTCTATATATACAGTGGAAGCTCTTATAGCGTAATTAATCCGTACCGAGTTTTTTGTCGCTATAAGAGCAAACTTCGAGTGATACACTTGAGTGTAGAATATCACTCGTTTAAAAGCAATAAACTCGTTAAGCTAAACTATCAATTTTGATGCTTTTCGGGAAGGTGGACTCGATTCCCTCAATGATGTATTTTTAGTAGACTAATTTATAAAGTCTGGAGGAAATCTCAACCTGAAAACGATATCATTGGGATTTAGAACACAGTTCGAATCATCCAATTTATCATTCCTCACTTTAAACAATTATTTCTTATTTTATGAAGTCTTGATACTTCCAATTTCATGTTATATCACCTTATTTTTTGCTTCCATTTTAATTTATATAAAGTTTAAGATCAATATTTTACAGAGTATAAATATTTGCTTTTTAAATTTTGATTTTGATATTAATTTATTGCATAGCTTAGCTTCCTTAGAAAGGTCTGATGCTTAACAAAATTTATTACATCAATTTCACCTGCATCTGCATGCAATTTGAAAAATTTATGTCTTAAATATGTCAAAAAATTGGAAATAAAGAAAGATAAATGAGTACGCTAATAAATTTAAAGTCTAAAATCAACAAGGACATTAGGTAGCGAAAGGTTTCGTTTGGGATTGTAGCCGGTTACCCCGAGCGAAAGCAAGCGAGAAGTAGATGCGATCGTTACTTGGTGCTGTTTGTCATACTCTGATATTTGTTTATTGGCTAATTCTGGTGTGACGCACACAAACCAATTCAGAAAAGTATTCGATAAGCTGAATCGATTCGAAGATTAGTCTTTATAAGAGCACTTTTGTGCTCTTATAGAGACTAATTTTTGGGTCTTTATAAGAGAGTATTTTTATAAGAGCAGGTCGCTATAAGAGCTTCCACTGTATAATGAAGATCTGGGTGGGTGGCTGGGTGGCTGTGTACGGATCAAATGTGGCGCAATTACTCCTTAACTACCCGTCCGATTCAAACCAAACTTGGTACACACACGTATGAGGACGGGGGAAAGGCAATGACGCCAGTTTCAAATTTCTAAAACCATCCCTTCACCCCCTTTTAGGCCTTTTTGTAAAAATCTCCTTACTTCTCCACCAAAGAAGATCTGTTTTACTCGCATTGTTGCAAATAATACAACAAAAACAATTTTACACGTAAAACAAAGTATTTAAAGATAAAACCGGACTAAAATTGTTTTTAAAAGGTTATTAATAATTTAAAAAATTAAAAACGGTCCTTATACAAAACTTTATGATAGTATTTTCTTCCTAAAAACTTAATTTTCCTTGAAACTTTAAGTTGAAACTGAAAATTTAGACTGTTAAAATTAATCTTTATGTAACAAAACTTGAATTATTTTAGTGTAGTTTTTAAGAAAGTTGGTAATAAAAACTAAATCGATTTTAATTTTCCAAATTTTTTTCCATGATAGCTTAACGAGACTTTTTCAATTTAACAGCTGGAATGTTAAATACTTTTTCTTTTCGTGGTTGTCTTTATTTATTTACCGGGAAATTCGTCAAAATAGCCAAATGGGAGCATTATCAAGTTGTTGACTAAATTCCTCTGCGGGATTTTTTCCTGATAATGAAGTAATATTATGCCGATGAAAAAGGTACCGGGAACTCCGGGATGAAAAAGGTACCGGGAACACCGGGATGAAAAAGGTACCGGAAACACCGGGATGAAAAGTACTGGGAACACTGGGAGGAAAAAGGCGCCAGGGACACCGGGATAAATAGGTAATTCTTGATACAGAAACTTAGATATGCAACTTGAGAGAGCTTAAAAAATAATTTTAAACACTCCACCCGTGCAAGGCCGGGCAAATCAGCTAGTACTCAATAAAAGGCGGAAGTAATCTTTTGGGAGTCATTTCAGGCAACCTTGTGAGCTAACATTTGCGAAAATAGAGTGTGTAGGAGGAGGAGCGCCCCTTCAATCTCGGTACTGTCGAACTTCATTGAATTATTGTAATGACTAGGTAAAATCTTAGTGTACGAAAATTTTAATTCACATTATGTTTCATTTAGTCCATAACATTAGGGGCCATTCATTAATTACGTAAGGATGATTTTGGCAATTTTTGACCCCCCTACCCCCATGTAAGGGTACATAAGATTTTTCAAACCCCTCCCCCCCTATACTTACGTAAGATTCCATTTTGTTTTTCAAAGTAATAAAATGTTAGAAAAGGATCAGTTACACTAATACTCTCAGTTTGACGTAAATCAAAGATTTTTATTTTTCAACAGATAAGTAATACTATTCTAAATCTGTAATCAAATTAAATTTGATTAGAAAAATTGGAATTTGTTTACATTAACTTGAAGAAAATCTTACGTAAGAATGGGTTTGACCCCCCCACCCCCCAAGTAAGGGTATGTAGAGATTTTTCCAACCCCCCTCCCCCTCGGGACCCTTACATAATTAATGAATGGCCCCTTACCTCAAAAAATTAGGCTATAAAAGTTATACGCTGAAAGTGTTACACAATCCTATATTTTAAAAAATACATAACACTTCAAAATCATCACAAAATAAATTAAATGGTACTTAAATTAAAACGAATTGTTTAGAATTTCAATAAATTACTTATAAATTTTTCAATAAACATTAAAGTGGTGAAAAGTGTCTTACTATCCCACCGTTTTCAGAAAAATGAAGTAATTATAAACTTGATTGAATTTAACTTTTTAACTTGATAAATAAAATAAAAACAATAAAGTATTGAAATAATAAAGAGAAAAATGCGATAAATAAATTTTCAGGGATAAAATGCTAGTGTTTCTTATCACCCCTAAGTTTTGTTTAAATGGGGTAATAAGAAACGGGGCATTTTCAAGAATGATCTACCACCCTAAATTGAACTAAATAGCCCTTTCAACCTCTAAAAAATTTTACTAGAAAAAGCATGACTTTATACGTTTATGATTTTGCTGATTGCATCAACTTCAAAATGGAATATTTCACTGAAAATTATTCTAAAACGATAAAATTTTTATGAGATATAAAGTTAGTCTTAAAGATATTCAGTTATTTTTTTCAGAGTTTTGGGCTCACACACAAAGCAGCAAATAAAAATGTTTCTTATTACCCCATTCTCCCCTATTTACAATCTCTACCTAATAAATAAAAATTTAACTTTATAATTAATAAAATAAAAAGCAGATTAAACAATTACCGGAAATTATTCAGGTGTTGATCCTACCGCTCTAACTTGGGGAGGAAGAAACTGCAACCATTTTTCTTACCCCCGAAAAAAAAAAGAGATTTGGAATAAAATAAAAAGACGTTAGGAGAAAAGCACCTGATGCTATTGTAATAAAAAGCGTCCAGAAAGTCTTCAAAAAATAGAAAGTAAAAAAGAAGCAGAGTTTATTATGATCTGAGGACGAGGATGACTGGATATATTTTGTATTACAATTCATTGTATATTATTGTATTTTACAAGTCATGAAACAATCTTGAAAACGTTATGCACTTATTAGTTGAAACTAATAAGTACATAACGTTTGGGGAAAAAAAGAGTGCTTCAAAGATATGTATCTTAAACTCGGAGATTTTTTAAGAAGGATAGATGTTAATGAATCCGAAAATGAAATGGAAGATAAAAAATATTGATTAAAAAACCCTTTAAAAACAATCAGATAATCATTTAAAAAACAATTAGACAAACAGTTTTGTTCTAGAGCTTGCGCATGTCTCTAAAACTTTCGACTCCAATTCCAATCCTTTCTAAAACGTGATCAGGTCCGAAAAAGTTAATTTCATAATTTGTAACTTTTGACATAATAATGTTAAGAATTAAATTTTTATTCAAAAAATCCCTTTATCTACTCTATAAAACACTATGATGAAATTAGCAACATGAATTAGTTAATGAAATAAGTTACAAAGTAGTTTACTTTCTGTTGATCAATAAGACTCTTCCAAACGTGTTCTTGGTCGTCTGGGAGGCTTCCCTGCAACAAAAGAGCTCTAGTAGTGAAGTACATTTACAGAAACACTCCAGCTTTTCGCGTATTTTGAACTTCTCTGCAACCCCTTCTTTATAAAAAGATGTTCGTGGAAGTTTTAGTGCTGTATTCCAAAGGAGAGAATTTTATCAAGGGTTCAAGGAGTAATTTTGAAATTACGTCAGCACATTTCCAGTCCCTACCACCTTGTTACACGTTTTCACATCGCATTTTAAAATGATTTTTTTTTGTAAATTTAAACAAAATATTTTTTATTTAATTTGTTTTTACAAATAAGATTTCCTTTAAACTCTGATTTTTCAAGCATTGAATATTCAGTGGCACCTATAGTCCCACTTCGAAATGGAATAGGTTTCCTTTTATCCAGCTAGCCGAATGAAAAGGAATTTTATCGTATACGCGACGATATGTTTAAAAGTATTTTCTTAGATTTCAACTTTTTTGTAGAGCTTATTTTTTTCTATTTCTCAATAGAAAATTATTTGTGTAGATACTGATTATTACTTGGACGAAATATAATAAATTAATTCTACAATTTTAGATAAAAATTAGTTTGAAAATAACTTTTACTGTTCCATAATCAATTATTAATTACAATCACTGGGAGATGATGTGATGACTCGTGATCTAAAGAATACTCACTGCCTGAGTTCAGATTTTAAAAAGAGAACATATTTAATGACTAATTATAATCACGTAGGTTGTACAATCTAAAATGTACCTACTTGCAAAAATGCAACTCTGATGCATCTTAAGTGAATCATTGTATGTTTCCTTTTATTATATATTCTAACCTTGTATAAGTGTTCATTCAAAAATTAGGTTCCACAATTTTTCAAAATTATCATACTTCAATGACTCCTCACTGTCATGTCACATTCTTAGAAACTAAAATTAATCTAAATTAATTATTTCTATTTCAAACCTTAACTTACTTGAGAACTACTATTAACTTTTTAACTGCTAACTTGTTAAATAAGTAACTGTTATATATAATTTTTAAATTTATACTAGCAGGAGGGAATATAGTCTTTTTTTTAGTATTGTAATAGAATTGAAAAGTTTTAAAGTGTGATGTAACATATATTTGAACTCATCCCTCGCTTTTCCCATTTTTTTACTCAAGCTGGACTCCCTTCTCCTGAACGTGTGACCTAATTAATGAATCCCCCCTAAGGGATGAGAGGGTGTTTTTTTTAATATTTACCAAAATTTAAAAGGGGTTAGAAGATTTTAGCGTTTTATTGTGTTACTTTATCTCAAGTTCTGTCACACTTTCGTTATAAGGGAGCAAATTTCGTAGTCATCTTTTTTCAGAAATGGGTTAAAATAAACAATTTCACTAAAAAATTTCAGTAATGAAACCAACTTATTTTTCCCGCAAAAGATAACTATTGATTTAAACTTTGCAATAATTTTTTTGGTACAACTCCGTTAGAGTTCCCGCTAAATATCACCCGGTTCTATAGTTGTATCAAAGAAATATTCATAAATAATTTCAAACTCCTGAATTAAAATGTTTACCTAATTAGATCAATAACTATTCAGTTTATTAATAAAAATCAGAAAAATTTATTGATACTTGGATATAATGTGTCGAAAAGAATCGGGCGATATTTAGTGGGAACTCTAACGGAATTGAACCCCTTTTTTATTTAAAATAACTTTTAACTTTAACAATTTGTGGTTGTGCTCGACTTTCGGGAAAAAAGTACGTATGTTTGTAACGAAATTAAAATGAATTGATGTAAAATATATAAATGGGGTAGTAGATCGGCACATAAAATATAAAAAAACCCGTAAGTTTATAAAATAGGGAAAGGGTCATTTAAATGTCACCACCTGTGACAGTGATTAGAGATCATTAAACGTTACAAGTATTAAGTAGGAATATTCAAGTTATAATGAATGAAAATCCTGAATAGTTTTTGGCCTCATTGATACAATTTTTTTTAACTTAAAAATGAAATAAGTTATATGTATCTCTCTCCCCCACGTTATCAAGGTATCATGCGGATGCAACGAGCAGTTATTTTAACGACACGGCCAACTGTCATCGTAAATACGTGATTACTTTTTCCGGTAAGGTCTCAGTGGGAATGACGTGACGTTATTGCTTGGTTTAATTTAATTCCATCAATGACTCATGAAAATTAGAAAAAGAAAAACAATTTATGACGTGAGAGAGATTTAGTGTAATTTTTTTAGTCAATCGCTTAATTTTTTTTAGCTTCTTACCTCTATTTCAAATTGTTTGAAATGAACAATAACTTATTAAAAATAGAATAGGCTCATAAAAGTTTTTATAGAGCATATTATCGTTCAATTAGCATATTCCTTGTCATTGTTTTATGATTCAGAGAATCTGACTAATGTAGTCTAATGGAACCAAATTTCTAAATATATCGAAATTGGTAATTTATTTCCTTCCATTTATCGTATTTTTAAAGATTACAGAACATGTTAAGAATATACATGAAGTGCAGATGGGTGAATTGAGAAAAATCTCGAAGGTTTCTCATTAATCAGTAAGGATCCAGTATTCATCAATAGAAAACAAAAGGAGCTCCTTTATGTTAGATATTCCACTCTTATTCCTTTTTATAAGGATTATTTACCTTTCTTAATGATACTACATAATTTTGTGTAAGATTGCGAATGATATCGATGTAAGTTATCTTTGCTTTTATTGCTTTAGTGAATAATTTTTATCGATAGGCAAATTCAAACCTATTATTCCTTGTGTATTTTGCATAGTCTATATTAAGTAAGAAAGACATTTCTTAGGAGACTTTTTAAAACTTTAGCTTAGAACTTAAAAATGAAAGTAATGTATATTTGCAGAAATTCCATCAACTAACATAGCTTGCTGCTTAAATTTAAGTGCCGAGTAGAAGTCGGAGCAGATTTCCATGAATTAATTTATTCAAAAAAAGTGGTTATACTTATGGAGTCTTTTATAATCGAACTTTTTGAAGAATATACAGACATAAATAAGACCTTAACTACAGTGAAGTAAATTAATTTATCCACTGAAATTCTAAAAAAAATATTAATTTTAAGAAAAGCGAAAGAAAATAAAATCTCAATACGTTTCAAATGCTCGAGTCTTTATATCAATTTTTTTTATCAGTAACAAGGTTTAAAAACGTAAGTTGGAATAATAAACTCGTTTGTCTTGCCAATCTTTTTTCTTGAGTAAAATCGAAATGCTGAATTACAATGAATGACAAGATATCTGTTTGAAAATTTTTATTTAACTCCTCATAATAAATATTTTAATTATAAAAAGATCATAACAAGCAGAAACCACACTTTTATAGATCACAATATTAAGCATCAGAAGGCTAGGACAGTATCTCTCTTTTTTTTTGTCTTCTTTTAAAAATTGTAAAAAAAGTTTATGTTTCCTTTTTACAGCTTTAATTTCCAGAAATCCCACGGTTTACGAATAAAGTTCAACTGAATAACGAGAAATTTATTTCGTGATCCAAAATAAAAGAATCGTTACACCAATGATATACCCCATTATTGCATACATTAAACTGCCCCAGCCAATCATAATTTGGGTGTTACGTGTTCCACACACAGTACATATAAATATAGTTAGTATCAACACCAACTTTATAAATTGGGGAATATCAAAAGCTATCCATATTTGAGGCAAAATTGTTCGATTATCATTTCATTTTGGGAAGAAAGAAATTTTTGCACCAAAGAAATTTTCTACGGAGGAAAAAACACGTTTTTTCTCTGAAGTTATTTTTAAAAGGCTTTAGCAGACAACATACGGTCCGTATCATATACCGAGCGTGAACAACTCCATAAAATAATGATAATAAAAATAAAAAGAGACATCCCCCAGGGAATGTTCTGCATGCTGCAAGCTCGGTCCACACTTTCTGATGCTGTGTTTGGCTGGAGGGTAAAACGAAGCATCTTTCACGGACAGGGAGTTATTTTTTTTAGATAGGAGCTTCCCTTCGTGTCTTGACAGCATCTTGGGGAGGAGGAATCGAAGAGTTGTCTGGGTGTAAAAGGGGAGCCTCCATTGTGAAGAAATGCGCTGAAAAGCAGTGAAAAATTACTGAATCCCAATGCTTTTGTGGCTATAAATAGCGAAGGATATAATGGAGAATAAGCGTTTAGGGAGTATTCAGTAATGGTTACGGAGGCGTTCAGTGACAGCAAAATATACTAAAGATGTATTTCTTTTTCTTAGACGTTGGTTAAGGTAGTCCCCGTGTGTCGAATACTGAAAACATTTTTATTCTTATCTTGTTTTTCTGTTTGAGTACCGCGAAAAATTACTGAAATATCAATGGTCTTTAGACAGAAAGTTTAATTTTTTTTTCTTTACATCGTAAGCCACCAACTAACAAACATTAATCTTATGGATTTTGAGAATTACACAGATCTCGTGTAATTCATAACAGGAACTTTTTCGGTTCAATGTTGTGAAAAGCAATAATTTGTTTTCAGTTCTATGTACGTACATATTTCAGATTTTTTAGCTGGTGATAACGGTTGTTTATATATAAAAATGAAAGAAAACCTGTTGAGGCATGAAAAACAAATTTCGACTAACTTCAAAAAGAAATCAATTTACAGAAACCCCCTTTTAACTGACCTCAACTCAAAACACACATTAGCCATTTCCAAACACATTTTCACGCATTGAAACGCCCTCCCAAAAGGCTATAAATAGGAGATCTAACAGCAAATAATGAAAATTAGAAGCTGAGGCATAAATTCCCTATAAATCTACTTAAAAGATAGCGCAAGAATCACCAAAATGAATTTATACATCGATTATTATGCTGTTAGTGTTAGGCTACACTATATCCAAAGATAAAACGGGTTTTAATGTATCGGAAAACAATTACTGGGGACGAAAGCATACTTAATGACAACAATGAGATGTAAAAGGAACTTAACTACTTTCATCGTTCAAGGGGTCGTTTAAGTATTACATCATGATTATATATTGGTTTTTAGTTACATAGTACTATTATTTTTGTTATTGAAGTTTTATAGTTGAGTGCCACATTATTTGAATGTGATGTTGTACGTGTTGTACATGTTTTATTTCTCTGAAAAAGTGCATAGTAAAGATCAATGAATCGAAACGGTTGACTTAAGGATTTTTTATTTGGTTATCTTTTTGTTCATCTTAAATGAAAATACATCTAATTAAAGCAGGTTTGATTGATATTTCTTCTTTTCAACTGTATTATCATCACTTTATCAGTTTCTGCTAAGGCGAACAGATATGCCTTATAGAAAGAAGCAGACTTTCCTTCTGTATTACACCTTTTTCTTTTAATAAAATTTAAAATCCAAGATTCCAAGTAGCTGCCAAGCCTCGTGTCTTGATTTAATTTAAAAGAAAGCAATTCCAAGTTATTTCGTAAGGTTTTGAGTTATTTTCTACATGAGACTTTTTTTATGCGGTCCCTATTCACAGCATAAAAAATAATTTTTAATTGTGTTCCGAAAACTATTTTTTAAAGCTACTCGTGAAGTTTTCTGCGATTTTTTTTAATGCGTTTACTTTTATGTGGTCCCTATCCACCGCACAAAGTGTACTATTTTCTCCTTGATTATTGTAATCTACTAAAAGTATTCAATACCTAAATATTGACAGTTAAAAGTATCTAATTCGCCCCTGACTAAGTAAGTATCCAACCTGTTACCCAACTCTCCGGAACTTGAGCATAAAATCCATAAAACGCCTCAGAATGAACGGAACCAATTTAATCTCTCTTTATTAACAGCAGCTGTTGTAAATTATCCCTAGCACGGGACGATAAATCATTGGATTAATTACGTGACAACGCGCGCGCGATGTTTGCCATTAAAACTGCCCTCAACAAGAGCAGAAATTAATTTGGACACAAGGCCGACGGAGCTGACAGCAGTCGGGGCGATCTCATTGCGTAATAAGGCCGATGTGTGTGTGACGAATTTGACTGGTAGTAATTGAATGGGGATGTTTGTTTGAGGGAATGGATGATGGGTTTGGTATTGGGAAATTGCCATCTGAATTGAATTGTGGTTGAAGTCGCTACTAAGTTTATTGAAATTTGATATTATGCAGTGGAACCGTGCATTTAAAGTGCTGTTTGCTGTTTTATCCATGCCACCCTGCATCGCAGAATCGCGATGACACGCAATTGAAAAGATGTAACATCGGACAGACCGAACATTATATCCTCCCACAACGCGCATAGGTCATCTCAAAAGGGTCAGAGAAGGGAAACTCCTCCCGCATGCTTAAAAATCGTTAAAAAAAAAAAAACCCGAACATTTCCCCCCGTTAATTTTTAAGCTGTTTAATTTATGTGGAAGAAACTTCCAAAATAAACATCGAAAGTTAAATGTGAATGAGCCTTTTGCCTGACAACGAAAAAGCTCTTAAACTTCTCATGTTGTCTCATGATGAGACGGAAAAGAGTGAGATCGTATCGATCGTATACGAGTAATCTACAAAGAGTAATCGGTAACTGCCAACTCAAACCTAATTAGAGTTTGAAAACTTAATGTAAATAGCGTCCTTTTCGGACGTTTTCCAACCTACCTCATATATGAAACTTTTCCGATCTTATCACTGGTACCTCTTGGCTTCTTGCCCCCTCACTCATTTCCTTTTATGTTGAGTTTTTTTTTTTTTTAATTTCTACGACTTAAACCTTGATGTCCTTGGAAAAGGATAGGCTTGATTTTTGGAGTTGTTTGGTTTGATGTGCTCTTTTATAATATTGAATAAAATTTGCGTGCGAGGCAGTCACCATAAAAGGATCATAATGATGCGTTACGTATAAAGATGGCCTCTTGTAGAATAACGGTGAAATATAGATTTAAACCCATGACACTTCCTAACCTCAGCCATTAGTCAACTGTTCACTGTACTGTTTTTTCTTGGGCGGCTTTACTAATAGTAAATATAAATAGTACCTTTAAAATTTATATTGT